>OY728128.1:1234054175-1234679175 GCA_963277665.1 Viscum album
GATTAAGTGATTATTTACTGTCAGAAGGACAAATTTTTTAAAATTTTTTATGAGAAAAAAATATATTCTACTTCCTTCTTATTGAAGGTACCATGATCATCCAGAAGTATCTGTAAAGGAAAAAAAGTATCCCATTATGAGGGTATTACAATCATATTCACATCTTTCCTATGAGATAACTTATATATCTTGTCATTAAAAACTAAATAAAAATTTTCAATTCCACATTCATTGAAAAATTTAACAGAATCATATAACCCTCTAACAATATTAGGATAGAATAGATTAGATCCTTTTTCTAAATTCTGAACACAAATAGGTACCTATCATTGAAACATAGTAATCTCTTTCAGAAAATAATCATATTTTTTGTAACAGGATATTTCTACTTACATTTCACTAAAAAAGTACAATCAATTTATTCTTCATCAAACACCATCATATTGAGATTGATACTAAATAAAAGGAAGATGTTTTTTTGACTAGGAGACTTTAGAGCGACAGCAACTTGGAGCAATGAGATGTGGCCAACTGATATGGGACATGGGGGGCGGTCCCTCCTTTATTTAGGAACTCATGTGACATTTGAACTTATAAAACATATCCATTATTTAATATTCAAAATCATATGATATAACTATTTAAAATTATCTAAATAAAGATTTTAAATATTTTTGAACACTCTAAGTTTACAAAATTATCATATTAGGGCTGAATACAATTAATAATTTTTTTAACAAAATATGTTTAAGAATTTTTTTATAAATATAAATATAAAAGTAAAAAATAATAATAAATAATTAATCATAATGAAATAGTGTATAAATAGAATGAAAAGATAAGTACATTTTAGAGTGAAAATATCCAATCGTACAAATTACTAGATCATCTTGGTTTTTACTTATTATCATATTTTTTATTATAAAACATTGAACAAAAAAGTTATAAACATAATAGTTTTTAGAGAAAAAATTACAATGTTTTTATTTGAAAATCTAAGTCAAAATTTGTAAAATAAATGAAATTATTAACAAAATTTTTTATATATGAAAACTTAAAAACAGAAAAATGGAGTCTATAAAGATTATTACATTTTTTATGTCTGAATAACTAAAAACAAAATAGATTTTAGGAAAACTAAAATTTTTATAACTTAAGATGTTTTTGAAAAACAACAAACCCATATAACCCCCTATTAAAATGAATATCTTAATGTAAGGTTATGGTTAAAAAAGAAATATAAATGAATGATGATGTTATATTTATCATTCTTATCTTATATTCAATATATTGAAATCTATTAGTAGGAAAAGGTTTTGTAAAAATATCTACATGTTGATCTTGCGTTCGGATAAATTATAAATTGATATCTTCTATTAGTTTGTTATCCCTAAGAATATGGTTTCTTATATATATGTATCTATCATGTGAGTGATGTAATGGATTTTTAATTAGGGTAATGTAACTAGTATTATCACCTAGTATTTGAGTTTTAGTAAAACTCAATCCATAGTCCATTAGTGTGTGTTTATTACATAACACTTGAGAATCACATCTTGCAGCTTCCACATATCCAACTTTAGTAGTGGAAAGTGATAATAAGTGTTGCTTTCTACATGAATAAGAAAATAATAAATCTCTTATGAAATAACATGTTTAGAAATTATGCTTCCCTCTATTATACAACCACCAAATTCAGCATCTCGAAACATTTTAGTTCAAATTTTTTTCCATATGAATAAAATAGTCATAAATCTATATTCCATTTAGATAATGAAAAATACTTTCTACTTCTTTAAAATTTTAATATTTTAGATTATCTAAGAATCATTCACATAAGAATACAATAAGCATTAAATCATGATGAATAGAAGTTAAGTAAAGTAAAATTCTTATCATACCTTTAAACGTATTTTGATCAAATAGTTTACTAGCCTCATGAAGATCATGTGTATCAGAGGTATGAATAGGAGTACTAATAAATTTATTATTTTAATATAAACATTTTCTAAAAAGATATTTAATATACTTATTTTGAGATATATATGTTTCTTCCTATTTTTATGATATTTTAACATCAAGGAAAAATGTTAAATTACCCATCACACTCATCTCAAACTCATATTTTCTATGATTTGGAAATTAATATATTAATGATTTATGAGTTGATCCAAATATAATGTCATAAAAATAAATTTGAACAATCATAATATTTTTGTCAACATAATTAATAAGAAGGTTTGGATGCACAATTTCCCTAACAAAGTTGTTTTGTAGCAAAAAATTGTTAACCTATCATACTAAGATCTAGGGGCTTTTTTAAGTCTATATAAAGATTTTGTATGTTTATAAATGTATATTTGAAATTTATATTTTAAAAACTTGGGGTTTCTATACATAAGAATCCTCTTAAACATTTCTATTAACAAAATCGCACTTTACATCAATTTAATTTTTTTTAAATTAAAGAATACTATAAAGGATAATAGAATATGAATATATTATAATCTTGATACCAGTACATAGGTTTATTCATTGTATTTTATTTCTTGTTGATTATAACCCTTAGTAAAAAGATTATCTTTATTTCTAATTATTATTCCATTTTCATCACATTTTTTTCTAAAAACCCATTTTATTTCAATTATAGAAGTTTATTTAGGTTGTTTAACCAAGGTCTAGAATTTTTTCCTTTCAAATTAATTTGGTTCTTCTTGAATAGCCTTAATATAATCCTCATCCCCTAAAGCGTTGTCAATATTATTAGGATAAAATTAGTAATGTAAAGCTAGATATTCTATTTCATTCCTTATGGACCTTCCAATCCGAATTGGTTAATCAACATCACCAATCATACTATCACCATGATGATTCCTAGGAAGCAATAGAATTCTTTGGTTTGGAAAAACGTTTTCTTCAAAATAAGGTAGAAAATATTCCCAAGGAATAACTTCAGAAAAAATTTCTTGAGTTATATCCTTATAAAAATATGTTTCTATCTATGGTTCAAAACTATTTTTAAAATAACATCCTAAGATTTCAGTTGAGGCTGTTAAAAAATGTTGGTTTCATTAAACATAACATGTACTGGTTCCCCAATTATTTAAGAATTTTTATTAAAAACTAAATATTCATTATAAGTTGTGGAGTAACCGAAAAATATTCCATCATTAAATTTGGGTGAAAATTTAGGTAAGTTGTCTTTTGTATTTAATATGAATACATTGCAATAAAAAATCTAAAGTAAGATAATTTTTGTTTTATATTTGTCCACAACCCATTATTAGTTTTATTAAGAAAAGGTCTAATTAAAACTTGATTTATAGCATAGAGGGTGGTATTAACCACTTCAGCCCAAAAATATTTAGAAATTGAGTATTCACTCAACATGGTTCTTGTTATTTCATGGATAGTTATATTTGTTATTTCAACAACAGAATTTTTAGGGGTTCTAAGAGATGAAAATTTATGTTCTATAACTTTATTACAATAAAAAGTTTAAATGTCAGAATTTAAAAATTCACCACCATCATCACTATAAATAGTTATCAAGGGAAGGTATTTCATATCTTTAAATTTGGCTTTTTTTTTGAAATAACAAAAATCCAAAGATTTATACATGAGAGAATAAATTAATGTGTATCTAGTGTGTCTATTGACCAAGACATATACATATTGTTTTCCCCAATACTACTAGTTGGTGTAATACTAAATAAATAAACGTTAACTAATTGTAAATCACCAGAATTTGGGACATAACTAATATATTTAAAACTTAACTTATATTTTTTACTGTATTGATAAGGTTAATATACTTTTTATATATAAAATGTAATTTTTTATAGATACTTGGAAAGTATTTTCTTAAATAACATAGATAAGTTTCTAAGGTTACAACTTCTGAAACTTTTATTCCATAACCAATATTAGTCTTCCATTATAATTAGTCAAGGCATGTTTTTGATCCAAAGGTCTTCTATGTTAAGTGTGTAAATATTCTCATGATGATTGGCATATATAATAAATTCATCCCTATAACGATATACTAAACACTTATCATTCCAAATGTTAACAAGGAAACTATCATCACATAAGTAAATTATTCTTATAAGGTTCAACTTAATACCATTAACAAACAAAAAATTTGAAATTAAATATTTAATAAGAAAAACAATGTCACTTATTCTTAAAATATCTCTCTTATAATTATCCCTGAAAGTAACTTTTCCACCCTTAATTTTAATAATATTTTCAAAAAAAATTCTACTGGTCAAATTTCTAGTACAACCACTATACATGTACCAAATATTATTATTTTTGGAACATTTTTTTTCTGAAAACACAAACATTAGACTTTCGACAGCCAAACAATATTGGGTCTAGTAAAGATAGAAAAATAAGTTTTGGAATCAACCTTTTAAGAAATATTTATCTTATAGAAATATAGGGATTGGAATTTATTAAAATAAAAATTCTTTTTCAAATGGCCACCAATTTCACAATTGGTGCAAAAGGGATCACTTTTAGTAATGAATATTTTTTTTACTAAAAATAGGGTTTTTATAAGAAAACCCCATTCCATAACTATTCCCACGAGGATGAATTTTTTTGTTCATTTTTCCATAGTTTTTCTATACCAGTAGTAAAGTTTGACAGAAATTTAGTCAAAGAATAAATTTCAAATTTTAGTTTTACAAATAAATCCTTATCCTAAATAATAATAGTTTTAGAATTTAGTATATAAAAACTAGTTTGTAATGTTTTTTCCTAAAAATTACTTTTTTAAATTATTTAGATATATTACCCTTATTAGAATTATCCATATCAAGATATTTTGAAAGATATGATAGTTCATTTGTTAAATAATTTATTCTTGAATCTTCCTTGACACGTTTTTCCCTAGAATTCCCATGTTTTTTTGAAATTTTTTCAATTATAATTTTTTAACAATATTGCAAACTGGGAGAATTCTTCAAAAGAAGATAAATTATTATCTTCACTATCTGATGAAGATTCTCAAAATGAATATTTATAATCCTTTTTTATGGATATTTTTTATTTAGATACATATTATTAAGGTTCTCTAATGTTATTACCTTTTCAATGAGACAATTATTTACTTTAGGTACTTTATAAAAAAGTCCTATGTTCGTATTTCTAGATAATCCACTATCTGAATAATTTTCACTAGAATTAACTACACTGACACTCCATGTGTCAAAAACATTTATAAATTTCTAAACATTTTATTTGTAATATTTCTTAGCATTCCTTTATGAATGTATATATTCTCTATATTTCCTCTTCATCTTAGGATAATCGTTCCAAATGTGTCCCGCTTTATTACATTCATAACAAGTAACTTCATCTTTATTTCCATTTGTATACTTATAAGCTTTATTTTATATATATTATAAATCCTTCTTTCTAACTATCTAATTCATCCTTCATTTAAGATTTTCCAACTCATTTTTAGATTATTCAGAAACACTATAATCAGATAAAATCATGACTTTCTTCTTTTTAGAGGATTTAACACCTTTTTTAGGAGCTTAAGCATTGATAAGAATAATAGTTTAACTAAATGAAACTCCCATATAATTTTTTTCTCTTAGAATATCATTTTATTCATCCCTCATATTACATAATAATTCCAATAAGATCATCAAGTGAAATATCGTTTACCCTTCTGTTCTCATCAGTAGAAGTTCTCTTTGATTACCACTCACTGGGCATGATATCAATAATTTTCTCAATAATAATTTCATCATCCAAAACTTTCTGACCAATAGCTTTCAGACTATTTATAATATCCATTAACCTCTAGTGAATCTTTGAAATATATTCACCTGATAAAAAATCAGATTCTTAATAGTCATATCTTGACATAACTCTTATAGTTTCTATATCCTTTGATGTTCCAAAATTCATTACTTCCATATTTTTTCAAATACTATTGGTAGATTAAAATTATGATATTTGAATGTTAATACTTCTTATCAAAGATCATAACAAAGTAATTATAACTCTTTTTTTCAGCTGATATTCATGTATCTCTTGATTTTTGAAGGGTGTAACTTCCTTATTTGGAATTTTTTAATCTCAGGTTAATATGAGAAAGTTATCAAATCATGTGTTGATAATGGATGTTTTTATCCTATCCCTATAATACTCTTAATCAACACCATATAAAATAGAAGATCGGTTAGGATTCATGTTGTCTATGGATATGAAATTCATTCACTCCATCGTTAAATGAAAGAAAAATTATTTTCTAAGAAAAAATTTAGCATAACACATGTTTTATAAATAAATAGTTTACAAAAAACATTAATAAATTTTCAATAGTAAACAAAGAAAATTTATGCAAGTATATGAGTAGTGAAATATTGATCTAATTCCAGTTTTCAGATGTAAATTTGGGATAAATTAACATTAATATCAATTTAATATGTTCTTTATGGATATATTTCAAGTAGGGGTTAAATTTAGTTCTAAAAATTTTAGTTTAAAAGTATTTAAACTAAAAAAAATAACAATCCATTTTATGTAAAATAGTCATATTCGGACTAGGCCCTCAGTCTGATTAATAATGTATCATAATTAAGATTGATTTTTATATATCATAATTAGATTTAATATTATTAAATTGATGTAAAATATCTAAGTCACTATAAATATAATTAATTATATTAAAATAATCATAATCATAGTAAATATGATAAAAAAGATAGTAAATAAATATGAATATGAGGTTTCAATTTCTTTTATATAAATAAAGTAGAAAAGTTACATATAAAGAAACAAGCAGTACAATAGAAATGTAATGTAACATTGACTTACAACTATTAGTAAAATAATAAAATTCTTTTATACTTAAGACTTAGGTATCCACTAACTTCTGTTAATGGTATCCCATGTTTTATACATATAAGAATGTACATATTTCCTCAGTAAGGAAATTACTCAATATGAAGATAGGCTCTGTCTTCCTAGACATGGATGCCCTCAATAAAATGGATATGATTATTTTTCATAGTATCCTTATAATCCCTTGATCAACATGATGATTGGATTCTCTATCTTTTTATCATCATAATACCTCATTTATAATCATAATAATCTAATTCACAAAAAATTACAAAATAAATCTTATGGTGACAACCTGATAAGGTTTTCTAAAGAAGAAAAAAAATCCAAAATAGATAAAAATGATTAGGAATAATATACTCATTGTTTGTAATCTTTAGATCTCTCACAAAAGTGAGAAATTGTAAATGAATCCACAATATTCAAACACATTTAATGACCATGTATTTATAGACAAATCCCCAAAAAATATATTTCTTTCCCAATGGTCATATTTTCTTTGAGTTTTTCACAAAGACTTAAACACATTAAACATGATAGTTCAGAACTCTAGGGCATAACAAAAATTATGAAGTCGTATTGGATTACACCATCACAGTTTAAAATGTGTTCCTTACATTAGAAATACATATTTTAAATACAATTATAAAATTTAATTCAGTTCAATAGACTTCTTTATGATAGTCTTTATAAAAATAATCACGAGGGTTAGTCTGATATTTATGGATACCAATTTTAATCTGATGTTTATGATTTTTTCAATATGATAGTTATGACAGAAAGTCAAATATCCAATCTAATATGGATGAGATTGATGTATATCATTCCCATACTAAGTAAGATAATAATAATGAATTAATAATGGTTTATTTTCGAAATTCATTAGCATTTATTCTAATTATGGTAAAATAATATATTTTTTAGAGAAATATTCAAAAAAAACTTTAGACATGAAAAGTTAGTACATAGGTTTTACAAAGGTTTTGGATTTTCCAAAACAAAAGGAATAGAAATATGAGAAAAATAATTTCTAACTCAATAGTTGAAATTGATTGAAGCACAACCAAATGATGAAATTTGTCTCTCAGAATATATTTAAATTATTTAAATTTTCTTATGGACTATATGTTTATAGAAAAATAATCACATAAATCTACGAATAGGATCTTGAAAATGAAATTTTTTTTCTTCATATAATCATTTCTGAAGTACTGATCGTGTTTTCACCCCTCAATAATGTAAGAACCCATATCTTCTTTTTTAGGTATGTTTTCCTTTTTCTAGAGTTTTTAAGAAAAATGAAATTTCTAGAAATTTTCAAAGTACACGCTGTGTATTCTCTGAGTACACGCCGTGTAATCTTCCATGGCTCGAAGCCGTGTGCTGGTCGTGCCCGGGCCACACACACGGTGTGCCAGGCGATGACCATCTTCCTGGATGGACAGTGGGATAGGATGAGATCTTGTGTTTCCAGGGACGCATATGGGTTCCAACAAATATACGCGAGGATATGATGCAGGATTTTCATTCCCCTGTTTGGGAAGTTCATCCTAGTGTCACCAAGATGTATCAGGATCTTCATCTCTAGTACTAGTGGCCAGGTATGAAGAAAGTTGTTTCCGGTTTTGTCATGAGATGTTGTACTTGTCAGCAACTGAAAGCGGAGCATCAGCGACCAGGAGGCCTTTTACAACAGTTAACCATTCTGGAGTGGAAGTGGAACGATGTTGCAATGGACTTCATGGCCAGATTTCCGAGGATGCCTCAGGGAATCAATGTTGTTTGGGTTGTCGTCGACAGGCTCACGAAGGTTGCTCACTTCTTTCTGATCAAGGAGACCATCAGTGTTGATGATCTGGGATGAATTTACATCTGATAGATTTTTTGTCTGCATGGAGTTCCACACTCCATTGTTTCAGATAGAGATGTGTGCTTTTCCTCTTGGTTATGGAAGGGACTTCGTAAGGCCTTGGGCATACATGTACTTTTGAGTACAGCATACCATCCCCAGACTGATGGTCAGTCCGAGCGCATGATCCAGGTGCTTGAGAATATTCTCCGAGCCTGCATTATAGACTTTGGCGGTTCTTAGTAGAAGCATATTCCTCTAGTGGAGTTCTCCTACAATAATAGTTTCCACATGACCATTCAGATGGTACCATACGAGGCTTTGAATGGTAGGCCATACCGATCATCCTTATGCTGGATGGAGGCAGGAGAGGCAGCTTTGCTGGGACCTCGTCTTGTTCAAGATACTTCAGAGCAGATAGAGATGATTCAGAAGAGTATGGCTACATCCCAGTCTCGACAGAAGTCTTATCCTAATCATCGGAGATGACCTCTGGAGTTCGAGGTCGGGGATCAGGTTTTCTTGCATGTCGCACCGAGGTTGGGACACAAAAGGATTTTGAGAGAGGGTAAACATTCACCACGGTACGTCGGGCCATTTGAGGTTTTGAAGAGAGTTGGGCCGGTTTCCTATAGGCTGTAGTTACCTTATAGGTATCAGGCCATGCAAGACTTCTTCGACATCTATCAGCTCCGACGTCACTTTTCATACCCGTCTCATGTCTTTCAGCCTGAGGAGGTTGAGCTTGTAGTGGATGCATCGTTTGAGGAGCATCCCATCTAGATTGTCGATCGCAGTATGAAGGTTCTCCATGGGCGGTCTGTTCCTCTCGTACAGGTGCTATAGAAGCATGGGAGAGTACATGACGAAACCTGGGAAAGGGAGACTGATGTACGATCGTAGTGGCCGGAGCTGTTCGCGGATCCTTCTTCTATGCCACGTTAGGGAAATTCAGGGACAAATTTCTTTAAGGGGGGAAGTTTGTAAGAACCCAGATCTTCTTTTCAGGTATGTTTTTCTTTTTCTGGAGTTTTTATGAAAAATGAACTTTCTAGAAATTTTCAAAGTACACACCATGTATTCTCTGAGTACACGCAGTGTACTCTTCCCCTACTCGAAGTCGTGTGCTGGCCGTGCCCGGGCCACAAACATGGTGTGTAGGAGTGACCTGGAAGCCGATTTTGGTAGAGTACAGAAAAGACCCAGTACAAACTGTGTACTCTAAAAGTACACGCCATGTACTTTCTTTTTTTACTAAATGAACTGGGGTCACGCCTGATGCACATAAACACCTCCTTCTAGGTCTCGTTCGTCCGAGAGCGACCTGTACGGCCGAATCTTCGACGATCTCCTGCACCTTCATCCGTTCTCTAATTCAAGCACGACCAATTGTATTGGAATAGCAGCGGTAAGATCTTCCTTCTGCTTGAGCTTTTTTTCTGATTCCTCTTCGTTTCTGAGTTGTCGTGGGTTGAGCATTTTGTGCGTTTTCTCAGATCTACGACATTCTAAGGGGAATCAAGCGTCATGATTCACATATATCGATCTCCTAGGATCGAGGTAGGTGGTTTGTACCTTTCTGTTGATGGTCGATGAGTATTTTGTACAAATTCCACGAATTCCCTTGGGTAGGGAATTGTGGGTTTCATGTTTTTCCCTTGTTGTTTTCCTGCTTTGCTTGATTGTTGTAGTTGAGGTTTGTGCTTGTAAGTAGAGTAAATTATTTTGTGCTCAGGATGCTTTTCCGTGTTTGTTCTACCTGTTTGTAATTTTTCTAGTTGTCATGCCTAGCCGTAGGATAGTGTAACTGCTACTTTTTTTGCTATTGATCCTTATAATGATAGCCATGTAGTTCTTGATGTTTACTTGGATGATACACACGTGCTAAGCATGTTTATTTTCACTCAGGACTGTGATAACCTAGAGTAGTAGACCAAAGAGATAATTGACATAAGGGCTTCTCCATAGTGTCTTTAAATACGATGCGAGACCACATGGGTAATTGACGATGAGTGATTCCTCAGAGAGTCTGTAGTTCCTCAACACGGGCCACAAGGGGAATTGACGTTGAGTGCTTCCCTAGAGAGCCTTTAGTACAATATGATACTATAGGGGGAATTGACGGTGAGTGCTTCCCCAGAGAGTCTATTAATTTCATAACTGAACCAGAGAGGGGAGACTATGTGTGCCACCTAGAGGGTTTCTAGAACTTATTAGTTGAACCATAGGGGTTAGGATGTGAGATCTACCTAGACGGTTACTTTTTTTCCGTTGTTTCTAGTTGTTTACTTGTGCTCTTCTTTTTTTAGAACTGTAGATTGTAGCTTCTTGTCTTTCTGTTTACTGCTTCTTGTTTTATTAGTGCCATGTATTCATTGACTATTAGGCATAGATATTTGGGTGATTTCCTACCGGGATTGTATTTCACACCCTGTTTGGGCCATGCTTTTGGGCCCAAGCAGACTATGTTGCTGCAGGTATAGATAAGGGCAAGTGCCCTTCTACTTCGGGTTCTTGATTCACTAGAGCTGGAGAGCATGGGATCGAGCTGAGGCTTGCGATGATAAGGAGTTTACATTGTTTTCTTTTGTACTTTGTTTTTTGTTGTACTTCAGCACTTTGGGTTGTTTACTGCTTTCCATTGACATGTGTACCATGTTGCATCATTATTATTATGTATCTATTTCTTCCGATGTTCACTTAAATTGTTGTATACTGTTGATTGTTTCTACTATCATGTATGGTTGTTTTTCCGCTGTATACTTTACTGAATGAGGGCATAGTTTCCCCACCGACTCACCAAGTCCGTCACTGCTAGTCGGCAGCCTCTAGAATTTGGGGAAACATGCTTGAGGTCATGTGGCGAACCGGGTACGAGGCACCAGTGGAGGGGCTCCGGATTCGGGTCGTTAAAAATTGGTATCAAAGGAGTTCTTTTCTCTTTCTTTACTATTTGGATACTTTAGCTACTAATAGGATGAACTCGGTACTTGGTATTAATCTGTTCTCGGGAGTAGCTAACCCGTGTACAGGGAAAAGCCATACTACCTCGTTAATTGCAGTTTGTTGGTTTTGAGTTTTTATGGTTGATATGTTTTAACCTAGAGTGATTCACATGACTTTTGCGGTTATTGTTTTGATATTTCGGTTTTATTCTGTCGCAACCCGATGAGATAAGGGTATGACATCTCATGCATCATATAGGAACTTCTAGAAATCACATGTCAAGAATTCTTTCCATGCCATCTAGGGTGCATTATTGATTGCATACTGTTGTGATATGATTTGTGTAGATTATGCATGATGTTGTGATAAATGCTTGATAGAATCCATGTTATTATGTTAGAGAGTTGTTGTTTCCCTTGAATGTAACTATAAAAGATGCCAAGATTTGATTCGCGGGGAGTATGGTCCCTCACAAATCGTAATTTGGAACCTCTTTTCCTTGTTTTCAGTGTTTCTGGGGTTCTGTGCAGTTTCTGAGCTACTGCTAAGAAAAACCCAAAATACACGGCATGTACTTTTTGGATACACATCGTGTAGTTTTAAGGTCGTGTTACTGACTGTGTGAGCATAACATGGTGTCATGAAAGTAACTTTAGGAACAAGCCACGTATGGTAGGTACACACCATGTAGTAATGAGCCGTGTACCCGGCCGTGTCACTAACAACACAGGTCCGGGAAGCTCGAGTAGCACACACCGTGTTGTAACGGAACATGCCGTATAGTCCCTTCCAGGCACCCAGCTGTGTCACGAACAACACGGGTCGACGTGACCTTCTCTCAGACACGCCGTGTTGCTCTTAGAGCACACCGTGTAGTCATGCCAGGTACCCGGCTGTGTCACGAACAACACGGGACGATGCCACCTTTCCTATACACTCCGTGTTTGTTCGAAACACGCCGTGAAAGGTTCATCCATGTAGATGGCCATGTGTTTAACAACATGGGCTGCCGAAGCATTTTCCACTACACGCCGTGTCCATATGGAGCACGCCATGTAGTCTCAGTTTAAGAAAACCTTTTGGGTTAGTCGTGTAAAGAGACTCGGGCAGGGGAATAGTTTTCAAGTACATGCTGAGTGTGGGTGCAACACGCCGTGTAGTTTAAGGTGTACACGACATATAGGGTAGGATTACATGCCCATGTTAGTTGCTTGAGAAAACACGCCGTGTAGTTTTTATACACGCCGTGTAGTCGAGTTTTGTAAACTTGTGTGTTTCCGTCCCCTGTTTCCGTTTTGTACTCTTGTGTTCTCTGTCCTTGTTTTCCTGATCTAATGTGTAATTTTGATCTTTCAGATCTATGCCTCCGAGACGTCCTCCGGTCGTACGTTTGTCGTCAAGATGTGATTAGATGCCAGATAGGGCTGATCAGGGACTTCCTGGAAATCCTCCAGTCGGGCCAGCCTTGGCACCGGCTATTATACCAATTGCAGGTGCTGATGCGCAGTTCAGAGAAGGTTTCATGAGGATGATCCAGGCCTTCCAGGGAGCGTCGCCTCCTGCCACAACTATGGTAGACTAGACGTGAGTTTTTCATCAGTAGCATCCTCCCACGTTCTCAGGGGAAGGAGGACCTCAGGCTGCAGAGTCATGGCTGGAAGCCATGATGACCATTTTCGACCATCTGGAGACTCCTCCGGAGAGGTGGGTCAAGATCGCCACCTACATGCTCTGAGACTCCACCAAGAGGTGGTGGGACATGATCTCACAGGCAGGTCAACAGAAGGATATGGCTTGGGAGGAGTTCCAGTGTGTGTTCTTTGAATACTTCTACCCAGAGAACCTGAGGGCCGATCAAGCCCGGGAGTTCATGAGCTTAGAGAATGGTACTCTCTCTGTCATGGAGTATTCCTCTCGCTTCACTGAGCTGCAGTGTTTCACACCCCTCCGGGATGGATGTGGGGTGTTCTTGGAAAGGAATTTTGAGGATGGCCTCAGGAGGGAGATCCGCTCGCAAGTGACCATATTCTAGATGACTTCTGTCACTTCCATCATCAACCAGGCACTGATTATAGAGCGAAATCTGAGAGACTCTGGAGCTGTGAACCAGGGCGGTTCTACTTCCAGAGCTAGTCTTCCCCCAATTGATAGCAAGAATCACCGTAGAGAGCCTACACACGGTGACCCAAGGAAGTGTGATGCATCATCCGGCAGCCAGGTGACATGCTATCAGTGTGGCCGGTCAGGGCACACGAGGCCACAATGCGAGAGGGACCCCATGGAGTACCGATCTTGCAGCAAGATGGGTCACCTTCAGTGTTTTTTCCAGGTTTTCTCACCACCAGCTGGTGACCGGGGTTCTTCCATGACTCCTCATTTAGTAGTAGCCCCACCAGTCTCTCACCAGTCAGGGAACTGAGTTCTTCCGGCCGTTCGGGGCGAAGAGGAGGTTGAGGCCATGGCGGTCAGCCACCAGTCCCTCAGCACCAGCAGAAAGGTTCAGCTCAGAGTGGTTAGCCAGGGGCGCAAGGCCACGGTGCAGGCCAGTATTTTTCCATGGAGCAGACCTATTAAGAGTAGGATCCCGACCCATCTATAGTTTGTGGTATGGTTTTAGTAGCCTCATATTTATCTTCATCTCTTTTCGATACTGGCGGTACGCATATCTTTATCATTATTGCTATTGTGGAGAGCATTGGGCTCTGCATCTTTTCTTTTGCTAACTCGTTGACACTAGACAGACCTTTGGGGACGAGGAAATATAGTGTATGCCAGTGTAGAGAGTTCCCTCTCAAGGTTGCAGGGCATCGTTTCTTATGGGATATCTATGTCCTAGAGATGACAGGCTATGATGTCATCATTGATATAAACTGGTTGGTTCCTTTCGAGGCAGTCGTCAACTGTTATCACCGTAGAGTGAGTTTCGTTTCACCAGAGGGTGAATCTTTTCTTCATAGAGGAAAATGGGATGTTCAAGCGAGTTGAGCTGGACTCGAGCATCATGGTCTAGGAAGGGTGATAGTGTAACACCCCAAGATTTCATAGTGTGTTATTTCTTCAAAATAATTCAATAACTTGCACTACACGCAACACCGAGTTCAATTTCACCATGACTTACCAAAAAAAAGCCATTAAAAGAGGTCATGAATAGCATTAACTACATTTTTAACTTTATATAATCCTTATAATTTTAGAATCCATATTATGAGTTTCTTAGTCATAATGCAAGAACAGATTCATTTTCAGTATTGCACTTTTATCAACTTTTGATAGTGAAACCTTTTTAAATACAATATTTTAAGCTTTTTGACTAAATGGAGACATCAAAAAATTTTGAATGAAACATCCCAAGCTTCCACGGTACGCTTTCCTTTGAATAAAACAGTAGCGTGTGTTGTACGCAACGTCGAGTTTTAACACACACCACAACCGATCAAACTAGCCGTTATGAATAGTAATACCTAAATTTTGAAATTATATATATTTTATATTTTGAAATGGAATTCATTTTTGGATTCGGAATATCGAATTTATCCTAAGGTGAAATTTTGGTACTTTTCGGATAACTTTCATATTTTGATGAATAGTGAAAATTACTAAATTTTAATTAAAAACAACTTTTTTAATCAAAATAATTAATAGTGATAAATTATGAATTTGAGTGGTTTTAAAGTATATTTAGAATATATATTTACAATTTAATATAATGTTTGTCATTAGACATAATTTTACAATTAAACCGAACATAAACAAATGTCAATCTTTCGATATTTATTATCTCTTAAAAACACGCTTTTTGTTTTGACAGCGGGAATTAATTTTAAATTAATTTCTGCCACTTCTGTGTTTTGAATTTATAAAAATGGATTCCATATTTGGAATCAGGATGTTCAAATTGTGTAAATAGGTAACTTTTATTTTTAGACATTTTGAATAATTACTGCGGTAAATATTTTATTTACCATGGTTAAGGGTAAATCCGGTAAATAAGGGTTAAAAAATAATATTATAATAATACTAAATTACCCTAAAACGTGTCTTAAACCTATTGGTTGATACATGGTCGACCATGGGAATCTTTGGGTCTGTTTTGGGACCCCATGGATCCACTTGTAAGTGATAATGACACATTATATTAATAAAGTTAAAATAAAAATAAAAATGGCATAAGCTTACATCTTTTAGAAGAAAAGTTTTTACATAGGGTTATACATGTTGGATTTTCGATTAAAATATTCATTAGAAAGATAAAACGATTTCCTACATAATGATATTTTATTTATAATTTTTAGACATCAAATAATTTAAATTATTAATGACACAATAATGATGCAATGTTTACCTCATTAATAAATCATTTAAATAAATAAGATTTTAATGATTACAATATTATCTAAAACCTGTCCAATTCTTATTGGTTGATGTTATTTAGAATATGAGTCATCTTAGCTTAGACCTCAATGATTTTTGGACCATTATAAACCGAATACAAATATATTATAAAGTAATACTTTCACACTTTCCTAAAGAGCCCCTCCTCTCCCTTATAAAAGGAGACCACTTCTACTCATTCCTCACACCTCTCAAGCCACTTGGCTCGTCCAAACTCTGCCCAAATAAGCTCCCCACATCCCTCTCCTCCTCCTTGAAGCTTACCCTTAGGCAGAAAGCATTTCAACAAGTCCTTTGGTTCCAACCAAAGTGAGTTACATAAATTAAAGGTAACGATTTCTCTTAAATTATTTTCATTTATTTTGCTTCTTCAACCCCCAAACTCTTTTTTTTCCTTTCTTTTGTAACAACAACAGTATCCTCAATATACTAGGATGTTGTTATAAGAAGGATTCAAACTACACATACACACAACTCCATCTAATGGATGATGAACATAATGTTTCTGTGGATGGCAAACTAACGCCTCACGAAACGATGATTGTTCAAATACATCTTACCGCCTCTCATGGTGGCCATTATGATGGAACTTTAATCAAATATGATATTAATGATATATATTTTATATATAAGATTCTGTAATTCCATTTTATTTCATACCATTATTCGTTTCATGTTGTATATACATACGATAATTTCATTTGAGGAAGTGCGGACTACCGCCCCCTTAAAATGATATGACTCGTTCATACCACACATGGAACGTATAAAGGATGGTGTTAATGAACTTAAGTAACATATATAAAATATTATATTATACTGGAATAGTAATATACCTATGTATCATTTGGATTCGATTCTTTTAAAATAAAAATTAAATGGAAATAGCGTTCGTGCGTACGTACGGACTACCGTCTCCACGAACGCGATGAGATTCATTCTCCATCGTATCCATTCAAGTATAATTATCATTTAATGATTTAAAAATGATGTTTAAGGACTTGATATCATTCTGGATATGAATAAGATACAACAAACATGACTTATGTAACAAAACATATAAAGAAAATGAGTAAGTTAACACCCGAAACGACGATAATACTAAGATATTATTATCAAATCAACATTAAAAGATCATATATGATATCATATTAATGTATATGATTCTTGTATAATTTAGTAACAATTATTTCACTATTATACAGGAGGTTAACCTACCCCAACTAAGGAAAAGTACAAGGTAAGGGTTATTTCACAATCTCTTCATTATCCGAGGTTTCTTTATACGTAATAATCTACTGGGATTTCTTTATCATCCACATCCATGTTTCTTCGAAATGTATTTCAAAACATATTTATTATTTACAAGAATATGGGTTAAAGTCATTTATACCCTTGTATGACTTTTTATAAGAGGAATCTTTCCGTCGTTTTCAAAAGAAGGTCCTTTTTAACCTTTTTGACAAAATTAAGGTAAGAATGTTTTTTTTAACTTATACGGCGGGTGCAGCTATTTTCCGCCGTTATAAAATCTTAAAAGCTTCCCTTACAAGATTATAAGGATATTTTCAAAGTAAATGTTTTATTTTATAATTATGTGACTTTTAAATGATTTCAAAATGAATAATTTAAGAATTTCATAAAGGTACTCTATCAAAATGAGAATTTTAAATGTTTTAAAGATTTATCTTTATAAATATTTTTAATTAATGTCATCAAAATGGTTTTTAAGGATTTATTTATATGGACATGAATGGTTTTAAAAATTTTAATTCCTTTCAAAAGTTTCAAAGTGGTATGGGACACTTTGATTCAAAAATCTCTTTTTAATTACTTCCTTTATAAATGTGTGACTTTTAAATGATTTCAAAAAGGGAGATATTTCTCTCAAATAGTTTTGATTTCATCTATGTCAACATCCTTTGATGGATTTTAAGAATATTTGAAGTTGATTTATTATGATACAAAACTTATATATTGTATTGAAGGTTTTGTGATATGTTTGACTGTTGATATGCTATTTTTATACCATTCATAGTTTATGGTGAAATTATTGACATTTCGTATGCTAGTTTTAATACGAATGTTTATGTTATGTTTAAACCTTTTCATATGGGAATGAATTGGACTTATTAAGTGACGGGTGGAGCCCGCTATAGCTCCTCGATGCATCGGTAGGTCTCATGAGACAAACTAGTGTCTTGGCACAAGGCCTTGACAAAATCTTATTTGTAGTCTTGGCACGAGGCCTTGACTACGTGGTTATGATAGTCTGGCATTATGCATTCCAAAATTATGAAAGTGGTTATTGATTTTTGCATGTGATTATTCGATTAGTAGAATATCCATGTGAATAAGTAAATGGAATTATTTCATTTTACTTTTGCCATACCATGTTGAAGTTAATGTTTAAAAGGCTTTTGTTTTAGTAATGCATTGCCTTAAATGTTTATTCTTATTTATGAAAGTTTCCGGTATATTGTTATCCTTACAGGGCATTTGAGCTCACCCCTTTTCTATGTTTTATTTTTCCCAGGATGTGAAGAAGTAAGTTATGAATGACCTGCAGGGATTTTATGAGGGGTTAATAGTGTGGATTGTGGAAACATTATGTTGTTGTATTAGTTTTTCATTTTATGATGTAATGTAAAACTTATGAATATATCTAGTGTTTCCAAGGCTACTAAACCAATCGGTCTTTCGAGATTTGATCTTTCTTGTGATCATGCCAATGTTATGAAGTAATGCACCGACTCTGGGTAGCTGGGGTCGGGGTGTTACAGTTGGTATCAGAGGAAGTTTAGTACAAACCATGGAAGCTAGATTTAGATAAACTCTGATTAGAGCACGTAGACCTAAGATGAACTTTGAGGATTGGTATAGAAGAACTTCCTAGAATTTTGGTATTGTAGAGATTTTGTGAGTTTTTCGAGCAATACATCCCTGTCTGGATACGAGCAGGTAGAGGCGGCTCTGGCACAGATGTACCTAGGTGTAAAACCCAAAAACACCACTTTGAGCTAGACTCGAACGGGAACTGGTGCACGACAACGGGCCTTGCTGCACTCTTGGTTACGACACTCCCGGGGGATATGCTTAGGATAACTCTCATTTTCTTTACAAATCATTTTGAAGGGATTATGAGTATATACTTCCTCAAAGAAAACATTCTTATGATTATGGATTATATCCATAAATAGTTCAATTTATGTTAGGTGTTTTATAAGTATGGGATTATGTATTTTGATTCATAAACTGATCTAGTTTATGCCATTGTTTAGAAATGGCGCCCAGTAGAAGGAATGAGAACTCCAGAAATGCACATGATCCAAAGAGAAGGAAGGATCATATCTTTCATGGTCTTAAGCTAGAATTTATAAGAGAAATAGTCTCCCATGTATTATCATCATATGAAGAAATAATATCATGTATTTTACTGAGTCCTATGGATTTGAAGGGAAGCCAGAGAAGAAAAGGATAGAAGAGAGAAAGATGGATAAAGGGAAGAGGGAAAAGAAGAATTTTCCCATATGTGGTAACTGTGGAAAGAAACACCCTGAAACTTGCCTGAAAGGAATGGGAGTTTGTTATAAGTGTGGAGGAAAAGGGCACAAAGTACGTGACTGCAAGGGTAAGAAAATGGTTTTAAATGTACAATGCTTCATTTGCAAGGAGTTTGGACACTACGCGAACCTATGTCCCAGTCATCAGGCTATGCCGCAAATGATGTTATTGGATAATAATCAAGTTATGATACTACCACAGATGAAGAGGAATGATTAGAGTTCTTATGTTGATTATGTCAATTGAGTGTTGTATCAACAATGTACTTGTTATAATAATTATGGAGTATATAAAGATTGTACTGCAGTACTATTTCATTAAGGACTTGAGATTGTGTGGAACAAAGAAAAGTGACTCAATAGTAGGATAAATTTTTGGAAAATATATGGTTGAGAGAATATAGTTCTGATACTGAGGTAGTGATTTTGGAATAATATGTGATTATTTTGGATAAATTATATTGGATATTCTTGACTACCCTGGAACTGATTAATGATTTGTATATTCCATCATTGTTGGGGTTTAAAACATTTTTGGATTAATGAAGTATATCCAGCTTTCTATATTGAATAAGGGAGAATGAATGTAATCAATAAAGAATATGGTAATTCAGGATGTTTCGGTGTATTAAAAGAATACATGATGAAGGTATTCATATGCTATTACGGGGTAAAAAGGTTCTACATTATGTTTACCTTACTTATAAATGTTGGACTGTGAGTTTGGATAGAAGTATTTTGGATAGTTCTAGTTTGGATTATTTTGGATTGCCATAAAAGGACAACCCGGAGGTCGGGCGGCAACCCGTCGCGTCCGGCAAGGCTGCGAGACTTGAACCCGCAACCGAAGGGCGACAAGGGTGTATCACCTACCACTGGCCCACGAGATGTCCTAGATTAAATAATGCAGTTTTTATTAAAAGATCTTGTAGATGAATTATAAATTCATTTATTTTAGAACCCTATACGAATAGTGTAAATATAATTTTTTTTACATTCTATTATCTTTTAGAGTGAAAGATGAGTTTGTGGTAGAAATTTATTAATGGATAAAACTCTAATTATAAAGTAATTATATCTCCTTATGATCTTATCCAATCTCATAAATAAATTTCTCAATATTAAGAAAAGCAACGTAGAACAAAAATGTTTTCCTAGATGGTACCTTAAATCATCACAAATTTATGGCTTTTGGATTGTTGGCCTTTTCATAGCCATGTTCTCTACCACTCTCCATCAGATAATTGATGGTTAGATTTTTCTTCCATATCCATATTTTCTTACATGGAACCCTAGTATGTGTTATTTTCGGTAATCTTCATACTTTCGACTCTTTATTTTAAATAGAGGCCTCGTTAATTCATTTTTCGATGTGGGATTTCAACTAAGATATTTTGAAATGTCAAAAATGTGTTATCCCAATACCCTATATTTTGTTGAACCGATGGTACTTCAAATCATCATAGATTGATGAGTTTAAAGACCTCAATTATACACTTGTTTGTGATTGATGACCTCAATCACTACCTATAAATATTTACGTTTTTCCTCCGATTATATGTCTCTAATTGGCACCAATGTTCTCCTAATAAAGATCATAATTTGGTGGTGACCCTTTCATTTCTCTTTTCCTCATATTAAGACTAAATTTTAGTAACCCAATTTCTGATGTGGGTTTTCCCACAAATATATTATCTATTTTCAACCTTTTATTTTCGAAGAACAATTTCAAATTGCGAGGACGCAATTTATTGAAGGAGGGGAGAATGTGACACCCCAAGATTTCATAGTGTGTTATTTCTTCAAAATAATTCAATAACTTGCACTACACGCAACACCGAGTTCAATTTCACCATGACTTACCAAAAAAAAAAGCCATTAAAAGAGGTCATGAATAGCATTAACTACATTTTTAACTTTATATAATCCTTATAATTTTAGAATCCATATTATGAGTTTCTTAGTCATAATGCAAGAACAGATTCATTTTCAGTATTGCACTTTTATCAACTTTTGATAGTGAAACCTTTTTAAATACAATATTTTAATCTTTTTGACTAAATGGAGACATCAAAAAATTTAGAATAAAACATCCCAAGCTTCCACGGTACGCTTTCCTTTGAATAAAACAGTAGCGTGTGTTGTACGCAACGTCGAGTTTTAACACACACCACAACCGATCAAACTAGCCGTTATGAATAGTAATACCTAAATTTTGAAATTATATATATTTTATATTTTGAAATGGAATTCATTTTTGGATTCGTAATATCGAATTTAGCCTAAGGTGAAATTTTGGTACTTTTCGGATAACATTCATATTTTGATGAATAGTGAAAATTACTAAATTTTAATTAAAAACAACTTTTTTAATCAAAATAATTAATAGTGATAAATTATGAATTTGAGTGGTTTTAAAGTATATTTAGAATATATTTTTACAATTTAATATAATGTTGGTCATTATACATAATTTTACAATTAAACCGAACATAAACAAGTGTCAATCTTTCGATATTTATTATCTCTTAAAAACACGCTTTTTGTTTTGACAGCGGGAATTAATTTTAAATTAATTTCTGCCACTTCTGTGTTTTGAATTTAGAAAAATGGATTCAATATTTGAAATCAGGATGTTCAAATTGTGTAAATAGGTAACTTTTATTTTTAGACATTTTGAATAATTACTGCGGTAAATATTTTATTTACCATGGTTAAGGGTAAATCCGGTAAATAAGGGTTAAAAAATAATATTATAATAATACTAAATTACCCTAAAACGTGTCTTAACCATATTGGTTGATACATGGTCGACCATGGGCATCTTTGGGTCTGTTTTGGGACCCCATGGATCCACTTGTAAGTGATAATGACACATTATATTAATAAAGTTAAAATAAAAATAAAAATGGCATAAGCTTACATCTTTTAGAAGAACAATTTTTACATAGGGTTATACATGTTGGATTTTCGAATATAAATATTCATTAGAAAGATAAAACGATTTCCTACATAATTATATTTTATTTATAATTTTTAGACATCAAATAATTTAAATTATTAATGACACAATAATGATGCAATGTTTACCTCATTAATAAATCATTTAAAAAATTAGATTTTAATGATTAAAATATTATCTAAAACTTGTCCAATTCTTATTGGTTGATGTTATTTAGAATATGAGTCATCTTATCTTCGACCTCAATGATTTTTGGACCATTATAAACC
This sequence comes from Viscum album, assembly GCA_963277665.1. NCBI lineage: Eukaryota > Viridiplantae > Streptophyta > Magnoliopsida > Santalales > Viscaceae > Viscum > Viscum album. Next base: position 1,234,077,027 of record OY728128.1, read on the forward strand.
GAATACAAATATATTATAAAGTAATACTTTCACACTTTCCTAAAGAGCCCCTCCTCTCCCTTATAAAAGGAGACCACTTCTACTCATTCCTCACACCTCTCAAGCCACTTGGCTCGTCCAAAATCTGCCCAACTAAGCTCCCCACATCCCTCTCCTCCTCCTTGAAGCTTACCCTTAGGCAGAAAGCATTTCAAAAAGTCCTTTGGTTCCAACCAAAGTGAGTTACCTAAATTAAAGGTAACGATTTCTCTTAAATTATTTTCATTTATTTTGCTTCTTCAACCCCCAAAATCTTTTTTTTCCTTTCTTTTGTAACAACACCAGTATCCTCAATATACTAGGATGTTGTTATAAGAAGGATTCAAACTACACATACACACAACTCCATCTAATGGATGATGAACATAATGTTTCTGTGGATGGCAAACTAACGCCTCACGAAACGATGATTGTTCAAATGCATCTTACCGCCTCTCATGGTGGCCATTATGATGAAACTTTAATAAAATATGATATTAATGATATATATTTTATATATAAGCTTCTGTAATTCCATTTTATTTCATACCATTATTCTTTTCATGTTGTATATACATACGATAATTTCATTTGAGGAAGTGCGGACTACCGCCCCCTTAAAATGATATGACTCGTTCATACCACACATGGAACGTATAAAGGATGGTGTTAATGAACTTAAGTAACATATATAAAATATTATATTATACTGGAATAGTAATATACCTATGTATCATTTGGATTCGATTCTTTTAAAATAAAAATTAAATGGAAATAGCGTTCGTGCGTACGTACGGACTACCGTCTCCACGAACGCGATGAGATTCATTCTCCATCGTATCCATTCAAGTATAATTATCATTTAATGATTTAAAAATGATGTTTAAGGACTTGATATCATTCTGGATATGAATAAGATACAACAAACATGACTTATGTAACAAAACATATAAAGAAAATGAGTAAGTTAACACCCGAAACGACGATAATACTAAGATATTATTATCAAATCAATATTAAAAGATCATATATGATATCATATTAATGTATATGATTCTTGTATAATTTAGTAACAATTATTTCACTATTATACAGGAGGTTAACCTACCCCAACCAAGGAAAAGTAAAAGGTAAGGGTTATTTCACAATCTCTTCATTATCCGAGGTTGTTTATACGTAATAATCTACTGGGATTTCTTTATCATCCACATCCATGTTTCTTCAAAATTTATTTCAAAACATATTTATTATTTACAAGAATATGGGTTAAAGTCATTTATACCATTGTATGACTTTTTATAATAGGAATCTTTCCGTCGTTTTCAAAAGAAGGTCCTTTTTAACCTTTTTGACAGAATTAAGGTAAGAATGTTTTTTTTAACTTATACGGCGGGTGCAGCTATTTTCCACCGTTATAAAATCTTAAAATCTTCCCTTACAAGCTTATAAGGATATTTTCAAAGTAAATGTTTTATTTTATAATTATGTGACTTTTAAATGATTTCAAAATGAATAATTTAAGAATTTCATAAAGGTACTCTATCAAAATCAGAATTTTAAATGTTTTAAAGATTTATCTTTATAAATCTTTTTAATTAATGTCATCAAAATGGTTTTTAAGGATTTATTTATATGGACATGAATGGTTTTAAAAATGTTAATTCCTTTCAAAAGTTTCAAAGTGGTATGGGACACTTTGATTCAAAAATCTCTTTTTAATTACTTCCTTTATAAATGTGCGACTTTTAAATGATTTCAAAAAGGGAGATATTTCTCTCAAATAGTTTTGATTTCATCTATGTCAACATCCTTTGATGGATTTTATGAATATTTGAAGTTGATTTATTATGATAGAAAACTTCTATATTGTATTGAAGGTTTTGTGATATGTTTGACTGTAGATGTGCTATTTTTATACCATTCATAGTTTATGGTGAAATTATTGACATTTCGTATGCTAGTTTTAATACGAATGTTTATGTTATGTTTAAACCTTTTCATATGGGAATGCATTAGACTTATTAAGTGACGGGTGGAGCCCGCTATAGCTCCTCGATGCATCGGCATGTCTCATGAGACAAACTAGTGTCTTGGCACAAGGCCTTGACAAAATCTTATTTTTAGTCTTGGCACGAGGCCTTGACTACGTGGTTATGATAGTCTGGCATTATGCATTCCAACATTATGAAAGTGGTTATTGATTTTTGCATGTGATTATTCGATTAGTAGAATATCCATGTGAATAAGTAAATGGCATTATTTCATTTTACTTTTGACATACCATGCTGAAGTTAAAGTTTAAAAGGCTTTTGTTTTAGTAATGCATTGCCTTAAATGTTTATTCTTATTTATGAAAGTTTCCGCTATATTGTTATCCTTACTGGGCATTTGAGCTCACCCCTTTTCTATGTTTTATTTTTCCCAGGATGTGAAGAAGTAAGTTATGAATGACCTGCAGGGATTTTATGAGGGGTTAATAGTGTGGATTGTGGAAACATTATGTTGTTGTATTAGTTTTTCATTTTATGATGTAATGTAAAACTTATGAATATATCTAGTGTTTCCAAGGCTACTAAACCAATCGGTCTTTCGAGATTTGATCTTTCTTGTGATCATGCCAATGTTATGAAGTAATGCACCGACTCTGGGTAGCTGGGGTCGGGGTGTTACAGATAGCCCATATTTCTAGTCTTTATCGGGATGATCAAGGGACTCCACAACTAGACTTTCCCCCAGTGGTGGATCGCTTCAGGGACATCTTTCCAGAGGATTTTTCAGGTTTTCCTCCGGGGCGTGAGGTATACTTCTGAATTGAGCTCGTGCCAGGAGCGGCACCGGTGTCTATTCCTCCTTATAGGATGGTTAGACCTGAGTTGCAAGAGCTCAAGAAGCAGTTGGAGGAGTTGCAGGCTAAGGGTTTAATCCGAACCAGTACATCTCCTTGGGGTTCTCTTGTCCTGTTTGCAAATAAGGAAGACGGCACCCTTCGGCTTTGTGTGGATTATCGGAAGCTGAACCAGTTGATGTTTAATAATCTATATCCCTTTCTGAGAATCGATGACCTCTTTGATCAGCTTAGAGGATCCCGAGTGTTCTAGAAGATCGACATGAGGTTCTATTATCATCAGTTGTTCATTAGACCATCAGATATACCTATGACAGCCTTCAGGAGAAGGTATGGTCTATATGAGTATACAGTCACTCCGTTCGGTCTCACGAACACGCCGATAGTTTTCATGGCACTGATGAAGTGAGTGTTCCACCCTTACTTGGAATCTTTTGTCGTGGTCTTTTTGGATGATATCTTGGTGTACTCTCACACTCGACACGACCATGACACACATCTTGATATTGTTTTGAGTACACTGAGAGAGCATCGGCTGTATTTTAAACTCTCTAAGTGACACTTCTGGATGGATCAGATTCACTTCTTGGGTCACATCATCTTAGAAGCATGAGTATTTGTAGACCTAGAGAATGTGAGAGATGTAGTTTCTTGGGACCAGCAGAAGAACATCTTTGAGTTGTGGAGTTTTCTTGGGTTGGCTGGATACTACAGATGCTTTATTCATGACTTTTCTCACCTAGAAACACCTTTGATAGGTCTGACCAAGAAGGGGGAAAAGTTCTTATGGTCATATTCTTGCGAGACAGCCTTTCAGGAGCTGAAAGGGAGGTTGACGTCAGCGCCGATACTAGTCTTGCCAGATCTAGGCAAGATATACACTATTTATTGTGATGCTTTAGGTATCAGAATAGGAGTTGTTCTTTTGCAGGGGGATATAGTCGTTGCATACGGATCTCGGTAGTTGAGCCCACATGAGAGGAACTACCCTACGCACGATCTGGAGTTGGTAGCCATTGTTCATGCCTTACGCGGTTTGAGACACTTTCTGCTGGGAGAGCACCTTGTGGTCTTCACCGACCACAAGAGTCTCAAGTACATCTTCACTCAGTGTGATCTGAATCTGAGATATCACAGGTGTGATAAGTATCTTCAGTCTTTTGATTTCGAGCTTTCCTATAAACTGGGGAAAGGCAACGTAGTGGCAGATGCGTTGAGTAGGAGAACTCAGATTCAGGCAATTCCGGAGGCCAGTAGTGAGTAGAAGCTCATGGATCTGTTCTCTGAGATTCATATAGAGGTGCACGACAGACAGGGACAGAATTTCATGTCTTCTATAGCTGTTACCTCTACAATTCTCAATCGGGTACGAATGATACAACTATCAGAATCAGAAGGCTTAGTACTGCGGGAGGGTGTGTCAGGTGATGACCCTCTTCCGGGATGGATAGTGGGCGAGGATGAGATCTTGTGTTTCTAGGGATTCATATGGGTGCCAGTAGACATACGCGAGGAGCTGATGTGGGATTTTCATTCCTCTGTTTGGACAGTTTGTCCTGGCGTCACCAAGATGTATCGGGATCTTCATTGCCAGTACTGGTGGCCAGGTATGAAGAAAAATGTTTCTGGTTTTGTCATGAGATGTTCTACTTGTCAGTAGGTGAAAGCAGAGCATCAGCAACCAACAGGCCTTTAACAGTAGTTACCCATTCTAGAGTGGAAGTGGAACGATGTTGCAATGGACTTCGTGGCTGGATTGCCGAGCATGCCTCAGGGAAAAGATGATGTTTGGGTTTTCATCGACAGGCTCATGAGGGTTTCTCACTTCTTATCGATCAAGGAGACCTTCAGTATTGATGATATGGGACGAATATATATCCAATAGATCATTCGTCTGCATGGAGTTCCACACTCTATTGTTTCAGACAGAGATGTGCACTTTACCTCTCGGTTCTGGCAGGGACTTTAGAAGGCCTTGGGCACACAGGTACATTTGAGTACAACATACCATCGCCAGACTGATGGCCAGTCCGAGCGCACGATCCAGGTGCTTGATTATATGCTCTGAGAATTCATTCTTGACATTGGCGGTTCTTGGGAGAAGCATATTCCTCTGGTGGAGTTCACCTACAACAACAGTTTCCAAGTGACCATTCAGATGGCACCATACGAGGATTTGTACGGTAGGCCATGCCGAGCACCCTTATACTGGATGGAGGTAGGAGAGGCAGCTTTGCTGGGACCTTGTCTTATTCAGGAGACTTCAGAGTAGATAGAGCAGATTTGGAATAGGATGGCTAAAACACAGTCTCGACAGAAGTCTTATGCTGACCAGCGGAGACGACCTCTAGAGTTCAAGGTCGGGGATCAGATTTTCTTGTGTATCGCACCGAGGTTGGGACACAAAAGGATTCGTAGACCGGGAAAAATTTCACCGTGGTATGTCAGGCTGTTTGAGGTTTTGAAGAGAGTTGGGCCGGTTTCTTATAGGCCGCAGTTACCTTAGAGGTATCGGGCCATGCACGGCGTCTTCCACATCTCTCAACTCCGATGTTACTTTTCAGACCAATCTCATGTCTTTCATCCCGAGGAGGTTGAGCTTGAAGTGGATGCATCATTTGAGGAGCATCCCATCCAGATTTTCGATCGTAGTACGAAGGTTCTCCGTGGGCGGTCTGTTCCTCTGGTACAGGTGCCATGGAAGCATGGGCGAGTACAGGATGAAACTTGGGAAAGGGAGACCGATGTATGATCGCAATGGCTGGAGCTGTTAGGGGATCCTTATTCTACACTACATTAGGGAAATTCAGGGATGAATTTCTTTAAGGGGGGAAGTTTGTAAGAACCTGGATCTTCTTTTTAGGTATGTTTTCCTTTTTCTGGAGTTTTTAAGAAAAATTAAATTTTTGGAAATTTTCAAAGTACACGCCATGTATTCTCTGAGTACACGCCGTGTACTCTTCCCCGGCTCGAAGCTGTGTGCTGGCCGTGCCCGAGCCACACACATGGTCTGTAGGGGTGACGTGGAGGCCGATTTTGGTGGAGTAGAGAAAGGACCCAGTACACGTCGTGTACTCTAAAAGTACACACCGTGTACTATCTTTTCTTACTAAATGAACCACGGTCATGCCTGATGCACAGAAACAACTCCTTCTAGGTCTCATTCATCCGAGAGCAACATGTATGGATGAATCTTCGATGAGCTCCCTCCCCTTCAACCATTCTCTGATTCAAGCACGGTCTATTGCATTGGAATCACAGTGGTAAGATCTTCTTTCTGCATGAGCTTCGTTTTCTGATTAATCTTCGTTTCCGAGTTATCATGGGTTGAGCATTTTGTGCATTTTCTCAGATCTACGACGTTCTAAGGGGAATAAAGCTTCATGATTCACATATATTTATCTCCTAGGATCAAGGTAGGTGTTTTGCTCCTTTTTGTTGATGTTCGATGAGTATTTGATGAAAATTCCACAAATTACCTTAGGTGGGGAATTGTGGGTTTATTGTTTTGCCCTTGTTATTTTTCTACTTTTCTTGATTTCTATAGTATAGGTTTATTCTTGTAAGTAGAGTAGTTGATTTTGTGCTCATGATTCTTTTCCATGTTTTTTTTGCCTGTTTGGTGTTTTTACAGTTGCCATGCCTAGCCGTAGGATAGTGGAACTACTAATTGTTTTTCTGTTCAGCCTTAGAATGATAGCCAAGTAGTTCTTGAGGTTTACTTGGACGATACACATGCGGTGAGCATTTTATTTTCACTCAGGACTGTGAGAACCTAGAGTAGTAGACCAAAGGGAGAATTGATGTAAGGGATTTTCCAGAGTGTCTTTAAATATGATGCGAGACCACAGGGGGAATTGACGATGAGTGCTTCCTCAGAGAGTCTGTAAATCCTTGACGCGGGCCACATGGGGAATTGACATTGAGTGCTTCCCCAGAGAGCCTTTAGTATGATACGAGACTATAGGGGGAATTGATGGTGAGTGTTTTCCTAGAGAGTCTACTAATTTGATAACTGAACCAGAGGGGTGAGACTGTCTGTGCCACCTAGAGGGTTGCTAGAAGTTATAGGATGAACCATAGGGGTTAGGCTGTGAGAGCTACCCAAAGGGATACTTTTTTTCCTTTGTTGCTGGTTGTTTACTTATGCACTTCTTTTGTTAGAACTGTAGATTGTAGCTGCTTGTGTTTCTGTTTACTGCTTCTAGTTTTATTACTGTCATGTATTCATTGATTTTTAGGCACAGATCTTTGGGTGATTGCCTTCTAGGATTGTATCCCACACCCTATTTGGGCTATGCTTTTGGGCCCAAGTAGACAATGTTGCTGCAGGTACAGATAAGGGAAAGTGCCCTTATACTTCGGGTTCTTGATTCACTAGAGTTGGAGAGCATGGGACCGAGCCGAGGCTTGCGATGCTGAGGAGTTTACTTTGTTTTCTTTTGCACTTTTTTTTCTATTGTACTTCAGCACGTTGGGTTTTTACTTTTTTCCATTGACATATGTACCATGTTGCATCATTATGATTATGTATTTATTGCTTTCGCTGTTCACTTCAATTGTTGTATGTTGTTGATTGTTTCTGCTATCGTGTCTGGTTGTTTTTCCTCTGTATACTTTACCGAATGAGGGCATAGTTTCCCCACCGACTCACCAAGGCCCTCACTGCTAGTCGCCAGCCTCTAGAATTTAGGGAAACGTGCTTGAGGTCATGTGGAGAACCGGGTACAGGACACCAGTAGAGGGGCTCCAGATTCGGGTCATTACAAATAATTTATGTTATTTTGGTCGTTAATATTATCATGGATATATTCTATATCACTGTCTATTAGTCCTTAGATGTTATTTTCCACCTATATTCTCAAATATTAACTTCTCTCAAATGTTCATCATATTTAAAAGCCTAATGATGAGTTATTTGGGGGAACTAATATGTTTTCCACATCCATTTTTTCAAGGAAGTTTAGTTATCCCTTTGTATTATGGGAGTTTCAAATAACATATTTTTAAATTATGAACCATTGGTTACCAAAATTAGAATTATGAGGGGAAAATTTATTTAAGGGGGTAGAATGTAATGACCAAATATTTTATAATATATTTCTATTTTAATAAATTTTATATGTTACTTTCTTTCTTGGCACACAACCCCATGCTTAGAATGTACCATTATATATTATAAGATAAATTTTATATTGACAAGTATGAATATGATTAATCAAATTATTGAATATATATATTATGTTTTTACATAAATCAATTTATTTATTAATGAATAATATATAATTAATCAAATTTTAGTAGTAATTTTGTGTCTCAAAAATATGTTTCCTTGAAAAATGATACTTGTTGCATTTTTTTAGAAAATTTTATAATTAATTTATACAAATTTTAAAAAAATTATTTGATAAAATATATATTTTCTGAAATAAATATATCAAAATTATATTTGAGTAAAATTTTGGGTTTTTTCTGAAAAGATTCATTTTTCAGTGAATAATGAAAAATACCAATTTTTTGTAAAAAAAGGTCATTTTTTTGATTCCAAAAGGTCCATTATTAATTGAATTTTATATTAAATTAAATTTTCTAATATTTAGTTATAAATAATATAATTAATTTAAATGTAACTATCTTTATTATTTATTTTGGTATAAGTTCATTTTTGAGCATAAAAAGACATTTTTCTAATTTTTTTAATGTGACCAATGTGGTTTTATCTTAATAAATTAAATAAATTTCAAATAATGATAGATTTTAATGTAATTACTATATTATATATTTAATAATATATTTTAAAATTCATTTAATAGATGTTACATGGGAAGTAATGATGTTAAACACAATTTTCTACTTAAAAGGAATTTTTGTTAAAAATGGTTTTAGTTTCATTTTGAGTTCTTACTTTAAAATGAATTTACGGAACTTACAAAAATTTAATCTTGAAAAATGGATTAATTATTTTTAATCATCGTAATTAATATAATTTAATAGATAAAAATTATTTTTTGTACATTATTAATTCTTACCATAGTAAAGATTTTTCACCTCAGTTGAAGTGGTAAAACATTGTTAAACTACTGGGTAATGATTTAAAATATTTATAATACTTTCCATTATCTTATTTTATGAGTTTATTTTGAAAAAATATATGTTTTAAGAGTAAAATAATTTATTTTAAATCATTATTTTGGATTTTAGAACCCAAGACTAGCATTTGTGAAGAAAAATTATATTTTATTTCAATTTAAAACTATTTTGGGTCTTCACATTTAATGGAATGGTTGGAAGATTCCATTATGGATTTTCTTTATCCAATTGTTTAAAAGAATTTTTTTTCTTATTTGGAAAAAAATCATAGAAAAAAACTTCTTAATTGATTTTAATGTAAAATTATTTTTAATCTGAGATAATGTATTTTTCTAAAAAAATTCATTTGGTTTGTGTGTTTATATTAAATGTAATTTCATCCACCTATATAAACTAAATAAGATAAAATAGATTAAAAATTTAGAATCATCATGTATCTTTTTTATTAAGGCATATTTCATTTTTTTCATGTAACTAATTTATCATATGAAAAGGATATGTTATCATGGTTAATGTTAAAATGGGTTGAAAGTGGTTTAACTAGAAGATAATGCATAAAGTTTATTGAAAACATTACCAAATGCGATTGATATAGATTATTTAGACAACATAGCATCTGAAATTTTAATTTTGGGTGACTTGGTTCCACTTTACTTGATTATTATATATACATACATATATATTTATATCATTTAATCTTTTAATTAATTATAAGTGTTTCATTTACATCACTTATAAAAGTGAACTTCATCTCCTTCGTTATTCACAAATTTGGAGACTTAAATCTCATAAAATCAATGAAATAATACCATTATTGATTCCTTTAGAAATTCTTAGAGCTTCTGTATTTTTACAAGACCACACTTTTAAGGAATAGTTTTTAATCCAAAATAGGTTTCTTAATGAAGAGGTGTAACTCTTAACTTAGTACTTTCAATTTTATTTATTCATTTACCTATTTTAAATATTTTATATCTATTATAAAATAATGAATTATATTTATTATCTATACTTAATTTTTATTATGATATTTTAACAACCATTATCTGCCTCCTTTGCATGTAATGGGAAAATAAAACATCACTCATGCGTACGTATGAACTACCACCTCCATGAAAAAATACTTTTAAATTTTCATCCCCATTTAGAATTAATGTTTATAATGATTTATTTAATGTTTATATGTGATATCTATTAATTTTTTTATTATTATATAATGAAAAAATGTTATTTATTTTTATTTTATTCTCTTCGTTTGAAAATGAAACATACGTTCTTGCATACATATAACCTACCATATCCATGAATGGTGTGAATCATTATTATATCTATGATTTCTTATGTTTGATTATAAATATGTGTATATTGAATATATTTGATATTTATATCATGATTAAAATTATGTAAATGACATAATTTTGATCAAATTACAAGGACCATAACTGCCAAACTGAAACAGATATAAAAATTAAGTAGTTAACACCCAAAATAATGATTTTCATAAAAAATTATTAACAACTAGAGGATAAGATGTTATAATTAAATAATATATGGTATGATACAAATGGTTATGGTTTTTTAAAATATTTATAATGAATATATATTTATTATACAATAGGTTTAAACACATATAAAGAAAGATGATAATTGTGGTATGGGTTTTTCATCTCACTTTTATTTTTGTCAGAAATATGTCATATTTACCACTTTTTTATATTGTGTGGTGTATATAATAATAATTAAAGAATTTTATTATTATAATTAAATTTATTTGGATTTCTAAATCCATATAGGGTTCTATCTTTCATGGTATTTTGATTTTGATATTACGAAAGTGACAAGGGTTTATCATCTCAAATTGTCTTCTTTGAGACTAATGTTATGTTTTTAATGAATCTTATTTTATGAGGTTAGTATAAAGAACAATTGAAAAGTTATATAATTAATAAATTTTTTTAATGATATATTAAATTTTATTTTAATTCATTCTTCTATATTTATTGTGACTTAAAAGTTAACTAAGATGTATGGGATTAATGTTTCCATCCCATTTTAATCAGGATTTTTATTGTTAATTTCCACTGAGGAAATTATACGATCCTTATATAATAAACCAAATTAAATTTTATTATAATATATTCATATTTATATATTTTATGTTTCATTATAATTTATTTTTCTTTGTCACTCAAAATGGTTCAACAAATGATTAAAGAAAAATACCTTAGATCTCCAATTTTGGTTAGAAAACATTTTTCTTCCATATCGATTATTTTTACATAAATTCAAGAATGTTTTTTAATATTTGTTAATTATTAATTAAATAAATTTTACACATGTTTTAATTTTTATAAAAATGATTAAAATGAATTTTATTTTCATTTTTTGAATAAGTTACTTTTTACAGAAGGTGTGAATAAAGTATTTGTTTCAATGATTACATCATGAATTGAATTCCCCCCTTAATTACTATTCAATGATTTAAATATTCATTTAAAAATTTATATGGTAATTTTAAATGGAATTAATTTACTTAATACATTTTAAATATTTGGGTTTTAAATAAGTGATTTCAAAATGATGATGGTATTTTACTTATGAAATATTCCAATGATCTTTTAAATAAAATTTTCATCTACGATAACATAATTTGAGGTTAATTATGATTTAATGGGGATACGATATAATGATATCATCCTTATTATTTCTTTGGATGGTTTATGATTTTAATGAGGAAATTTTTATGAAAGCCGTTTATTTTTCAAGTGTAATGCTATGATGAAGTTTTTCTAAAACTCATTTTCTTTTGATAGGTTATGATATGATTATATGATTAATGTCTTATAGTCTTATAGAACACATATAAATAGATTATGGTTATGTGATTAGTGTATTTTAAATTATATATACATATAATTAATTAGATTATTATTGACAAGTCAGGATATAATAAGAACTATAATGGGTGGTGAACTCAGTTTAGTAAGGGACTATGTCTACTTTGATAGTATTGGAAGTAATCCTTGATTAAGGATTTTATGGAATAGGGAGGGAACCCAATCACAATGATAATCATGGAAATGACCCTTATCCAAGGAAGTATTTTTCTATAATATGTGTATGAAAAAACTTATTTCTCAATATTATGATGTGTTGTCATGGATTTTTATTAATTTTTAATGGTTATGTACACTTAAAACTTCAGTATTTTTTTATGGAAAACCCTTAATAAATGATTTATGATTAATTATCTTTGACTGATTGGGTGTGATTAATGTAAGTTATAAACATCTTCTCATATTCTTATGTTTTTATTGTTCTAAATTATGATAATTGATTAATATCTATTTTTTTACCCTTACTAAGCTTATGAGATCCCCCTTTCTTATGTTTCCTTTCCCCAAGTTATGAAAAAGGTTTTTAAGTAAGGAATGTCTTATAAGAGTACTACATAGGAAGAACATTGTGGGAGATGTTGAAGGCATTTCATGAAATACAAATATTATTTATATAGAATCCAAATACAGTAAAATTTTACACTTCTATCATGGATCATAATGTTATATAATAAATATTAATTTAAAAATATGTAATATCGATGTACAAAAATTTTGGGTCGCTATAAGAAATATTTTCAATGGTTTCAAATAATAATGAAAAAAGTAAAAGAGACCTATGTACAAAATTCTCACCTCTTAATTCCTAATAGGGAATAAAATTTTCAATATTAAATTTTATAATTGGTTGATGTCATTTATAAAATAAATGTGTAAAATGTAATGAAAACATCTTTTAGAAAAAAAATTAGTTTTTAAGACAAAAAATTAATCTATAAAAAAAGAAAGTATAATACTAATTAAAATAAAATTAAATAAATTATTTATAATTAAATTATACATATGTTACAATAATATAAAATATAAAAAAAATGTTACTTTGAAATTTATTGATTTAATGAAATGAAATGTTAGTTTTATAAAAACTAGTTTTTTTCACTATTCACATTAAAATAATTATTTTTAGAGAAATCCAAATAACATTTACCCTAAAATAATATTCAAATTTTAATTTTAAAAATTAAATTTATTTCCTAAAATAAAATTTCTAAAAATTCTAAATATTAATAATAATGGTTGTTTATAAAATGCAATAAAAATCATTTTCGAAAAAAACATATTTTTTTTGAAGAATGAGATGACTTGACTAAAAACATAGTAATTATTTATTTTGATTTGATTAATAAATTGTAATTAAATAAAAAATTACTATTTATATTTAATTATTTGATTAATATTATTCATATTTTTCAATTTAATGATAATATTTTAATATATGTTTATTCATTTAGTGATCGATGTTGTGTGTCAGGAAATGTATCGAACAATTATAATTTATTTAAAGATAAATATATTATAAAATATGATGATGGTACATTATACCCCATTAATTAAATTGAATACTCTCAATTTTAAATGTCATTTACTAGAATTAACGTATCATGACATAGTTATAAAATCATATGTAGAATCTGTTAGGATAACTAATTTCTATATCACTTCTAGAAAACTTATTTCTCTATAACTAATAATGTATAAATCCTAGTAGTCATAATTATATGACTCATGGTTTTCCAAAAACATACCTTGATAGATGAGAAATATAATACATAAAAGTATCAATATATTTATATTCCTCTCACTTGAGTTGAGGAAATCATTTACATTTAAGGTAGTGAATACAAGAAAACTTACTTTATTTATTTCCATTCCATAAGCATAATTTCATCATTTAATTGTGATTTGAGTAGTTTTACATCATTAATTCATCTAATATTCCTTATAATAAATAACCATTATGAATATTTTCATTCTTAAAGCACTAAAATTAACTTTTAATAGATCATAGAATCCTTAAAATAATAAAAATTCATTCTTCCTATTTGTAGAAATTTACGAAAACCAAAGTGGTTATAATAATTTATTCAATATGAATAAATAGTCATACAGCAATCTCAAAAATCTACATAATAACACCAAAATATCAATATAAACCATTCCACAAATAAATATCCTTAAAATTATTCATAATATATCAAACCAAATTAAAAACCAAATATTAGATTGATTCGATAACATATTATACCAGGATGAACATAACAATTATCTCGAAATAATACCAATCACTCAAAATGTTATATGCCAAAAATTTATTTTCTCTAAACATATATTCCTCAAAATTTGATAATCATTACAATAAAAGTTCAGAATAATAATAAATTTATAATAGAAGCATATATGCCTAAAAAATTAATTCTACACAAACTATTCAACATATTTCAAAAATATAAATATGTAATAAAAATCAAAATAATTTACTTTTTCATCATATTACTTTTTAATTTTAAGGTCACCAATATTATTCATTTTACTTTATCAAAATAAATAATCTCTTTATATAAACTAAATATTATTTACACAATATCAATAAAAATATTAAGTGTTATCTATCCCTTAATCTTGTGTTTTCAAAAAATATCAACTTAATAATAAATCTATTTTCTAGGTTATCAGTATTTTTCACTATATTTTTAAAAATATATAAAGAAAAACCATTTAAAAACAATACTTATATTTTTCAGGATTATTATAACCAAAAAATCATTAACAAAATACTTCTATAATATAAATTTTGAATCCCAATATATAATTTCCTCAATCATTCCATATCAATGATTAGAATAGAATATACCCTTCATTAATATTACAGTCATTCTTTAGATTAGAGCATTGACTCAGATAATTTCCTTGTTTCCCATATATAATACATTAAACTAAAAATGACACATTAATTTGTAATTTATTTCCCTACATTGAACTCGTCATTTTTTTCTTAGTAATTGGTTTCTTTATACCCATTTTTTCACACATAAAATATCTTCCCACTCCTTTGAGGCATCTACTTGGTTTCCTCTTCCCACATTCTTGACATGTTTGAAGATTAATCTCTATTCCTCTATTTTTTTCAAGAAATTTTATTTTTTGATTATTTTTTTCATTTAGACACTCACATATAGTTAGTTTTTTAATTATATATCAAGACAGTAGATTAACCATAATCACAAGATTCTACATTCCATAACACATTTCATTTGGTTTCTTATGATTACAACCTCTTCATCATCCATCACATTCAACATTAACACAATTCATCTTGGTTAAATCCATTGACTAAGACGAAAAAAAAGTGTGACCAATAATAACCATTTTGATATATCACATAATCATGAAACATTATTTATAGGATTTATAAATCAATAAACATAATTATTAATATAAGGATCTGTAAATTGTAACTAGGTTATCAATGTCCTGAGCCTGGACAGGTTTCCATATGACCTAACACATGACCTAGTCCGAGAGCAGGCCCAATAGGTGTTTCTGACACACTGGGTTGGCGATTAGCATTGAGGATCAAAGATAGTACAAGACGGGGAAATCTTCCCCTGATAAATGAGAAAGATTAAATAACAAAAATAGAGTAAGAAACATAAAATAGAAATGGATAGATCTCAAAAAATATATAAAATGATTTGATTCTACTATAATAGAATACAAGTGAAAACTAAAACAATCCACAATCAAATTGAAACCCAATGTGACCTCTATGTGTTCTCTTGGTCACCACCATTGAAAAACCCATCCCACTCTATAGGAAATCAAACAATACACCTTAACATGAGAAATAGATGGGGTCTACCGACACTATGTTCCATAAGTAGGGTACGATCACAAAAAACTCAATAGGTAAGCAACACAAATATATTCATTTCCTTTCATGAAACAATCAAAAAATAGTAGCTTTAAATACATATTGAAAATAGTTTTTATCATTTCATGATCCAAAACACATCTTTCCAAAGAAATCCAACTTTCAAAAAAAAAACACACCACTTCCCATTTTTAAAATAGGTTTCCATTATAAAACATATATGTTTTATAAAAAAACCAGAGAATAATCCAAAATAGGTAATAAATAGGGATACACTGAAAATGAATGGAAATAGAAAAGGAAAAAGAAAAATTACCAAAAATATAATAATACAAGTAGGCATCTACTGGTGAAACTAGTAACTAAAAAATAGAAATAACTAGGAAAATATATATAAATAATAATGGGAATTTCCTTAATATCTCTATAAGAAATCCCTGTATGTACTCATTTGGGACTCACATGTTGATAAATAGTGTATCTCTATAGTCAGTAACCAATTGGGCACTAACAATAAAATCAAATGGACTGTCCCACATGGGATCTTAGAAAATACGAGGGTACCGACCCATCTCATTGGGGATGAAAAGAAATATTCACCCAACACTCAACATAATGACACATAATCCAATTTTAATAGTACATGGGGAATATGTAGTTTTCCACATGAAAAGATCAAAACGAAACCCACAACCACCATTCATTCTAAGACCAAACATAGAAACTGACTATGCAATGACCCTCTCCAAAGATGGTCCACCATAGAGGTGCCCATATGTCAATGATCTATTCATAAAGTTCCAACTGGTCCTACCCATCACACGAGTTTTCAAACCACTGTCAAAAATTTTATAAAATAAAAATTGGGAATTTTCCATTTCAACGTTCCCAATATGTTTACAAATTCATTTCCAAAACCAATAGAAAAAACATATAACATGTAAAAAACATTACAATCGGGCCTTTAAGTCATTTAAAACCCAAACCACATCTCAAAGAGACAAATGTGCCATATATCAAAAAAAAATTAAAACCACATTTAAGTCATTTGAAAACAAGGTACCCTTATAAATAAACTAAGGGTTTGAATAAACCACTTTAAGAGAAGAGGGTTTAAAAAGAATGGATGGAGGTAGAATATGTGTTTTAAAATCTGAGGTATAAGTTGATAATTTTTATCATAGACCATATTCTTTTCTCTGCCCATTGATATGTCCACCTCATGAAGTAATGTATGTGCCTACATCTAATAAAACATCCATCACAAACCATAAAAACACTCATAAGCAAAACAAAGATACACCACTAATTTACCACAAATCATGACATCCTCATGTGGGCACTAAATTATATATGTCAACAAAATTTCAACTCAAATCTTAATTCACAAACAAAAAAGACACCAAAATATAAAAATTGGTTAAAAAATATCAAATACACTCTCAGAATACCAAATATAATTACAAATTTTCAATTGATATTTTATCAGACACCTTTCATGCATACACACACATAGACACACACACAGAGATGGATATATATATATATATATCTAAGGAAAGACATTCCAAAAACTAATTTTCATTAAAATATAATCATCAAAACCACAAAACTGTTTGTGTAAACAGACCACAAGTAAGAATATCACATTTATAAAATAATTAGAAAATATCAGGCCTTTATAGAATGTTTCAAAAATGAAAATAATATAAACACATACCACATCGGGAAGAATCATGCCACCTTTGATGAAATCCATCGGAAAGACACTTCTTCTATAGATCAAAACCATAAAAAAGAGAAACCCCTAATCTGCATTCCCTATGAATCCAAATTGGGCATGCCTGGCTACTAGGGTTACATGATAAAGGGAAAATAGAAGAAAACAAAATGAGAAAGAGACAAGATCCCTAACCTTAAAATCTGGGTGACGAATCACCAATAAAACAACTCAAAATCCATTTGGAGGAGGTTATAGAATCTAAAAAACACTATGGGATGTGTCCAAGGTTGGTTAATTAAAGATTGGTTTGTAAGAGAAGAAACACAACATAAAAATATGGAAAAGAGACAAAAATCACCCTCTTCGAATGGGATGCCTAGTTAACTCGTACAATTGAACATACCAAGTGAAAATCGGGAAATTACCCACTATCAAGAGTTGTATGAGATGAAAATTTAGGATTTACACTTTGTTTTACAATTATCATACCATAAGACCCCTTTTTTATGGCTTCATACTTTGTATAACCATGCTCAAATAGGGAATAGGCCCAAAAACATTCAAAAAACGCTGGAAAAAAATTACATTGGGAAATCATCCAGAACCTCAAAAAATAACTAACATCAAGAAAATATCAAAATAAAAGAAAAAAAAGTTCAGTTTTTGGAAATTATCCCCCCAAGAAAAACATTCTTCCCCTAGGAAGTCACCAAGATAAATGAGAACCAAAACCCAAACCCGAGACTGAATTACGTTGAATGGAACCATGAACCTCAGGGTGACCTTCTAACTCCACAAGTAACACTTGAACTTATATATAGAAAACACAACATGGAGAGAATACGTCATGGTTCTCCCTACCATAAGAAACTAACCAACACCGAACAATACATGGACTGAGAACTCCCCCCAAGAACCAACCCCCCAACACAAGGGAAAACCCCAACCACATAATGAACCAAATCACCACTCATCTTTTGAATCAGACATGATTATATAAAAAAATATGATTGGAAACCAAATCTGATCTATGAAAAGGGTAATCACACAAATGTAAGAGAAATTAATCAATGAATCATCTCCAAAAGGGAATAACCACCAGAATTACATGAGGAAAAACCACCAAGTATCAAGGAAGATAACACCAGTATGATTTTACAACAAAAGAGGGAGATTTTGAAAAAAAAGAAACTTCCATAGGGAGACTTAAACCATCTCCACTCAAATAGTGGAGATCAAATATAGATCATGGTTTCCCAAACCCCAAGATATTTTTTACTATATAAAGAGATTTACTCTTATGCTTATGGTTGGAGCCCAGATGTCTTGAAGCATCTACTGCCCCACAGTTTGGATCTAATATCCTCTGAACAAAAAATACTTAGAGACCCCTCTTTCAAAACATCTCTAGGTGACCCAAGAAACCACATATTTGAAAAACCTTTATAAGATTGTGATAATATGGATTTGAATGCCTAAAATGACCACATTGGAGACATATGATAAAATGATATGATGAATGAGAAGCCATAACTAATGAATGAAACTCTTTAAGAGCATGTTCCTATAGCATACACCTCTCTCTAGATGGAGAGCCTTCACTAGCACAATGAGAGACTGTATTTACAACCACCACATACTGCACTCTGGGATGCAACTCAACATGTAATACCTCATCCACCAACATCCCATGTTAAACTTCCTTGGATAAAATAAACAACTCTTTAATATTTGGATAAAGACCCTTGATGAAGAGAAGATATTTTAGTTTATCCTCAAATTATATCTCTAAAGATAAATAAAGCAAAACCATGAAATGGTCAACATAATCCTTCACTATCCACTGGCCTCACTGAACACTCATGAGCTCTTCCACTTTCCGCACCTTCACCTCTTTAGGTAAAAACCATTGGATGAAAGTGTTATTAAACACCTACAAGGAAATTCCCACCTAAAACAATGCTCTTATGATCACCATCCAATGATATGAACCTAAACCTTCAAAAAAACCCGAAAACAACATGCACTCTCATGGATTTGGGAGTTTCCAATGACCTCAATACACCTTAGACTTCCTCAATCCACTCTGTAGCCTCTAATGGACCTCGATCACCAAGAACGGTGGGAAAAAACCAGGAAGGGCTTGACTCCACCACTCCACTAGGAGTCTGGTTATAACTAATATTTGACAAGAATCACATGAAACATTGGAGTTTGGGTGGAATAATATGAATAAAATCAAAACACAAAACTAAAACCGAAATCCAACAAAACATCATTCAAAAATGACACCTCAAGCTAAAACAACCATCACATAAAAAAGAAATCACAAATTGAAACGAAATCATCTTTTTTCAAAAACCTCCATTTCATTCCAATTTTGAAATCCTCCTTCTTCTAAGTCCACTATACAAATACTGAAAGTCGATTTGAAATCCAATATTTAAAAACCAATGCTTGGTTTTCAAACAAACCAAACCAGGAAACCATTTTACTTTTGAAAAAACATTTTTTACAAACAATTTATCATTTCAAAATTGACCCACATCAATCAAAGTCGAACTATCATAGGATTCATAGGGAAACACACATAATAGAGAACTAGTGACCATTCACGACTCATAAAAATGGATTAGTGGATTATTTACTAAGAAAGAAACAATCACTAAGAGTATCTTGAAATATGCAATTATTGTCCTCATGGATCACTGATCCAAGTAAAACAACCCTAAAACACCAATCCACCTCTATTATCACTCCCTATCTACTCTTACAAAACCAAAAAACTCAAAAACCTGGATTAACCCTAGAAAATTAAGGATCAAGATGATAAAGAGTTCATGAAACTCTTCCCATAGCTACCTCTGTTGTCCCGATAATCATAATATTCAGTGTACCTGATGCCCAAAATAAAAAAGGACTACTATAATACCATTTTTTAATGAATCAGGTCGGGCTTCCATCCAAAATGGAACCCGAATTGATCTGATAAAAGTATTAAGAGGCATTCCCTATCCTCCGAGGATGGAAACTAATGTTGAGCATAAATGATAATCCATGTTGGGAATTATTTCTCCCAATAAAAAACTATGATAAAATAACAAAAATAGAGTAGATAACATAAACTAGATATAGATAATTCCCAATAAATTTATAAACATATTTTGATACAACTGTTACAAAACATAATTGTAAACTAATAAAAGCCACAATAGAACTAAACCGCAACATGATATCCATGTGACCTCTTGGTTTCCATCATCAAAAAACTATCCCACTCTATAAGAAAAAAAACTAGAAACCTTATCCATAAAAAAATATTAGGTCTATAGATGCCGAGTTGCATAAGTAAACAACTCTGTAGGTAAGCACTATAGAATCCATATGTTTTCTTTACCTAAAAACTACAATAAAAAATAGTTGGAAATATGTATAAAGAATTGGTTTTATCATTTCATGATCCAAACAAATATTAAAAAAAATAAACTTTTATAAACAACACACAACATTCCTTTTTTAAAACAAGTTTCCCTTTGAAAACATACCATCTTTATTACCAAAACCCAAAGAGTAATCCAACCTAGGTAATAAAAATGGATACAATTAAAATGAATGGAAATTGAACAAGAAGGTAAAACAGTAGAAAAATAGTACAAATACAAGTAGGCAGATACAGGTGAAACATGTAACTAAGTACTATAGAAATAATTATGAACATACAGATAGATAATCATGGTCATTTGATTTAACATCTCTAGAAGCAATCCCTAAACATACTTCGTTCTATTTCACCTATCACTGTGTGGGGAATCTCCATAGTCAACAACCAACTGGCCACTCTAAACTAGTTAATCCAATGCTATGTCCAACCTTTCCTCTCGACAAATCAAAATGGTACCAACCTATCTTATTTGGGTTGATAAGATACTATCACTTGAACCTCTAGATAATGTCAAATAATCCCATTATAATAGTACATGATGAATGGGAAGGTCATACCATGTGTGTCTCAAACTAATTCCCACAACCACTATACTTTACTAGATCAATCACCATCACCACTTATGTGATGACCCTCTATATAGATATTCCACCATAGAGCTACCCATCTCACAACGATTCAATCATAAAGTTCCAATTAGGCCTACAAATCACGTGAGTTTTCAAACCAATTTCCAAAAAATGATAAAATACTAACAATGACTTTTCTATTTCATACATCCAAATATGATTCCATAGTCATTTCTAAAACCAATTAATAACACACAACATATACAAAATGTTCTAAATAGGCCTTTAGGTCATTTTGAAACCAACCCATGTTTTAAAGGAAAAAATGGTCCATGATTTTGAAGACACAATTTGGAACCACATTTAAGTCATTTAAAACCCAATAATATTTATAAAAAATAAACAGCATTTAAAGGAACCACATGAGGAGAATGGGGTTGAAGATGAAAGGAGGTATGTGGAATAAGTGTTTTAAAATTCAGGGTTTACATTGAAATTGTATACCAAACACCATCATTATTTCTATTCCCATCAATATGTGAACCTCAAACACTAATGGATGTTCCCAAATCCAATGGAACATCCATGGTAAACCATTAAAATACCTAATACAAAAAATAGACACTATTATATTTACCATTAATGACAACATCCACATGTAGTTACTAACTCATAAAAGTCGAAGAAATTTATACTAAAAGATTAATACACTAACAAACCAATCCACCAAAGCATAAAATAAGGTCAAAAAATATCAATAACAATCTCAAATACTTTAAAATATTTAAAAATAGCTATTAACATTTAATCGAACACCTTTTATGCATATATACATATATAACTAAGGAAAACCATTTGAAAAACACATTTTCATATAAATGTCATCATCATAACACCAAAACCATTTGTGATAACATATCACAATTAAAAAAATAAAATTTAAAAAACAATTAGAAAATATCAAGACACTATCGAATGTGATAGAGAAAAAAAACACCTACCTAAAGTGGAAGCAACATGTCTCCTTTTCTAAAATCCACTAAAAAGGAACATTTACTGTTGCTCAAAAGCCTAAATAAAAACCCTAAGAAAATCCCCCAATTACATACCCCTATAGGATTCCAAATCGAACAACAATGTCCCATAGGGTTAGAGGAGAAAGGTAAATGGAATAAAACTAATGGATAAAGAGAGTGTATCCCTAACCATTCCACCTGGGTGAAGAATCACTAAAAACCCATCTTCAAATCCACTTGGAGGATCTTGGTGGAGAAAAAAAAATCTACGGGAGGTGTCCATGTTGGGGGAATTTAAGTGGGGTGTATAAGGGAAGAAAAACTTATAAAGTAGGAAAAAAGACAAAAAATACCCCTATTTGGGAGGGTTATACAGTTAGCTCACATAGTTGGACAACCATTGCATAAATCATGAAATTCCCTACTATCATGATTTGAATGAGCTGTAGAATTAGGCTTCATGATTAGTCTAACCATGCTCAAACAATTAGGAACCCTTCATTTTAGGATGATCACTTTGTCTAACTGTTCAGAAGACCATAAAACTTCATAAAACCCCAGAAACTAAAAAATTTCTCCCAAGAACTCTGTCCAAACCTCAACCAAATGAACCAACATTAAGTACAAATTAATATAAAAGAAAAAAGGTCAGTCTCGGATAACCTATGGTAATTATTTCTTCAAATACTTCATAATAGTTCATAGTAAACAATTGTTTTAACTCAAGCATATCCCCCTTGACTTTCTTTCTAGGTGTACATTCTTATTCCCACTCATCATGCACTGATGAAAATCAAATTAATACCTAATCCAAACCATTCATAGTTTTTACTACTTGGTGCATCTATGTAAAAAAATTCAATTTATAGTATCTATATAGGAATATATTTTCCATGAAAACCACACAATCTTTGTTTTACAAAAAATTTACGAAATTATCCTATAAATATACTAATCCAAAAGACTTTTAATAAAAATATCTAATCCTAATATACAAAAATAATTAAATTCTACTATGACACCAAATGTTGCATCATGATCATTACCAACATAAATATTATATAATTTTTTATGAGTACTCAATATATTTCACAATTATACATGTCTACGGATCACAAGTATTTAGAGTCTTAAGAGAATAGTTACATAATCATATTATTTCATAAAATATCTTAAACATATCCCATGAATGATCTTAAAATTAGTTCCCCTAGACATATCTTACTTAGAGCCTTCCATAAATACAAAGGTAAATGAAATAAAAGAAAGAGCGAGCTCAGATGATCAATAAGGGAAAAATGGGATTATCAATCAAAAGAGATCATAAAATTATCATAAAGGTATGATAACATAATAAAGTACATGTTATCAGCATAATAAAATAATACCCAAAAAAATCATAAATCATAACCTCCAAAATAGACTCATACCCAGATTCATGATTAATGAGGGTGTTAAATAACAAAACATAATTCAAGAGTCATGACATAGTTATATGAAATTATAAGAATACTAATTGATAATATTGTGAACATTTCTATTCACAATTATTTAAAATCACAATGTTGTGACCATAGAGAGAAGTGATCATTCTTATAAATCAAAATGGGAACATTACCATTAACAATCATGTCCATCCATAATGTTATGAGCATAACTATAATCAAAATGTGAACATAACTATTTACAATCATATCCATGCTTATCATTATCATCTAATGAGATATATATATCACATTACCCAATACATTGGAGGGATATAACGTATTGAACCATTAAAAAAACACAACCCATTAATATGTCCTAATCAAGATCATGAAAATATTTTTCATTGTGTAATATTTTAACCGATAGAAAATAAAATGATATTTATCAATATTTCGTCATCATAGTCATAACCTTATAAACAATAATAAGGATGGTATCATTTTATTATCTCCCTAGTGAAGTATATGTGACATCAATTGATGTTTTTATAGATGAAAATACATTTAAAATAATACTAGAAAATTTATTTGAGGATGATAACATTTTCATTTTAAATAAATTATTTATTTAAAAAAAAATCCAGAATATAAGTGAAAACATTTTCTTCGAAAATATCCATGGAAACTTTTAATGTAATATTTAATGAAAAGATTATTTATGACATCGAGAATAATTATTCATTTGGTATATAATAAAAATGATTGTAATCACACCTTTGGTAAAAATTAACTCATTCATAAATGATAAGAATATTCTTTTTAGAACTCTCTATACAAAATAAAATGTAATACACTAATATTTTATGATATATTTATCTATAAATAAATTTTATTTCATTGATAGCTTGTGATACATGAAACCTTATGTAGAAATGAACCATAATGTAATATACAATTATAAATAAGTTTTTAAATTTTTGGAATAAATATAAATAACCCCATTTTAAAAAAATTTGTATAAAGTATATAATTAAAGAAAATATATTTTTAGTAATGTCATTATATGCCTTAAGAAGAATTTTTTCTAAAATATGGTTTTATTTTTTTTATAAACATATTATATTATTTATTTATTAAGAATTTAAAATATTTATTTTATAAAAAGAGATTTATTTTTGAAATTATCATGTAAAAGTTATTTTAGAGTGAAATTTTGGGATTTTTATAAAAAGATTTATTTTCTAATGAATAGTGAAAAATAATATTTTTTATTGAAATATATATTTTTATTTTAATCATTTTTAAACTTACATTTTGTTTTATAAAAATTTAAAAGAAAAAAATATTTTATTATATTATTATTAAACTAATTAATTTCATTAGAATCTATTTAACTATTTAATTTGGTATAAACAAATTTTTATACTTAAAAATACATTTTTAGAGAAATTATTTTCTCACTGTGAGTTTTGGTTTTATCATTAATTAAATTGTTTTGATTCAAAAAATTGAACAATTAAAAATAAATTCCCAATTTAAAATATAGAGGTTCAAATATGTAAAATATTTTCCTTTTTATTTTTCATCATAATAAATAGTAACATTGGTAAATATTTGTCACCTCGATAAGGGTAAAATAGAAAAAATATGGCTAAAACATTGGGATAAAGCATTAAAATCTTTCTAACACGTGAATTTTTCCTAATATATGAACATTTTTCATCCGTTTACATACTATTGTAAGTTATATGGCCACTTGGTTTTTTTATTGTGACCTTTATATTAATTTAAAAAATATATAATCACATAATGTTACACTCTTGAGTTTAATACCTCTAAATTGTTTTCATAATGATAAAAACGATAAATTTAATTAAAAATGTTTTTTGAAATATGAATTTTTTTTTATCAAGGTATTTTTTTTAAATTTTAGTGATTTAATAATTAAATTAAATACCAACACAGTGCTGACACAATATTTATTCAATTAATTGAAATATAAAATAAATGAATTTAAAAATATTAAAAGTATTATAATGTGTATAAATTACTATGTTCCACAATTTTTTAAGATAAATATAACATAATAGGGGTTTTAAAGGATTATATGTAAAATGTATTACTATATCAATGTCTTTAATGTCGAAGTAAATGAATAATTACAAAAAATGACACTAATGACATTTTAAAATAAAAAAATATTTTATTACATGATTTAAAATTCATTAAAATCCTATATTTGGATAATTGAATGGGATATATTTTAAAAAATCAATAATTATCTATTTATTAGTCTCTTATTTTTATGGTAACATTCTTGACCCTTAAAGATAGGAAACATTGATATTGTAGTAATTATGAAAAGGATTAACGAGTGTTTAAAAATAAGAGATAAGGGTTAAAAAATCACCTAAAATTATATAAATATTATTTATTGACAGTAATTAGACTTATAATAATTATATATTATATATACATATCAATTTTTAGTCACTTTATTATTAAAATTAATTTTTATTATTTTAATACTTCAAGTAATTACAAGCGTGCCCCACCCCTCACTTATAAAAGGGAAACAATTCTCTTCTTTTCCTCACACCTATCGAGCGTTATTTATCAGAAAATACATGACATAATACCCTCATATATTACTTAAACACATCCTAGATATTATGTTCATTATAAAAGACTACCCTTTCAAGGATTAAGGTGTAATCTAATGAAGGTTTCTCAATATGGAGGTAGAACTATTAACCAAGAATTTCCAATTTTATTTCTTATTATACCTCCTCTAATATATGGAATCCATTATCAAATACTGAATTAATTATATTGAAAATAATTAATTTTTATTATAATGGAGAAACCATTATCCATATTCTTCCCATCCATTATAAAATGATAATGTCACTAGTGCATACGCGTGGATTATCACCTCCATGTAGCAATATGAATCATTTATCATTTATGATTTATATAGACGGAAATAATAATATATTTAAATAATATATATGATATAATAATTATTTTAAGGTGAATTATTATTTACCTTTCTTTCATTTCATCTATCATAAAGTGAAAACATCATTCATGCATATTTATGATCTACTATCTCCATGAACAGTGAAATTCATTTTTCTATCTATATTCTATGTAGATGATTATAAATATATATATATTTATATATATATTATTTTAATATCAATATTTAAATTATCATTATAATGGAACTATTATCAACATACAAGGACCAGGACATCCAAACCGAAACATGCATGAGAAAGAGAGCAATAATAACACAGAATAGTGGTTTTAATACAAACTATTAATAAATATGTGATAAGATATTATAAGTAAATAGAATATGGTATTATATATAAGAATAAGTTTATGAAATAAATATATAATAAATATATATCTACTATATAGAAATATAAAACACATACAAAGAAATACAAGACTTGAGGTAAAAGAATTATGTTTTAATCCCATTTTATTCAGGATTATTCATTATTGAATTTCCATTGGGAAAATTATAGGAAATTTATCTAATTATTTCCTTTATTTTTAATTGACATCAGTTTTTTTTTAAAATATATGTTTTCCTTCATTTTCCTCACTCTATGTACTCAAGAGAATGAAAAAGACATTGTAAGGAAAACTGATTATGTTTTACTCTTTAGTTGGGGAATTTTTTATTGTATATCAATGTTTCTTTTAAGATATTTTTTAATAGATATTTTTTATTCTATACTAATTATTAAAAGTATTTTTTAACTAATTTTATTATTTTATATAGGAAAATTTAATGAAATATTCCTATCTTTTTTTAAATGGCATATTTTTTGGATTTTTACTGAAAATCTAAATGGAATTTTTTTAACATATACAACATGAATGGATTTTTCCACTACCATGACCACTAATACAATTGAATATTACATTAAAATTTTATAAATTTATTTTAAAAAAAATGTTTTCTTTAATATTTTATAATTATTTGGATTTTAAATAAGTGATTTCGAAATGAAAAGGTTAGTTTTTCTCAAAAAATATTCTAGTGATATTTTAAATGAATTTTTATCTATGTTAAAATCCTATAAAGTTAATTATGATTTACTCGGTATATGATCCAACTATAACATTATTATTCTTTCTCTATATTTTTTATGATTTCTATGATGATATTTATATAAAACCCATTTATTTTCAATGATTTGTGATATTATAAAATAATAAAGTGGTTATGAAACCCATTTCCTTTATACAGTTATGTTATGATGATATAATGAACATTTTATGATTTTATGGTACACATATGTCTGTTTTTCATTATTTGATAGGTGGGTCCATAATTATAAATCCTCCCAATTCATTAGGTAAAGTTTTATATCTCATGAGATAAATATGGGAAATAAGTCGATGTTATTGATCCACAATGGAAAACAAGTCGATGCACTAGATACACTATGGGAAACATGTGATGTTTCCTAATTAACTATAGAAAATAAGTGACGATGCATGATCCTTTATGATATGGGAAACATGTACCAATTATTAATTCACTATGATGTGATGGTCTCGATAGTTAAAAAGGATATATGAAATGGTTTTTATACCTATGATGGTGTTAAACTTGATTGACATGTTTTTATGATTAAGATTTAAAATCATGGTCCATGTTTGATTAGTGATGATCTCACACCCATATGATTAAGGAATTTTGAAATGATAAAGTTGTATTCCATGACTCATGTTTTTGATCTATTTTATATTTGGTATGAAATTGTAATTTATGGGCCTGATCTCATACCCTTGTTCTTATATTATCATTTCATATTATAATATATTGATATATACCATTTTTACCCATACTAAGACAACTAATCTCACCCATTATTATGTTTTCATTCCCCAGGTTATGAAGAATGGTAATATGTAGGGTTATAAGTAGGGTATGTCAAGAGGGGTAGAAAGGGTGAAGAATATTATAAGATATGATGAAAAATGTACTTTAATAATATTTTTATGTATCTAGTATCTAAAGAAACTAAAAATGTATATTTAAATAGTGGATCGTAGTGTTATATATTTAATATTCATCTTAAAAGATGAAATATTTATGTGTAATATTCCTAAGCAGCTATATTTGGTATTAGAATAAGGATTAATAAATCATTGGAGATTATGGTTGTAGAACTTTGATAAAAATACTAGGGATAAGTCTAAGTATAATATAAAATATTAATGTTTTGATAACTAATATGGATAACCTAGGTTAAACTCAATGTTACATAGATTAAGAATACGTTTTTATGATTTATAATTCCTATAAACGATATTTCTTAATCATATGAGAGCTCACCCAAATTATTAAAATATGATACATTCACTTTTTTTTGGTTTTAGTAAATGGATGGAACCAAAATAAATCATTCTAGAAAAAAAAGTGATGTAAAATGCAATTATTTTCCACTTGGGAAACAAAAATATATAGGATATAGAATACATAATATTTTTTTAGTCACACAAATATCTCAGGCCACAAATCATATCGATATTTCAGACGATCAAAGAAGGGAACAAATTTTTTTTGATTATTTCATGAGGTAATATCCACCTTCATTTAGTGGGTCTTCTCATCCACTAGTGGATGAATAATAGATCTACAAAATTGAAAAACATATTATATCGTGCTCAAAATATAAAAACATTTTCCCAAGAAATTATCATTTGGATGAATAATTAGATCAATGGAGGAATATTATTAAGAATATTTGGAAATTAAAGGAAATTGACTATATGGAATGGTATGAATTTAAAAGGATGTTTTTAAATAATTAATTCCTTCATATTCTATGTAAAAATAATGAATAATTGATTTTATAAGCTTAAGAATAAGGGTGATTAATCTACTATCACATATAAGGAAAATTTTACAAGGCTTCGATGGTATACATCTGGTTTAATCATCGACCCTAAAATAAAAATTGATCGATACTTTGGTGGTTTAAATTTAATTAACTTAATGGTATTAGCTATAGAAGACAATATTATCTACAATGAAATAGTTCATTATGCTCTCAGGGTATAAATAGAAGTAAAAAATTTATATCATTCCCATGGTTTTGATAAGAATAGAAATATGGTGTCTCAGGAAAACTCAAATAAATGACATAGTGGAAAGGAATTCCTAGAATCGAAATGACAAAAATGTGGGAAGAAAAGTGAAGAGAATTTGTTGAATGGAACTAGTAGGTGATTAAAATTTGCAAAGGTTGGTGAAAATGCCTATAAATATCGTAAGGTGATAAACAAGTCGATTAATAAAATAGTAGAAAAGAGGATGCTAACTAATGAACCACCCACACTCCAACAAATCAAATACCAGGTGTGTGAGAATTATGAAAACCATTTTATGTATTTGAATTTTTATAATGATTATCAGAATCAATAATCTCTTAATTTTCAAGAAAAATGAAAATCTTTTGCAATCACGATCATCAATGTGGGTTATAAGACTGGTGTGGTGAAAGGTATTCTTATCATCCACTCTAATGAAATTAATGTATTTTTTAATTATTTATATACCAAATATTTTATATCTAAGGAATTTTCAAAGGGTATTGAATTACCACCTCAATGATTATATGTTTAGTTAGTTGTGAAATATCTTAATTATGTGGTATTTTACTCTCAATTCTTTGGTTCCTCTTTGATAATAGTTTGTGGAAATATGATTCCTGTAAATCTTTTGATTTTTCCCCTCGTTGAATTTTATTCTATTATAGAAATGAATAAAATTTATTTATACAGATCCCATATCAAATTACAATGATGGAAAGTCAAATTTAATATTCAGAATGAACTAATGATTTTTTATCAGTGTGAGGATGAATATAGACTTCTAATGGAAATTAATTCTATCATGTTGATCTTAATTCCTATCCATGATGGGTATTTACGTAAAGTGGATGGGGATAAACAAAAAATTGATGATACACCTATTGTATTTGTGTTTAATCATGTTTTTATATTATTATTTCTTAGTATACATCTGAATCATGAATTTGGGTATTCAATTGAACTCATACCTATTGCTACACCAATTTCAATGTCTCCTTATACAATGGACCCAATTTAGTAGTAGGAATTGGAGAAGAAAATCATGGATAATATTTATAAGGGATTCATATTAGTAATTGAATCACCTTGGGGTACACCTATTCTTTTTTAAGATAAAAAATGGGTTAATAAATCTTTAAATATATTATCATAAAATTAACAAGATCACTATCAAGAACAAGTGTCCTCTAGCCTGTATCGATGATAGGTTTGATAAATTTTGAGGATATGAATACTTTTATAAGATTTAACTTCATTATTAATATTATTAATTGAGGGATAAGAAGGGGTATAAAACCAGGTTATACTTGCATACAATTTGTTGATACTATGAATTTATAGTGATTCCATTTGGTCTTACTGATACCCCTTCTTTCGTTATGTATTTAATTAATCGAGTCTTTAGAGATTACCTTGTTCAATTTGTGGTAGTATTTATAAGTGATATTATTATTTATTCAAAGTTCAAGTAAAATAATGATGATCATATGAGTGTTTCTTTAAAAAACCTATGTAATGATAAGTTATATTAAAAATTTACCAATTGTAAATTTTGGATTCAAATAGTTTCATTCATGTGTCATGTAATCCCGTGTGAGGGTATATCAGTGGATCCATCAAAGATTGAAGTTATTGATCAATGTTATAAAAACCCTCATCAACTAAATATACAATTTTATTGGATTGGATAGATATTACCAAATTTGTTTGATATATTTTTCATGTTTATCAAATGCACTCACCAAGTTGAATTAGAAGGGGGGCAATTTCATGTCGATAGATGAATGTGAAGAAATTTTCAATGATTTTAAGTGATAGTTGGTCAATTAAAATATGATCACAGAACCCAATAGTAGAGAATAATTTTTGATATATATTGATACATAAAAGAAGGTTCTAAGATGCATACTCATGTAGAATGACACTCTGAGAGAATATTCCCCGTGTAAATTAAAATATATGGGAAAAATTACCCTGACCATGATTTGGAGTTGGCAGTGGTTTTTTTTTGCATTAAAGATATTGATGAAAAATATTTATAGTAAAGGGTGTGACATATATCAGATCATAAAATCATGAATTATATATACACATATAAATAGTTTAACATGTGACATAGAAGATGGTGATTGCTCAATACATTACCACCCAAGGAATGTGAACAAGGAGGATGATGTTTTGAGTTGGATAAGACCAAGATAATTTGTCTATGATAAAGATTTAAAGAGATCTAATACTTTTTATTTTTAGAACATGGAACTTGAAATCATGGGTAATGGGGATAAATCATCTCTTTCATGTAAGAATGTTTAAACATATATCAATGTGAACATTAGAGAAGTAAATAAGTAAGATGTAGAAATATAGAAGAAAGTAACTTGTTTTCTTGAGGAGAACCGTGATAATAATGGAATGATATTGATCAAGGATATATTTTGTTTCCTATCTATGCCATAATTGAGGAAGGAACTATTATATGATATTAATTGTTCGTCAATCTCTATAAATAATTGAATTCCAAACAAATATAGATATCTGGAATAATATTTCTAGTGGGAAAACATGAAAAGGGATTTTTCAGAGAATATATCCCAATGATTGGTATTTTATTAATCTAAGGCTATGAGAATTAATTATAAGGTCATGTTACTACTATTACCCATACCTAATTAAAAATGGTAACAAATTGTCATGGATTTTATATTCAGACTCCCAAAAACATTTAAAGGGAATAATTCTATTTGAGTTATAGTTGATTTCCCTATGAAGTAAAAATACTTCATTTACACTATAGAATATTTATCTCTTAACCATCTTGGTAGGTTGTACATCAATGAAGTGGTATAATTTAAAATTTAAGCATATTATATTGTATGTGATCTTAATATGAGGTTTACCTTGATGTCTTGAAGATGTCTTAAACATACTCTGAATACATAGTTTAGTTTCATTACTACATATCATATTTATAAATATGGTTTATCTTATATGACCATTCAAACCCTAAAATATATATTGATATTTTTATCTATAGATTTCATAGGTGGTTAGGATCAACACCTTCTATTGGTGGAATTTTCATAGAACAATAGCTTTCACTCAAGCATTTAAATATATTCTTATGAATACCTATAAGAAAATACTGTAAAACTCCAATATTCTGGGTTGTTGTTGGAGAAATAAGTATATTGGCACTTGATCCATCTCAAGGGTTTCTAGAGAAGGCTAGATCCATTTTATAACAAATAAGGGAATCTTATATTCAATATAAAAGTTATGATAACAATCATAGGTGAGATTTGGATTACAAATTTGGTTAAAATGTATTTTTTATGAATACCGCCATGGAAGAACATTATGATATTTAAAGATGAGGGAATGTTGAGACCTATGTATATCAGTTGTTTTGATATTTCTTATCACATAAGGATAATATATCATTATTTAACACTTTCACCGAATCTCTATCAAGTTAATTATGTGTTTTGTGTATCTATAATGTTGAAGTAAAAACATGATCCTTCACGTGTATTAACTATGATTTTATAACACTATAGAGTAATCTCTCTTATGAGGAAAAACATGTTGAGATTTTGGATATTCTAGACAAAGTTCTATGAAACAAGACCAGTCACCAAGTCAATGTTTTGTATTGAAACCATAAATTAGAGGGATATACTTGGGAACCCATAGATGTGATTAAATATAGATGAATTAATTTATTTGTATTATTGTGATGTAATTTTTAGGGTTAAATGAATTTTAAGGTGGTTTAATATAAAACACTCGGATTTTATGATAAATTTCATTATAAATAAATTGGATTTCTTCAAAAACTTATAATACAAACAACCTCGTGTGTAGAGACCCCATGCTTGGCATACATTGAAATTACATTACATTTGTGGAATACTTAGTACATAACAAAAACACACACACAAGGATCGTAATAGTTTAGTGTCTTTGGAAACTCGGAATATAATCTTCTAATCCTGGTGAAATATCTTCAACATCTCCCATAAAGATCTTCTTTTTTTTACCTAAAACCTCTCTTTATATCCTGGGGAAAAGAAAACATAAAAGGGTGAGCTCAAATTCTCAGTAAGGGTAAATAAAAGAAATATCAATCACATCACAAGAACATAACATTTTGAAAATGTTAACCTGCAAAAGAGAGAATAATTTCATAACATGGGATAAATCATGGCAGTGAAATGTAATTACAATAATCATAACTTAAAAAATTAAACTTTGTGCCATACACACATAATCATAGAGAATCATTTCTTATTAGTCAATACTCATTGCCAAGACTATCTTAGTGGACAAAGTCCCTTTTTTAACCGAGTCACCCTCGTTTCAGTCCTGTTTTACTGAACCGGTATAACCTACCATTCCAGCCATGTCTATCTTATGAGATATAAAATCTTTACCCAATGCATTGGAGGGAGATATAGGTCCCACCCATCTCATAATGATACCATTCTTATGTGTGACACAAAATCATAAATCATACATCATTTCATAACCCATGTAATACAAATGGGAATCTTAAACATCATGACATCATAAAACAATTCATATAAGATAAAGGAATTCATAAAAATAATTCAATCACAACATAATCAAATCAATGTAATAATAGTGATAAAAATAGAACCCTTTATTATCTTAGATGGAAAATAATTTTGATAAAACACTTGAACTCCATTCTTGAGGAAAATATCATTTCTTCTTCAAAAAAAATTTTCCTTTCTTAACATGCCGTAAAACTTTAAGCTAAAAGAAGTTGATTAAAAATAAACTTGAAAACTTGTAAAGGAAGCTTCTTTGAAATAATTTTTTAAAAATCCATTCATGTCGTCTAAGTTAAAAAAAACATTCTTTGTACTATTGTCGGAAAAGTCAAAAAAGTACCTCGTACGAAAAACGACAAAATATTCCTTTCATATCTTTTACTAAAAACTCACCGAAGGGTAAAATTGGATTTAAAAAATTGTAGGTGGATGGAAATAATATTACACATTGAGGAAACATGGATGTGGATGATAAAATACAACCCAGTAAATACCAAAGTATAAACAATCTCGGATAAAAATGAGATTGTGATATTTCCCTTACCTTAGGTCCGATTTGCTTCGTAAGTGTCCAAACCTCCTGTATAATGATTTAAATAATGTCATTGACTTATTACAGAATCATATTCATTTTTATTATATCATATATGGTTCACTTATGACTTTATATTACCCGTTCTATTGTAAATTAATGTTAAAGTAGCGTTTTGGGTAAAATCGTCTCATTTGTCGTTCGTGTTTTGACTTGTAATTATTCATATGATACTTAGATCATGATTACTTAATTCCAGAATATAAAACATGATTTATTTATATATATATTCAGAATATACATATATATAATAAATCAGTAAATGGAAAGAAATACACCGTTCATGGAGACGGTAGGTCGTACATACGCATGAACGCTGTTTTCGATTCCTTATTGAGTTGAACAGAATTAAGTAGACGACATACATATATATACACATAAATCCAGTATCATTATTATGTAATATATTTCATGATTACTTATTATATATACTTTATAATCATTCATTAATGGTTAAAGTGGAGAATGAATCTCATCGCGTCGTGGAGACGGTAGTCCGTACGTACGCACGAGCGATGATATCGTTCTCATGATCGTGGGACTGTATTGTAGTGTATGTATACTATTTCAGAATCAATATCAATTTAAAATAATAATATATAGTTATTATTTACACCATTATACCCATCCAAGTAAGGTGGTGGTGGAAAATAGATTTCACCACGGCGTGGAGACGGTATTCCGTACGTACGCACGCGCGGTGATTTCGTTTTTCGTAGGATGGATAGATGGTGAAATAGGATTGTTTCATACCTATAATAACATATCCGTATATGAGTGATACTGATGTTATTACTTCATAATGAAACAACTTAAGAAGAAGAAGTGGAAGAAGAAATAAAGGTGAAAGAATCGGTAACGGAAATTACCTCTTCTTTGAAGCGCCTCTTTGAGACCTCCTCTTAGGGCACTAAAATTGGTCTTTGAGGAAGACCCGAACCTCTAGGATGTTTCTAGGGAAGTGTAGAAGAGAATTTGGCAGGGGTTGGCCGAGATTGAAGGCTCAAAGTTGTGTGAGGAAGAGAGGGAGGAGGTTCCCTTTTATAAGGGAGGAGAGGGGCACCTTTGGAATAACTAAAAATATTTTTTTATTATAATGTCTAGTTCGGTTTTAAATAGCTCCAAATTGATTTATTTCGAGGCTAAGGTGGGGATGGGTCGAAATCCTCTCATCCAATAGAATTTAGACAAGTTTAGGTTCCTATTTTAACCTTATCATTTATATTTAACATTAAGTTAAATAATTTTACTTTTACTGTGTCTTCTTGTGTTCTTATACTATAAGGTTAATAAACATACTATAAGAAGCCAAACGAACCCCAAGTTGTTTATTATTAATATATATAACCTTATCTAAGTCATTTTGCCGAAACTTAGATTTTTAGGAATAAAATAACAATTAATAATATAATATTTGTTTTAAAAACTATTTTATGTCAATTTTGACACTATTTAGAAATTTATTTTTGTGAAAATCATAACAGAATGATAAGTTTGAACACAGTTAATTAAATCATTACTAACATGTCATATTAACCTAGAGAATTATTTTAATTCATAAAAAGTCTCAAATTATATTTATTTGGGTATTTATAACATCAATTATGTCAATATTTCATTAATAAGATAATTACTGCATCATCGTTGTGTTATAAATAAATTAAATTATTTAATGTCTAAAAATTACAAAGAAAATACCATTATGTAGGAAATCTTTTTAGATTTCTAATGAATATTTACAATTGAATATATCTTATGTATAACCCAATATTAAAAATGTTTTAGTAAATAATCTTTGATTTTAACTCTTTTAACTCTTCTTTGAATTAAATAATAATAAATGTCCTAATCTAATCCAAGTGGGCCTAAATGGTCATATTTTATTTCTAAGTTTGTTTTTGGTCGAATTACACTTGTCCAATAGAATTAGGACATGTGTTAGGGTAATAATAATATCATTTCTACCCTTAATTACCCTATTCACTTTTAACCGTGGTAAATAAAAGTAAAAAGTTACTATTCACCAAAAATTATTTTCATCTCATTGAACCACATTTTACTTACTGAAATCAACCGTGTCTCTCAGATTTTTGAAATTCCACTCACAGAAGCGGTAAAATTAAGTTTTATGAAAAATTCAGTTTTTTTTACTACCACTTAGTGGTTTCACTATTCATCAAAAATTGAAAGTTTTCAGAAAAATACCAAAAATTAGGCCTAAGCTATATTTGATATTATGAACTCAAAAATGAATTCTATTTTACCAAATTCAAAACATATCAGTTTCATTAATTAATTTAAAAATTAATTCCCGTCGTCAAAACAAATAGCGTGTTCTTAAGAGATAATAACTATCAAAAGATTGACATTTGTTTATGTCTGGTTTAAATGTGAAATTACATCCAATGACTAACATTGTATTAAATTGTAAAAATATATTCTAAATATACTTTAAAAACACTCAAATTAATAATTTATCACTATTAATTATTTCGATTGAAAAAGTTGTTTTTAATTAAAATTTAGTAATTTTCACTATTCATCAAAATATGAAAGTTATCCGAAAATCATCAAAATTTCACCCTAAGCTAATTTCGATATTACGAACCCAAAAATGAATTCCATTTTGAAAAATAAGATTACAAAATTTCAAAATTTGGTTATTACTATTCATAACGGCTAGTTTTAATAATATTTTAATAGCATATTGTTGTTTAGTGAAACTCGTTATTGCGTACTACACACGCTATCGAGGAAGGTCACGATTGCGTGTAATGCAAGTAAAATCAAGGATGCGTGTTGTTCAAGCTCCTTTTGGTGTAGCGTACAACACAAGACATTAGTGAAATTAAAAGGAATATTTTTCATAAAATCTCGGGGTGTTACATTCTACCCCCTTAAAATGAATTTCTCCCTCGAAATTCGTCGGGGTTATAAATGGTTTACTATTAGAAAGTTTCTTTAATAGAATCCCACATCGTAAAAAGGAATACCAAAACCAATATTTAAAAACAAAAGTATGAAACGTAACGGTTAACCAAATAAACTAATCACTAGGTTTCCACATAGGTGAAAATATGGATATGGAAGAAAAATCTAACCATCATGTTCTGATGGAGAGTGGTAGAGAACATGGCTTTGGAAAAGCCAACAATCACAAAGCTATTGACTTGTGATGATTTAAGGTACCATCTGATTAATCAGATATAAGGGAACTAGGACAAATTTTTTGGTTTTCAAGATCATTTCCCTAAAGTTGATGAATTAAAAGAAATACTTGCATGATTTTGGTACAATCTCAATGTTGTTCGTGAATTGAACAATTTCCACTTCATCCCTTAAAGAAATGAAGTTGAATTTGTTATTCGTGATGTGTTAGCAGATCATGTGATAGAATGATGGGTCATTCCATCTCTTTCAAACAAAAGGTTAGCAAAATTTATAAGTACGTCTTATGGTTAGATTAATCGTATATGGTTCAAAAAAGGAACTTATACTTCATATATCATACCGCTTAATAAAATAAAACTAGTTTATACTCACCAGGGACTTCCTGTAGTCCAGTGGTATGTGATAAAGGCCAGCCGCACTTCGGTTGTGGGTTCGATTCCCACAGCCTTGCCCGACGCGATGGGCTGTCGCCCGTCCTGCAGGTTGTCCTTTTTCTAAAACTACATTACTATAACATCCCATCAATAATATCAAAAAAAGTTCTATCCTTAAACAATACTAACTTATGTCCAACATAATCCATTCCAATCTTTAGGCTTATCTAAAATACTTCGGTCCAAGCTCATAGTATAATGAAAACGATTACTTGAAATGTCATCAACCAAGCATGTGAATACCATCATTTGTCCCCCATATATCTTGTTGGTCACATTCCAATCATGTGAATACCTTAATCATGTATTCTCTTGAAAAATGAATACTTATTAAACCTTAGTGAAAACATGAATGCTTTCAAAAGTTAACTCTTACCACATACCAAAATCCAAAAATTCTATATACTCAAACCATGATATAACCTTCTCCTTATATCAGTCATGAGATCATGAATACTATCAAACATTTATTTTTCTTCTTATCCCTTCATTATGCACATATCATCTTCATTCCAAAAATATCTGAATAACCTTTCATGGATACTGGTAGCATTAATCACACACTTTCAAAACTCAAGGAAAAACAACAATTTAACAATCCTTAGATGTCTCTTTTTTCCATAGTTCCATAAGATTCTTTACACTTGATAAACATGTAATCATTCCACTACCTTCTTAAACCATTGACCGAGCTTCAACAATTCTTTCAACTCACATATCATTTGTAGTCTCTTCATCATCATCAACATAAATACTACCCATACGACCGTACTGATTCTCTTCATGAGACTTTCCCTTAGGGCATTGGTTTGCATAATGCCCGTACATTCCAAATTTAAAACATTTAACCATTGTTGATGTCGTAGCAATACCATTATCCTCATCCCTGGTGTTAACTGAACCTTTTACTTTGCAATTACTGGCTTTGTGTACTTCTTTTCCACACCCAAAGCATCTTCCAGTTCCTTTGAAACATTCTCCTTGATGCCTCTTCCCACATGATTTACATAGGGGAAATTGAACTTTCTTTCCTCTATGATCATCATGAAACTCCATCTTTCTCTTATTAGCCGAGTCAGGAAACTTACCAAATTTTACTTTATTGATCATATTATGAGATTGCTGATTCGGCATAATAATGATGTTTGGACTTCCAAATCCCATTTCATTTGGTTTCTCATGAAAAATATCATTCCATTGTCCATCATATCCTCCATTATCGTGAATCACCTTGTTTCCAGCCATTTTCTAAAACCCAAAAAGAATAGTGTGAGAGGCAAAAATCATAATAAAGGGGGAGTAACTTCAATATCTAACATCTTTGGATTAATCTAATATTGTTACCATAGTTCAAGGACTATATCCTATACGTATACTTATCCTTAAGGGAATCCCTAGACATACCTTAGAAATATCTCTAAGGATCTCACTAACGTTTTCGCATCCTAGTTTCCAAAGGTTGACTAAACCTTTCCTCTGATACCAACTATAGAGACCCAAAGCTTGGCGTACATTGACATTACATTACATTTTTGGAATACTTAGTACATAACAAAAACACACACACAAGGTTCGTAATAGTTTAGTGTCTTTGGAAACTCGGAATATAATCTTCTAATCCTAGTGAAAGATCTTCAACATCTCCCATAAAGATCTTCCTTTTTTACCTAAAACCTTTATTTATATCCTGGGGAAAAGAAAAAATAAAAGGGTGAGCTCAAATTCTCAGTAAGGGTAAACAAAATAAATATCAATCACATCATAAGAACATAACATTTTGAAAATCTTAACCTGCAAAAGAGAGCATAATTTCATAACATGGGATAAATCATGGCAGTGAAATGTAATCACAATAATCATAACTTAAAACATTAAACTTTGTGTCATATACACATAATCATATAGAATCATTTCTTATTAGTCAAGACTCATTGCCAAGACTATCTTAGTGGACAAAGTCCCTTTCTAAACCCAGTCACCCTCCTTTCAGTCCTGTTTCACTGAACCGGTATAAACTACCATTCCAGCCATGTCTATCTCATGAGATATAAAATCTTTACCCAATGCATTGGAGGGAGATATAGGTCCCACCCATCTCATAATGATACCATTCTTATGTGTGCCACAAAATCATAAATCATACATCATTGCATAACCCATGTAATACAAATGGGAATCTTAAACACCTGACATCATAAAACAATTCATATAAGATAAAGGATTTCATAAAAATAATTCCATCACAACATAATCAAATCAATGTAATAATAGGGATAAAAACAGAACCCTTTATTATCTTAGATGGAAAACAATTTTGATAAAACACTTGAACTCCATTCTTGAGGAAAATATCCTTTCTTCTTCAAAAACATTTTTCCTTTCTTAACATGTCGTAAAACATTAATCTAAAAGAAGTTGATTAAAAATAAACTTGTAAAGGAAGCTTCTTGGAAATAATGTTTTAAAAATCCATTCATGCCGTATAAGTTAAAAAAACATTCTTCGTACTTTTGTCGGAAAAGTCAAAAAAGTACCTCGTACGAAAAACGACAAAATATTCCTTTCATATCTTTTACTAAAAACTCACCGAAGGGTAAAATTG
The DNA here is from genome assembly GCA_963277665.1 of Viscum album. NCBI lineage: Eukaryota > Viridiplantae > Streptophyta > Magnoliopsida > Santalales > Viscaceae > Viscum > Viscum album. Next base: position 1,234,118,427 of record OY728128.1, read on the forward strand.
GATTTAAACAATTGTAGGTGGATGGAAATAATATTACATATTGAGGAAACATGGATGTGGATGATAAAATACAACCAAGTAAATACCAAAGTATAAAAAATCTCGGATAAAAATGAGATTGTGATATTTCCCTTACCTTAGGTCTGATTTGCTTCGTAAGTGTCCGAACCTCCAATATAATGATTTAAATAATGTCATTGACTTATTAAAGAATCATATTAATTGTTATTATATAATATATGGTTCACTTATGACTTTTTATTACCCGTTCTTTTGTAAATTCATGTTAAAGTAGCGTTTTGGGTAAAATCGTCTCATTTGTCGTTCATGTTTTGACTTGTAATTATTCATATGATTACTTAGATCATGATAACTTAATTCCAGAATATAAAACATGATTTATATATATATATATTCAGAATATACATATATATAATAAATCATTAAATGGAAAGAAATACACCGTTCATGGAGACGGTAGGCCGTACGTACGGATGAAAGCTGTTTTCGTTTCCCTATTGAGTTGAACAGAATTAAGTAGATGACATACATATATATACACATAAATACAGTATCATTATTATGTAATATATTTCATGATTACTTATTATATATACTTTATAATCATTCATGAATGGTTAAAGTGGAGAATGAATATCATCGCGTCGTGGAGACGGTAGTCCGTACGTACGCACGAGCGATGATATCGTTCTCATGATCGTGGGACTGTATTGGAGTGTATGTATACTATTTCAGAATCAATATCACTTTAAAATAATATATAGTTATTATTTACACCATTATACCCATCCAAGTAAGGTGGTGGTGGAAAATAGATTTCACCACGGCGTGGAGACGGTATTCCGTACGTACGCACGCGCGGTGATTTCGTTTTCCGTACGAATGAATAGATGGTGAAATAGGATTGTTTCACATACTTATAATAACATATCTGTATATGAGTGATACTGATGTTATTACTTCATAATGAAAAAACCTATGAAGAATAAGTGGAAGAAAAAATAAAGGTGAAAGAATCAGTAATGAAAATTACCTCTTCTTTGAAGCGCCTCTTTGAGACCTCCTCTTAGGGCACTAAAATTGGTCTTTGAGGAAGACCAGAACCTCTAGGATGTTTCTAGGGAATTGGAGAAGAGAATTTGTTAGGGGTTGGCCGAGATTGAAGGCTCAAAGTTGTGTGAGGAAGAGAGAGAGGAGGTTCTCTTTTATAAGGGAGGAGAGGGGCACCTTTGGAATAACTAAAAATATTATTTTACTATAAAGTCAAGTTCGGTTTTAAATAGCTAAAAATTTATTTATTTAGAGGCTAAGGTGGGGATGGGTCTAGATACTCTCATCCAATAGAATTTAGACAAGTTTAGGTTCCTATTTTAACCTTATCATTTCGATTTAACATTAAGTTAAATAATTTTACTTTTACCGTGTCTTCTTGTGTTCTTATACTATAAGGTTAATAAACATACTATAAGAAGCCAAACGAACCCCAAGTTGTTTATTATTAATATATATAACCTTATCTAAGTCATTTGGCCGAACCTTAGATTTTTAGGTATAAAATAACAATTAATAATATAATATTTGTTTTAAAAACTATTTTATGTCAATTTTGACACTATTTAGTAATTTATTTTTGTGAAAATCATAACAGAATGATAATTTAGAAAAAAGTTAATTAAATAAATACTAACATGTCATATTAACCTAGAAAATTAGTTTAATTCACAAAAAGTCTCAAATTATATTTATTTGGGTATTTATAACATCAATTATGTCAATATTTCATTAATAAGATAATTATTGCATCATCGTTGTGTCATAAATAAATTAAATTGTTTAATGTATAAAAATTACAAATAAAATACCATTATGTAGGAAATATTTTTATATTTCTAATGAATATTTACAATCGAATTTATCTTATGTATAACCCCATATTAAAAATGTTTTAGTAAATAATCTTTGATTTTAACTCTTTTAACTCTTCTTTGAATTAAATAATAATAAATGTCATAATCTAATCTATGTGGCCCTAAATGGTCATATTTTAATTCTAAGTTTGTTTTTGGTCGAATTACACTTGTCCAATAGAATTAGTACATGCGTTAGGGTAATAATAATATCATTTCTACCCTTAATTACCCTATTTTCTTTTAACCGTGGTAAATAAAAGTAAAAAGTTACTATTCACCAAAAATTATTTTCATCTCATTGAACCACATTTTACATACTGACATAATCCGTGCCTCTCGGATTTTTGAAATTCCACTCACAGAAGCGGTAAAATTAAGTTTTTTGAAAAATTCAGTTTTTTAACTACCACTTAGTGGTTTCACTATTCATCAAAAATTGAAAGTTTTCAGAAAAATACCAAAAAATTGGCCTAAGATATATTTGATATTATGAACTCAAAAATGATTTCTATTTTACCAAATTAAAAACATATCAGTTGCATTAATTAATTTAAAAATTAATTCCCGTCGTCAAAACAAATAGCGTGTTCTTAAGAGATAATAACTATCAAAAGATTGACATTTGTTTATGTTTGTTTAAATGTGAAATTACATCCAATGACCAACATTGTATTAAATTGTAAAAATATAATCTAAATATACTTTAAAACCACTCAAATTAGTAATTTATCACTATTAATTATTTCGATTGAAAAAGTTGTTTTTAATTAAAATTTAGTAATTTTCACTATTCATCAAAATATGAAAGTTATTCGAAAATCACCAAAATTTCACCCTAAGCTAATTTCGATATTACGAATCCAAAAATGAATTCCATTTTGAAAAATAAGACTACAAAATTTGAAAAGGTGGTTAGTAATATTCATAACGGCTAGTTTTAATAATATTTTAATAGCATATTGTTGTTTAGTGAAACTCGTTATTGCGTACTACACACGCTATCGAGGAAGGTCGCGATTGCGTGTAATGCAAGGCAAATCAAGGATGCGTGTTGTGCAAGCTCCTTTTTGTGTAGCGTACAACACAAGACATTAGTGAAATTAAAAAGAATATTTTTCATAAAATCTCGTGGTGTTACATCGTGTCTAAATAAAATATAATATACTATAATTTTATATCCTACTCTTTAAATTGAATTAATTAATTTTAATAAATATATTTTAAATAAATATGTATAAATGTTTTAGATAAAGAAGTTATTTTTTAGTAAATTCCTTATATTCTTTAAAGATAGATTTTTCTTTAAAAATGGGTTTTGTTGATTTTGGGAAAAAAATAATAAAATTAATTTTCACCACATTAAGATTTTATTTTCTAAAAAACTGACCAAAATTTTAAAATTAACATGTAAAAATTATCTTAGATTGAATTTTTGGTATTTTTTGAAAAGATTTATTTTCTAACGAATAGTGAAAAATACTGATTTTTATAGAAAAATATATTTTTATTTCAAGCATTTATAAAGTTACATTTTATTTTAAAATGGTTTCAATTTAAAATTAGATTCATTATATTATGAATAAATCAATTAATTTTATTTTAATAAATTTTATTAGTGAATTTTTAGTTAAAATATTTCTATTCTTAAAAAAAATTATCCAAAAAACGGTTTTTTTCGTTGCATTTGGTGGTTTTCTAGTAAATTAATTTTTACCACTTCTTATAATTTAATCATGAAAAATAGATTCCACATTTAGAATATGAAGGTAAAAAAATTTTAAATTGTTCACTTTTATTTTTGTTAATTACGAATAGTGTCCTTGGTATATATTCTTCGCCTCAGTAAGGGAAAAACAAGTAAAACAAGGTTGAATAATTTGGATAAGGCTTTAAAATTTCTATAACACTTTACATTATCTTATTGAATGGGTGGAGTTCAAAAATTAGAATCTAATTCTATAAAATATTTCAAATTTGTGTCATTTTTCTTTGATTATGGCCTTTATATTAATTTTATTAAAGTGTAAATACAAAATGTCACTATCTTTACTTTAATTTCTCTAAAAATTTTACATAATGATTAAAAGAGGGTTAGTTCATTTATAATTTTTCTGAAATATGAATTTATTTTTGTTATCATGGTATTTTAAAAAAACAGTGATTTAATAATTACCTTAGATTGTTATGTAGCACCAACATAGTATTTATTCAATGAGTAGAAATATTAAATAAATAGTTTAAAATTTTTAAAATCAACAAAATATGGTTTAATTATTTCATCCCATGGATTTGTTAAATAAATATAACATATCAATGATGTGTTAATGTTTTATATTTTTAATTCATTACAATCATGATGTATTTAAAGTCACTGTAAATTAATAGTTTAAAAAATTACATTAATGACGCTTTATAATAAATAATATTTTACTCAATTATTTAAAATTTATAAAACTCCTATATTTTCCAATTTAATTATATATGGTTGAAAATATTAACCATGTTCTATTTATCTATTATTTTTTTATGGTAACATTTTCCACCCTTAAAGTGTAGAAAAGTTTGATATAGTGGTAATTATCAAATGTATTAACAATGGTTAAAATTAACTAATAAGGGTTTAAGCACCACTTAAACTGGTATAAATATTATTTTGTGGGATTATTTGTAATTATTAACACCATATACTCTAAATATATAAATTTTTATTCACTTTTATTATAAAAATAAATATATATTAATTTAATACTTTAATTACACCCAAGAGTGTCCCTCTCCTCACATATAAAATAAAACCACATATCCTATCTTACTCAAAAAATTTGAGCCTTATATATCAAAAAAAATACCTAAGATAATACCATAAAATATTCCTTCACCACATCCTATATATTTTTGTATTTTTAATAGGCCATCCTATCAATGTGTAAGGTTTAATCTAAAGAAGGTTTCTCAATGAAGAAGTATAACACTTAACTAACCTTTTTTATTTTTATTTCTTATATAAATCCTATAAATCTAAGATATATATTCTAAAATAATGAAGTATGTGTCTTAAATATACTAATTGTTTTTATGATGATGTAAAAACCATTATCCACCTTCCTCCCATCCATCAGAAAATGGTTATGTTGCTCCTATGTATGTATGGACCACCACCTCTACGAAGTGATGTGATTCCATTTTCATTACCACTTTACATGGATGATAATATAAAATGATTTATTGAATTTATATGATTTATGATATAATAATTATTATATAATGGTGAATTATTATTTACCATTATTTTGTTCCATCCATCATAAACTTAAAAGATCATTCATACTTACTTACAACATACCATCTCTATGAATGGTGTAATTCATTTCTCTCTCTCTCTCTCTATCTTATATCGTTGTATATAAACATATATAATGTATACGTATGATATTTATATCTTAATTAAAACTATACAGATGATGTGATAATGATCAAATTAAAAGGACCAGGATTCCGAAGCTGAAACATTCATGAGAAACAAAGCATTTATAACATGGATCACTGATTTTAATTAAAAACTGTTGATAAAAAGGTGATAAGATATTATAAGTAAATCATATATACGGTGATAGAAATTATAATGGTTTTGTAATAAATTTACAATAAATATATATTTATTATATAATAATATCCACCATGTATGAAGAATTACAAGACTTTAGGTAAGGGATTTATGTTTCAATACCATTTTTATTTGGTATCTTTTGTGCATATATTTCCATTAGGAAAATTATAGGATCCTTATTAAATAAATTAAGTTAATTTCAATTATCCTTTAGTTATTTATAAAGAATAATTTTTTTCATTTTATTTCCCTCTCTTCAATTACTCAACATACAAAAAGAATATTTTTAAGAAACATAGACTGTATTTTACCTTTCATTTGGGTACCATTTTTTCCCATGTACATGTTGATTTTAATTTTTTAAGAATATTTTTTTTAATTATGTAATGATTTTTATAATTATATTTTACCAATTTTTTTATTTTCTTTAAAAAAGTTTCAACAAAATCTTCCTATTATTTTCCAAAGAAGGTAATTTTTATTTTTTTACTATAATGTGAATTGAAATTTAATTTTTCTCTATACATCATGAATTTAAATTTTCACTACCAAGACTGCTCTAATATTTAAATATTCCTTTAAAATGTTCCAATTTTATTTTAAAATAAAAATTTTCCCATTATTATTTAGAAATATTTTTATTTTTCAAAATTAATTTCAATATGAAAAGAAAAGTTTAATCAAGTAATATTCTAGTGTTCTTATAAAAGAATTTTTATCTCTGATAGCATCTGAAGAATTTCATTATTCTGTACAGTAGATATGATCCAATGATACAATCCTTATTATTTCTATGGATAGTATGTTACTTTTATGATGATATTTAAATGAAACCCATTAATTTTACATGGGTTATGAAATGATCAAATGATAAAATTATTATGAAAACTGTTTCCTTTCCATAGGTTACGTTATAATGATATGATTTATGATATTGTATCACACATATCTATGTTTTTTATTTTGTGATGGGTGTTATTGGAATTATATTCCCATATAATTTATTAGTTAAGGTTTTATATCTAATGATATAATTTTGGGAAACTAGTTTATGTGGTTGATTCACTATGGGAAACATATGGAAGTGATTGATCTATTATGGGAAATAAGTGGTGATTCGAGATGCACTATGGGAAAGGGGTGATTATGTGTGATCTGTTATGATATAATAAGTATGTTTTGATGATACATAAACTATTATTTATTGGTATTGGTATTTAACATTGATATAATATATTAATTTTCTTACCTATTATGCTGCCACACTTTTATGAAATGGGTTTATTAATATTATTCAAAAATGCGGTTCTTGTTTTAATAGTGATGATCTATGACCAATTTGATTCATGCATTTTGAAATGATAAAGATTATTTTCATGAACCATGTTTCGAGTTAATGAGGTATTTTTATGAACATTGATCTTATACGCCTATGTCTCATGCTTCCATAAGATTATCGATCAATATATCTCATGTTTACCATTATTGAGAATTTGAGTTCACCTTTTCGTATGTTCCCTTTTCCCGGGTTATATAGATTGTTTTTAAGTAAGGTATATAAATAAGGGAAAATTTTTAGAAAGATATTATTAGATATTATGAAGAATATATCTAAATAAGATATTTATGTATCTAGTCTCTGAAGACACTAAACCTTTATGGTTTATCATGTATCAAAATGTTTTGTATTTAGTATTAATCTAGAATGTTATAATATTTAGGTATAAAAATTAATGGAACAATATATAAAATATAGTTAAAAATAAAATTAATAAATTACTTGATAGTAGTAAAAATATTCTAGAAAAAATTAATATAAAATATAGACATGGAAGAAAAATATTCCACACAAAAGAATAAATAAATTCTACTTTTCATAAAAACATTTTCAATAACTATATACACCAAAGAAAGGGGAATGATAAAAATAATGAAAAAATAAAAATAACTACCATTTAATTAAATATATGGTTTTTAAAGGATATGGATCACATAATTTCCAACAATTGAAATTTAACGTAAAAAATTATGAAACAAATGAGATTATAACATAAATTCCTTGCTTATTTAATAACTTTTTAGTCGTAAGTCCCCTGAAAGAAATGACTTCAATTTGAATTTTAATTACCTTAAACATAATTATATTCACGATAAAACATATCAAATAGTATGTAGATACACGTTATAAAATAAGATAGGTGTATAATGTACAAAATTTACCAAAGAAGACAATTTGAGATGATAACCCCTTCCCACTTTGTTAACTTTCATATCAGAACCCATAGGATGAAATAATTTTAATTAAAAAAAATTAAATACCATGAATTAAAAAGTATCCATGATAAAAAATTTCAAAGTGGTTCTATATACATGTAATAAACATTAAAAGGTCCATAACATCAAACACATCCCGATGAAGTAATATTGAGATGAACCATCACCTCAAGGAAAACATGGTTCGTCAGAACTATTAATGAACTTAATAATAAATATATATTTATTATTAATCTATTATATAACCATATTCATACATACCATACCATTTATTATATAATTATAACATATTATCTCCCATTTATTAATAATTCATTTTTAAAATTACTGTTTTGGGTGATAATAGTTTTTTTTCATGCATATTTCACTTCAGTAGTTTTGGCCCGAATTCCTTGATCATGGTTTCATAATATATATAATGTTAATAATTTTATAATTATAATATTTAACTATTATTTACAATTTTTTACTATTCATATAAATTAGTGATGAAAAAAGAATTATATCACTTTGTGTAGATTGTAATATGTACGTACACATAAGTGATGATTCCACTTTTCGATGGATGGAATGAAAGAAAGGTAAATAATAATTCAACTTTATAGAATTATTATTATATAATAAATGTAATATTTCTTAATTAACTCTATTATTATTTTCATCCATGAATAACAGAAATAAAAAATCAATCACGTCGCTTCATGAAGGTGGTAGTCCATAGGTATGCACGAGCAACATTCCCATTTAGCAATAGATGGGTATGTATAATGTTTGATAAGATATTATAATTCTAGAAGAATAATTATATCTTAAATATCATTTAAAAATATTAAATCCATCATCATAACCTATCATTAAATATGATGATGTAAAATGAATCAAATTGGTACATGGAGGCAGTAGTCCACAGATACGCACGAGTGATACTTTAATTTTACATTTGATGGAAATAATGTTTAAAATGGTTTCCCCATAATTATAATAAAATACAAGTCTATTTATGATACCTAATTTATTATTCTAGGATATATAAATATATTTATAGAAAGTACAATAAAAAAAATCTTCGAAATTATCAAGTAAGATGACTACCTCTTCTCTGAGAAACCTCCTTCGCCTACAACTTAAGCTTTATTAATATGGTATTAGGGTAAGAAAAAAAGATAAATAATGAATTTAAATAATATAAGAGTGTATTGGGGCATGTATTATCTTATCTAAAAGTCTCAAACATTGTTGATAAGGTAGTAGAGGATGTGCTATTTTAAAAGTGATGAGAGGACATACTGGGAATTACTTAAATGATTTAGATATAATTAATTTATTTATCAAGTATAATTATTTAAAATGAATAATGATTTTAATTCCAATAGGTTAATGTCAATTATAGTCATAAAATAAAATAATGATTGGTGTTAGTGTCATCTTAAACATTATTTTTTAGTTTAACGCCTTCATTATTTCTTTTTTAACTATAACACCCCAAGATTTTATAGTATGTCTCTATTAAATTTAACAACATCGATAGCTTAGATTGCAAATGAAATTGAGTTTAAATCCATGATAGAATATTTAAAATGTGACCACTATAACCTATATGTTAAATTTATGGGGATGAATAGTATTAACAATATTATGAAATTTATATTTTAAAATTTATCCAAATGATTTTTAAAGGAATTAGATAAGAATAAATAAAAATTTTCACATATAAGTATATTATTATAAAGGTAGTTTTACCACCTTTTAATACCAAAATTGTATTAAAATTAAAATTTCACACCTTTATAAATTTTATTTAACTAAATTATCTTTATTTTTAGAATTAAAATATCAAAATTATCCTAGGTTGAAATGTTGGTATTTTTCTGAAAATTTTTATTTTCCAATGAATAGTGAAAATACCAAATTTTATATAACTGAAATTTTATTTATATTAAAATTATTTTTATAATTTTAATTAGATCTTACATATAAAATTATAAATAAAATTTTGGTATCTCATAAATAAAAATATGAAATATATATATATATATATATATCATGAAATAAGTAAATAATTGTATAAATATGAAAATTTAAATATTTGTATTTTTGTGAAACATAAATGTTAATTTATAATTTTATAATTAATATAATGATTAAAAATAAAAATTTATTTTCTGAAAATATATTCATAAAATTTAATTTTATTGTCTTATGGTTATAAGATATTTTTTTAGAAGTTAATTAGTTTTTCAAAGTGTCATAAAATCATTAAAATTTCAAAATCATTATTTTTTGACTAAATTATGATTTTGTTTAGAAATTAAATTTATTATATTTAGAAAAATATTTTCATAAATCAGAGTCCATTTTGGAATTATACACATCAAAAAAATTTATGGGTTAATTTCTTGGTTTTTTCTAAAATAGTTGATTTTTTGGTGAAAAGTAAAATATGATAATTTACAGTATATAATATTATAGATTAAATATAGTATTTCTTGATTCATTTATAATATAAGAAAAATAACCCAAAAATCCCCTTAAATATATAATTTATTTAGTCATGGTAATCAAAACTATTGATAATCTTGACCTAAAATAATAAACTAATGAATAAAATAATAATAAAACACCCCTCTCCACTTCTATAAATACCACCCCACCACCTCTTCTCCTCACACCTACAAATACTTTAATATTGTAAAATTTCTTCCAAATAACTCTCTAAAAACTATCCCTTATGTTCTGGTCATGATGGCCTCACCCAAAAAAAAATTTCAATGTTCCCAAAGTAGATTCTCAATGGGAGAAAATCAAGAGGTAAAATCACATTTCATTCTATTGTTTTTCTTTCAATTTATTTATCTTTAATATCCTTATCTAAACTCCTCCCTACAAAAATGAATGATAAGTCCATTACTTTATATATACTATAATTTTGTTATGTTTATGAAATATTCACCATCAAACCACTTTCTCTCTTTCTTTTATTTTAAAAATAATAACATCATCTTTGATGTGTCAATTTACGGCCATCATGGACGATGAATTTTCATTACCGCCTTCAAGGTTGGTCCTAAAACAATTATAATGGTTAAAAAATATTATAAAATTTTTATTAAAACTTACTCAGGGTTCTATAAATAATATTTATACAAAATATTAATAAACAACACAAAACTAGTGCTTGATGATCGAAATAATTCCCAAATAAACTAAAGAGTTATCATTAATGTTTTATCAAATGAATCATCCTAATATATAAAAATTGGTATATAAGACCATTAAATATTCTTAAAGATCATAAAAAAACATATAACTTCTATTCTGGATAACTATTCTAAATTTATATAAACTTCTATACTTGTATACAAGTGAACCAAACATGAAAATCACGAAAAAAACACTTCCCAACGTCGAAATTGAATTTTATAAATCATTATAAATTCCACAAATGAACTTAATAAAATTTTAATAAATTAAATAAATGATTCATTAAATTATTAATGAATTTAATTTCATTATTCAAGACATTAAGTGATAGTGCTGAACACTTCCGTACATAAGGAAAGGATTTTCTCATCTCACTTTTATTTCAGTGAGATATTCCTTTTCACCACTCTTTCCTGTGTTTGGTGTATGTAAAAATCCATTTTATGTATGTTATAATGAATATATTTATCTTTATTTTATTCAATTTCTTGATATGTGACCATTAATTTTATGAGCTATATAGTTCCAATATTTGAAAATTGGAAATGTTTTCTTCCTGAGCCTCCATTTTTCTTCAGGGCATGATTTCTATCTCTTTACCACAATTTAATTATTAATTATTATTATATTCTCCACCAAAGTTATATTTTTATGTTTCAAACATACATAATTTTTTTATTACTATTTATTTGATCAGAAATAAATGTATTATAAGGCTCCCTCTTCAATTCCTCTTGATAAGAATGTCTAGTTAAAGGGAACTACCCAATATATTACCCATTTTCAAGTATAATCCACAATTTATTTTAAGAAACAAATATTTTTAATAAATCACACCTTTTTTCATGAAAAATATCTTAGATTATTTCTGGTTTTATTCAAACAATTAATGCTTTTTCCGCTTTAAATACTCTATAATATTTTAACTTAAACCACCCCAAAATGCCTCATTTCTAAAGCTTATTAAGAAGTCTTTTCACATGTTTTCACTTCATTTTCCAAATTTTAGTTTCAATATTATTTTATTGTTCCTAAAATGTGATTCAATTCTCTTATTTTCTTGTATATACATGTTTACAATCTGATTTTTATGAAAAATACAAAGGATTTTCCAAAATAAAACTTTACTCAAAAGTAAAAGGGTAATTCTCTCGAGAAGTTATCATTGATTTTATTGGTGTTTTTTAATATATTTCGACACTCCCTATTTAATATTATACTGATTTGATATTTATCTATTATTTCAATATCTAACATATTTTATTGAATGTTTTATGATTATTTTGATAGGGTTTGGGGTCTTTACAGTTGGTATCAGAGCAAGATTAGTTGAAATTTGGAAAATATATTTATGAAAAAATATGTTAGGGAGATATAAACCTATAAATTACATTGATAATATACCCCACGTAACAAATATTATAATTTATAGATTATGTATACCCAAATTTTGAATTTACATTAAGTACTTTACTATTTTTAGATTATACATTATGTTTCTTAATATTATGATCTTCTCTTGTGTATGATATTTTTTATGAATGGAGCCTAGTGGGAGGAATGAAAACCTTATCAACGCATGTGTCCCATGTAGGTATTTTATTTATATGCAAGCTAGTGATTATGGTGGTCGAGATGTGGATAGATATGAATTTTTTTAATAATATTGGGACAATTGACTTAGGTTATAAACAATAACCTTACCCATATGAAGCATACCGATCCACTATGATGTGTAAAAATGTTAAATAACTTCATTAGACAACAAATTACATGATTAAAAAGAACTAAAAACCCATTTGTAGCATAGAAATGGGTAATTTCTCAAGAAAACATATTTCTTACATTTGTAATAACTGAAAGGGAGGAGGTTATCATAATATTTTATCAATTATCTAGATATGCAGATCAATGGAGGTCATTGATTAAACACAGTAAGGAAAAATAAGAAGTTAAAACATATAATTTATTGATTTTAAGAAACTATTCTTGGAAAAATATTTTCCCATAGAACAATGAGTGGACATGGAGAGACAATTCTTGAGTTTGAGACAGAAAGAGGATGAAAAAATTTCAAAGTAGGAATAAAAATTAACAAAGTTAGCAATCCATGTCGTAGACTACATACATAATCCATAGAGAAATATTGACTATTTCATTTATTGTATTAAACCAATTCTATTAAGGGAACGAGTCAACCAAACATTCTCATCATTTAAGGATATAGTATCATATGCCATCAATATGGAGAAATAATTTTCCAAGACATATACAGTTTAAGGGAAGAAATATAAGAAGACGAATACCGAGAATTTTGGAAAAGGAAATAAGGAAAAATTTAATAATGGAAGAAAGGAATTTCCAACATAAAATAAAAGTGGAATGAAAAATCATGGAACTTCTCTATTGGGAATGAGAGTTTGTTTTAGGTGTGAATAAAATGACCACTAGTTTCATGATTTCAAGGGATATAAATATATAGGTAAGGTGTAATGATTCATCTATAAAGAGATGGGTCATTGAGTAAATGAATTTCCTAATCATAAAGGGAATATAGCTATGATGATTCAAAGGGATTAAGTTCAAGATTATATTGTTACTAAAGTCAAAGTGGAATAATAATAGTTTTTTTTATTCAATAATTATGTTATGATATTATGGTTATAGGTATCATGATATATATAATAATTGTACTAAAATAATTCTTTTTTAAGGTTCTAAAAGCTTATATCGAATGGTACTAGGAAAAGTGATTCCATTGCAAGTGTAATATTTGTGAAAACAGGTGTTTGAGGGAAATATAACCCTTACTGTGTTCCTGATCCTGAGATAATAATGATAAATTTATTTTTTTGGGAAAGTATTGGTGACCAAGAAATTGGTTAGTGATTTTATGGTTTATGTTGTCTTTTCGAGGATTATTACAGGTTTGGATTTATGGAATGTATTTGAAAACCCAAGATCTTATTTTTAGAAGAATTTTGGTTTTCATTAATGTTTTAACATGATTAATGTATTAATATATTTTGTATGTAAAAATAAAATCTACATTAAATTATTTTGTGAGAATATAATGTTATACTGATTTTCAAAATTTAGTGACCTTTATTCTAAATTTTGGTCATTGAATGTGGACAATCATTTTTGGGATGACTCTTATGATTAACTATTTTTGGAATGGATCAAGGTAAAATTTAAGAAATCACATTTCATTGATAATATATTCTACCCTTATTGGTTCCGGTAAACATTTAAATGTTGAAATAATAACTTAAGGACCATTTGATTCATTAAAAGTGCTTCTCGTATGAAAACCTCAACTTGAATATCCATCTATTAGTGTAAGAAATGATGTGAAAATTGATGGGATCATAACCTAATGATGAGATTTTTTTCATGAAATATAAAAAAATCAAGTATGTTTTTTATGAAGTGATTCTATGGATAGTAAAAGAAACCCCCAACTCTTGAAAATGGTTTTTGGAAGGTGAAACATTATATGTTTACCTTTCTTTTTCAGAAATCAATGGTCTTTTAACCGATCTCATATTTAGGGTCTTGTGATGGTAAAATTTCTGATGACCCTATTCTTAATCACTCTCCATTAGAGCTTGATAGTTATATTTGTTTTCCGGACCCATGTTTTCTCTTCCAATTTATTTTCTCATGTAGGGATACCTAGTACCGTGGTTACCATCAGGATCTCCATTCCCTATTTTTAGAGGAAATTTTATTATGCCTTTTTATGATGTGGGATTTCCAGTAGGGTATTCTAAAATTCCAACTCCATGATCACCATTCACAAGTTTAAATTCCAATGAAGCAATTTATTTAATGAGGGTATAATGTAACTCCCCAATATTTTATAGTATGTCTCTTTTAAACACAACAATTTTGATAGCTTATGTTGCACACACAACTATGTTTAAAACCATGACATACTATTTAAAATATGACCATTATAACACATCCATTAAATTGAAGGGGATTGATATTATTAAAGGTTATTAAATTTATATTTGAAATTTATACAAATGATTTTTCATAGTAATAAGATAAGAATAAAATAAATTTTAGGCATAAAATTCTATTTTTATAAAGGAAATTTTACCAAATTTTAATAGAACACTTGTATTGAAATTAAATTATGACAATTTTATAAATTATATTAGACAAATAAAATCTATTTTCAAAAGTGTGATATCATGATTATCTTAGGATTTTTTTGTATTTTTTTAAAAACATTTATTTTCCCATGAATAGTGAAAAAATTAAAATTTTTATAAAACTATCAATTTTTAATTATTAAGAGTCTATTTATAAGTTGAATTTGATCTTACATATGAAATTATAAATACAATTTATGTATCTCATAAATAAAAATTAGATATATATATATATATCACTGAATATGTAAATAAATGTTTTAACAGTGATAAATTAAATATTGGTTTTTTTAAATTGAATGTTTATCTATAATTTTATAATTAATATAATGAACTAAAATAAACTTATTTTTCAAAAATATATTCACAAATTAATATTTTTTTTATGATTATAAGATAATATTACGAGTCTTTATTTAATTTTTCAAATTGTCATAAAATCTATTATATTTTAAAATCTATATTTTTCAAGTAAATGGTGATTTAATTTAAAAATTAAAATTTTAATAATTAGAAAATTATTTTGATAAAATGGATTCCATTTTTAAAAACTATATGATGAAAAATTATTAGGGTTAATTTTTTTGAATTTTTTAAATACTAATGTTTTTGGTGAAAAGTGAAATACGATAATTTATGGCATATAACATTATAAGTTAAATGAAATATTTTTTAAGTCATTTTTTTTGTAAGAACCATAATATATATCTACCATTTTGTATTTAATTTATTTATTCATGGGAATAAAAACAATTGATAGTCTTTATCTAAAATAATAAACTAATTAATAAAATAATCAAAAAACACTCCTCTCCTCCTCCATGAATACCACCCCCACCACTTAATCTCCTCACACATCCATTGACTTTAATCTTATCTAATTTCTATAAAATAAATCTCCCAAACCAATCCCTGATGTTATTTTCTTTTTGGTCTCACCCATATACCATTTCAATGTTACTTAAGGCGGTTATTAAGGGGAGGAAATCCAGAGGTAAAATCCCCATTCATTTTTGGTTTTCTTTAAATTTCTTCCATTTTATTATTATTTAATTAGATTATCTATAAAAACATGATTTATAACTCCATTATATTATATATACATTAAAGATTTTATGTTTTTGAAATATTCATCAAAAAACCACTTCTCATCTCCCTTTGATTCTAAAAAAGAAAAGATTGTTTGTGATGGGTCAATTTACCACCATCTTAGAATATGCGTTTCTATTATCACCTTAAATAATAGTCATAAATCCATTTTATTGGTTAAAAATAATTTTAGAGTTATATTAAAAATAATTTAGTACTTTTTAACAAATATATATACATATTATAATTTAATAAATCAAAACTAGTGTTTGATGATCGAGAAAATGCCAAAATAATTTAAACAATTATCATAATATTTTATTTAATGAATTGTCCAAATATCTATTTTTTTACATAAAACCATTTTATCTTATAAAATGTCATTAAAAACATATAATTTCAATTCAATATAACTATTTCAAATTTACATGAACATACATACTTGTATAAAAGTGAACCAAACATGAAAACAAAGGAAATGAACACTCCTGAACGATTAAATTTATATCTCCCAAATATAATTTCATTCTATTATTTCTTATATATACATGTTTAAAATATGATTTTTATGAAAAATAAAATATATTTTTCAATAGAACTATTCTTTCTGAAGAAAAATATTATTTCTCTATATAATTTATCAACCATTTTATTAGAGTATTTTCATCTATTTCAACACCATTTGTTTAATATAATTATTTATTGATATTGATATCTTATGTTACTATATACCATATTTTATTGAATGGTTTATGATTATTTTGAAAAGTCCCTAAAAATATCCCATGTATGTAATTTTTGATTATTATTACATTCCAAATGTAATCTTTTATACCTTTTGGGAATTTAAATAATTTAATAAAATATTATTTAACATTAAATATCATTAAACTCATTTTTGGGACAATTTATATAATTTTAATTAAAATACATCAATATATAAATAGACTTGAAATTAATGTGAATTTACCATAATTTATACTTTATAATTTCCGATTAATTTCATTTCGTACCAAAATTTATTCAAAACATATTAATTTCATTATTTTTAAAATCATTTAACCTGATTTATCTACTACTTTCACATGCATCATATCTGCATTGAATAAGATTTTATTGTAATTATATCAACACTAGTTTTTTTAAATATTACTACAATAAAAATAATATACTTATGTTCAAAATAAACATTTAGATTCATTCATAACTTCCTTTTTATCCCTATGACAACATATAACAAAAATTAAATCCAAGGAATTGACATTTTGTGTTTATCCCACAACTATAGATTTTGATTTATTCATTTATAGAGAGGAGTTATGATGAGAATTTTGTTAATCTATTTTAAAAAAGGTATAAATAAAGAGTACCTTTTATTACCACATAAAAAAGTGATGATAAAATAGCACCTTTATCCGTGATTTATTCCACTAATAAAGTGTACCCTTTATATGTGCTTTTTCTAGTGTTAATAAATCCTGTCTTTATCTGTGATTTTTAAAGTGTTGATATAACTAAATCCATCACATTTTGAGTCCCACATCAAACTTATTGATGCTCAATCACTTATTTTTATATGATTACGTAGCATTAACACATCATAAGCCTAATACGAGGTTGAGTTTCTGTATACACTCTCCACAAACATAAATGGGATCCTGCCTACAGGCATGGGCCACACGATCCTTATCCCACCCTCTACTCACTACAGTTCACTCACTCAATAGGCCTTCCCTGTTGAGATACCTAAATGGTAGGCCCTTCAGGTTGAGGGAAAGATGGTTACATAAAGTTTTTATAATTAAATTCTTATTTCATATATATATATATACTAAATATTAATATATATATATATATATATAATTTGTTTGTTATTAATTTTTCATTATTTTATATTTTTCTAAAAATAATTTTTTAAATATTTATTTATATTAAATTAATTATTTAAAGTAAATTCTTAGTTCATATATAAATATATATATTGATATATTTAATATCAATATATAAACATATATATTGAAAAATATTAATAAATTGTGTATTAATTATATAATTACATATATATATATAGATTATTAAATTTAATATATATAAATATTAATAAATAGTATATCAATTATTTAATTAAAAATTGATAATTTAAAAAAATATTTTATATATAATTAAATAACTAATATATTGTTTATAATTAATAAAAATATATAAATTTTTTTAATACTTAGTATATTAATTAAAAATTGATATAATATTTTTACTGTATATACTGATATATATATTTATATATATTAAATTTATTCATTTTTTTGAAAAAGATTGAGGTGAAAATGCCCATTATTGATAGTGAAAATGGAACAACAAAAATGTATAGGAACATACAACAACATTAGAGTTCATAGAAGATAGAAGAAAAAATCACCAACCCACTCGAGAATAAGTGCTCACATTATGGTGAGAGGTCTGTCCACCACTTCCATGAGGGTGTCGTCTAGTCATCCCAGTCTAGACCTATATCAATGGGCCACCACCACCATCCAAGAGCTTAGCTACCTCATCTGATTTCTTGAAATCAACTCCACATCCACTATTATTTGTTTTACCATCAGCATCACCTTCTACATAATAAAGTATTTCAAAATAATTAAGAGTAATCATAATTCTACATACCATTTCATTCAAATTCCGAGAAGGAACAAAATTTATTGGAACACAAAATGGCCCCATCACTATAGAATTTTTAGTAAAACTAGTGTCTACAACAGATACCTTTATTTAATATTTTGTTTCTATGGAAACAAGTTCAGGTTTCAAATGAAACTCATCCACTCTAAAATATGCTGAGAAAGTGTCTATTTCAAAAAAACAAAGGAGTTTAAAGGGAGCCTCATCCCGCTAGAGGCTTGACAAGAAGAACTGTCCCCTTTATAATCTAACAGACCTAATGATATTTTTATAATAGTGTAATTCTCAGACATAGAAGGAATTCCATGAACTAAAATTTTTTTATGCAACTTTAAGAAAATTCAACAGAAAAAAATGAAAAAAAATTCTTTGAGGAAGCCTCTTTATGATGGGAGGAAGAAGCAGTAGATTCAGAAGCTCCATCATTGCTCCTTGAATCAAATTGGAAAGTAGTACACTAATATAAATTCGATTATTTATAATGGGTCATTTTCGACAAACAAATGAACAGTGCCAAATAGTCAATAGAAAATAATTATTTACAATGGGAGAAGTGTTCATAGAATCAAAAGTACTTATGATGGGAATCAATACCTATTGAAAATAATTTTTACTGAATGAATATTTTTGATGAAATTAATTCCATCTCAAATAGTCCATCATGAATAGTCATTTCATTTAAAATATGTGATCCCCTTTCTTCATCCTCTTATTTTATTCCTCCTCTCCCACAAAGTCTCTCCGCCACTCGTCCACTCATCTATGATGTTTCTACCTACCGCTCCATAGCTCTGTCAAGCCGATCTTCCACATAGCCACACCAGTCTACCATACCGCTCAACCGAGCCACTACACTACTCCCTCAGCGCCTCCCCACCACTCCCCCTATCACACAACTTCAAAACAATGCCACCCCTGGTCGAGTAACTCAGATCTTCTATGTATATACTATTGTTTTCCCCTCCATTTTCATTGTTTCTTTTGATTGAATCTTATAAATACTAGTCTGGTCAAAACCTTGGTTAATAAATTTACCCGTTTTTAATTTATTTCATATTTTCAGTTAATCTAAATTTTTTATTTCATATTTGGGTGTCAATTGTTCGCACACATTTTTATTTCATTTCATTTTAGTGTTTATATATATGTATATATATTGTAGTTGTGCTTTTATTATCGATGGTTGAACAGTGTAAAAATATAGAAAAACATTTCACTATTGAGGACTAATAAATCTTTTGACTAGATGAAGGGGTATTTTTACATCATAAAAATTGATATCTAATCATCATATAATTATATAATGCTAAAGTAGGATGACATTAAATATATCAAATTTTGTTACTGTTATGTGAATTTTGAGTTTCTGGCAATCCCTTTTTGTAGTATGAACACACTGGCTATTTGAATGTCAATTTTCAAGATTGTATTAATCATATTTTCAGGGTTTTTGTTAATGATATACTAATTTAATTATATGTTAGAGTAGGAAAATTACAAAAAAATATGAGGATTATATTCTAATTTCTTTTTTATAATTATATATATGGGAGGATATTAGAAATTATAATTCTAGAATATAATGTCATTTTTCTTTGAAATATTATATTTCAATATGGCGCAATCATGAATCCATTTAAGGGTGGAGTAGTTATTTTATGAGATCAACCAAATAATGTTTGAAATGTATGTATTTTTAATTATTTAATAGTTTAATATCGTTCGTTTTTGTGAAATTTTATTATATTAAAAATACATTTCATACTCTAACCAAGATATTAATTATGAGAAATATAGTATTAATTTAAATAATTAAAAAAAATAGATAAATAATATTTAATATTTAATATTTATTAAGCCATTATTATTAATAAATTTTAAATATTACCAAAAATTATAAAACAATAATAATAATTTGTAAAAAATATATAGAAAAATATAACAATTTTATAAAATCATAATAATTCGTATTATTGTTGTATTAATTAAAGTAATAGGTAATAATAATTC
This sequence comes from Viscum album, assembly GCA_963277665.1. Classification (NCBI taxonomy): domain Eukaryota; kingdom Viridiplantae; phylum Streptophyta; class Magnoliopsida; order Santalales; family Viscaceae; genus Viscum; species Viscum album. The sequence goes on from OY728128.1 coordinate 1,234,139,384, forward strand.
ACATAAATGTTGTATAAAAACATAAATCACACACCTATTATTATGTTTTTAGGGTAAAAATTATAAATACAAAAATTATAAACTTAAAATAAATAGAAATTAAAAATTTATTTTATTTCAAATTATTAAATCAAAATTATTTTTAAAAATTATCAATTCAAGATAATCAATTTTAATTATAATTAAAATTAAATATAAGTAAAATTACATATAAAATATATATATATATATATACATATATATTTATATATATTTGATATATGTATATTTTCTTAAAAAAGATTTAGAATATATATTTTATGTACTTATATTAATTAATAATTCATGATATACATAAAATTTTTTAAAAATGTAATGATAATTTATGTAATTAATAATAATTATTATATAATTTATAATAATTAATAATTAATTAGTCAATATAATTAATAAATATAAATTTTTTGTGATAGGTACAAATTTTTATTAAAAATTTCAATTTTTTTGAAATTATGAAAATATGTAAAAAATTATAAAAAAATTATAAATAATAGTAACTGTTAAACATTAATAATATATACAAAAAAATCATATATAAATAATAAATAATTATTATTACATAGAAAATAATCTTATAAACTACTAAACTTTTAGAAATATTTCAAATAAATACTAACTTTTTTATCAAACCATGCAAAAATAAAAAAATAAAAATTAATATCTAGTAGAAAATCATAATAATTAATGATTGTATTATGTTAATTAAAATATTTTATATTAATTATTTTTTTAAATTTTGTAATATATATATTTTTAGATATATAAAATTAATATTAAAAATGATACCCTCAACTGCGATGTTACCAAACACCAGATGCTTAGTAATATTATCTCGTGCCCAGGGTAAACCCATCATCCTCAGCCTAAAAGTGGATTCAGATTTCTGATATGATACATCGTTATGTGGATACTTCAATTTTATGTGAGAAATTATAATAAAAATACTAAATGATATTACCATCGTGCATGATGTTACTAAAGTCTTGACACAAAAATATGATATGTCACATCATGGATAAACCCCACATCCCAGACCCAATGATGGTATCTCTAAAATTTCACATGGTAGATAGTTTTTGATATACTATAATTTTTTATAAGAAATTATAAAAAAATTATTCAATCAATTACCCTCACGTTCAATGTAACTAAACATCTGAAGTAGAAAAATGTAATGTCATTTCTAGGGTAAACCCCACATCCCATACCTAACAGTGGTCTATTATTTTCATTATGATAAACAATTTTTGATATAATTAATCATTTTTTATAAAAAATTACTATAAAAATACTGACTGAATTACCCTTGCATGCAATTTAACCAAATAATCAACACACATCAATATTATGTCGTGCATAGGGTAAGCCTAGCATCCCCAATCTAATGATGGTCTCATATTTCTCATATGAAACACATTTCAAGTGATATTCTTTTATTCTCAAAATGTAGAGTGTGTATGATATAACATGTTTAGTATTTTTATTCTACCTATGTTGATCTTGTACGGTCCCCGTAATCTTATGCTAACCCATCACCTCACTCTAATTAGTAATAATTATTCTAATTTATGTTGTTTTTTTGATAAATATTGACTCATGTTTAGACACTAGTTTTTATTACATGAATTTAATTGGATTAATCATCACAATTATCCCAATGGATGTAGTATAAATCATGCCTACATTGAAGGTGTTGAAACATTTATATCATTTTCATCATTACATTCAGTTTTTTTTCTTAAGGAACAATTAGATGTCCATGTTATAAATGTAATTCTAGGATATTTGAAAATTTTGAAAATGTTGGAGTTAATATAATAAGATTTTTTTTTCAGAAAGATTATTTTTTCATGTTAACATGGTGAACAAAATTTAGTATAAAATTAAATTTTTAGGTTTTAGATCAATCATTTCAGAATATAGCACACAAGGTAATTGGTCGATCTATTTAGGAAATAGAAACTCAGAATGATATTCCAAATCATAAATTAGATCCTTCTCAGTTTTATAATTTATTGAAATATGTTGAGGAGTCCTTATATTTGTGATTCATGATGATAAAACATGAATTTGTTATATAATTTATGGATATTAAATCAGATTTTGGAATGTTAAATATTTCTTTGATCAGTTATTATTATTCAGTAAATAATTTTTTCTTGAAGAAAATACATTTCCTAAAAGATTCTATGAAAGAAAGTGGTTGGTTCATAATTTAGGTCATTGTTTTTAGAAGATTCTTGGATGTTCAATGACTACATATTATATTATGTTGATTATGAATCCTTAGTTAGTTTTTTATTGTGTAGAGAATGAAGTTATATATATGCATAATAAGGAAATTCCAAATTTCATGTGACATAGTTGAGGTATTTTCCAATTACACCTCATTTAGAATATTTATTTATGTTTCATGACATAGCTGCATTGATGGCATGGCATAAATAAAATATTTTCATAATTGGTCGCATAAATTATACATGTGATGGTGATTCATAAAAACACTTTAATCAGATGTAGCCTTATTTTGCTTCATAACTTCCTAACATACAGTTTGGTCATTCTACTGATGGGTTTTTTCTATTTGTGGATTACGGAGATCAATATTATTGTTGGCCTATTTTCATTACCACACACAACTTATCTCCTTGGATTCTACTGAAAGAAACATATATAAATTTGGCACCCTTAATTCCAAAACATCCAAAAAATAATTTTGATATTTATTTAAAGCCACTAATTAGGGATTTAATTTCATTATGAAACAATTTTGTGACTACATTTGATATAGTCACATATCTATTAGGTTGGTATGGAGTATGATATTCTCCTATGATACCAAACATAGGATCTAAATGATAATGTAGATGCTCAATATAAAAGAGGGGGGGGGGTGAATTGTATACTTTAAAAATTCTTTGGAAACTTTTAATGTTGGTTAGAAACCTCTCTATTGTTGTAGGGTCCTGAAAAATATGAAAAGAAGATTGATGATCCCCTTTAACTCAAGGAAGATTCTACCCAACTCCCCCTCAAAAGGATGGGAAAATGTGGAAAGCACTCATGGATGGTGAAGGAGGAACCGGTCCGCGGACCGGACTAATGTTAACGATGCACGACCGGTTCTGCAAAGCGTCCCTCCTCCGCGGACCGTCATCGTTCGCGAAACCGAGGTGGAGACCCTCCGCGGTCGCAAAGCAGGACTGGCGCCAACCCGGTCCACCATTCTGGACCGCCCCAGCCATGAGCTGTGTCAGCCAGCCTGAACCACCTCCATTTTCATTCGCTAAATAGAGGTAGAACCCTCTGCGGCCGCGAAGCACTCCCTGTGTTTGGTTCGCGGAGGAGGAGTGTTCAATACCCACCGCGAGTCGCAGATTGACCAAGTCATCCGTAAACTGGGTTTTCGGTCATGGACCTCTATAAGAGGTGTCACATGACCACAGATACATCGTTTTCCCCACAATATAAAAGGAGACCGAGGGGGGAAGGAAAAGGGATTTGGATTCGGATGAAGGGAGAACAGAGAGGAGATCGGTCAGATTCGGGTGAAAGGATTTCAAAGGAAGGATTAAGATTTCAAAAGTTCCAGTTCGCGAACCCGAGCAGGTATGAACCTGGGGACAAACTAATAAATTACCAAAAATACACATAATAACTTGGTGAACCACGAACTCAAAATAACAAAGAGGAGAAAACTGTGAACTAGGGCCCCTCTGGGGATGTACTCCACGCGAACCAGGGAGTTTATGCCTCTTTTCCGATCCGCCGCACCACGTAGCACCCTTCTACGCGGGCGAAGCCCCGACCGACGAGCCTCTAGCCGGCGCCGCCCTTGTTCGTCGTTGCCTTCATGGAACCCTCTGTGGACCACCCTGGTTCGCGGATCGAACCCAGAGCCACAAACCACCTTGATTCACGGGATGCCAATCATTCCGCAGACCCTCCTGGTTCGCGGACGGCCTCTCATAGGCCCAATCCTCTATGTCTCCCTCATTGGCCTACTCATCGGCCCCGAGTCGAGGCCTCCACCATAGCCACCAGATCCATGTGGTGTAACCCTCGGGCGCACCAGCACGCCATTTTGAGTTTACATACCCACAGTAAGTAGAGCCAAAGGGGTTTCCCCGACCCTTGAGACGATTCCCGAAGCATTCCTAGGTTCACATTCCCATGGTAATGTGGATTCTGAGCTCAGGAATCCCCTTTCCGCCCCTCCACATGTTAAGGGCTCCTCGAGGGTGGTAAAATACCCATGAGAAGGGAGCCCTCGTGCACTACAAGAGAAGAGATGGGCACAAGAGCACCCCCTTTCCCTCTCCCGCTGCAATTTGTCGCCATGGGCGTCCATCACAGAGTAAGCCCCGATTTCCTGGGCTGCCCTCAGTCATAATCCCCACTCCACTTCTCATGGACACACCTTTAGCGACGTGATCCTCTGGTCCCTGATGCCTCTTATTTCTCAAACCGAGCATGACTCACGTGGGCTTAGAGTAAGCATCAACCATGACATCCTTTTATGGGCCTCCTCAAAGTGTAAGCCCCAATCCATCATTTTGGGCTTCCTCAGAGTGTAAGTCCCAAGCCATTAGAACTACGTGGACTTTGATCCATGTCCCCTAGGCAGGGTACGTAGGAAGCCTCCCTGAGGTTCAAGCCCGATCACAATCAGACCCCCGGGTCCACCTTCACGTCAGTTCTACGACACCCCGATTCAAACTACGTGGACTTTTATGCCTATCCCCTAGGTAGGGTACGTAGGAAGTCTCCCCGAGGTTCATGCCCGATCACAATCAGACCCCCGGGTCCACCTTCACATCAGTTCTCCGACACCCCGATTCGAACTACGTAGTCTTTGATCCTTGTCCCTTATGCAGGGTACATAGGAAGCCTCCATGAGGTTCAATCCCAATAACCAGTCGATCCGACTATCCTCACATCGGTTCACTGCGCCACTCCTAGTGCCGCCTCAATGAGTTCTGACTCCTCGGGGTCATTAATCCAATGAGGGATGGTAAACCTCGGGTATAAATGATTCTGAAACCCTACATTTAGCTGACCATTACCAACTAGGGTTAAATCCGTGGATACAATGTTTGGGTATAAACTAAAGATTTGAAAACATATGAATACGTATTAAATCTATAAGAGAGACCCAAAACAGGCAATAATTCCCCCCCCAAAGGTTGCGATGAGCCCGACTTCTCATCATCTCGACCAATGTGAGTTCTTAAGCATCGATGGTCAGACCATCCGGCGAATGCCTGCCTTTGGAAACCAGGTCCACGCGTCATCAGATACAGAACCGTTGGGCGTTTCGAGACTGAAACCACGAAACAAAAAAGGTGAACCCGACGTGAATCTTTAACCAATCATGATGGATTTAACGTAATCTCACCCTGTGCCCCCTTTTACTCACAAGGAGGGCCAAGCAGGGTCATTAATTGTGCATGGGATCATGAGATGCTGCTTTGATGGGTTTGTTTCATGTATTTTCGAAAATCTCTTGCATGTGCCTTTAGAACTCCCTTTGATCCAATGGCGTCACGAAGGAACTTGCAAGTGCACACTTCAGGCTACGTGAAGACCGAGCATCCTCACCAACGGAGGACCCCGTCACCCACCCAGCGTCTTCAACGCTGGGTGTCAGACGTGCTGATCCAAGAGTACCACGTGAACGGTACTCTCCCAACGGTGAAGGAGGCCATACATGCCCTCCAATCCGCCAGAACTCACCGGTCGTCTTCCTAGAAACGGCCACAAAGGAAGATCCCGAAATCCCATGTTATTGTATCCAACCATTTCGGGAGTCTATCCTCGGAACGGGACAATGCGTACCTCCCTTATCTTAGGGAGGAGGATGAGGTCGATGTTGAAGACTTCATCCCCACCGAACGGGGGTTCCGCTCCAAGGCCCCTGCCGGCAGACTTCATCGCGGTCACACCACGATTCAACATCCTCGCGCCGAGGAGGATGTCTCCCCAAGGATTCAGGCCCACGCTCCCCAAGCTCCAGCCCCTCAGACCGCCCGACGAGGGCGACATACGTACAATCAGGGACCAGTCATCACCCGGGTCTTTGAGGGGGATCATTGCTACCCAGCCATGGAGACGTACCACGAACAGGAACCTACACCTGTTTTCTCGTCCCGAGCCCGCCATCCAGACATGGAAGCATCATACAACCCTGCGTGCATCCCCGTCGAGCTCCATCAAGCCCATCACTCACATAGGACTACACTTACAAGGTAGGCACCTCTCCCTACATAGGGTCATGAAGCCCACAAACCTGACGTGGTAGCGACCTGGCACCTGCAAGACCAGCTCCTAGTAGTTGCTTCTGATGCCCGCCATTTTGATAAGGTGGCGATCAACAAATCCCTCCACCCAGATGTGGCGACAAATCATAGGCAGGCACGTCTCCCCGGCAACAAAGGACACCGACTCGATACGGTGGGAAACCAATATATGCAAGGCCAGCTCCCTGCGGATGCAAGTAAAGTCCACCATCCCGATGTGGCGGCAAACATAGAGATAAACCAGCGTATCTCGGTATAGGGGAAGATTGGTTCACCTACCCTAACTCAAGAGAAATGTCAGTACCCACTGACCACTGGAGGACTAGAGCAGGATATTCCTACTTCGATACTAGAATGAGCCTTCATACCCCTTCCATCCAAAGATGTCTCTCTACATATCCGGGAAATGATGGAGGAGCAGGTATCGATCCCAGATTATATCTTGCAGACTTTCCATAATGTAATTGCATGAGCGGCAACAGCAAGGACTCGGGGCCATGAGCCCGTCTCCCCAATTGAGGTGACTCATCTAAGATATTAGATAGCCGCCTCAATGAAAATCTACATCCCTACTTCTACCCAGGAGGGTTGCCGACCATTTTCTGTGACGCAAGGTCAACCAGATCGAGAAGCTTCACTTGTTCCAACTGGGGGACACCCATCCATCATGGTGGATGCTCCAGAGCAGGCATATATCCCTGTTAAAAATCAAGTTGTTCATCGGCGTATCCCATAAATGTCACGGGACCCAATTAGATTGGGACCCAAAAGTGAAGGTCATTGTTAACAACAGATGGTCCCCGCTACCCTCAAAAGAACGCCCCGAACATGGCGAAGGCAGCCGAAAAATAAAAAGGGAGTTCATGACTCCGATCTGCTGGAAGGTGGGGTTCCCAATGCCACTAAGCATACATCAAAGGCTCAGAACCCTACCTACCCATTACCATATTATGGGAGTGGAAGTAGTAGTTGTGAAGGTCCTCCCCGCAATGTTGCTACCAGCAGCTCTGAAGGTCCTCCCCAGAGCACCCATGGGGGCCTCCTCCGCGGGCATATAAAAATCGATCATGAGAGATTCTCTTTTGATACGAGTCACAGAAACCCTCCACGTGACCAGAAGATCGAGCAGCAAGAAGTTCCTCCACTTGTTGTGGCCCATCCTGAAGGTCCTCCCCAGGGTGTACACTGCAATCACTATCCTTGTAGTGGGACCATAGATTATGATAGTAGTCATCTCTATCATAGTCACAACTGTGGATGCCCTCCCTGTTGTGACGTCTCATCACAACACGAAGGTCCTCCCCTTGTCGTAGTCTTCCCTGAAGGTCCTCCCCAAGGGTTACGCTGCAGCGGAACTCCACGCAGCCAGGCATCAGATCACGGTGGTAGTCTTCTCAACACTGATAAACGAGGTCCTACCCGTAGAGACGTCAAGCAACGAGAAGGCCCTCCCCTCCTTGAGGTACATTCTGGAGGCCCTCCCCAGGATGTATCCTGTAGATATTCTCTCTGCAGCATCAGTAATGGTAGTCCTCACCATTGTCGCAGCTGTGATGGTAGTCTTCGTCATCACAGCCACCATTGCGAAGTCCCTCCCCGCATTGGCCCCAAGAAAAAAGAAGGTCCTCCCCTTGTCGCAGTGTGTCATGAAGTTCCTTCCAAGGATGCACATCAAACGTCATGCCATGATGGTCATCCTCACCATGATGGCAATTGTTGCGAAGGTCCTCCCTGTAACGATGCTACACAGCCAGAAGGTCATCCCCTTTCCGTGACATGCCTTGGAGGTTTTCCCTAGGGTGTGCACTTAAAAAGACCTATATGCAGTGAAGCATCAAGCAGTAATGGTAGTACTCACCATTACATCCGCCATTGCGGAGGTCCTCCCTGCGATGACATATCGAATCGACAGGAAGGTCCTCCTCCTGCCGAATCAAGTACAGAAAATCCCTTGTATGCCGAGGCACTCAGAAGGATGGGATCAAGCATGTCAGATTCCCAGTTAGTCACCGATGACATCCTTATGCAATCAGAAGATGGTTCAGGGCCTTGTTCATCCTCTAAACCACCTCGAAATCACCCACATAATGATTCAGCACCTACCGGACCCACTGCCTCTGACCACATTTGCGGCGAGCGTCATAGTTGGGCTGACTAGGTAGAGGATTCACTAGCGGAAGAGTGTACCGATATGCTGCACCTTAAGAAATGAATGTCCAGGGATGATATAGTAGTTATGTTTTTTCCTACAGCCACCTCTCAGTTTGAAATACCATGGGTGTTTTCAGAAGAATGCTTGCATGGTATCCGCCATAATACATGGACAACCCTCTGCCGACTGAAATCAAGCTTCCTTCCCTACAACGGGTATGTAGACCACGTCAAGACAATATGAGACCTCCTGTGTCACATCGACCGGGAAGCTCTTCCTTTATCATGACAAAAGAGACCCGAGAGGCATAAAGGAAACATGGAGATAGCCTGCCTCCGTGCACTACACCAGTTGTGCCACCTCATCGGTAACGCTCCGACGAGAGTCCATATAAGGGGATGGGGAGAACATGGAGCTCTGCATTTCACTCCGCTCCCTGCCAAAAGGAACCTGTTCGGCGTGGTGTCTTGCAACGTCATCACGTCAAGATGGAAATCGATTGGTCTCTCTATTCAGGAAAGGCAACACACCCAGCAGAGTCAAGCCTTGAGTAAGTCCGAGAAGCGTTAGGCCTGATGGGAACAAGCCATTCAAGAACTCCTAAATCAGGCCACCAAGAGCATACAATAGGCCTCTCTCCCAAGAGAGGCCAATCAGCGATCTTCATCTCCCTCCACAGAAGGGATTGATTCACAGAAGAACTCGACATCAAACCCAGTTCACCCACGAATGGGGGCATGCAAGATCAGGCAGGTAGCGATAGACGTAGCCACTGCCGCAATCCAGGGTCAACCCCAGTCTACTGGGCTGGAAGAATTTTTTAAAAAAATGCCCCTGTAAGACCAATAAAACTAGGAAGAGACTTAATGTCCAAGGAACAGAGCCAACCCCAGCCCTCAGGGCTGAGGGAATTATTACACCCTCAACAACAACCTCCCCCATGAGATTCAGTATTCTCCCATCTAGGGAGGACAATCAGAAGAGGAGGATCCCATCATATCCCACAATTTGAATCATCATCCCCTCCGAGAGGAAGGCAAACCGTGAGGTCGCATCAAAGTACTCTCCGTGTTACCCTTCGTCAAGAAGTCCGAAGGCAATCCCAGGTCACGAAAGGGAAGGCCAGAAAAAGACGCAGGGGATCCTCTTCCCATTTCAATATGACATCTTCTCTGCCCCATGATATGCATCTATCAACGTCATAGAGGTTAACCCCATGGGTGACACCAGAGATACTGTAAATCAGGAGTGATCGGGAGACGATAGTTTCGGTCAGGCTGTGACTCACAATGAACCACCAGGTGTGCACACCCGGAACCAGAGGGCCGCCCTAAATATGGTCATTCTTCCAGCCAATCGTCCTCGGCCTACCCTACGAGCTTCCAATAAGGATAATAACCAAGGACTGGTTACCCTTAACCCACCTCCTTGTCTCAACAAAGATGAGCCACTCGCGCTTAAAGAGAGATTCGCTCGACAAGAAGAGGACATGAAAGAATTGAGGCGGCTTAACGCCGAGCTACTCCAGAGGAATCACCTTATTGAAAGTGCATCCTAGGAGGAGCCATACCATGCACTCCGAACAAGTGCACCTCAAAGACTAAGGTTTTCCCTGACAAACGAAATACGATCAGGGCTCCCGTCAAATGAGGCGCCCGACCTGTTCAACTACCTAAACATAGATTTGAATGAATACCAAGACTTCCCTCCACTCACGAAGTAATCGGAGTGATTAAGCAAGAACCCTCCGAAGGTGCCACAAACAGCACACGCACCCCTGGTGCTGGCCAATCCGGATCCTCAAGCAATGCCTCGGTCTATGCCTGCCTAGGACCGATCCCAATAGGATGTAAACCAGGGTCTCACCAACACCATCGAGGAACTAACAGCTCGATTGGAAGTGATGGAAGGTCGACGCTCTCCGATATAGCCAGAGCGAAAACCCTACCCGGATTGGGTGAGCAACAAACCACCTTCACCCAATTTTGGGAGCCCTGTATTCCCTATCTTCAATGGATCGGGCAATCTGGAATAGCATCTGATGCACTACGCATCCTATTGCAACCCTATGATCGGAACTCTAGAGCAACAAGAAGCAGTAAAACTTAGATGTTTCGTACGGACCTTGCAAGGAACCACCTTCGTCTGGTACACGAGTCTGCTAGCCTAGTCAATAAAGATCTAGGAGGACCTTCGGCAGCAATTCATGTTCCACTTCAGCTTGATGTTTCCTAAAACAATGGTCAACGATCTCATGAACTGCAAGCAGAGGGAGAACGAGAGGGTCTCAAATTTCATCACCAGATGGAAAGGTCTGACCTATTCCTTGGACAAGCCAATGCCTCATGATGAGATGCTATCCATATGCATGGATAATATTCGAGATGAGCTGCGAACACCGTTCATACCGGTGGAGTGCACCAATTGATTCCGCAATCTCTCAGCCATTTCCTAGATAATCGAGGACTCCCTGCAGCGTTCTAATTCGAAGACCCGAATAGCCTCGAAGGCTCCTTCAAAAAGATCCCCTAGAGTGGAAGCGTCCGTTGTCACACTCAAGCAAGCCCCTGTGCCCGCTCCACCGCTCAAGACTTTACCAAATCATCAAGGGCCTCCTGCATATTAGCGGCCGCCTCTGCCTAAATGGGACGATCAGTGAGGACTGAAGCGGAACCAGTTTTAGGAACTAAGACAAAAAGTATACTCGTTCTGAGATAATCAAGTTCGTGGCTACTTCATTTCCTCCATGAACTGCAACTTGGTCCACCTCCCAGAGCAAAGGAATCCTGAAGAGGTCGGCCACAATGATAGACCAGATTACTTCCCCTACCATCGGATGTTGGGGCACAGTATCCGAGAATGATTTTTCATCAACGACCTCCTGTAGAGGATGGTTGACTCCAGACAGGTCGAGCTGGGACCACCCCCAACACATGTGGAATGTATCTCTACCACCGACTCCGATAAAGAGGATGGGTGGTAGAAGGTAACTAGCAAGAAGGGGAAGAAATTTGACAACTGGATGACTCGGAAGACTATCAAACGAGCCCAGGGTATACTCCGAGCTCAACTACAGCAGCCGGTGTTGCCACAAATAGCCCCTGAAGCCGTAGAGCCGATGGTATCGACCTCACAACCCTCCATGAGCTGGTCATCCGGGCGTAATCGAATGAGGAGGAAACAATCACAAGAGGAGAAGTCTGCGACGGGGCTAATGTTTGTCCCGACCCTTGCAGATTATATGCCCTCAAATTTGGTGCCATGGGCACCGACCCACCAAACGGCACCATCAGGGATAACCGACGAGGTTTACCTGTTAGAGGATAAAGATCCAATCTTTGGTTTTATTAACATCATCCATCTTATGGAATGATTCCATGATGAAGGGTATAGTTATGAACCCAAGTTCCCTGCACGAGGAGCTGGGAGGAGGAATCGCAGAGGTAAGGGATACTAGGGGAGGCAGAGCCGCGACCAAAACCAACCCTATGGTTGGACCTCGGCCTAAACTATTAGTATCACAGAAACCCATGGGAGATCCCTTCAATGGACTCAGCAAGAGAAATAATGCCCCTCCACCTCCACAAGCAGCCACTCTGGCCCTCTTCTTCTGTGATACCCACTAGAGGACGAACAAGTGTCTGGCCGCCTAGTGCGCACAACGGTGGGACCAATTCCTCTAAACATGAGAACGCCATCGATATCCAATCCCGAAACCGGTCCCTCCTCATCAAATGCTCCATCCCCTATATCACCTGCTAAGACTCTCCCATCAACGGAGAAGCGTCTGCCGTTGGAGCAGAAATACGACATCTTTAAGAAGAAGGCGTCAGTACCCGCCCAACTGTCCATCCTGGATGCCTTGATTCTGTCAGCAGACCTCATGAAAGGGCTTATAGAAGCTTTGATCAGCCCCTAGGAGTTTTAAACTGAGGTATCTGCCATCGAGATTTACCGGATGGAGTCTGACCCGGCTGAATGCAATGCGGTGATTTCCTTCACCGATCAGGATAAAGATGCCATCATGCAAGGACACATCATACCACTATATATGTTAGGCACACTGAATGGTATTGAGATCGGGAAAGTCTTTATAGACAATGGCTCGGTAGTTAACCTCCTTATTCTACAGACACTCCATAAGTTGTGCTATAGTGAGGATGATCTGATTCCCTCGGCCACAACTCTACTGGGTTACGACAAGAGCGAGCAGAAACCAATGGGGAAAACTAAGCTAAAGACCCATTTTGGTGACCTGGTGGCCTACACGAAATTCTTGGTGGTCTAGCAGAGTACAACATTCAATGCCCTGCTAGGAAGGTCGTGGCTCCATAAGCACATGGTCGTTCCTTCATCCTACGACTAGTGTATCAAGTACTGCGTCAATGCAAAAAGTGTAACATTACACGCCGACAAGGCCCCTTTTGAGCTCTATGAGACACATTACATTGATGATGGGATCTATGAGCAAAAGAAAAAGAAGCCTTTGGTCGATGGTGTTGACTGAATCCCCGCTCAAAATGGCCTAGAAATGGTTCATGATGACCCCCTCATGTAGCTTGGTAGATATTATGTCCTTCCCATCAACCATATTAAAAGTGGGGGTTCAGATTTAGACACACACTCACCTGTATTCATGACTTCAACCACAATGGTCAAGCATGACGATGTGGGAATGTTCGCCAACCCACGATCTATGGATGAATACTCGAGCAGGGGTGCCCGCGACACCTCGCCCTCAAACCCCCAAGAACCCGGGTTAGGAGATCTCTCTTCATAGGATCAAGAAGTTGAGGAATTGGGAGAAGAAGAGGGGGAAGATCTCAGTGATTAACCTCTTGCATTTGAGGAGGGTATCTCCACCACGGTGGACGATCTCAGGGAAATAAACCTGGGTATCGAGGAAGATCCGAGGCCTACTCTTGATAATGTAGCCATATCCCCCGAGGAGGACGAGGTATATACCTCTTTTCTGAAACAACATCGGGATGCTTTTTCCTGGAATTACGCAGAAATTATAGGACTCGATCCCAAAGTGGTGATGCATCACCCGGGTCTTCCAGAAGACCACCAGGGCTATAAAAAGGCCGCCAGAAGGATGCATCCCTCACATGCCACAAAAATAGAGGCTGAAGTCGATAAGCTCATTAAAGAAGGATTCATTCGGGAGGTCTAGTACCCCATTTGGTTGGCCAACATTTTCCCTGTCAAGAAAAAGAATGGAAAAATCCGTGTATACATTGACTTCAGGGATATCAATCGGCATTATCCGAAAGATGATTTCCCGGTCCCAATCACCTAATTATTAATCGATGCGACGGCCGGGTACAAGGCTATATCCTCCATGGATGACTATTCTGGATATAATTAAGTCAAGATGTCCTAAGAAGACAAATAATCCAATGCCGTCAGGGCCCCTCAAGGGGTATTCTGTTACAAGGTCATTCCCTTTGGTCTCAAGAATGCCGACGCCACATATCAGCATGCCATGCATCGGATCTTCAAACCATTCCTGGGGAAATTCCTTGAATGTTACTTGGATGACCTGGTAGTCAAGTCAAGACAGTGCTCAGATCACCTGTCAGACCTAGAGACCGTCTTCAAGAAACTCCGATAGCATAGCTTGAAGATGAACCCCTTGAAATGCGCCTTTGGGGTTACCTCGGGAAAATTCCTTGGCTTTGTTGTACGCCATCGTGGCATCGAATTCAACCCTGAGAAAACAAAGGCTATCCTTGGCCTGCCACCTCCCTGCAACCTCACTGAGTTGAGAGAATTCTAAGGTCACTTTTCTTATATTAGGCGATTCATAGGAAACCTGGTCGGTAAATGTTTTCCCTTCACCAGGTTAATGAAGAAGGGGGTCACATACCAATGGATGGATGACTACCAAGAGGCGTTCGACAACTTGAAGAAGTACCTCTCAAGCCCACCAGTGCTCATGCCCCCGGTTGAAGGAAGACCTCTCATCTTGTACGTGACCACCTTAGAGCGATCACTGGGAGCCTTCCTCAAACAAAATAATGACGCGGGTAGTGAAAACAGTCTATATTACCTTAGAAAGAACAATGATTGATGCTGAGACTCGATACTCAAACATTGAGAAGAGTTGTTTAGCCTTGGTCTTCGCAGTTCAAAAGTTGCGACATTATCTGCAGCATCATGAAGTCCATTTGATCTCACACAGTAACCCGCTCAAGTACATCCTTAGCCGCCCGATGCTAACCAGACGCCTATCCCGATGGGCGGTCATCCTGCAACAGTTTGACATCCGGTTTGTGCCTCAGAATGCCATCAAGGTTCAGGCATTATCAGACTTTCTGGAAGAGAACCCTTTGACATGGACCACTACACCGGACGCTGAGCTACCTGATGAAGACATCTTCTCGGTTTGAGAGGAATTCCCAGCATGAGAAATGTACTTCGACGGCACATCCCGAAGCCCAACCGGGAAGAGGATGGAGGATCCCAGATTCAACAAAGTAGGTTTGGGAATAATACTTGTGTCCTAAGAAAAGGCAATCCTTCCATATTCCTTCCTCCTATCATAAGGATGTATGAACAATGAAGTGGAATATCGAGCTCTCATTGCAGGCCTGGAACTCGCACTCCAGGCACAAGTATAGCACCTTTAGGTAAAAGGTGACTCGGAACTGGTCATCAAGCAAGTAAATGGTGACTATGATATTAAAAAGGAGGAGTTGATCCCCCTGTTTGAACATGTCTGAGTGTTAATGGCGGAATTCTCCACAGAACCAACATTGACCTATATTCCCCAGTCTGAGAATGCCTAGGCTGACGCATTAGCCAACGCAGCGACAGCCCTAGCCGACCCAGACAAGGATGAAACCGTAATTAGTATTGCTCACCGCCGAATGGTCTTTCCATATGTTCATACCAAGACAGAAGAAATCCATGAAGTTAGTCATGTCCCCGAGCCATATGCTCCTGCCACCGGCTGGATGACCCCCACTGCAAACTACCTTCAATGGGGAGAACTTCCATCAGACAGGGCTGAATGAGAGAAAATAAGGAGAATGGAAATCAACTTTGTCTTATATGGCAGCGTGGGTTAGCAAGAGGTCCTCTACAAACGAGGCCTTGATGGAGTTCTCCTCAGATTCATTGATGGAGAAGAAACCACTATCATAATGAATGAAGTACATGCCGGAGTGTGTGGAGCACATCAACCGGGGACCAAGATTTCCCATCAGGTTCAGAGGCTTGGGTATTATTGGCCCACAATGGCACGATATTGCGAACATTTTACCGCAAAATGCCACTCATTCCAGATTCATGCCAACTTCATACACCAACCCCCGGAGTTACTTCATCAAGCTAAGTACTCCTGGCCATTTGTCGTTTGGGGGAAGGACATCGTGGGACCATATCCTCCCGCCACGACCAAACACCTGAAGTATATCCTCACGACAACCAACTTCATTTCCAAATGGGCAGAAGACATACCCATCAAGGAAGTCAGGGCAAGAAATATTTTCAGATTTGAGAAGACCAACATCATCACCATATTTGGTGCCCCTCATACCATACTGACAAACAACGACACCAGCTTCTTCTCTTCTAAATTGGAGCAACTATACCACGAGTATGGTATCAAGGCTAACCACTCATCCCACTACCATGTAGTGGCCAACAGATAGATAGAGGCTTTCAACAATACCCTGTCCAACTTTCTCCAGAAAATGGTGGACAAAGACAAGAAGTCATGGCTGGATAAACTCCTCCATGCATTGTGGGCTTATCGAACCACAGTCTGCACCGCTACTCGGGCCACCCCGTACTCATTAGTGTATGGCACAGAGGCGGTTCTGCCCATTGAACTCCAACTTCCCTCACTCTGTGTTTCCATCTGTGATCAATTATCCGATAATGAGCAGTCAGAAAAGCGGCTAGGTGAATTGGAACAGCTAGACGAGAAGTGATTGCACACATTGCACCATCTGGAGGTATACTAGAACTGGATCGCACGAGCCTTCAACAAAAAGGTTCTTCTTCGGTCTTTCTTAGAAGGAGAATTAGGTTTGGTCCTCCGGACCCCAATGATACCCGGAAAGAGGTCTCCAAAGCTGGAGCCCAAGTGGGAGGGACCATAAATTGTACACAATTCTACTCCAACAGAGCATATACCCTGATCTCCATGGACAGACAATTTACAACCGCTCCTATAAATGCGAGATTCCTGATGAAGTATTTCTCATAATAACTAAAAGCAGTTATCATCTGAGCTACATGATGTTAAACAACCAATCACCCAATGGTCCAAACTCAATGACCTTAAACTAAGAGCATTTCATCCTCACCGCCTGATGTTAAACTGCGTGGAGTTTGTCCTTACCGCATGACGTTAAAATGCACTGAATCTAATAATACCCCTCTTCCTAACCACATGATGTTAAACTATATTGCTTTCGTCCTTAAGTACGACGTTAAACTGCACTGATAATAAGATTTAAAAATTCCTTCTTCCCCCATGTATAGACCAGACCTGCACGAGGTGTATTCATCGTCCTCACCGCATGATGTTACACTGCACAAATTTCAGAGAACTACATATGGCTTGATTCCTGCCCTCTCATGATACGTAGTGACACCTCGATCCCCTATCATGGCCCAGCCACTCCCAAATAAGAGTTAATAATGATCCATCCCCCCGTGTATGGACCATAACTACATGGGGTGTATTCATCCTCCTCACCACGTGACATTAAACTACACGGATTCCATAAAACTAAGTACAGCTTGATTCCTGCCCTCGCAGGATACGTAGTGATGCTGGGATCCCCTTTACTGGCCCAGCCACTCCCAAATAAAAGTTAAAAATGACTTCTTCTCCCTGTGTACGGACCAGACTGGCACAGGGTGTACTCCTCGTCCTTACCGCACGACGTTAAACTGCACGGATAATAAGTATTAACAATGCCCCTTCCCCCGTGTACGAACCATCCCTACACGGGGTGTACTTATTCTAGAGAACTACGTGCGGCTTGATTCTTGACCTCACAGCATATATAGTGACACCAGGGTTCCCCGTCCTGGCCCAGCCCCTGAATAAAAGATAAAAATGCCCTTTCCCCTCATGTATGCACCAGACCAACATGAGGTGTACTCTTCGTCCTTACCGCACGACGTAAAATTGCACAGATAGCAAGATTTAAAAAATGCCCCCTTTCCCCGTGTATGGGCTAGACCTGCATGGGGTGTATTTTTGCGTCCTTGTCGTACGGCGTTAAACTGCACTGACAATAATGTTAATAATGCCCCCTTCCCCCGTGTACAGACCAGACTTGCACGGGGTGTGTACTTCGTCCTTACATCATGATGTTAAACTGCACGAACTTCATCCTTAACGCATGACATTAAATTGCACAGACTTCATCCTCACCGCATGACGTTAAATTGCACGGACTTCGTCGCGACCCACCCAAGACACATGGCAATACGAGATGGATATAATCCTTACACATTTGAATTCATCCTCTCCATACATCTGACTCCACGACCCGGAGAATTATGGATCCTCATAACCATTCATAGCCATCGGAACTGGAAGGTCATTGACTCGTGGAAACCTTTGCATGATTATGCATACCATGCCCTCAGTGGCTCTGCATAATGATATCCCCTGGCTCATCTATCAAAGGAAATATTTCCACAGGAGAAACTCTTCCTAGCTCTGTACGCTTACCGGCCTTAGATCCCCCATACCATACCTCCTGATCCAGAAGTTTATGGCGAAGTGGTTTACAAGTTCGTCCCCTCTTCACATCCAAGTTTTCCCAGGGTATCCCTACCTGGCTAGCCTATGTGTCCACCAGTGGTTCACATAGTGACCTGCATCAACGAACATCAAGCCAGTACTAGGCTTCTTTGACTCAACGAACAGTTGCAGTGAAGATGTTTCTTGTATACTCGGACACCATTATCCCCATGTGCCGAACGCTACACTATGAGCGAATGTGGATCCCCATAACCATTCATGGCCATCGGAAGTGGAAATTCATCGAATCGGGGACACCTTTGTACGACTATCCATACCATGATCTCAGTGGATCTGCATAATGATAGCCCCTGACTCATCCATCAAAGGCAAGATTTCCTTGGGTGATACTCTTCCTAGCTCTGTACGCTTTCCGGCCTCAGAGCCCCCACACCACACCTCCTGATCCGGGAAAACTGAAAGTTTCATTTTACAACCTTCAACCCCCACCTTGTTCCAAGTATATCAGAGCATGTTGACCCAATTATCCTTCGAGTGACTGTAGTAATAGTCACCCAATGGTCCGAGCTCTATGACCGCTAAACTAGGATTACCTTGTCCTTACCGCACGATGTTAAACTGCATGGAGTGAAGGTACACCCCCACACACAAAATAAATCAGCGCAGGGAGCCCTCTAAGCTTGAACATCAAACAGGGACGAATATCCCTGACATGACCAGATATTTCCTTATCCGATGACAGACTTCATGGCCCGGAAAATTGCTGATCTTCATAACCATTCATGGCCATCATAAGTGGAATGCCATCGAACCGAAGACACCTTTACATGACTATGCATTCTATGACCTCAGTGCATCTGCATATTGATATCCCCTGGTCCATCTACCAAATGTAATATTTCCTCGGGCGATACTCTTCCTAGCTCTGTACGCTTACCAGCCTCAGAGTCTCCGTGTCATCTCTCCTGATCCAAGAAGCCCTGGAACCATGATTTACACCATCAAACCCCCCTCCACGTCTTGGACATGCCAGGATACTCAGGCCGAGGTGCATTCTAATTAAGAGTGGCCTTTTTAACTATTTCCTTATCGCAAGACGTCAAACGGCGTGGAGCACGTCTTGGCCACATGGCGTAAGGCTGCAAAGACCAAGAATAAAACATCCACGGGAATGCCTCCAACAAAATGAATTTTCATAGGTTTAATAATGATCCTCATCCTTACTGCACGAAGTTAAACTGCATAGCATTGGCAAAGGAAAGAAAAATTCCCCCATCCTCGCTGCATGATGTTAAACTGCATAGGATCCTTTAATAATGCTCTTCGTCTTTATCGCATGACGCTAAACTGAACAGTTAAACCCGTTATGGGTTCAGTAAGGAATGAATGATTTTCTCTGTCCTTCAGTGCATGAGTCAGACCGGCACAAGCCACTATCTCACACCCGTGTGAGAAGGTATTACTTCACCCATTCTCAAGAAGTTCAGTCTAGATGTTTCCCCCATATCCAGGCACCCATTCATCATAAACAATACTCTGTACTTAGAAAAAGCTGAATTCTCATAATCCACCCCTGGTGGTCCCAACTTCCCTGATGTTGCTTGGCTATCGGTGGAATAAAATCATTGACCTAAGGACACCTTTTCATGACTATTCATACCATGCCCTCAGCGGCTCTGCATATTGATCATCCATGGCCCGTCCACCAAAGGCACTATTTCCTTAGGCAATGCTTCTCTCTGTATGCCTCTTGGCCTCCTAGCCCCCATGTCTATCATGGGATTCAGAAACCCTCTGAGTTACAGTTTACCAACATCTTTCACAACCCTGCCTGAATATGGTGGAATGTCTCTAACAAGATTACCGAGGACCAGGAGAAGCCGTTCCATTTCAGATGATGTCCCACCTGCATGACTTTAAACTGCGCCAAGCCCCAACCATCCTTTGCGCTAGATAAATGCGTAGGAAAAAACCTTACTTTTACACTCCTGATTGATACCAATGTTCGCAGAAATTTTCCGACATCACATACCCTTTCTAAGCCACCCCAGTGGTTTTCATAATTCTCCATGCCACCCATGGTGGTTTCCATGAGCCTGACTTTCATGAAGTCCTATAGCCATCATAAATGGAGAGTTACTGACTTAAGGACACCTTTGCACGACTATGCATACCATTCCCTCAGTGGCTCTACATATTGATTGCCCCTGGTCTGTCTACCAAAAGCAAGATCTCCTTAGGCAATTCTCTTCCTACCTCTGCACGCCGACGTGGCTCCCATTCCTTGAAACATGCCCTGCATGTCGTTCAAATTTAATCATGTTTTCCCCCACGTTCATCTGAAGAGTATTGAGACATCTTTTAATCAAAGAAACCTCATTGGGGCCCTTGTCGCACCATATTTGGTCAAAGATGTTTGACCTAAAACATTAGTAATGATAGTCTTGAAGGAAAGACTTTAAACTGCCCAAGAAAGGAGGTACAAAGCCTGCTAGGCCGAAAACCCGAAAAAGGGTGACCTAAGTAAAAGTCAGGCCATACCCATTGGGTTCACACTAAATGAGCCTAGGAAAAATTAGGGAATTAAAAGAAAAGACTAAAGAGTTTGTAGGGGTTTTCTACAAAAAACTAGAAATATTCAAACTATGCCCGCTGGACCCCGTGGTCTAGGAAAAAGTTAGAGCTTATTTTCCTGAGTTATGATTAATTATGATTCAGTGAGTTGTTATTTACACAAAATTTGTTCTAGTAACAATCAAATTTTACATAAACATGTGATTGACAGAGATTGTATTTAGTTCGAATAAAAAAGGAGGAGATCCACATACTGGGGTCTCTCCCTCTCAAAAAAGGGGGAGAGGGGTAAGTAAAACAGAGAGTATAAAAGTGGCTCTGATAGTCATAAAGGATCCAGACTCTCTCTCTCCACTAGATCAGCGATCGTACATCAAAGTTCGTTACAAGATTGTTCCAACATGGCCTTCTCCCTAGCGTCAACCACAACCTCCAGAAGAGTATGTTCCACTGTTGTTTGGAGATCGTTGATCCCTTTTTTGGTGGTTTCAAGACAACCAGTCACAGTTGACAAATGATTCCTCAGCATCACTGCCTGCTCTTCACATTCATGCAACTCGGAGGATAGGATGGCCACCTGATCTCGAGAGATCGCATCCTATGCTATCAGCTGATGGTTCTATATCCTAGCTTCCTCCAGGGCTCGGATCCCTCAATGAGCGGCAGAAAAGTGAGAAAGTTTGCATTCATTAGGGGAAACTTCCTCACAGGCCATGACGACTTGGAAAACAAGAGAATGGAACTGCCAATAGTCAAATCCACCCGACCCCAAATCCATGAAGAGCTGTCGAAGAGATTCGGTCTTAGTTTCCATCTCAGCTAGAGGAGTTTCAGCAACGATCTCTCAAATCTGATGCCAGGTCCACCTGCGCACCGCCCAGTGGTCCACCATGATACGAGGATATTTGGTATCCTCACCGAATAGCATGTGAATGAAATCTGGAATTGCAACTAGTGCAGGAATGTGCTCACTAGTAGTTGGTTCCGAAGATGGAAAGTCTGGAGCCTCTAACCTCGGTTCAGGCTTGGGGATCATGTTGTTAAGCCCGGTATCAACTGGAAAAACTTCCGGGATTGTATCGATGGGACCCGAAACCATAGTGTCGTCCTCATCCACATCCAAGAAGGATGAACCTGTCTGAACTTCGGCCACCACAAGACAGGGAGAGGAAAATCCCCTGAGTTGGTTTGATCGACGATCCATCAGTTGATCCACCCTTAGAACTGATGAGGAAGGTTCGGTGGACGCAATAGCGATAGTACCTCCCGATTTGGGAACCTGTCGCACGACCTTCCCTAGGATCCCATCGAGATAGTGTTTTGCCAACGCTTTTTCATACTCCATGGAATAGCCGGCGGCCACCCCCACGACAGGAAGGGGAATGGTCACATCAAATCCCTCCCAGGTCAGCATCATCCACCATTGGCGAAGTATGGCCGGGTGTAGTCCTCGAGCCTGAGGAGGGAGAAGGGAAACTTGGACTTCCTTGCACCCAAACTGGCGAGAAAAACAATACGGGACATATAGCTCCCACAGAGAAACCTCGTCGATATGCGCAGAAAAAAATCCATCCCGCATAGAGATCATGTAAGAACGCTTCTCCAGGCTCCCCCAGTGGTTGTCAACTAAGATGCCAGAAGGGGTGGGGTAGGGAGTGAAAGCAAACTGAGAGAAGTCACTCAAAAGCTCGAGGACTTCACCAGAGCTGAGGGATTTCAAGCGAACTTCAGCTATATCAAGTAGGGTAGGCCGAAAAGATGGAAGTGGTATGACCGTGTTGTCACTATACCCATAACAGTGACAATGATCCGCTACCCAGCAATACAAATATTGAAATGGCCCACTCAGACGGAAGGGTGACATGCCCTTCTGCATATGACTGAGCAGTTAATAAATACGAGCCAATGTGGGCACGACCAAATTCACAAGGCGGCCCTCTTCCAGCTCAACTACCATCATCAGGGTGTAAGCCCTGATGCCAGGATTAATATCCTAAGAAGGGAATAGACACCCGCTCAGGAACATAGCAAAAAACCTGCCTACTGGAGCATAGGCGGCACACTGGGGCGCACCTCATAACCCCATGAAAGGTAGTCACCCGCCTCTAGAACCGCCCAGTAGGAACCTAGGGAGGTTTGTGACTATTGAAAGGATGAGTCCTAGGGCGTTTGATCTTCACCAAGGGATCAGTGGTGTTCAGAAATAACCCTATATAGGTACTATAGGGAATAAGAGAGTGGGCACGCAAGGCCTGACCCAGTGATTTCTACGCTATATCCAACAGATCCCTTGCCAACGAAGGCACTTGTTCGACGTTGTCCCATGCTTCAAGGACAGGTAGAAACTCATCATACATTTCACCAATAACTGGGAGCCCTCCCAATTGATGGATATCCCACACACTAATGTCAACTTCAACATGGTCAAGGTGGAAAGTATTAGTGCTTGAACACCAACGACTGAGTAGGTCTAGCAGAACCAAGGATGGTGGGTAAATAGAAAATTGGGAAGCCCACACTATGGAGTATAAATTGACTACTTCTAGTGACTCGGGAGACTCCTGGCAGTGATGATGGACCTAGAAAGCCCAGGCCCAGTCATTTGAGAAGAGCCCGGCAGACCGAATATCCCACCTAGGAATCCACCCCGCATCGGGATCTACTCGAGAAAGGTTGATAATAGAAGGGTAACTCTTGAAGACAGCTTCCTGAGAAATGTTTTGGGCGTGCTTATCACTTTGGGTCCAAACGGAGCCTCTCAAAATGAAGGCAACTTTCTAGTCAGAGTTGGAAACCATCTCCCCCGATTGGGTAAGGTTCTCCTGAATACACTTGGACGATGCTTCCAAGAAAGGAGAAGGAAGACCTGAGAAAGTGGGGGGAATATGGACATCTTCTTGAAGACCTAATCCATGAAGCGAAAGTCGATTTGATAGTGGATAATTCAGGAGCTCATGAGGGAGCAAGTCTTTCAAGACACCATCATTAGAAATGATGGATCAACTAGGGTACTTTTGGATGTTCTCCGCTCTGCGAATCATAGCAAAATGTATCCCTGAACCAATTGAGAGAGGCTCTGCAGTAGGCCCCTATGAAGAACGAGGGGGAACCATATTTTCTCCCTGCACGACAAAATCCAACAAGTTGTTAGTCCAGAATAAGAAAATTATTCCAGAAAAAAATACCAAATATATATGGCTTAGGATTAGTTGAAGAGTCTTCATAGCGAAGTCCGCAAGGAGGCCTCGAAGGATGGTTCACGATGACAACATCTCGCAAACTAGCCCTTCATGAAAGTCGTCTGCGAAACCCTGGCCCACAGAGCATTGGCCAGGAAACCACGGACCAGGTTGCTCTGTGGAATTTCAATCCCGAATTTAAGTGGTTAAGTTAGGAAGACTTAGAAACTTTTAATGTTTAGAATATTTTAGTCCGCAGAGCATCGAAACCATGGATCATCGAAACCGCGGGGCATCAAAACCACGAAGCGAGTTCCTATGCGGCCCATCGTGACTTACTTTTTAAATTAATTAAAAGTGTTGGTTCATGGATGGGATGTTGATCCACGGATGAAGAACGGTACGAACGAGAAATGGTTCATAGAAGTAGAAGCTGGTTCGCAGACGAAGTGCTTCGTAAAGGAAGAAGCCCGCGGAGGCAGAAAAGTGAAAAAGCTCTACTTTTGCAAAGAATCTGGTAAAGGACAAATGAAAGGGGCCCTCTGTATTTATAGGCATGGTCCCCTACCGGGTTCACCTCTCTACTATAAACTACCTGAGTTTCAGTACCACTCTGTATTGGAATAGCCTCCTATTTGTTACGATCAGACCCCCTTCCTATGGGGGGCATTTGTAGGGTCCTGAAAAATCCGCAGAGGAGAATGATGATCCCCTTTAACTCAAGGGAGATTCTACCCAAATCCCCCTCAAAGTGATGGGAAAATGTGGAAAACACTCAAGGATGGCTAAGGAGGAACCGGTCCGCGGACCAGTCAAATGTTAATGACACATGGCCGGTTCCGCGAAGCGTCCCTCCTCCACGGACCATCGTCGTTCACGAAACCGAGGTGGAGACCCTCCGCCGTCGCAAAGCTGGACAGGCGCCAACTCGGTCCACCATTCCGGACCGCCCCAGCTACGAGCTGTGTCAGCTGGCCTGAACCACCTCCATTATCATTCGCGAAATGGAGGCAGAACCCTCTGTGGCAGCGAATCACTCCCTGAGTTTGGTTCGCGGAGGAGGACTGTTCAATACCCACCGCGAGTCACGGAGTGACCAAGTCAGCCGTAAACCGGGTTTTCGGTCATGGGCCTCCACAAAAGGAGCAACATGACCAAAAATACATCTCTTTCCCCACTCTATAAAAGTAGACCGAGGGGGAAGGAAAAGGGATTCAGATTCGGAGAAAGGGAGAATGGAGAGTAGATCTGTCAGATTCAGGTGAAAGGATTTTGAAGGAAGGCTTAGGATTTTGGATGTTCTAGTTCGTGAACTCAAGAAGTTATGAACACGGGAAAGAACTACTAAGGAAAAAAATGCATAATATCTTGGTGAACCACGAACTCAAAATAACAAAGAGGAGAAAACCGTGAACCAGGGCCCCTCCACGGATGTACTCCCCACA
This sequence comes from Viscum album, assembly GCA_963277665.1. NCBI lineage: Eukaryota > Viridiplantae > Streptophyta > Magnoliopsida > Santalales > Viscaceae > Viscum > Viscum album. The sequence goes on from OY728128.1 coordinate 1,234,164,811, forward strand.
GACCAGGGAGTTTATGCCTCTTTTTCGAGCCACCACACCACGTAGGACCCTCCTACGTGGGCGAAGCCCTGACCGACGAGCCTCCGGCCGGCGCCGACCTTGGCCGCCGTTGCCTACATGGAACCCTCCGTGGACCACCCTGGTTCGCGGATCGAACCCAGAGCTGCGAACCACCTTGGTTCACGGGATGCCAATTAGTCCGCAGACCCTCCTGGTTCACAGACGACCTCTCAGTCCGTGGACCACCCTGGTACGTGGATGGCCTCTCATTGGCACAATCCTCTGTGACTCCCTCATTGGCCTACTCATCAGCCCCGAGCAGAGGCCTCCACCAGAGCTACCAGATCCGTCTGGTGTAACCCTCGGGCGCACTAGCGTGCCATTTTGAGTTCACAAAACCATGGTAAGTAGAGGTGAAGTGGTTTCCCCAACCCTTGAGCAGATTCTCAAAGAATTCATGGGTTTACATTCCCATGGTAATGTGGAGTCTGAGCCTAGGAATCCCCTTTCCTCCCCTCCACTTGTTAAGGTCTCCTCAGGGGTGGTAAAATACCCATCAGAAGGGAGCCCTCATGCCCTGAAAGAGAGGATATGGGCACAGAAGCACCCCCTTTCCCTCTCCAGCTTCACTTTGTCTCCATGGGCGTCCATATCGGAGTAAGCCCTGATTTCATGGGCCGCCCTCATGCATAAGACCCACTCCACTTCTCACAGATGCACCTTTCACGATGTGATCCTCCGGTCCTTGCTGCCTCTAGTTTCTCACACTGAGAATGACTCACGTGGGCTTAGAGTAAGTATCAACCATGAAATCCTTTTATGGGCCTCCTCAGAGTGTAAGCCCCAATCCATCACCCCGGGCCTCCTCAGAGTGTAATCCCCAATCCATCATCCTGGGTTTCCTCAGAGCGTATGTCCCAAGACATTCGAACTACATGGACTTTGATCCCTATCAACTAAGCAGGGTATATAGGAAGCCTCCCCGAGGTTCAAGCCCGATCACAATCGGACCCCCGGTCCCACCTTCACGTCAGTTCTCCGACACCCCGATTCGAACTACATGGACTTTGATCCCTATCCCCTAAGCAGGGTGCATAGGAAGCCTCCCTGAGGTTCAATCCCAATCACAATCAGACCCCTGAGTCCACCTTCATGTCGGTTCTCTGACACCCTGATTCGAACTACATAGACTTTGATCCCTATCCCCTAGGCAAGGTATGTAGGAAGCCTCCATGAGGTTCAAGCACAACAACTGGTCGATCCGACTGTCCTCACATCGGTTCACCGCGCCACTCCTAGTGCCGCCTCAACGAGTTCCATCTCCTCAGGGTCATTAATCCAACGAGAGATGGTAAACCTCAGGTATAAATAATTCCAAACCCTTGCGTTCTGCCGACCATTGCCAACCAGGGTTAAATCCGTGGATACTCTGTTTGGGTATAAACCAAAGATTCACGAACATATGAATACATCTTAAATCTATAAGAGATTCCCAGAACAGGCAATAATTCCCCCCCAAAAGGGTGCGATGAGCCCAACTTCCCATCCTCTCGACCAATGTGAGTTCTTAAGCGTCACTGGTCAGACCATCTGGAAAACGCTTGCATTTGGAAAGCAGGTCCATGTGTCATCGAATACGGAACCGTTGGGTGTTTCAAGACCGAAACCACGAAACAATTGATTAACATAGTTAAACAAGGTAAATTCACAAGGCCTCTTCGTTCTACAAACTTTCTTGATTCCAGAAATATGATTCTGAGAACGTAATTCTGAAAAATTGATTCTAAAAATGAAACTTAATAGAAGTTTAAAAAGATAATGATTCTACCTTAAAGAATATAGAATCTCACTCTATTAGAGTACATGTATTAGGAAGTATAAGATTGTTATACTTTCCTCAAGAAACAAAACGCAGTGAAAAACTTGAAACAAACAATTAACAAGTAGTAAATCTTTTTTCCCAAAGATAAGGGTATCCAAAAACCTTGGATAGAGGTCCATTAATTTATACTTTGAAGAAAGTATGTCTTACCCACAGTAGGGTAAGCCCTCAATATGATGATCAGAGTTTGTCTTGTTATCCCCGCAATCCCTCAACTTCAAGGTAGTTGGCACCTCCGTGTTCCTATCCCCATAATCCCTTAAATGTACTCAGCAACATTTGGAGTCACACAAAGAAATTCTGAACAATTTATTCAGTATAAATAAATCATGAAAGTCTCTCTCTCTTGAAATCACTTCAGCAGCATGTAATCTCTAGAGTGATCAATTTTCTATAACATATGTGAGCTCTTTCAAATGAGATCATATTTATAGGCACATCTCCAATGGTTGGCTCCCTCCTCCAATGGTCATATTTTTCCCTGAATTTCAGAGGGACCTGTACATGTGTCACTCAAACAACGATTATTTTGTAACTGAATGCATGAATTGTTTTGTAACCAAAACATGTGTGATCAAAAATATAGTTACCTAAGAAAATTCATTTTTTTGAGTGTATGGAAAAAATGAATGTTTGGAGTCTACTAGAAAACTATTTGGAGACTATAATACATGGATATTCAGATTCTATTTTTTAGAAGAATTTAGAGTTAGAATTCTATAGAATTCAGAGTCTGAATTTTAAGGAAATTTGGAGTCAGTATTCATGAGAATTAGAAACCTGAACTCATAAGAATTTGGAGTTTGAATTCAGGGAACTCTGATTCTGAACTCATAGAAGTTCGGTTTCTAAATTCAGAGAACTCGGAGTCAGAACACATTAAATTTTGGAGACTAAATTTAGATAACTTGGAGTCAGAACTCATAAGAGTTCATAGACTAAATTCAGAGAACTCATAGACAAAACTCAAAAGAGTTAGGAGTTTGAATTTAGAGAACTCAGAGTAAGAACTTAGAAGAGTTTGGAGTCTGAATTCAGAGAGTTCAGAGTCAGAATTCATATCTTGAAAAAAGAATGCTTTATATCTAATTATATATATGATTCTGAGGTTTTGGATATGAACCCTAATTTTATACTTCGACAAAATGAACAATGATAAACATGGTAAGGATAAATTTTTTTGGGGAAAGAAAAATTCTCCTTATGAAAGTAAATCAAAGGGTAAATGAAATTTTCCTTAAGATAAGGTGTTTATGATTTTCAAAACATGAAAGAAATGGTAAATTCATATGGAAGCCTTATTGACTCAACAATCTCCCCCTTTTTGGAAATCACAAACATCCTTTCAAAAAAGAATATAAGGAGTTAGAAAATATTTTCCTTGAATTTGAATACAATATTTATCTCCCTTATCACATGGGCAATGATGAATACGACTAACTACCCCTTAGGCTTTGGAACACTAAGGATCATATTCTATATTTCTTGAATAAGATTTTTCATTATCTTGAATACAAAAATCATTGTAATGAAAACCCCCCCTTAGATGAACTCCCCCTTAGGGAAATTTTTTCTTTACTTAGTATTATTTTTCCTTTCTCCCCCTTTGTGATTTTTAAAAATGAATACAGGGAATGGAAAATAAATTATATTACCTAAAAAAAATTAGTACAACACATCCAAAAGACAAGAAACCTAACCTCTCATTATGATAGGAAAAATTTATATAAGGAAAATACAACAAAATATCGGATTTAAACCAAGTTATCCTTCCTTTTCCTTGGGAATCATCTTCTTCACTATTGTTTTGAGCTTCTTAAGATCCTTTTGGTAATCCTCTACTTGTTTAAGAATCTGATCTTGATATTTTACTTTCTTCTCTAGAGACTTGATTTTTTTTCCTGAGTTTTAAGAGGTTCTTCATGAGCTTTCAAGTTTTCTTCTATCTCAATCCAGAGATCCCTTTCTATCTTCCAACTTTGAGCAACTGAATACAACTTTCCATTTAGATATTTCACTTCTTGAATCTGATAATTCTGTTCCAGAGTAAGCTTCACTTAAAAACTATATGTGAGATCATTGATCTTCATATATTTTGTGTCAAATGAATCTTTGACACTATCTTGGAACTCATCAAGATTTCTCATGTCTTCTATAGTTTTTCTTGACCAACTAGTCATCTTCTTGCAAGATCTCTTCTAGGATTCATAGTTAATGAAAAATGTTCTGAAGTATGCCTCTAGATTTACACACTTATCCATCACCATGGATACTGAATCCGATTTTTGATTTAGTGTTTGTTGGAGCATGTGACATCTGGAGTCAATACTTGGAAATATTGTTATAGTGCCAAAAAGCTTCTTCAATGACTAAACAAAAAAAACATATCCATGGGATGATGATTCCGAATCTGAAATTTTACTTGGTGAGGGATCTTTTTCTATTTCAATTGCCTTCCTCTTTGAAGAACCACCTGCATATTTCTTCTTAACCACAACTTTCGTATGTGTATCACTAACAACCAGTTTTCCCTTATCAACCTTCGGAATAGCTTCCACTTGGTCAGGATATTTATGTTCACTATTATATAGCTGAACAATTTTGTCTTCTTCCTCCTCTTACTTCTCATCTCCTGCCTTAGCATCTTTTTGATAAATGATATCATGATTAGAACATTCTTCTTCAGACATCTTATTTACTTCTTCTTTATCCTTCTCATCATCCTTTCTAGGAGTAACAAGCTTTTATGATTCGACTTGAGATGTTCAGATTGATAATTTTTTTGAAGGGCTTTCCTTCTAATGAAAATACTCAACCTGCTTAATGAGATCTTTGGTATCATCATTTCCTTCTTCTTAATCTTATTCTTCCTGTAATGATTTTTCATGGACTTTTTTTGAAGTCACATATTTCTTTCGTAGAGTATCAGGTAAAGCTTCTATCTAAAAGGATTCTGGTACCGGAATGTTCTTAGAGGATTTCTCAGTATCCTTTTGAAGAGATTACAAAATCTCTGCTTCATGCATCTTCTTCATTGGTTTTGTTTCTTTTTCTTGCTTCTCAAGCTAATCAGTAGTCTTATCTTTTAAGGCTTTTGCTTCAGCAGGATCCAAACCAAAACTTGGATCACCTACTTTCTTATTCTTCTTTTCTTCCCTCCACATAGAACTACCTCAACTGGATAATCCTTTTTGATTCTTATGTTTTGGTGGGGCGGATTGGATTTGTTTAGGTTTTGGGGGTTTTCCTTCATCTTCTACTTCTCTGAGCTTCCTCTTACTTCCTGTCGTCTTAGAAGTCTCAGCGACCTCCTATTTATTCGATAAGGTTTCAGATTCTTCCTCATGTAAATAATAAAATTCGTTGGATTCTTTGTAAAATCAAACATTTTTCCTTCTTAGAGTATCATCACTATCCATCATGACTTTTCAATTCCTTGTCTTTGAACTGTAAGGAATTATGAAAGACTTTAAGCACTGAATAATCATCTTAGAAAGAATGGATGGATACATAATTATCTGAGTGATCATAATCAGAATATTATTAACCAAGTTGATTTTCCTTAGATTCACCAGAAAATTTGAAATATACATGTCAATTTTATTCAAGGTATCCTTGTCCCCTTTCCTCGAAATGATGAATCCTTGAACCCACAATTCAAGAATCCAGAAATTTGTAATGAGGTGAACAATCTTCAGAGTCTTAAAATCTTTATGACCGACGCACACCATGCCTTTCACTTTAACAAAAGTTCCTTGAAAATCTAGAAACTTATGAGAACAAAATTCAGCTTCAACTTCTTACGGAACTCCAATCAAATTTGCAGTCCTGGTGTATAAAAGAGCATAAGTCTTCCCATAGATTTTGAAAAAAAACTTATCTCTTCCTTCTTCATTGAAAAAACTTTATATTTCATAAAATTATACTATAAAATCCAGATAAACTAAATCTTGAGCTCCAAGATACGATATGCAAACACTCTCCCATCCATTCAGCTTGATGTTCTTTCAGATGATGGAATCATACTTAGCGAAGAATTTCGGATGCACCAACATTTCCCTATAACCCTACCACTCCAAGATTGGATTGACAGTTGTCATGTCTTTTTGAGAAGATTCTTCAACACACATTTAGACTTGATCAGGATCTGAGAGGTTCGGAATGGGCTTAAGTATAAGGGTAGAACGTCAGTATGCAAGAGCATGAGTTTCGATGTGGGCTAACCATCGGGTGTCATTTATATAGGTGTTTGATGTAACGGTTCATCTTCCAAAATAAATCCAATGGCTGAAAATCCTTCTTATCAAATCTGACGGTTGATATGATAGCCGTAAGCTAAACTTGGTAGAATTCTATCTTTTATGGTTTTAATAGAAACATTCAGATTTAAGGAAAATAGAATCTACAAAATTTAAAAACAAAAGAAAATATCAGCAAGTAAAGGATGATTAAAAAAACTCAGGAATGGAAACATACATTTCAAATTGCTAAAAATATTATTCGTAGTGAAGAAAAAAATCTTTTTGAAGAACTTTAGGTTACAAAAAAACCGATTATGAATTTTTTTGAAAAACATACTATGAAAAATTTAGAAAATCATCAATATGAAAAACATAGAAAATATTCATTATGAGAAATTAAAGAATCTTCATTACCAAAATTTTGAAAATGTTCATTAAAAAAATTTAGAAAATCATAATTACGAAAATTTAGAAAATCTTACTACAAAAAATTTAAGAAAAAACTTCATTATGATAAATTTAAGAAAATATTACTACGAAAATTTTCATTATGAAATATTCGAAAAATATGAATATGAAAATTTGCATTATGAAAGATTTGAAAATTCTGACTATGAAAATTTTCATTACGAAAGATTTTGATCAAACTAACATGAAAATGTAACCCCCTATGAAAAAGAGTTTATTACTATAAGTAGATTGGTTTCAATAGAAAGTTATCAAAAAAGATTTCCTTATGGTTATCATTCCTTACTTCTATTTAATATATTCAAATCTATTAGAGGGTAAAAATTTTGTGAAAATATCAGCATGTTGATCTTGTGTTCTGATAAATTGAACAATGATATCTTCTTTTTGTGTGTGATACCTAAGAAAGTGATGCCTAATATCTATGTGTTTTGCACGAGAGTGATGTGTAGGGTTTTTACATAGGGAAATGGCACTAGAATTATCACACAAAATTTGTGTTTTGGTAAAACTCATACCATAGTCTGTGAGTGTGTGTTGCATCCACAACACTTGAGCACAACAACGTCCAGATGCTACATATTCAGCTTCAGTAATGGAAAGTGATTCTGAGTGTTTTTTTTTGCATGACCAAAAAACTAATGAATATCCTAATAAATGAAAAGTTCTGGATGTACTTTTTATATCAATTCTACATCCACCAAAGTCAGCATCTGAAAAACATTTTAGAACAAAATAATTTCTAGAAGTATAATAGAGTCCCATATATGTGGTTCCCTTTAAGTAATGGAAAATTATTTTCACTGCCTTTAAATGAGATTTATTAGGATTGTATTGATATCTTGCACATATGCATACTGAAAAAATTAAGTCTAGATGACTAGATATCATGTAAAGTAAACTTCCTATCAATCCATTAAAAGATTTTTGATCTACTGGTTTCCCAGCTTCATCAAGATCAAGTGCGTTTGAGGTACCAATTGGAGTACTAATACTCTTAGTGTTTTAATATCCATAGTTTTTAAGAAGATATTTAATATACATATGTAGGGATATATAGATTCCTTCTTGTTTTTGATAAATTTTAAAACCAAAGAAAAATGGTAATTCAGCCATCATACTCATTTCAAACTCATATTTCACTAGATCTACGAAGGAATCAGTTAAATATTGTTGAGTTGAACCAAATATAATGTCATCAACATAAATTTGAAAAATAAAAACATTTTTCTTATCTTTATTTATAAAAATGTTTGGATCAATATTTACCTTAACATAATTATTTTGAAGAAAAAATCCTGTAAGTCTATCATACTAAGCTCGAGGGAATTTCTTAAGTCAATAAAAAGCCTTGGTAAGTTTAAAAACATGTTCAGGATGTTTTTTATCTTCAAAAATAGAAGGTTGTTCAACAAAAACTTCTTCTTGGACATAACCATTAAGGAAAGCACATTTAACATCTATTTGAAAATGTTTGGAATTAAAGAATGTTGCAAAGGTAAGTAAAATAAGAATAGATTCAAGTATAGATACTAGAGCATAGGTTTCTTCATAGTCTATTCCTTCTTTTTAATTATATCCTTTTGAAACCAATCTAGCTTTATTTCTTACAATGATTCCATTTTCATCATGCTTATTTCTGAAAACCCATTTTACTCCGATAACAAAAGTTTCCTTAGGTATTTTTACCAAGGTCTAGACTTTATTCCTTTTGAATTCATCTATTTCATCTTGTATAGCTTTTATCCAATCATCATCACCTAAAGCTTCATCAGTGCTTTTTGTTTCTAATTGGGAAAGAAATTCTAGGTGTTCTACTTCATTTCTTAAGGAACTTCTTGTCCTTACAGGTTGATTTACATCACCAATGATACTATTATTGGGATGATTCTTAAGAAAAAACTGATTTGGGTTTTGTAAAACCTATTCATCCATATAGGGTAGGAAATCTTCAGGGGTAAATGTTTCAGAATTATCTTCTTGGAAATTTTCCATATCAGAAGGATCTTCTAACATAGGTTGATAATCAGTTTTTGAAAATACATCTGAAGATGTAGGTTGAGGTTATTTAAAAACAAAAGGGTTAGTTTCATCAACTTTGACATGTATTGTTTCTTCAACAGTAAAAGTATTTTTATTGAAAAATATACAATCCTTAGAAGTTGTGGAGTAACCTAAGAAAATTCATTTATCTGATTTTGGTGCAAATTTATGTAGATTATCTTTAGTATTCAGAATGAATAACTTGCAGCCAAAATCCTTGAAGTATGAAAGTCTAGGTTTTTTACCATTCCAAAACTCATAAAGGGTTTTATTTAAAAAAGGTCTAATAAAAAATCAATTTATATTTTAACAAGAAGTACTTACAGCTTCATCCCAAAAATGTTTCACTACACAATACTCACTCAACATGGTTATTGTTATCTCTTGAATAATTATATTTCTTTTTTAAATGAAACCATTCTTTTGAGCTGTTCTGGGTGATGAGAAGTTATGAGTTATCCCTTTTATAATAAAAAAAGTTTTAAAATATGAATTTTTAAATTCTCCTCCCTGATCACTATGAATAGTTATCAAAGGAAGGTTTTTTTCATTTTTTAACTTAGGATCTATAACTTTTTAAATAAAAAAAGATTCAGGTTTCTTTGCTAGAAAATAGACCCACACAAATCTAGTGTAACCATCAAACAAAACAAATACATAATACTTGCCTCTAATGCTTCCAGTTTGTGTTGGACCAAAAAGATCCATATTCACTAATTGTAATGCATTAGTAGTTGAGACTTTACTAACTAATTTAAATGTTTATTTATATTGCTTTCCAAATTGAGAAGGATCACAATGTTTTGAAGAATCAAGTCTAAGCTCTGGTAGATCCTTTACAAATATTTTCATAGAGTGTTTTTATAGGTTCTTATGGTTACAGTGTCTTAACCTTATATTCCACATCCAAGAATGATCTTTCATTGCACTAAGGAAAGGTAAGTCTTGGTTCCTATGGTGTTTTAAGTTTAGTGTGTATACATTCTCTTGCCTATGGGAATAAAGAATAAATTCTTCCTTGGAATTGTGAACTAGGCACTTGTCATTCCGAAAATTCACAAGGTAACCTTCATCACATGATTGACTTATACTAATGAGGTTGTGATTAAGACCGTTAACAAATAAAACATTAGAAATAAATGTTTTTCTATGAAGAACTATGTTACTTATGCCAATATTTTCTCTCTTAACATTATCTCTGAAAGTTAATTTCCCTCCTTTCATCTTGATAATATTTTCAAAGATGTTTTTGTTACCAGTCATATGATGGGAACATCTAATATCCATGTTCCATGTATTTCTATTGGTTATTTCTTTACTTTCCTGAAAATAAGAGTGTTAGATATTTGGAACCCAAACTTTATTGGATCCAGAAACTTTAGAAAGTAAAATTTTAGGTACCCCCATTTTCTTAGAAAAATAGGCATTATAAAATCCTAAAGACTGGGTTTTTTTTATGGAACAATTTTTCCTAGTGTCCACCACACTGACACATAGTGCAAAAAAGAGCCCTTTGAAGAACACAATTTTTTTTACTAAAAATCGGTTTTGAACTAGTATAACCAAATCCAGAAATATTCTTTAGAGGTCATATTTGAGAATACATCTTATCAAAATTTTTCTTTCCTAAAGTAATGTTTGACAAACACTTCCTCAAGGAAAATATCTGTAACTTTAGTTTAATATCTATGTTATTATCTTCCAAAACATTAGATTTAGCACTAGAGGTAGACCAGAAAAATTTTTTCTTAGATATTAATTTTTCAAGATCATTAGAAAGTTTACCCTTATTAGAATTTATATCCTTAAGGTTTTTTCAAATAATTTCAAAATCAAGGTTTTTCTTATCAAGATATTTAGAAAGATCTGATATTTCATTAGTTAGAATAATATTTCTAGAATTTTCTTTATCAAGATTTTTCTTGACTTTTGAATTCTCATTCTCAAGGAGTTTAGAAAATATAGAAACTTCATTATAGGTAGGTAAAGTATTATTTCATCAGAAGAAGATTTTTCATAAGAAGATTTATAATATTTACTATCACTATAATTATCATTCAAAGATACATTTTTCATGGATTCAACATTGTGCACCTTATCCATTAAAAAATTATTTTCAAAAGGTAGTATGGCTATAAAACCAAGATTCTTCTATCCGGAAGATTCGTAATTTGATGATTCATCTGAAGAGTCACCACCACTAGCACTCTAGGTGTCATTTGTTTTCAAGACTTTCTTAGATTTTTATTTTTAGTACTTCTTCTTATTTCTTTAATAAATCTTTTCCTTTCTTTACTTTCTCATAAGAATAAGACTATCTGGTCTTATATGTCCAGCTCTTTTTCATTCATAACATGTGACTTTTGAATCATTTTTATCTTTCCTTTCTTTCTTCTTATATCTGGATAGAATGTTCTTCTGTCCAACAATCTTGTTCATCCTTCGAGCAAGATTGGCTAATTCATTTTCTGAAGATTCACTTCCACTAGATTTGGATTGAATAACAATCTTCTTAGATTTAGATCTTGTAACCCTCTCATGAGTCTTGTCTTTCATATGATTTGAAGTTTCGTAAAAGCAACCCTGCTATTTCCCTTCTTTTTTTAATATTATCAGCATCTCTCTTCATTCTAGTCTCATGTCAAAGAAGTGTTCTGAAAAGTTCATCAAGAGAAATCTGATTAACCTTTGTATCTCATCAATAGTAGTTCTCTTGGATTTCCACACATAAGGCATGATGTCTATTATTTTTTCCACAAGATTTTTATCATCTAATCCTTTATCACCCATAGATTGTAAACTATTAACAATAGTCATGAAACTTTGTTGCACCTTACATATGTGTTCTCTATAAGGAAAGCAAAAACCATGATATTCAGCTCTGAGCATGGCTCTTCCAATTTCTAGAACTTTGGAAGTTCTAAAGTGAGTAACTTCAAGCTTCTTCTATATACAATTTTCTGCTTCACAAGATGAAATTTGGATATATATATTTCTAGTCATGGAATAAATAAATATATTGCATACCTAATAATTTAGTTGATATTCATGCTTTTCTTGATTGGTGAAGGTACTACCTTCCTTGTCATGGATATTATATCCTTTAGTAAACATAGAAAAATTGTCTACTCTAGTTTGATAATGAATGTCTTCATACGATCTCTCCAATGTTCGTAATCATTACCATCAAAAATAGGTGGTCTAGTAGGATTTAGTTTGTCTATGGAACAAATATTCATTTCGGTCATCTTAAGAGAAAAAGTCTTTCCACACAAACTTGTTAGTAATAAAAGTTTGTAAACAAGGAAAAATATTTCTCAGAAAGGAAAAAGAAGAACAATGAAAAACGTGAGAAAGGAAAATTTATATGTGAATATAAGTATTTTAGAGACCTCCTCTGATACCAATTATAGGAATTGGTTCAGAGTATGAGGTAGCAAATCTCTGATACCAATTTTTAAGTTGGTATTGAGTATGATATTCTTCTATGATACCAACTTTAGGGTCGAAATGATAATGTATATGCTCAATAGACAATAGGGGGGGTAAATTGTATAATTTAAAAATTCTTTGTGAACATTTAAGTTTGGTTAAAAACCTTTATTTTGTTTAACATATTTAAACAAGGTAAATTCCCAAGACCTCTTGGTTATACAAACTTGCTTGATTCCGGAAATATGAGTCCGAGAATGTAATTCTGAAAAAGTGATTTCGGAAATGAAACTTAATAGAAGTTTACAAAGATAAATATTCTACCTTAAAGAGTATATAATCTCACTATATCAGAGTACAAGTATAAGGAAGTATAAGATAGTTATGCTTTCTTGAACAAACAAAATGCAGCGGAAAACTTGAAACCAATAAGTAATTAGTAGTAAATATTTTAACCCAAAGAGAAGGGTATCCAACATCCTCAGATAAAGGTCCCTAGATTTATACTTTCAATAAACTATGTTTTACCCACACTAGGGTAAGGCCTCGATACGAAGATCAGAGTCTGTCTTGCTATCCCCGCAGGCCCTCAACTTCAAGGTAGTCAGTACCTTTGTCTTCCTATCCCCTGAATCCCTCGAATGTACTCAGCAACATTTGGAGTCGCAAGAATAAATTCCAAACAATATGTTCATTACGCATAAAGCATGATTGTCTCTCTCTATAAATCACTTCAGCAGCATGTAATCTCAAGAGTGATCAAATTGTTGTAACTTATGTGAGCACTTTCAAATGAGCTTTTATTTATAGGCACATCTCCAACTGTCAGCTCCCTCCTCCAATGGTCATATTTTTCCTTGGATTTTGGAGGGACCTATACACGTGTCACTCAAACAATGGTTAGTTAGTAACTAAATGCACGACATCATTTTGTAACTGAAACGTGTGTCAGAAAAAATATGGCTACTTAAGCGAATTCATTTTTAGAGAGTATAAAAAAAATGAAAGTTTGGAGCCTATTTAAAACTATTTGGAGTCTATAATACATGGATATTTAGATTCTATTTTTCAAAAAAATTCGGAGTTATAATTATATAGAATTCAAAGTTTGAATTTTAAGGAAATTAGGAGTCTAAATTCATAAGAATTAGAAACCTGAACTCCTAAGAATTCAGAGTCTGAATTCATAGAACTCGGAGTCAAAACTCATAAGAGTTTGGAGTCTGAATTCAAAGAGCTCGAAGTCTGAATTCAGAGAACTCAGAGTCAGAACACATAAGAGTTCAGAGTCTGAATTCAAAGAGTTTATAGTCTGAATTCATATCTTGAAAACAAAATGATTTATATCAAAGTATATATATGATTTCGAGGTTTTGGATACGAAACCAAATTTTATACTTAGAAAAAATGAACAAAGAAAAATATGGTAAGGATAAATTTCATTGGGAAAGGAAAATTCTCCTTATAAAGGTAAATCAAAGTGTAAATGAAATTTGCCTTAAGATAAGGTGTTTATGATTCTCAAAACATGAAGAAATTGTAAATTCATAAGGAAACCTTATTGGCTCAACAATCTCCCCAAACATGAAGAAATGGAAAAGTCATAAGGAAATCTTATTGAATCAATAATATCAAAATTTTACACAAAAGGTTGCATTAATATGGATGATCATTGAATTTCTAATGTATTTTATGTTATATGGATGGAGAACACATGGTCTAAAATCATGTTCATACTGCATGGATGAGAAAAAATCACTTACACATGGAAATGAGAGAAATACTAGTTATTTTGACTAACATCATACATTTATTCTAACAAATCACCATTTTCGAGGGGAAAAATAAATTTTCAAAAGTTTGAATTGAAAGAGATGAACCTCCAACACTACTCTCAGGTATTTAGGTAAAATCTTTCATCTCGACATTACCTATTGTTACTTTTAAACCATCCATAAATGAAAAAAAATGGTTTTGGGTAAGATTATAATAGGATAAAACATAATATTTTATGGGACGTTCCATATTGGTATGATTTATTGGTTCATCACATGTTATATGTCATTCCTATTAAGAATATTTTTTATAACATATTTGATAATGATTTGTAATGACCTGATAAGGCCATGTATAATGTAAAGGCGTTGCTATATCATTACCAAGTTTGCTGACATCCTGAACATGAATTATTTGAGGATAAAGGATCAAAAACTTTAATGAATCCAAAAGTAGCCTATTCACTTTCTAAGGAAATTTATTTATTATTTTGTTAGTGGATTCAATATTTTTGGTAACTAGATATTTTTTATTCTAACATTTCTTACTACATCTAAAATGGATATATAATTAGTTTAAAAGTTATGTGTTCCATGTTATGATATAAATATTACTACATGTTGGTCTTATAAGGCTATTGAATTTTTCAATCATAGATGTTTTGATAGAAATGTCATATTTATTTAGAGATAATTTTTTTTGGAAACCTCATATTGTGATGCATTCATTATGCTGCAAAAAAAATGTTGTTTTCATTCAATTTAAATTGGAGAAAATATTACTACTATACTTATTTGACTTAATGAAACATTAAAATTTTCATTTTCTTTATGAAGCTATATGTGGAGGATTAATACAATTATTATGGATATACCATTTTAATATATGTATGAAAAATTTAAAGAATAAATTACACAAAAAGGCATCAATTGAAGGGAAAATTGAAGAAGCGCACTTTCATGACAAAATTTTAAATTTCTACTCTTATTATTTTCAATTAGACTATCATTCAAAACATAACCATACGGGTCACAATGTGACAGATGCTGATGAATACACAAACCATAAAATTTATTTTTTTCAATCAACCCAAGCATGATTTTGGTGGTTATCATAAGAGATGGATTTCAGATGAATAACTCTACATAGCTCATATATTTGTTCTTCTAAGTTGTTAATAAATGACATAATTTATGCAATAATTACTAATTTTTTATTATTTTGTTAAATATTTATAATATATACCTTTATTTAAATTAACTTTTTTTGTTAAGTATAACATCAACATATCAAAAAAATTATAAACATTACATCCACTATACTTGAAGAAAATCATCAACAACATTTTTCATAATGGTTTTAAATAATTGTAATTTATGTTTCATTCAATGAAAAAATAAATCAATTTTACAATGATAGATGTTATTAATATTTTTTATTATTTAATGGTATTAAAATATAAAAATAAAATTGAAAGTTGATTATGTGTGCTAAGAAACCTCCATCAAAATTTGTAAAATATTACAATGGGTATGTGGTTAATGTATTTTGATTCCATACACACATATATGGAGACTCAATGAAATAAATAAATAGTTCTGTTTTTTTGAATGGATATCATCATAATAAAAGTGAAGTTGAATTCTTTGGAATGCTAGATGAAATAATTGAGTTATGTTATCTTGGACCAAATTATATAACAATGTTTAAATTTCATTGATTTGATATTGATCAAGGGTTTAGTTTTCATCCATAAAATGAAGTTGTTAACATTAAATATAACAGTTTTTTCATCAAATGAACTATTTGTATTGGAACATCAAGAACATAAAATTTATTAGGAAAATTACTGTGATATTTTGAGAGATTTGACTGACTGGTTGAGTGTGATAAAAATAAAATCCAATGGGAATTAGTTTATTGAAAATGAAAATGGTTCTATGAAAGTGAAATATATTGAAAATTTTCAAGAAATATCCCAAAATATATATTTTACTTGATTTGATATAAATATCGACGATTAATCTACCTAGTTAATGGATGATGATATAGATAATGTTGATGACGTTATAAGGGATGATGATACTAAATGTGATATGGAAGTTGAAGATGATAAATATTTGAATAAAGAAATTGTTCTTGATGAAAATGATGAAGAAAATGATGATTATCGTATTATATTTAGTTACTTATTTTCAAGTAATTATTATATTATAATATTGATTAGTTTTTAATATTTGATATTTCTATAATAAAATTTGTTATAGGTTAGATTCTTATATTCTGATATTTAATTGTTTTTTATATTTTATATTTGTATTTACAATTTGTTACGTGTAAGACTATTTATTTCATATGGTTGGAGATACTCTTGATGATCTATTTTATTCTCTCTCTAATGTTTGAATTCCTATTGATGATATCGATTCATATGGTCCTTATGGTGGTGCACCTACTAGGAGGGGCACAATCTTTCTCAATTTATGATTCTTAATCATATTTTATAGTGATGAACATCAGTTGATTTTGATCATCATTTATAGAGGTATGCCTATTATTTTAATAAAATAATTTTATATTTCTTTGTATATTAATTTTTGTTATAATTATATGATTATTTTTTTATTAGCATAGTTTTTACATTTAGCTCCTTGAAATGTTTGTGTGATTCTGAGAAATTAATTTTTTGACCCTTGGTATTCATGAGACCTCGTTTTGTTAATAATGCATCACCAGATGTTCGACCTTTGGATTATACATTATTACATATTATATAATTTTTAAATTTTATTTAATTTCTATCATATATCATTTAATTATCTTGCTTAATTTATTTTCTATGATTCCTGATAGCTTGAGAGGTTCTACTTGAGAGGCATAAGATATTTGTATATGTCAGTTCTTTTTCCAGTTTCTACAGAACCTTAGAAAGAAAGTTATGGATAAATCAGGTGATATTGTTGTCAACTAGTCTTGCTTCTTCCATCGACCTGGTTATATCTCAGCTCAGGCATGGGAGGGATTGTACTCCTTCCGATTAGGAAAATATTTTAAGAGGAGGTCATCATTAGGACGTCAAAGAAGGGGGAGGAAAGAAGTCACACATAGGGTTGAAAGTTATACATTTAGTATACATCGATGACATATGGTAAGTGATATTATTTATTAATGTATATATACATTAAATATAAATTTTTTTTAAAATTATATAGGAAAATACTAAAAAATCGATTTTAAAATTTGATGTTTATAAGAAGATGTATTTTGATCCATGTATGGAGAAGTTATAGGTTACTAACAACACCACATTGTGGTCAGTAATATTTTTTTTAATTTCATAGATATTAATTTTATTATTATTCTAATTTTTCATTATATTTAAAATTAATATATGTTGTTATGACTTCTCATTCATGGGAGATTCAAGCCAAGATAGAAAAATTTGCCAGTGGTAATTTAGGATTCGATGAGGGGGTATGGATATAGGCGATTTTTCATATTGTTGAGAAAGGCCAAGTGATTGGTATGATTCCTGACTGACATCTACGAGTTATTATGATACTTCTACAATGTCATCAGTGAGCATGAAGAGAATTCGAGGTGATTCGTCATCGATGTCGTCGTCTGCTACACAATATGAAGAGAGGATGAGATATAAATATGAGATGATACAACAGATGCAGAAAGAGAGGGAGGAGGAGTGTGAGAAACAACATCGGAGAGATAACAAGATGTTGGAGTATATGCAGTGACTTACGTGTCACATTGGTATGTTGTTTCCCCTAACCCTTTGGTTGACCATCCTCTACATAATGACAATTGATGATTTGTGAGGTTTTATGACTATTTTGTAAATTGGGATGACAAACATTTTATCTCTGAAATGATGTATTACTTTTATGTCTGTTTTATTTTTTAAAATTTTTTTAATGAGTTTTAAATATTTGTAATTTTAAAAATATCATTAAATATTTTTAAGATATTACCTTTTTTAAATAATTTTATTTATTTTCTTTTTTAATTATTTGTAAACATATTCATGTTTTTAATTATTTTTAGTTTTTGATTTAATTTTAATTAACTTTAATTATTTTTATTATTTTAATTAATTTTAGTTTATTTTATTTTTTGTAATTTTTTTATTATTTTTACTATTTTTAGTTTATTTAAATTATATTTACTATTTTACTATTTTTTATTAAATTTAATTTTTTTAATTTTTTAATTATATTAGTTAATTTTAAATTTTTTTAATTTTTCTATTTATTTTAATTATTATTGAATTAATTTATCAAATATTTATTTAAAAAATAATTAATTAAATTTATTTAATTTTAAAATTTTAATTTATTTCAAATATTTTTAAATATATTTAATTTTTTAATTAATATGGTTGATTGTAATTTTTAATATTTTTATTTTTTTAAGGTATTTTAAACTTTTTCTTTTTATGAAAACAAATTTATTTGCGATGAATGTACTATCTGTCTCAAATAATCAATTGCAACGAACCATCGTAATTGCTTGTTTAAAAAAATTGTAGAAGTTCTTTGCGATAAATACTTCATTCCTTGAAAATAGTATTTATTTGCAACCGATTTTCATAAATAACAACAATTGTGACACCGTTTTATACCACGGTACATTAGCAATAAACTCCCTTTGTAAATGATTTTTTTCAACGAGAATCCTTCGGTACTGATCCATCATAAAATGTGGAAACTTTAGTAGTGGTATGCTTTGAAGAACAAAAGTGAACAGGAGGAGTCACTTTCTCATTTCCTTTGATAGGTGTAGTTTTTCAAGAATTATATACCTCCCTTTTGGATTTAGACTTCTTTGATATTGTTATATCCATGTTATCCTTACCCTTTTTTCTTTTAGAATTAAGCATTATTTTCTACTGCCACAAACTAATATCAGCATCCTCTAGAGCAGTGTGTTCCTTGATAGGATGGTGATCAACTAATTCATCATAGTCTTCACTTCCTATACCTCTGACCATCACATCTTTAAAGGAGTCATCATTTAAATAATCATTACCTGTAGTACCATCCACATGAAAGTGATTATATTTAGAAATATCAGCGCAACATGAAGGGGATTTACTGTTAGCTTGAGCGGGAGAAACATGTCTAGAGGCGACATTTGTAATGCTTCCATCCCTCAGGGAAGGACCTTTAAGATCATGTCTTCAAGTTTCCTCAGCAGACTAAACACCATTTAATTGTGTGTGTCCAAAAGTTGAGTTTAAATTCATAGGAGCATGGGTAAGATGATAAATGTTTTTAATAGGGTTTCATTGATCAGTAGCGCTCTTGATAATCTCCAGATTTTTCAAACTCATACAATGCTGAAAATTGTAACCATTAGTCTGACAGTTAATACAAATTAGGTATCTTATTCATATAGATTTTGAGTTTCCAAAAATAGGAAAAAATTAATAGAAGGCAGCGCTTTCTCAAACTCAATTATAAAGAAAATTTCATCATTCAGTGTAGATAAAATCACCATATGAGTTAGTGTAGCACTTAGATTAACATCTACCAGAACACATGCATAATGACCAAAACAAATTAAATCTATAACATGATCGATCATAATTGGAATTCCAATCATGGAGGCAATCTCAAAAAAAATCTTAACATGACCCAAGACTAAATTAAGACTATGTATTTTAACTATAAATAATATATTAATTATTTAATTATATATATATATAACTA
Source organism: Viscum album (assembly GCA_963277665.1). Taxonomy (NCBI): domain Eukaryota; kingdom Viridiplantae; phylum Streptophyta; class Magnoliopsida; order Santalales; family Viscaceae; genus Viscum; species Viscum album. Next base: position 1,234,184,379 of record OY728128.1, read on the forward strand.
AATTCCACTCATTTTGGCATGAATTCATTTAATATAATTTAGTAATTGATAATGTTATGTTAATGGTTACTTTTGTTTTATAATATATTGATTTTAAATATTTATTGACTTAATATTTTTCTAATTTATTGATTTTAAATGTTTTTATACATAATTATTAATTAAGATATTTAATATTTTTATAATTTATTCAAATTTAGTTTCTCAATGTTCAATATTTTTTATAATTTTGTTATGTTTATAATATTAATTTATACATGTAGGTTCGTTAACATTTAATGTTTTTAAAATGGTTTTAATTTATATATTTAATATCTATTCATTTTTATTTAAAGGCAGACACAGACACAAAGATATATATATATATATTATTTTTAATTTTTTTAATTCTCTATATAATTAATAATAGTTATTCATTTTTAAAATTTATTAAATGTTATTTTTATTTATTCCATTAATAGATGTTACATATTATTTAATTTCATTGTTAAATTTAAAATATTTCAAACACATATATATATATATATACATTAATTTCATAGACACAAATATATATATAATTAATGAAATCTTATATAGAAATACACACACCTAAAATTTATGTAATTTATTCAAATTTTAATATTTATTTTAAAATTTTATTTGGTAAGATTATATGTTTCATATATTATGTTTTTAAATGGAAAATTTTATATATTTATTTTTAATATTACTTGAGTTTGTATTATTTATTTATTTTTAATATATATTATTGAATTTTTACATTTTCTAATATTTATTTATACATAATTATTTACTATGTTTTAATATTTTCAATATGTATTCATCTTCATATCAATATATATCCATATTTTATTTTTTAATAATTTATATAATTAATCAAACTTTTTTATATCTATATTTTGATGGGTTTTTATAAGTTCTTTAATTGTATATTATTTGATTTAATTTGACATGTAGTCATAATATTAATGTCTTATATACTGTTATGTAGGACCAACATTTAGAGAAATACCAAGGAAAACATGGAAATTGAGGAATATAAAGGCACTTCATAGCGCGTTGCGACAATAGAAAATGAAAAAAAGACAAGGCTGATGATTTAATCCAAGGAGAATAAGATAGGTTCTAAAGGCACAAAAAAAATAAGCGAGACAAAATGGAGGTTCTAATGCTAGAAGATGAAGATGCACATCATTTAAAGTCATTACACACTATGAAATTGCAAGTTTTAAACCATTTATAGGACATGATGAAGAAGAAACCAAAATTCTATGCAACTATTATGGCCCAAACATTTAACACCGTGTAATCTTTACATGACGTTAAGTGTCAGACACAAAAAAAAGAATGTTGATTTCTAGCGTATATTTTAAACAAGGATTTTATTTTGAACTCTTGAAAAAACTATTAAATCGAGGATTTGATCAAAGGAAATCCATAGATGACCATCATATTTATTTATATAGTTTTTGAAATGAGATAATGGATTCCATTCTAGGAGTGGAGAGGATTGACTTCCAGGAGGCTTCCATAGGGTTCCGTCCCACCATTCCTCATAGATAGGTTTACGTTTTTCTTTTCTTTATTTAATGTAATGTCATATTATTTCTAGTTTAATTCAAATAAATTCCTTTAATTAATTATCCTTATCAGTCATTCTTCCTTCGCTTAATTCTTCATTATTTACTCATTTATGTTAGTCTCTAGCTACTTCCATACAAGTTCAATGGGGGATAGCTTTTTGTGAAATATTTAATCATTATGTCGAGTATGTAATTTCTTCCATGTTTTCATTCAATTTTTTCATGTGTGGTTAATCCTATTATCATTAGAGGTCAAGAATAGGGGTGCACTTAAGTGTAATGTACCAAGGATAAACTAAAGTAGGGAAACACATTATATGCTCGACATAATGATTAAACAATTCATAATAAATAAATCCACCATTGAATTTGTATAAAAGTAATTAAAAATAACATAAATTAGGAAAAAATGAAGAACACAAAAAACTTTGAATTGATTATAAAGGAGAATGAATAAAATTAAGAGACTGTAATTAAATTAACAATCATTAAATAATACATTAAATAAATAAATGAAAAACATAAATCTCTTTATGAAAAACGACAAGTTGGAACACCGCAGAAGCATCCTAATAGAAGATCCTCTCACTACTAAAAAACAATCCTTTTATAGTACTAACTTTTACTAGTGCTAGAAAAAAGCAATGATAAAGGTTCCCTTTATCAGTTTAAAAACACACGCTAATAAATGGTACCTTTTATTATTACTTTTTTTATAGCGCAGATAAAAGACACCCGTTATCAGTGTTTTTATTTAGCACTAATAAAAGAAAAACATTATCAACACATTTCTTTAGCACTGAAAAATAGTTTCCATTATGAGTATTTTTATCACTGATAAAAGCACAAACAAATTGAAATAATTAAATAAATCAATAATAATATTTATTTTTATAATAATATTAAATTTTTTATTAATTAAATAATTATTTATAAAATGAAATTTTTTATTATACTATATATAAATTATAAATATTTTATATTAAATACATAGATATTTTTAAAATAAAAATAAAAAAATAAAAAATAAAAATAAGTAAATTGAGTAAAATATTAAACATTTTATTAATTAAATAATTGTTGATAATGTTAATAAATAGTATATGTTAAATATATAAACATATATGAATGTATATAAATATAATTTATATAATAAAAAATATATTTTTGATTTATATTAAATAATAATATATTTAGTGAGTAATGGTATATATTTAAAAATTAATATGAATTAAAAATACCCACTAATTACCCATAGTGATGGACATAATCGAATTTCATTTGAGTTTTAAATTTAACATAGATCAAAATTATTATATTGATTTCACATATATATAATTTATTGCTTTTTATATTTACGCACAAACACATATATTTTTTTTGGAAATTTAATCAATTAATATTATATATTTTGTATATATTTATTTACCGTGTTTTCATATTTTCTATACGTATTCATCATTGATTAAATATATCTCTATTTTTTAATTAGTTATAACAATCAATCTTATCCAAAATTTTAATATTGTACTCATTTCTAAATAACCAATTTTACACATTTTTAATAAGCATGTACTTAAGATAAAATATTCATAAACAATAATGAAAATATATTTTCAAAAAGTAATATATAAAAATATATCTATAAATATATTTTTACTTTTTTCATACATTTATAATTATAAATAAATATATAATATTTTTTAAATAAGTATTTAAATAAGTATAATTAAATTAATATTAAATTACAATAAATTTATCTAAATATGGAATATATTTACTATACATGTATATAAGTATATAAATATATATAGTGATATAAATATTATTTTAAAAAAAAATATTTACTTAATAATAAATAAATAATTTTATATGCAAAGATTTATGAAATTATTATTTTCAAAAAAAAATTATTAGATATATTATAATTGTATATAATAATTATATTTTTTTAGAAAATGTTTTAAAAAAAGTATTATATGTATTTAACTATGCTTTTTTTAATGCTAATAAAATTAAAGATTTATTAGTGATAAAAAAAGGGATGATAAAAACTATATTTAGTAGTGTTAAAAAAGCCCTGAAAAAGAATCATTTTATTTGTGCTCATTAATTTAGCGATGAAAAAATGCATCTTCATCAGTGCTTTTTTGGAAGCATTGATAAAAATTTTATAATCTAATTTAAAAAGTCTTACCATTGTGAACCAGTTCGTGATATCCAATGCTCACCATGGAAGTGACCTTATGCTAGAGCTCCTTATTACCAAATCCAAGCTTGAACTAAGGATAAAATAACGGTTATAACTATTTGATGGCTTGAATCCAAGGCTCGAGCGATTCAAGGGTTGAACGAAACTGAGGATCAAATGAAATCCTGGTTTTTCGATATCTCTAATTTCCCTCAGTTATCCACTGAGCCTTCTCATCCAATATACATATATCCCTTCAAGTCTAGTTTTATTATCTTATAATAAAATGACCCAAAATTTATTTTTTTCATTTTAATGAGTTTTGAGCTTCTTTAAGAATCAAATATAGTATAAATTAAAAAAAAGATGAAAATATTTGCGCATACAATCGATATCTGTATCTGGGTAGATCACAGTCATTTTATTCATTATTTCTATTCTGTAAACATTAATAAAAAATAAAAATTCATATATGTGGACCCAATAACAAGTATCTTAGAAATATTCATGATAGATGAATAAAATATAATCCATTTTTTATCAATAAGCTATAAATTTTCATCTTTCTCAACAATTTCTCTTGGCCTTACTTATTCTCTTAAGTGTTTGATGTCCTAATTTCATCTTTCTCGTATGCTGCATAGAAATATCAGTGAGAGAGAGTTAGGTTTTCAAGTGAGATTTTTTTCTACCAAGAAGAATAAGAATAGATATTCTACAATCATGTAAGTGAGATTATACATTTTATTTTTATGTTTAGATTTTAATAAAAAGGAATTTTTTTTATTCTAGGGATTTACTTTGAAGATGATATCTTTTTAGAATTAAAATATTTGAATGAGACAATGTGTTTATTTATTTTAAAATGATTTATATTTTTGAAGGGATTTTATTTTCATATCTAAAATTTTTATTATAAGAATTATTCTTATAAAATTTATATTTCATTCGAACTATATTAATTATATTTGATTCGTTACTTAATTAGATTACACGATTGAAAGTGGTTATTTTTTAATTATGTAAATACAAATATTATTCAACAAAAATTACAATATCATGTAGATATATGTATATTATGTAGATATATGTATTTGAAATTATTTTCAAGTTATTAAACTCTTAAATCATGTTTTATATTCATAAAAGTATTTCGATTTTTAAAATATAATAAAAAACAATAAAAATTTCTTTCCTGTTATTGTTAAGTTGATTTGATTTTATCAAAATATATGTTTATATTTCAAACAAGAAAATTTATTATTTTATGCATTTAAAATAAATATTTGTTATTATCATTTTATGTTTATTACTTATAGTAAGTTTTATAAATTTAAAACTATCATGTCATTGGTCTAAAAAACATATAAAATGACGAATGTCATTTGTAATATAAGATATGGTCATCATCTTAACTAAGGACATAACATGCATGCACTAGTTTTATTATTCATATATAGGTATGTGTTTTTAATAAATCATCCCTTTATGCCATCATCATTTTATGCATTTCCATATTTTATTATTCATGATGATGTGAGGTATAATAGGCTCCCAATTATAATATTCTATGACATTTATATATTTTCAATCATCAACTTTTCAAAAAATTATTCATATAGGGGTTAGTGTTGTCTTTGTTTTGGAATATTCCATTGAAAATCACTTAGGAACCTATTTTTCAAATTTTGATTGAGAATATAATGTGATATTATTTCCTTGATTTTTCTATTTACCAAGGAAAATCCTTCACCAATCATAGATATCTCGATATCGTACATCATATGATCCAAAAAAAAAATTCATTGTGCTTTGTCAAATCCTAAAATATTACGTATTTTAAATATATGAGTACAAACATCCTTTCATCATTATCTTTATTGATGTGGAGGATTTGATCAAATCTACCTCACTAGAACCAAGGTTTCTTAGGTATTGATCCAACCTTAAATATCGGTTCCTCAAAGATTTCTTTCTCTTATATTAATAATTATTTATCTAGAACACTTTTCCCTCATTTTAATTCATAATAAAACCATTTTTTCTAAATTTATACTACCCATTAAGAACTCCATTGAGGAACAATGATTTTACATCCATTCGGTATACATTTAACTAAATTTTCATTGATATAGCCTAAGAAATTGAAATAGTTTCTAACTGGGATATGGGGGTAAATTTTTCATAAATATAAATTCTTTTGATCTAAGAGTTCCCCTTTCACACTATCTATTTTTTTGTCACTTTTCTATAGTCATTGTGTCAATTATTAAACACCTAATTGGTTTTGATAACATTAATATCCTCCAGACATAGGAAAATTTCCTATGACACATTGTTCTTATTAGGATCAAGCTTTTCATGCATATATTTGATCCAACTATCGTCATTATCATGCCACTCCAAATTATTTAGGCTATACTTTGTTAAAAAATGGGTTTTTTTGTAGAGTCTTAATCCTTTGAGTTTTCACGAAAACTATCTGATCACTAGTGAAATTTTATTCAATGATTTTATCCATTCTTTTATTTCATGGGTTTGTCAATCCCTCTTAATTTTCTTCACCATCAATATCTTATTTTGAGTCTACCTCATGCCTTTGTGCTCTGCCATATAATACTCAATTCAACATTAATTTCTTCTGATGTTTCAGCATTATTTTAATTAGTAATAATATTTCCATTCAAATTAGTAAAAAAATCTATCAATTTTATCTTTTCATCATCAAAACATCTCAACCAGCACTTTTATGTCAGTATTTAGTTTCCTCGTTTTCTAATATGATCACTTTTTCATTACCAAAAATCAATTTTTTATTTCAAATATAATTACCATAATTTTTTATAAACAAAAATAAAAAAATGGTTTTTATAGTTTTCTATACCATTTTAAAAATATTTCCATCTTTGAAATCATTACTCACTCATTACTTCAGAAAAATCACTTCAGTTATTTCATCACACATATAATAAACAGTATGTATGTTTTACTTTTAAACATCAAAAAACAAATCATTCTTTAAAATTTCCTTTTGGTTCCACAATTAGAAATGTTTGATTACCATTTATATAATTCTCACAATTTGGATGAATTATACCTCTTAGAGAACAAAATGGAGTACAACTATCACCCCCATCTGTTTCAACCCCCAAACAGTTATTATTATAATTTTTTATTGGGACTCATCCCCAATCTCTTTTATGTTTCTTAAATACTATGAGATTTAGTAATCATACCGATTACTAATGATTGGAGTTTTTTAAGAAACATAGGTCCACGTACAAAAGAAATGGATGATGAGTGCCAAACAACAAAAAGAAAAGATAAAAATTTGGAAGATGATATGATGAAGATTACTCAAAGCTTCAATCCTATGTATCTTATTATCTCCTCATCCTACTCACTCATGGATTTATTATTTAGTGAGATCTATTTGCATTTTTCTTTTATCATCATTCTTTATTTACCATCATAATATCCATGTGGTCAACAATGTTTTCACAGTAAAATAATTATCCATAAAATTAATGTATTATTTCATAATTATTTTTAATTTAATTTTTTTAGTATTACTCATATAATAATTGTTAACTTGTACAAGTGGATTCTTTTGTTTGAGTTGGGGTGGTTTTTTCAATGTTTCTCATGCTCATGAGATATTTTTCTTCGCCTACAACTGAGATAATGGAAATAAGAAAATTCGTCAAGAATGCATAGAACCATTAAGAAAAAGTGAATTCCTACAACTTATTTAATTAATTTTTCCATCATTTTATCTACAATTTGTAAGATAATTTCTTATCATTTTTATATAATACTTATTAATTTTTCTTTAATGATCTTATAGGAAGTCATATTTTGATTTATACTATCTAAAATAATCCAAAAAATATATAAAATGATTTTTTCTACCAATGTTACAATGTTTTCAATTTTCATTTCATTTCTTTGTCGAACAACCACTACTGTAGATATGGCCTTTAAAAGTGTTATAAATGGTCATTTATAGCACTAAAAGTAATGATGTTAATGTTAGGGATGATAAAGGGGTTCCTTTTTTTAAGCGCTAAAAAGCACTAATAAAGAGGTACTTTATCAGTGTTTTTTTAACATTGTTAACAGACCACTTTTATGAGCGCTTTTTTTAAAAAGTGCTGATAAATGTTTAAAGAAATTAAAAAATTTCTTGTAGATCGGGGGGGGGGGGTAACAATGCTTGACCCCCCTTCAATAGCGATATGAAGCACCACCACCCCTCCTACATGCCCCTACCACCCCAGCACGACCCAACCCCACCCCAACCCTTTAACAATGCAAGAACCCCCCATTAACAGTGCTAGCATAGCCTTCCACCACGCTGCGCACCCCTGCCTCCCCCAAGATTCAAACTTGAGACCTCCTGCTATGTTCCCGGACCCTTTACCACTCCTCTATATGTTTTTTCTATCCATTTAATGATATATTAGTTTATATATATATATATATGTTTATTTATTTATTCGTATATTAATATATATATATATATATATATTAATATATTTATTTATATACATGTAGAGTTATATTTATATATTTATTCTTATATTAATATATATTATATCTTTCTATTTATATATATTTAGTTATATTTTTTATCCATATATTTATTCGTATATTAATATAATCAGTTGTTAATACACACACACACACACATTATATAGGTATATAAATATTTATATATTTTTATTTTAAATAATATAGATATTAGTTTTTTAATAAGATAATGCTTATATATTGAGAAATATATTTTATATTAACATATATATATTTATATTAAAATATATATTTAGTTATATTAATATACTTATATATATATACATGTATAGTTATATTTATATATTTAAATATTTACAAATTTATTTATCTATATATTTATCTGTATAATAATATATATTTGTATCTATCTATTAATATTTATTTTGTTATATTTTTTTATCTGTATATTTACTCGTATATTAATATATATCAGTTGTTAATACAGACACACATAAATACACACACATATACACATATTACATAGGTAGATAAATATTTATATATTTGTATTTTAAATAAAATGGATATTTGTTTTTTATTTTTATAAAGCTTATATATTGGGAAATATATTTTATATTAACATATACATATATTTATATGAACATATGTATATATATATTAAAATTTATTTATTTATATTAATATATATATATACATATTTATTTATTTATTTGTATATTAATATATATATATACATATATAGTTATATTTATATATTTATATATTTATATAGTTGTATATTTATTTTTTTATTAATATCTATTTATATATATATATTTATATACATTTAGTTATATTTTTTTAAGAGTATATTTATTCTTATATTAATATATATTAGTTTTTAACACAGACACAAACAAATACACACACACACACATTATATAGTTTTATAAGTATTCATATATTTGTAGTTTAAATAAAATGGACATCAGTTTTTTATTTAGACAAAGCTTATATATTGAGAAATATATTTTTTATGTAAATAATTTTAATCATTTATTTATAAAATTAAATATTTTATGTGTGAATATATAAAAATAATTTATATAATGTTATTTATTTGATTATAAATAATAGTACATTATGAAAAAAGATAAAATTTCAAATTCATAACATCAATATGACAATAATCCCTCAGAATAAATTAAATCTCCACTGAAAAAGTGAAAAAAATCCCATTAAACGAGGTTGAAATTCCATCAAATGTTAGAAAATTTGGGTATCCCAACTAAAAACGTAGTTTTTGAGGCCTTCTAGGACTATTTTGACCTCGAAAAATGCAACAGAAGGTCCCCTTGTGTTGCCAGCATGTAGAGATCATTGTAGGTTTCGATTTGATAAGTTAAGCTCAAACACACACCTATATCAAAAGTTATAGATGTTTTGAAGTTTATGTTATTTTTTTAACTTATTTAAGTTGTTTTTTTATTTTTTGTGTCTTGATATTGATATTAGATGACTATTACGCAATGATAATTATAAAATTATTAATTAATAATTATTTGAATATTATATATGCCATTTTGACTGCATACCTTATATATTAAGTGAAAATTCCTATTTATACTTATCTAAATCATATTTTAAAAATATATATTATATTTATTTCATTATAAATATATTTATATATTTATATATCATTTCTAAAGATGTTTTTAAATATACTCTTTATTAGGTCTAGTAAAAGAAGCGCTGAAAAAGAGTACTCCTTTAACAGTGCTAAAAAATGAATGATAAAGGTGTACTTTTAATAGTATTTTAGCAGTGATAAAGGTACCCCTTTATTTGTGCTTTCTGTTTAGAGCTAATAAAACAATGCACTTCCCTGGCCCCAGTTTGTGGTAGTGTGCCAACACTGCATATTGATTTTATATTATTATCTGAAAAACCATTCTCATTGTTTAAATCTAGAAGAGGAGAGGAATATCGTGTGCCCATTTTGGAAAATTTTCATGATATAATGGGCATATGAGCTTCTTTTCCTCTTCTGACATTCAACAACGAGAACCGTTTTTTGGCTAGGAACAATCTGTTAATATGATGTGTTGGAAGTTCGACATATAAAGACAACAGAATCATTGTAATATTATAATTTTTTTGGTACTTTTGGGTATGTTGGAATCAACCACACCGCAATCTAACACATGGTGTGACCAGTATGACCCTAAGTGCTTATTTTTATTCAAAATTGACATTAATTTTATTAAAAAGGAAAATTGACTTACTTAAAAAATATCAAAAATATTACGATTGTTTTGTTAGTTTAGGTAAATGATCAATAAGTGATTCAAGATGTGGAAAAATCAGTCACACCTCAATTGGATGCACGATGTGATCGATATGACTCAATGTGTTCGTTATCAGTTAAAATTTTTTTGTTTAGTTTAAAAACATCCAATAATTGAAAACATAAAAAACAAGCCCAGTTTTTATTTATAATCTAGGAAATTTATTCATAAGTTATTTTTCACGTGTAAAAATTAGTCTCACATCAAATCGATACATGATGTAATCTTTATGAGTCAATGTGCCTGTTTGTAGTTTAAAATATCATTTTAGTAAAAAAGAAGTGACATACTCAATATCAACGAAATTAATTTATATTGTTTTTATACTTTAGTAAAATGATCTATATGCCATTTGAGACATGTATGGATTATACACACCTCAATTGGAAGAACAGTACGATTGGTATGACTCAAAATGAGTCTTTTTTATTTAAAATTGACATAAATTTTAGTAAAAATGAAAACTAATCTTCTCAAAACTAATAAAATGAATTAGGTTTGTTTTTATACTTTAGATAAATGATCCATAGGTCATTTTTATGTGTATGAATCAACATAAACTCAAACCAATACATGATGTTCCTGGTATGACTCAATTTTTATGTTATCAGTTTAAAATCGATACTTTTGTTCAAACAATGTTACTCACTGAAAATTGAGCAAAAAGACTTATGATTTCTTGATAATTTAGTAAATTTTTTCTTAATTCACTTACTATGTGTATGAATTGGTCTTACATAAAATTGATACATGATGTCATCAGTATGATTCAAAGTGTGTGTTTCATGTTTAAAATGTTATTTTAGTAAAAAAGACATTGGACGTACTCAAAAATAAATCAAACACATTACAAATATTTTGATTATTTATAAAAATGATCCAACATTTATTTGATATGTGTAGGAATTTTCTTCACTTCATTCTGATGCCTGGTGAGATCAATATGACTCAAATTGTGTATTTTAATTTAAGATTGACATCAATTTTAGGAAAGTGGATGACTGACCAACTAAAAACCAAGAAAATACATTCAAATTTTTTTGGTACTTTATAAAAAAGATACAAAAATTTGTTTCTGAAATGTAGGAATCAGAATCACATCAATTTGATACATGATATATCTAGTATTACTCAATGTGTCTGGTATGACCCAATGCGACTCTTATCAGTTTAAAATTGATATTTTTGTTCAAAAAGTTTCACACACTGAAATCCATGAAAACTCACTCAGGTTGTATTTATAGTTTAGGAAAAGAATTAATAAGTTATATTTATTGTGTAGGAATTGGTATCACATAAAACTAACAGATGATGTGACCGATATAAGTCAAAGTTCATGTTTCTGGTTTAAAAATACATTTTAATAAAAAAGAAAAGTGACATACTTAGAACATAAAAAACACATTCAGATTGTTTTGATACTTTAGAAAAATGATTCATAAATTATTTAAGATGTGTAAGAATTATTCACATCTCAATCCGGTGCATGGTGTGACCGGTATAACTCCTAGTGAATCTTTTCAGTATATAAGTACCATTTTAGGGTAAAACACACATCACATCACCAAAATCGAGAAAACAAGCCTAGATTGTTTTATTATCATTCTATTTAATATTACTTTATTAATTTTATTATCATTTTTATCTTATAATTATTTAGTTAATTTGAATAGAGATAATGCTTGAAGACGAACAAGAAATAATGTTCTGTGCAAGAATCAACCGCCACTCAATTCAATACATGGAGTTCCTTGTATAACACAAAGTTTAGTTTAAAATTAACCCTTTCTATTAATTTATTTATTTATATTAATACAAATTTTTTTACTATATAGGGGATATTTTTACTCTAGTAAGGGATAGAATGAAAAGACAATGCAAGAATGATATTTTAGAATGTTTGATAGAATTTATTCTTATGTAATTGTATAAACCAGTGTTTTGAATTCCTATAATATACTATTTTTTGGTATTTTTTTAAATCTTATTTCATTTAAATTCTATATTTGTACCCGATCTTTCTGATTTTGTAGTGTTTTTTGTGCTACATTGTGTTGTTAGATCACACTACGCTGCTGTTATAGTGTGTTGTTACAACACATTATTGTATGACCCTTTATCATCATTTTTAGCACTAATAAAAGACTTGAAATTTTAATCTCACTCTAATAGTAAACACTTCTCTAGCACTCATAAAGACCATTTTTAGAACTATTAAAGGCCTATTTTGTAGTAGTGTCTCCACCCCTGGAATGAAATCCATTATCTCAAGGAATAAGCCCATATAAATAAGAAGGGCGGTCGTCCACAGCTTCCCCCGATCAAATCCTCCCTTTAGTGGTCGTTGTGAGTAGTACAAATAAAAACCCATAAAAATACACTAGAAATCAATTTTTTGGGATAAATGTGTTATAAATAGAAATCCTGTTGATTTAATTTATATTTTATTTAAGATTATTTTAATTATTTAGATATTAGAGACTCTTGTATTAAAATAATGTTGTCAAATTATTCTTCCTTTATCCTCAGATAATGAATGTTAAAATTTTAATTTTAGTAATATGTTTTTTAGTCGGTAGATCCAAAACATTGATGAGAATTAGTGGGATTTTAATTAATGGATTGGGTATGAATTTTTAATTTTTTGGGCTGTTTTGTTTGATATGTATTTTTTTGAAGATAGATTTTATGCCAAGAATGTTTAGGAATCGAGAATTCTCAGTCCTAAAAATTTGTTGAAGAAAATACAAATGCGCACACACACAAAGATAGCAACATACATGTTGTATAATAATTTCCACCAAAAAAAGACACTGTCTAAAATACACAAAAATAAAAGGAACCAAACATCCTACACAACAGCATCACGACCAACACAACACACCATACCCTTCATTCCATGCCTTCCACCAGCTTGTTCGCACATCATAAAAATCAACACAGAGCTAGCCAATTCACACATCCCCTCCAATCATGCATCCTTGCCATCATCTCGATTATGACTCACATCCTGCAACCCAAAGTCTCCATCGCATCCCGTGAATCCTCGACAGCATCTCACACTCGTCACCTGCAACGATCATCGCACATCAAGGGGTCGTCGCCAGTCACATTCACAACCCAAGGACACCAAAACAACCAGAGGAAGCATCCCAATGTGTCCCTCAAACACTGTGCACCTAAGACTTTCTCGCCCCTACATTGAATTCCAGGTTGTCGGCACCCACATTGCTGCTGGAGCGACACGCCGCCGTCCCGTAAAGGCGTTGCTAAAGCACGTCGCTGCCCAAAGCATCCCGTCAATGCTACCCGCTTGTAGCACCACATCTCAATCACACCGCCTAGATATCCCACATCCCTTTAAGGCGTTGCTAAACCACGTCCACTACGTCGTCGGGCTCCCCTCGTCGCCATCCACAAACTGCGGGGATCCCCATGCCATCAGACGTCGCCAGAGAAGCCGGGCCGATGAGCGCATCTCCCACCAGCGGGATCCCATACAAGTCGTCGCCACGCCCCATCACCGAGGCACGCTGACGCCAAGGCAAAGCCCACCTCGCCCGTCACCCTCGGGTCATCTCGAGCGCTCACCGTCATCCACCTACCAGACCTGAGTCTGCAATCAGCACCCCGCCATCATCTCGAAGCCCTCATTCCCGACCAACCATGTCGCCACCATCATAGGGAGAAGAACCACCACCCACATCATCATAAGAAGCAATTGAATAGAGGTTTTTGATATTCTATGATATAAGAAATATAACTAATATTGATAAATCCACTATTTTTGAAATAATGGTTTTTTGGTGGGTTATAGTATTAATATATTTGTTGGTATCTCTATAATACATTGCCTAGAATAATCTATAGAAAAAGGGAGTGCTCTGGAATCCAACTTCTCTTTAATCTCCAATAATAGTTTCATCCATTTATGTTATGGAATTCAAATGACCTTGACCTTGTGTCAAAATAGGGTGATTACATGACCTTGTATATTATTTGGAATGATATTTTTACATAATTTTTGAAATTCAAGTCATAATTAAATGGAAAGTAAGAGAAACAATTTTCCAGGGAAGTCTTTGATCCAATAGAAAATAAATTTTGTTTTCTAATATATTTGTTACTGATTATTAGTTTAAAATATATCTTTAAGTGAGCCAGTTGAGTAAGATATCCATTTTATTAATATTGATAATATGATATTTTATAATTATATATGAAATAATGATTTGAAATCACTTGATTTATGTTGTAAAGTGTATCATAACTTGGTAAATGTATAAAAATAAACTCTTCCCTCTTGTTGGACTCCCACCTAGTAAGGATACAAAAAAATGTCTTATAATTACCACCTTTTTGTCCCACACAACATCAAATTGAGAACTTGGATGAACACCCACATGTTTACCCATAGTTATTTTCCTTTTATGTCACCCATGTGTAGAATGATAACATTTCAGGAATCATCACCGAATACATTAAAATGTTGGGTTACCCTTATCAGAGTTATTTATAACTTTATCTTTTGATTATGAATATCTTGTTTGTGTTTATCTATTTTTTTATACAAAATAAATATTTTGTAAACCTAATAGAATGGATATGAATATAAAATAGATGCATATTATTCCTACTACAAAATTACATGAACATGTTGTTAAATAGATCATTAAGTTTGAAATATATAATGTATATAACACTTTCAAATCATTTTTTTGTGCTTAAATTATTTTTATTCGAGAAAAATTAGTTCAGGAGAGTTCGATGAACATTTTATTTGTCACATATTAGATCGTGACTATAAAGTTTGGACTAAACAAGTGGAAAACTAAATGTGCACACCGATTGGGATGACACTACTGTTTATGAATCATTTGATACGAATACTAGGGTAAATTATGGTGGTGAGCATATGAAATAAATAAAAATGGAAATAGAAGACGAACTTCGTGATTTTTCAAAGTTGTTTGAGAAGTTAAATAGCTGTGCTAAGAGACCTATTTATACGATTTTTACTAAATACCCAACATCGTGAGCTGTATTGAAGTTATGTAATTTAAAATATATTAGCAGGTGGAGGAACACATAAATTAAAAAACTACTTGGTCTACTGAATAATATACTCCTATTAGATAACATTCTTCCTTATCGAATATGTGACACTAAACAAATACTATGTTCAATGGGAATGATTTCTACAAATTCTACATGCTTTCCTAAATTATTTCATATTCTTTCTAAATTACCATGAATCAATCATAAAATTCCCTATATGCGGCATAAATAGATACAATAATGATAAATAAAGTACTTAAAAGGATTCATGGTACATTCCTATTATTACGTAGTTTAGAAAACAATATAAATGTATAGAAACGACATGAGAATTTACAAGGCACATAAATACAAGAATTAAATATGGGAAAATACATCATCTAGAAGACTATCCTGAGTGAAATTGAACTGATTATTAGTATCTCAAACTTGGAGGTTAGCCAAAAAAATTACATCTTACATTATCTGTAGATGAAATAGATCCTTTAGGTTTATAGATTAGTAATCACAACATGTAGCCATTTATATTGGTAAATTATAACTTCCCTTCATAGTTATACATGAAGCGCAAATATATTATATTGTCTCTGCTTATATCTCCTCAAAAATTAATTTTGGGAAAATATTCTTGAATATTTAAGAGAAAATGTTAAATATTATTGAATATTTATTTTAATTAAACTTTGAAAACTTTCCAAAAACTTCCTTGATTTATCATTAATATAATGTAATGTTTCTTTTATTCCTTCCATTTACCCAAGCCCCACTAAGGTATGATTCTACCTTATAATTCCTTGAACTGATGTGTTGGTGAACATTTTTCAAGATTTTTTATTTTGACTATCTTCTAGAAATATAACATTTTCTCATCAAGAATATTTTTGAAAAACTAAATGTGCACACCGATTGGGATGACACTACTGTTTATGAATCATTTGATATGAATACTAGGGTAAATTATGGTGGTGAGCATATAAAAGAAATAAAAATGGAAATAGATGATGAACTTCGTGATTGTACAAAGTTGTTTGAGAAGTTAAATATCTGTGCTAAGAGACCAATTTCTACGAGTTTTACTAAATCCCGAACATCGTGAGCTGTATTGAAGTTATGTAATTTAAAATATAGTAGCGGATGGAGGAACACCTAAATTACAACACTACTTGGTCTCCTGAATAATACACTCCTATTAGATAATTGTCTTCCTTATCGAATATGTGACACTAAACAAATACTATGTTCAATGGGAATGATTTCTATGAAGTATACATGCTTTCCTAAATGATTTCATATTTTTTCTAAATTACTATGAATCAATCATAAAATTCCCTATGTGCAGCATAAATAGATACCTGAATGACAAATAAAGTAATTAAAAGGATGCATGGTACATTCCTATTATTATATAGTTTATAAAACTATATAAATGTAAAGAAACTGCATGAGAATTTTCAATGCACACAAATACAAGAATAAATTTTTGGAAAATACATCATCCAAAAGACTATCCTGATTGAAATAAAACTGATTATTAGTATCTTAAACTTGGAGGTTAGCCAAGAAAATTCCATCTTACATTATCCGTAGATGGAATAAATCCTTTTGGTTTATAGATTATTAATCACAACATGTAGCCATTTATATTGGTAAATTATAACTTTCATTCATGTTTATACATGAAGCGCAAATATATTACGTTGTCTCTACTTATATTTCTTCAAAAATTACCCGGTAATTATATTAATATTTTTTTGGATCAATTATTGAATACCTAAAATTGATGTGGGATACTGGTGTTGCAATGTATGATGCTCATAGAAGTAAAAAATTTACATTATGGAAAATTTAGTATGGGATGATAAATTACTTTCCAAGTTATAGAAATTATTAGTCTATAGATTTAAATAAATTTTAGGGTTTCCCATTTGTGAATAATTCGACCAATCAATTAGTTTGAAATATTCCTTAAAGAATATGTTTTTTGGGCATCAAATTTTTTTACATTGATAACATAACTATCAATACTATAAAATAATATTTAATGGAAATATTGAATAAGTTACCACACCATATCCACTAATGAGTCATAAACTTTTTGATAGAGTAGAAGATATTAACAATCATTTTGGAAAAAAAATTTTAAACAAATATATGAAATCATGAGGGAAAAAGAGATCAAATTCCTTTCAATTAGTGTATTAGAAGTATTTTTACATAATAAATTTTCTTAATATATTGCATGTAGAAAAAAATGTTTTTTATATTGTTATTTCCATGTTATTAAATGTTCATGAAAAAAAAACTATGTAATAAAGGATCAGCTGGACATCATTGACATGGGGATAAGTGAAGAGTTGGAACTAGTGAAGGGTAAAAGGTGAACTCTTCCTCCTCCAATAGCTTACACTCTACCTAAAATAGAAAAACCACAATTTTGAATTTTCATTAATGGTGTAAAATTTCTAGGGTGGTATTAATAAAATACCAATAATATCATAAAAATGAATAATTTTATGTTATAGGGACTTAAATCACATGTGTGTTATATTTGTATACAGGGTGTTATGTTCATTGATTTATGTTTCATTCTCCCAAAAAAGTAGGACATGCATTAACAAGAAGATTATATTTTTTTCACTCCATCTTTTATAAATTTTTAGACACTGAACAGCTTTCAATATGAATAATGAGGTTATAGTCATATTATTTGATTTATATTTGTTATTCCCACTATAATTATTTGATATAATGGTCCATCAGATGGTTCACTTGGTTATAGAGGTTAAACTATGTGGTGCAATCCATTACAAAGGGATGTACCCCATTGAACAATATAATTTTTTTTTTGTATCACGATTTGAAGTAACCCATATAGTTATAGTGTAGAATGATATATTGTTGAAGAAGCTATTGAATTTTGTACTGATTACCCATTAGATGGTGATAACATCAATATCCCATAGTCTCATCAGAGTAGAATCCATATGGACGAAGGGACTTCCAAAAGAGATGTTTTTATAATTACCATTTCATAGTTAAAGGAAGTTCAACATTAGATTTTACATAATAGTAAATATGTTGATCCATTATTTATACCCCACGAAGTAATTATTAGACATTTTAATCCATCAAGGAATAAATTTTGAACATTAAATACGCATAATCAATTATTTATAAGATGGTTTCAAGGATTTATTTATATGGATTTATCTAAAAATATGAAATAAATTATTGAATAACCTCAATGGATATTCGAGGGACCAAATTCATATGTTATATATTACATAGGTTTTGTAATTAATGGTTGTATTTTCTATTCAAAATAACACGATAACCTGATTCTGATGCAATACAGTGGAGTTATGATTATAGTTTATGCGATTCAGATATCTAGTTCTAAGTATACAAATCTAATTTATGTGAGTATATCATATTTAATCACCATCTAATATATATAAGAGTTGGGTTTCTCAATAATTAAAGTGATTATTTTTCATTTTATGTTGGTTAAAAAAAGAGTGTAATAAAATTTGATTAAATGGGCTTCATAAAGATGAATTTAAATTTATAAGGGTATAATAATGATTCATTCATGAGATCAGAAGTAATGCCAATATTTTATGTCTCAAACCCGTAAAATAGAAATTGGTCAATTGTCTTACAAGGGACTAAAAAAATATAGGGTTACATAAAAATTTAATCGAGGATAACCCTTTTCATTGGTACATCATTACCATTTAATGGAGGTTCCAATGTAGAAAATGTGTTTTATGATATAGGGGCCAAAAATAAAGAAATTTGGATTCTCTATAGAGGATCCAAATATATTCAACCATTAAACAAAAAAAGAGAGATCAATGAGTAGGTTAGTTTTTCAAATATAAAATGATATTTCTCATAATATTATGTGTTCTCTTCTATATTAATATAATCTAAATTAAATTTTTGACTTCTCATATAGACAAAGACCTTTTCACATAATGATGATACCAATATCTCGAAAGAATATATAGTTGATGCAAAAACTATAGAATATTGGGGAATCAACAACATGTTGCTGAAGAAAACCAAGAACAACATAACATAACTATGTAGACTAGAAGTCCAAAATAAATAAGCAAGGGTATAAAATTTGAGGTTGGATGGAATAAACATGACTAACCTATTAAAACAAATAAGTAAATATTAATTAGTGGTGTTGGGATCATAATGATGATGAATGTGCCAATTGATATAGATTCTTGGTGCCATGTGCAGTTTGTAATGAGGTAAACCCTTTGTAAAGATATTAAGGTAATGTTATGATAATTTTTTTTATTTTGATAAAAAATAAAATGAAATGTGGGGTTAATTTTCATTATCCCGTGATGATTTCATTTAATTTATATTATTTTCTTAAAAATATGTATTAATGTTCATTGAAAATACCATAGAGAATTATAAACACTTATTACAAAGGATTATCTTAGGTATGTTGAGGGAAAAGTAAAGACCCACCCACCAGTTACGTATAAACACATTATAAAGAAGGAAACATGTAATAATTTCATTAGTCATCATGAAAATAGATCATTTAAGGTGAAATGTAATTAATAATATATTATTTGAAATTATTTATTATATCCATTTTGATTCAAAATTGTTAATTTATGAATTTAAAAATTAATGTTGAAAATAAACAATGTGCATCAAAACCAATATACCTATCTCACAAAAGCAGGGATTGGATATGCTTTACTAGAGAAGAAAATGGTATTTATTTTAAATACAAAATAAATGTTTTATTTGATATGAAACAATATATCTTTTTTATTGATATGCAGATTGATGAATCAAAATCTGAAGCCACTTCTATCATAATTCATGTGCTATAGAAGGAGGCCCATATAAATATATATAGATGGTAAACTAGTTGATGACAACACAAAAGTTATATAGGAAACATTTGTATGTATGACATAATAGTAATTTTTTATTCTTTATAAAATTATTATATACAAATATCAATTTATTTTCATATATTTTTTTATACATTTTAGACAGAAGAATAAATATTTTATGTACCTAAAGAAAAAAATACCTTCACAAGAATTGATGCAGTCAGAACAATATAGATGAATTAGATGTGTATCTTTTGGAGTGTTACCTACAACACATTTTGAGAAGTAAAATCCAAAAGAATATACATATGAGATGATGAAAGTACAAAAAGAATAAATTGATTCTTTGTAAGATATTATTGTCTGGCATGATTTGGTAGACTAATATATATGAAATGATGAAATTGAACTGGTAGTGTATCCAATATTATCACATAAATAGAAAAATAAAACTACTTCCTTTGAGTCTAGTCATTCCCCTCAACGACATACCTTATCCTTGGTATTCAATTTTTTCAATACTCTTTCTCCTAAATTTGAATTAAAAAACATCCAATAAATTTCAATTAGTACAATTTTGGAGGGTTATGTTTTGTGTTATTAATATATATCAACACCAACCAACCACATTATTGTGAGGGGTAAAACATATAATATCCTCAGATACATTCTACACAATAAAGAACTTACAAAAGATCACACAAGAATGGGGATTAAAGTATCTCAAGATCTGATCACCGAGTTCACATTCCTACTTGATGATCCAAATATTAAAATGGTATATAATGATATTGGAACATTCATAGCATAGATGTATAATCTTATAATGATACATGAGGTATGTCCTTAAAAAAAAATTAAATGAAAAACATATAGAGGTTGATGAAAAAATTTCTAAAGGGAGGTTTGTTATTAAAGATGAATAATATGATTGGGAAATGAAAGTTCAGATCAAGACCATCTTGAAAATCAATTATGAAAACAAAAGGACCTTCTAGGAGTAATTTCTCCTCACTAGATCGACTACACAATATATTAAAATTGAACATTTATAAAGACACCACATTAAAATAAAGAGATGTATCCTATATTCAATATGGAGAAGAAATATTTTGAAATATCATTATATATGTGGTTGGTCACAAGATTATAAATGAGATTATCAAGTTTTAATGGTCAGGTGTATCAGTTGTGAATAAATACATGAGGTACTATTTCATAATCCATTTTTATAAAAAATGATCTACAATCTTTATTAACATTAACAATAATTTATATTTTCGATAGGTGTTTATATTTCTAGTAAATAAAGGGAAAATCATTTGAATAATGATTTGGATATATTAATACATGTATCATTTCTATGGAAGAATTTTCTCTCAGGTTATGAGAAATTGATATTAAAAATGATGATCTTACCACGTCATATGATAATAAAGTAACATACGATGGACTTTTTTGATTCCTACAATGTAGAAGTAAAAATATACTATCTAATCATAAAAAAAATATATTTTTTACATTACTTATTTGTTTTTGATTTTCATGAAGCACTGAATCTTGATAGAAATAAATTTTGATACCCCAAATGTTCATCTTTTTTGGATCAAATGCAAGGATTTATAACAAAGTGACACACATGATGTGTATCTAGTATTTTTAATGAACTTAATTTAACATTTTATAGATAAACATAAAATTTTATGTTTCAATTCTAGTTTTAATAATAATTATGTTATAAAAGGGAGATCTATAAATATAAGCTAAATCATGATATGTGGTTGATGACATATCAAAATAATCCTATGGATTTTTTCAAATGAAAACATATTAAGGTATAAATATAGAAATATTTAACTATAAAAACATATTTCAAAACAATTTACTCATTTTAGTCAATGTTTTTATAGTTTCTGAAGCAATATAACAATAACTATTGTGGATATCACATTTTAAAATATATAAAAGATATCATATATTGTAAAAATACTAACATCACTAAAAATTTAATTTTCCAAGGTAATTACATTTTCATTAATAATATTACTTAATAAATTTTTTCTTTATTTTTTAATTATTAACATGATTTCAAATAATCTACGTACACAAAAGAAGAAGTAATTTTGTTTTCAATGAGAGGGCAGAGCGCATGTTGTTAGAATGTTTATTGATAGATAATTTAGGTTATAACGTATTATGTTTGTGATCTAGTATGAGCTATTACCTTAGAGATACACTTGTGATATGAAGCATTAGTTTCATAATGTTTATATATTATTTTTGATCTATTTCTCATGGATAAGTATAAGAGAGGAAATCAATTTGTTTCCAAATTAATGGACATTATCTTTGTGTTAGAATGGATATAGATATCTTAAAGAGGTGAATTCTTAATAATTATATATTTAATTTTCAAATTATTTCTTCTAATTTTGTTAGTTAATTTCATCATCATTTTATTTGATATTTATTTTGTTAAATTTACACATTAGATCAAAACACACACCACATGATCAAAACGTAGTGAAAAAATTCAGATTGTTTTTATACTATGAAACAAAATTTCATAAGTGATTTTAAAAGTGTAGGAATTAAACACCCATCAATATGAAAAATGATGTTGTTGGTATGATTCTAACTTCATTTATTCAATTCAAAATTATTATTTTAGTTTTAAACATGTATTACATAGAAAAAACCTAAAAATGAGATATGATTTTTTCAAGAGTTAAGAAATCAATACAGAATTCATTTATGATGTATAGTAATTTACCACACATTAATATTACCCCCAATTTAGTTGGTATGACTTTAGTTATGTGTTTTTATTATAAAAGTACCATTTGAGTTTTAAACACACATCGTATAACAGAAATCGAGAAAATTAGATTTGATTGTTTTCAAACTTTAGAAAAACAATCCATAATTTATTTTTCATGTTTAGGAATTTACCACACACCAATTAGATACATGATGTGGTCGGTATTAATCTAAGCACATGTTTTTAATGTAAATGTGATATTTTAGTTTAAAACATGTGTCTCATATAAATAACTATCAAAATGATCTTGAATTATTTTTAAACATTAGTAAAATGATTGATAATTTATTTATTACATATAGGAATTGATGAAAAATAAATATGAAACATGATGTGTTTTTTAAGAATCAAAGAGAGTCTTTTTAATATAAAAGTTACATTCTAGTTTAATACTCAAGTCACATATCCAAAACTGAGAAACTGAAATCAAATTGTTTTCATTATTTAGAAAAATGATACATAATTCATGTTTATTATTTAGGAATTAACTAAAGACCTATCCAACACATTATGTGTTCAGTAGGAATCAGAGCATGTGTTTTCAATATAAAAGTAAGATTTTTGTTCAAAACATAACACATGGCCAAAACATAGAAAAAAATTATATATGGTTTTTAAACTTTATAGAAATGATCCATAATTCATTTTCGACATGTATGAATTGAACAAACATAAATACAACACATTAAATGATTATTATGTATTAAAGTTCTTATTTTCAATATAAAAGTGTCATTTTAGTATAAAACACACATCAAATTGACAAAAAAATGAAAATGATCACAAATTATTTTCAATATTTTGGAAAATTATAGGTAATTCATTAATATCATATAAGAATTGATCTCACACCAATATGATACCTATTGTGGTAGGTACGACTCCATGTGCATGTTTTCCTTAAAAAGATCCATTTTAGTTTAAAATACATACCAAATCACCAAAAATAAGAAAAAGAGTTCGTATTGTTTTCATATATTAGGAAAACGATCCATAATTTATTTTTGATGGGTAAAAATTGTCAAACATCAATTCTACACACGATGTGATTGATATGAATCAAAGTATTTATTTTCAATAAAAATGTTCCATTTAAGTTTAAAATGCACATCAAATCACTAAAAATGAGAAAATGATCTTAGATTTTTTTAAACATTATAAAAATAGTCCAAAATTTATTTCTGACGTGTAAGAATTAACCTCACACCAATCTAATATAAGACGTGACTACTATTACCCAAAAATGTTTGTTTTCAATATAAAGGTGTAATTTTAATTTTAAAATAATGTTAGTATCCAAAACCACTGAAATGAACTCATATCATTTTAAAACATTAGGAAAACAATCATAATTCATTTTTGACATATAGAAATTGATCCCATATCAATCGGAAACATGATCTATTCATTATGTCTTAATGTGTGTGTTTTCAATATATATGTCCCATTTTAGTTTAAAATTCACATCACATAGGAAAAACTAAAGATAAAAAATCCCATATTGTTTTCGGATCATTTTACATTCTATCAATTAAATAATTCCCTTTATCCTTTTTATATGATACTTATTTAGTTAATTTTTACAAAGATAATTCTTAAAGACGAATAAGAAACAATGAGGCATTTGAAGGATTTTTCCAAATAAGAAATTACTATTTTATTGGATAACATATGTAGTGAGTTTTTTATCTTAAAAAATGTGATCCGATTCAAGAGCATAGGCTTTGAGAACAAAAAGAGATGGTGTGATGTGTAAGAATAAATTAAAGATCAATCTGATACACAGTGTGCCGAATATGACTCAAAGTATATGTTTTTTACTTAAAATATATACTTTGTGTTTGATTTATTTCTTTATAGTATTACCAATATAAGATTTTTTTTCTTATATAGTTGTATACTTTTTCTCGAGTTAGGATTATTTTTTCGGCAACTAATAGCTTGATAAGGGGTGAGGGATAAAAGATAAAGGAACATTTGTGTTTTTGAATATCTATGAAAAATTGTACTAACTAATGTAATTATAACAAAAAATGTTTTAAATGACTATAATATAGTGTTTTTATAGTATTTCTGTTTTATATTTTATAACAATTAAATTCTATATTTTCTCTCCCTATATTCTCGATGTGCTATTTATTTCCACTGTTGTAGTGTGCTATAATTTTAACTACACACAACAATAGTATTCCCCATTATCAGTACAACAAAAAGAATTAATAAAGGGATCCTTTATCAGTTCTAGAAAAATCCTTAATAAAGGGACTATTAATCAGTTTTAAGAAAAAAATGATAAAGGGATCCTTTATTATCACTAAAAAGTTCCGATAAAAGACCCATTTTGTAAACACTTTTTTTGTACTGATAAAAGATCCCTTTATCAGTGATTAAATAACATCTAATAATGGTGCACTTTATCAAATTTTTTATAACTAATAAAATCCAATGGATTTCAATTTTACTTTAATTTTTAGATCTTTTATTCACTGAAAATCTGAATTATCGAACCATTAGAGGCCTTATGTGTAGTAGTTTTCTTTACATAAATTAATATAAACGTTATAATAAAAGATAAGTTGAAATAAATATCCATATTTTAATATCTAGAATTTATTGGGTTAAACAAACTTCTCCAATTGGATGAATTCACGTGTTATTGAGATTTAAAAGCCTTGCCCTATAGTTTTATCAATATTTTACTTCTTTTACCCTTATTGAGGTGAGAAATCTCTACCATGGTTATTATTTGTAATTGAAACAAAATAAAAGGGACCTATATACCAAATTTGAACCTCATAATTAAAAATTTCTAATCAATTTTTCAAGATTAAAATTCTATAACTTTTAGGAATTAATTTCAAATTAAATGTGTATAATGGAAATAAATATAGTTTTTAGAAAAATTTCTTTTTATGATGAAAATTAAACTTACACCAAAATAATGTATAATGTTGTTTACTATATATTTATTTAGATTAAATATTATTAAATCATACATAAGTAATTTTAATATCAAATAAAAAATATAATGGTACTTTTAAATTACTTTATTTTATGAAAAAAAATAATAGGTTTAAAAAATATTTTTTTCACTAATCACTTAATTTTTTTTAGAAAAATCAAAAAAAATTACCCTAATAGATTATTAAAACATTAATTTGAAAAATAAAATTAATTTCTTAAAATACCATTTCGAAAAATGGTAGAAATTAATTATAATGTTTTTACACAGAATTTAATAATTTTTTTCAAGAAAATATATTATTAAAAGCACAGAATTAATTTACTAATAAAGATTTCTAATTTATTAGTAATTGATTTATATATTTAAATTAATTAAAATAATAATATATAGTTTTCATAATGTTGATAATCATATTCATTCCCATTAATTTAATGAGTAGGTTATAACATAACAAGATTTTTTTGAGATCTATATTGCATGAAATTCATTAAATCATACACATATAGTTTACTTAATGTTAAATATATTATAAAATAATGGGTTGTTACAAATATATTAGTATTTAAGATCATATATCTTATTTCTGATAGTAAATGGGTTAGTCTAATACAAATTATAACAAAAAATATTTGCCAAATGGTTGTGTATAAGGACAATAATGAATTGATTCCCATAAGTGTGCAACATAGTTGGGACTCTTCATTGACTGCCATATCCTTATCCATTTCACTTGAAGGGAACACTTTCCATTACCATTTTTTGACCAAATATCGAAAAGTTTATTGGGTATGTCTCATTACTGTTTTCATCATGGATTCTCTAGACATCTTCTTATAAATATATCCACTAAGGATCAAAAAAATATGATATTTACATGACCATTATAATGACCCATACTTTACATACATTTATATTACTTCAAACTTTAAGTATACTCTATACAATATATAACAATTCCATGACAAGACAAAATATGTATCATTTCTTTAGAAACTAAGAAACATAAATAATTGGTTCATAAAACATCTACATTGTCTCCCATTTATTTATTCATAACTAAACTTCTTTTTGGAATATCATACATAATAAACTTCTTCATGACCTGTGAAAAAGAAACATATGAAAGGGTTGAGCTCAAATGATCAGTAAGGTTAGAAAAAGAGAATATCAACCATCATACAATCATAATACATATGAAAATTACATTTGGTAGTCTTATCTTATGTATGAATGATCTTGATATCATGTTATGAGATAAAAGATCATAAAAATTAGTGGAAATAATCCCAAAAGTAAAAAAATAATACATGATGTTTTGTGGAATATACATAAGCATAGAAAATCATTATATAGTAGACAAGGCTCATTTCTAAGACCATCATAGCGAACAAATTCCATCACTAAATCGACTTTACTGGACGTTCCAGACCTATATTACTAAACCAAATTCACGTATAGTTCTATTCATGTCTATCTCATGAGATATAAATCTTTACCAAATTCATTGGAGGGAGATATATCCCACCCATATCATAATTAAATCATTCTTATGTATGCTACAAAAACATAAATCATGGCATAACCCACGAAATAAAATGGATTTCCCAAACATCCTTCGAATATAATCCATATAAAAGAAAATAATTTCATAAATAAAATTCTATCATAACTCAAATTGTAGTGATAATAGGGATAAAAACATAACCCTATTTACTTAATGTCATCTTAAATAGAAAATAGTTTTGATAAAACACCTGAAATTAATTCCTGATTAAAATATCATTTCTTCTTAGAAAATTTATTCTTTTCTCAAAATTCGATGAAAACATTAAAGGAAAATAATTTAATTGAAAATAAAATTTAAATATTGAAAATGAATCTCCATGGAAATAAGGCGTTATGAAAGTGTAAAAAACTATTCATGCCATATATGTTAAAAAAACATTCTCCTCATACTTTTACCAGAGAAGTTAAAAAGAACCTTGTATCAAAAAAATGTCAAAAGATTCCTTTCATACCATTTAATAAAAATTGACCAACAGAAAAAATATACTTTAAAAAATTATTGATGTATGAAAATAATATTATATATTTAGGTAACATGGAAGTGAATGATAAATATAGAGAGTAAATACTTAAGAATAACCAATCTCAGATGAGATTGAAAAATCACCCCTTACCTTAAGTTTGATATCATTTGTATGTATCTGAACCTCATGTATAATGATTTAAATAATTTTATTAGATTATTCCAGAATCATAATCATTTTTATGATATCATATATGATTATATTATCACATGTTTGTATGTAACATTTCATTGTCACTTGTTATAAGGATGTTAACTACTTTATGTTCTCATGTAATATTTTTCAGATAAGTTCATGTTACACTTATTAGGTTATAATTAAATCATTTATAAAATGATATTAGTATAATATATATCATATTTATTCATTTAATTCATGTATATAATCCTAGATTAATTAATATCATGTAGAATGAATCTCATCGCATTGTGGGGATAATAGGATGTACGTACGCACAAGTAATGATGCCATTCCCAAAATTATTGAATGTTATTGAAGTGGATGGTGTATAATATTTCATAATTAGTATAATTTTATAATAATCATATATAATTATTATTTCCATCACTATACCCATTTATTAAGGGTGGTGGTGAAAAATATATTACACCATTGTGTGGAGATGGTGAGATGTACGTACACACACACATTGATTTTTTTTCATAGGATGGATAGAAGAAAAAATATGGTTGTTTCATATTTATAATAACATATAATTATATGAATGAGACTTATGTTATTACTTTATAATGAAACAAATAATGAATAGTATGTAAAAAAAGAAAGAAGTTTGAAAGAATCGGTAGAAGAGATTACCTCGTTTTCTAAGTGCTTCCTCTAAATCTTTTTTTGGAGCACTAGAGTTGGTCTTTGAAGATGACCAAAACATATATAATGAAAATATTGAATTTTATAAGGAACTAGAGAATGGGATATCCGATATTGAAGGCTAAAAATGAAGTGAATATGCAATTCAAGAAGTTCCCTTTTATAATTGAGGTGAGGGGCACTTTTGGAAACTCCATAAATAATAATTTATAATAAAAAAACATACCCTAAAACCTCAAAAATTTTCTAATTTGGAAGATTAGATATAATAAAGTTGTTATATAATCAACTAGTAATTTTTTTTTAAAATTTAATTGGTCAATTTATACCATATATTTTTAATTAACACTAAGTTATTCTATTTAATTTTAATTACGATAATAACATTATAAATATTTAATTGTGATAAATATTTTCTTATATGGTGATAATTAACCATAAATGGATATTTTATGAAATTTTAGTCCTTATAAATTTCACTTTGTAATTTTAAATATTTTTATGATTTTTAAATAATTTTAAAAATTATTATTTTTATAAAATGTCAATAGTGCCAATTTTGACTCTATTCAATTTTTTGATTTTAAATAAAATAAAAACATAATATACATTCCAAAAAAACCTTTAATAAACTCCAAACATTTCAAAATAACCTATAAAATTTATTGAGAACCTTAATTGACTCAAATTATTATTTTTTAATATTTTCAAGATCATTAATTTGATATTTATATTAATAAAATAATTTCTGCGTCACCGTTGTGCCAACCTTAATGGTAATTATTTAATATATAAAAATTATAAATAATTTTCTATGATGTAGGAAATTATTTTAAATTTTTAGAGGCTATCTATAGTGTATATTATCTTTTGTGTATCCATATATTAAAATTAATATACTTATATAAAATTATATTTTGACATTTTTTCATATTAATTAGTTATTATTATATTCATGTCATATTTCTAGGTAATTGGCCATTAAGTGATTCCATTTCAAAACATATATGATACGGGTCTTCTTTTTTCATCCAATAGGGTTTTTACAGGTGTTAATGTAATTTTATAATATTATTTTTACCTTTCATTACCCAATTTACCTTCAACCATGGTAATAAAAATAATTACCAAAGTATCTATTCATAATGCCGAAAAATAAAAGTAGATTATTAAATTTTTTTAGACTTTTTGATTTCAAAAAATGGGGTCCAATTGTAAAAATTCAAAACATATAAGTTCTAGTAATTAATTAAAAATCAATTCCGTTATCAGAATGAGAAAACATATTTTCAACCATTAAAACATTGCGAAATATTGAAATGTTTGTACATATTAATTTTATGTAAAATTAATTGTAGTGACATAAATTATCTTTAATGATAAAAATATATTGAATTTATAATTTAAAACCATTCAATACTATAATTTATTCATATAAATTATCTCTATGAAAAAAGTTGTTTTCACTTAAAATTATGTGTTTTTTAGTATTCATCAAAACATGAATGTTATCAGAAAATATCATAAATTATACTAAAGAAAATTTTTATATCTCTATTTGAAAGAAATTGTTAATTTTGTAATATAAAAATTATTAATGTGTCAGAATCTTAATTTAAAATCGGTTCACTATTCAAAGGCGTAGAATTACCCTTTTAAGAAAATATAGTTTTTTTTACAAAAATAGGGCTATTCACACCCTTTGATTAAAATATCCATTAGTTGAAGGTAAAAAATATTTTATTAAGTATATAACATATATATCTCATTAATTTAATTAACAAACATAATTCATTCAAAAATACTTATATCTAATTTATATAATTCATAAATAATTGATAGCCAAAGAATTCATAATGCATTTTCATAAGTTAGTTATAATTATTTCTGTTAACCTAATATCAAAGCTATAATGGTAATTTTAAACTAATGGAATCATGTGGTTCATTTAAACTCATGATTTTGTGAAATATAATCCACTGAAGAAAAAAAATTATTTAAATAAATTTTTTCATAAAAACATCTGTGCGTTACACACATTTGATACATTTTCATATAGGAGGATTCCATTAATCCAATGTAATTCTCTATGTATATTCTAGTGTTTTAGGGATTTTATTTTCTTATATAACCTAGAGTATTTCATGGAGACATTGATGGATGATTTCTTATTTTATGGTTCCTCTTTTTATGAATATTTGTCCAATCTTCTTTCCATGATTCATCAATTCATTGAAATAATTTTTATGAAACTATGAAAAATGTAATTTTATAGTGGAATGAGGCATGTATTTGGGTCATGTTATTTATAGTAATGGTATCCACAATGATATGTGATAAATAAATTTTAATTTTCATTACCCTAACCAAATTATGTTCCTGATGTGCATTCATTTTTTGGTAAATAATAGTATTTATCATTGATTGATTAAATATTTTAGTAAATATGAAATCCAATTGTCTAAAATATTGAAAAAATATATAAAATTTGTTTTTGATGAAAAATTAAATAGAAATTGATGAATTAAGAAATCTCATCTATTCAACACCAATCATCCCACCACCAAAGAAGGATATACCCATTTAAATCCTGTTTTATGCCTCCAAATATACTGTATGAGTTGTCCTTTCATAATAACTAGAACACGCCTCCCATTTTATTGAATATGTATATAATAATCATGGAATCACACTAGTGAACTGAAAATAAATTTAAAATGAATTCATTTCCATAGTGTTCACTTTGAATAAAATTCATTAACATCTCTGTGGGTCTAGAGTAGTGGTATTTTCTATCCACATTACCATTAAATATTTGTTTAAGAATTGAAATTATGATGCATGACCTAGTTTATGTATTCTCCTACATCATGAGTCTATAATCAATGTTATAGAAAAAAATGGAGAGAAAAAATTAGTTCAAAAACATATTAGGTGAATCCCCATTGAACTAATTTGTTTCTCATCTAAAAAATCTAATATTTTGAAAAACATTTCTCAATGGGAAATTTCAAATTGTTCATGATTCCATCCCTCAATTTCTCTTATTTATGAACTTTTTTGGTTACATCACATGCAACATTCCATGCACAAAATCCCTTTCTCTTCTATGTGATATTTTTTTGGGGTATAGTCTTCAAGGCACCCTTTTCAAGTTCTTTTTCCTTTTTGTATATACATATTGCAATTGATTATGTATCAAAACAAATGGATTCAAACCAAACACATATCTATTAATCTCGAGTGTTTATTGAATTCATGAGATATCTAATTTTTTATTGTTTTGGTTTTTTTGAGGTTTATCATTTCCTCTCAAAGTTTTCTTTTCTGAAACTAAAACAAGAAAACATTACTCTGTATGTAAGGGGTTATTTTTAAAGTCCCCATTTCATATCACCCCTAACTAATAGAAAAGATGATATTTCAAATTAAGAAGTTATTAATGTTTTTGAAAAATATTATAATCCAATATAAAAGATATTATTTATTTACTTAAATGATGTACTATTTGTGTAACGTATAAATTTCAAAACACTACATCAGAATTTCACGTAACAAGATAATATTCAGAGAATCTTATCACCTCCTAGTATAGGATGAGAACCATGTATATTGTTCTGTCAAAAAATTTAATATTATTCTCTATTATGAAGTTAAACATAGGAAATCTCTGATTCATTAGTTATATGAAATGTGAAAGGACTCATATAATAACCACAAAATCTAAAAAAAGAGAACTAAGGACTGCCATAATAGTATGGGCCTTCATCTCTAATTCCACAATGGGAAAAAAGTTCTATTTCATAATGAAATGTTGAATTTACACCCAAGTAGGCTTCGTTCATTCTAGTTTTCTCCGTATATTATCACTAATGATTATATTTTTGCGGTTGTGTAGGTTAAAAATGAAAATAGAACAAAAAATAAATATAATGGGTTATCAAATAAATTACTTCCCTGAAACCCATTTGGAATCCAAAATATAGTCACTCCACCTTCAATAAGAAACCTTTGAATAATAATAACAAAAATTTTCCTTCCATCCTACCTTCGATTTATTTATAGAGAGTACACTGCACCATCTAGGTGTGTTTGTGTCGGGGATACATTCCAGTGTTACTTTGGATTTTTTCAACTTTATGCTTATTTTCCCATTTCTCTTGATGTATAGTATTTTTACTTTTCCCCACTTTTTTGAGTTCTTTAGGAAATTTTTTACAATTTCTTTATTTTTTATTTTTTGTTTGTTTTAGGTTTTTTTACTTTCCCACTATCTTATGCATTTTTTTTAATTTTTTGCTCGAATATTAATTTTAAATTCCTATGTAATCATGAATTTTATTTAAAATTCATTTCCAATTTCCACATTTCATAATATTTTAACATTTAAATAATATAAATTCACTGATATCATGTGATTTTAGAGGGGGGGGGGGTGATTTTATGTAAATTTTGTTATTTTTCAATAATATAAATGATTATATATTTAAAAATATTTATGATATCGTTACCTAAAGTGTGTGTTTTATGGGTTTATTATATCATTGAAACCCCTAAAAATCACTACAATCAACCATGATGTTTGAATATTTTTATTTAATTCATGGTATATATAAATTCAATAATTGTTTCCTAGTTTTCAAAAATGATTAATATATATGTTTGTTCATTATTTGATCTATTCAATTATTATACCAGATTGACCTACGTGTATGTGCCTATTATCTGACAATTACATTCAATGAAAAGAAAAAAAACAAAAAATTAAAAACACAAATAAATAAATGACGGGAGCATTGGAATGTAAAATATATGGGGATATCTAGGTCATGATCTTAATGTTTGAATTTATAGAATGATTAAGCGAGTGGATTTTGAAATTTGATTTCCATGTATATTGGGTAGGTTTAGTGGAATAAGTTTTGTGAGAAAATTTGTTTTAAATAACATATATTGACTAGATAAAAAGGTTTAAGAAATATCCTGAAATTGTTATCACACACACACAAAAGGATATAGTTATATGGTTCACTTGTAAATTCGTTTCTAATACTAGTATCATATATCAACTAGATTTTAGTTATGATAAATTTTATAAGATAGTAATTTCTAAGACTACTAAGTCTATCTCTTTGATGTGGTTCTTAATTTTCTCACATTTATATCATGAAAAAAAATTTCTTTGAATTGTTAATATTCATGAACTAGGTAATATCATTATACATCATTTCCTGACATATTACTCTTCCCAAAAGTAAATATATTCCTATGTGGGGGTGTAATAAAACCATGATTTAAAATTTCATTTCCACCCTCATACCACATTGTTAAAATAGTTTTATATTATATATTCTAAATATATTAAATAATTGATAACTTCATCTAATTATGATAGGTAATATTAATTAATATTAAAAGGTCAATGTTAATTTTTTTATGTTTATTCTATTATAGGTGGTGATTTGGGGAGCCCAACAAGAAGTGGGATAAAAATGGTCCAAATTGCATGAAATATCTAGGAAATATGTACACATTTTAATATATAACAATATATTAGTCAATAAAATTGGTTTAAAATCATTAGTTATGAACCAAAATTCAGTGTTCTAAAACTCTTATGAATTCACATAAATACAATTATTCCATCTGGTGACCCAATCGAATTGATCTGTATAGAAACATGAATATTCTAGAAATTATAATTATATATCTTTATTTTAACAATATCTCCAAATTTTAATTACTAATAGGAGATATATTTTATATGTATAAAATCAATAGGGCACTAAATAACTCTTACATTTTTTAAAATTTGAAATTAAATTTTTACATATCCAAATATAAACATAAGTGGTATCTCGAAATCTGGGTTTGAAATTCCCCTACCATGTTGCTTTAAAAAGGATTCCTTGGGTACCTCATTTTCAAGTTTGACCAGGGAAAAATATTTTATCATTATCAAACTATATAGTAGTGATTAATCCATCCTAAATGGTTTGGAGTCCCCTATCCAGATAGAGGGATAATATATAAATACAGAGGCCCATAATATCCATATTCTCCTCTCAATGGAAAGATAAATGGTTGGTGATCATTGTAAGGGAGATATATATATGATCTTTGTGTGATGTTTTGAGTGTGAAACATTTTTTTCTGATTGTAAAATACAATAATATATTTTTTTCAAAAAAAATTTAGATTTCAATCTTCCTTAGGAGCTATTATACCATGCATTTGGTCTATACATAGGTTATAAAATTTTTATTTCAATGTATGGTTCTACATGCATTAATATAATAACCTGGAGAATAATATAGATTTTGATTATTATCCTAAAAGAGTTACTCTAAACCTAATGAATTTTTTAGTAATATGAGATTGATATCCTGAGTAGTGAACTTTTAATGAAAACTTCCTTATATTTCTATTTAAGACAAATTAAATTCTTCAACCATTAAACTATTTAATTAATTAGTTTACTTAAAAGTTTTTTCAAAACCAAACTAACTTTTTAGTTATTTTTAATATAAAATCACACTTTAAACCCTTCATCACACATTGATATATGAAATATGGTTTTCCCTATACTATAAAATCACCTATAAAACATTAATAATTTTACATGTCATGAAAAAATAGTCACTCTCCTCTATCTTATGTATAATATGATGATACTTACCAGGAGGTAGGGGATTTATAAAGTTCTTTCCAATATTCTAATATAATGCATTCCTTATTAAATTATTGTGGAATTTTCCATGTGGTATTGATTTAAATAATTTTGATAACTACATAAAAAGAATATGTGATGAACATTTATATATATATATATATATATATATATATGTGTGTTTGTGTGTGTTTTGTGTTGTCATATATTGTTTTTTGGTGGTGATACCTTTTTGATTTAAGATAATTTGAATAATTCAAGGGGTATATGATAGTAATTTAGATGGAATGATTATTGTAGTGAAGTGGAATAAAAAACATTAATTAATATATTTTTTATCCTTTTAAATCTTATAGACCAACATATGTGTGATTTTCCAATTTTTTACCCCTAACTATTGTGATATTCATTTTCAATACGAATCTAAATAATTGTTATGATTAATTTCTAGAATCACATGGAATAATTTAATAATAATTAATTCCCATAATTAATGGTCTTATGAATAATTAGACTTAGAACTTTTGAAGAGTTTATTTGAATTGGTGATAACTAGATGAGAAAGTTGATGATTTTGGATAAAAAGTAAATAACAAATATTAAACTCGGTAGTGGGAAAAAATTTAATAATTGGTAACTATTTAATGGATGTATGATTAAAAAATGGTAAGGTAATATGTAAGATAAAAACTAGGGAAAATTTATTTATA
Organism: Viscum album; assembly: GCA_963277665.1. Classification (NCBI taxonomy): domain Eukaryota; kingdom Viridiplantae; phylum Streptophyta; class Magnoliopsida; order Santalales; family Viscaceae; genus Viscum; species Viscum album. The sequence continues at coordinate 1,234,221,041 of OY728128.1, forward strand.
TCATATTTCTTAATGAATTATGAAATGAATATGGAAGGAAATAATGTAGTATAGAATGGGATGTTGAATTTTTTTTATAGTTATAAAGTAAATGGAAACCAAATAGAATGATGAATATAAAATTTTATGGAGACTGGGTTGTGAATTTTTTTTAATAAACAAACAATGGAATGATCATATGGGTAATAATATGATAAAATTATGAATAAATGGATCATAATGTAAATGGATAGTTGAATGGGTAAACTATAATTGTGAATATAAATATGGGTTGATTAAGAATAATGTAAATATTTAAGGTTGAAATTAAAATTCTACATGGGATTTTAATTATTTATGAATGAGTTTGGATTGAATGAATAATAAATCTAATAAAATTACAAATTGTTAAAAATAGGGATAGATGTGATTTGGTAATGAGATATTTTTTCTTATGTAGTTTCCTTTTATAGGGAATTGGATGTGTTATTAATTTTTCATCTTTATTATAAAATGTGTTTCATGATATATGGTTGTAATATTGTTGTAATTTCCAAAAGTGGTTTTGGGGGACAAATGTTTTAGAAGGGAAAATGTAATGAAACTTACATTATGGACTATGATGGATCATGTTAGGTGTGGTCATATTGGATATAATGTATTAAGGTGTAGCATGTGGTTTACTAGAATATCCAATGGGTTTTTAATACGATGAAGTGTGTGGGGGGGGGGAGAAGATGGTGATGCATGGTGGTAGCTATGTAATGTATAAGTAGGAAAAGTGGTTGATACTCTTTATGTTCATGATATCCTATTATTACAATTATGATATGGTGATGATGTAATTGTTGGTTGTGATGGTAGTATATAGTTGGTGGTGGTTAATGGTGATGATGTTGCATATATGGGGGATATACTTGACTGGATTAGGGAATAAGGTTGACGTACTTCATGTTTACATTAGACCACACAACATATGGTTTGGATGTAAATTTGTGATGATGGTATATAAGGATATAAAATGTGGTTGTGGAATGAAATACCTATGGTTTGGAAGTTGCATGTGGATATATGATGATGGTGTGAGGTTGTTTTGGTTCCAATCTTCCATTATTGAACCAATATGGAGAGGGGCCTACCAACATTCAATATACCACATAGAGGTTGAATAAATCTTCTGATATGTATGATTGGTGATGGAAATTATTGTTCATAGATAAGGAAGTGTTGTGGTAATGGTTTCATAATTTTGGTTTGGATTGGTTGATGAAGATATAATTGGATGATCCTGATGTGGGGGGCTTGGTTAAAATTGTTGCATTTTTGTAATGGGGTTTTTTTTGGATTCTCCATTATATTATTTTATTTTCTATGAACCTACTTGTATTAATATCCTTAATATCTTTCAATATGCTTTCACACATACTTAATGTTGCATAATTATTTCACATATATGGTGATTTTATTAGAGGGGTGATCCCACTATATACTCCCAAGTGCTCACCCCACAACATTTTTCTAATTTTTTGAAAGATATATCACCTGAGTTAGGAGTTTTTATTGATTATATTAGATTTAGTTGGTAGAAAAATCATTGTTTATATTTCCACTTGTATATATCTTCTTGATGTAATGTATTTGACTTATATGTGACATTCAACCTAGGGGAATTTTTTTGTGGAATGGAAAATATTTTGTGTTGATCGGTGGATCTTCTCTAATTTATTAGCCTATAATTATTAAATAAGGAAAATTTCTTTCCACTGCTTGTTTTGTACCCATGGTTATTATATCCAAACTGTGGCCTACTAGAGGAATGCTTCAGGGGTCACTTCATTTCTTTACTATTGGTTTAGGATGGGTGTTGGTTGGTGGGTGACATATCAAGGAACTAATCAAAAATTACACTACAATAGATTACCCTTTTTCATGTTTAGAAATAACTATTATTAGTGCTAAAAAGTTGTTAATTTTTTATTCACACTAAAAATAAGAGGATTTTATCAGTGGTAAAAAAGTGCTAATACACTTTTACTTTATTTATGCCGACAAACGATATTTTTTCAGCACTTCTTGTTAGAATCGATAAAATTTACTTATTATAGCAATGTGATGCTATATTTATAGCCCACTTCAAAAATTGTGTATTAAATTATAATTTAATTTATAATCAATTAAAATTATAATAAATTAAAAATACCATTAAATCTATATTAAAAAAATTGAATAAATTATAATTACATTGATATGTATAACTTTCATTAAATATTATATTTTCCAATAAATTAAAAATCATATTAAGATGTATAAGACAAGGTGTCCCTATAATACAATGTCCTTGAGATCCTATTTTAAACATTACCAGTTATTCAACACACCACCCCATCTCAAACAAAAAACAGGGTAACTCTAATAAAAAAATGTTTATGTTTTTAATACTATAGAGAAATAAAAGAAACATAACTATGAAAAATTAATGCATTAAAAAAATGAGAATATGAACTCTAAATAAATACACATAAATAAGGAGGATAAAAAAATAAATAGACAAAACATATTAAAAATTAATGTGATACTCACAACACATTTTCTCTATTATTATATTGTGGCATGCTTTCAGTCATATTCACCACATGATGTTTCCAATTACCAGGATATTGATATCTACATGTGAGAAAATAGTTATTGATAGTCATCCAAAAATTTCAAGACAATATGAGTTTTTATTCTTATTTTCTAGCATGTGATGAATGATTTGAAGTAAAATTTCATTTTTATATGAAAACAAACCCTTTTTGTCAAAATTACCAAATTGTGTCTTGTATTTATGTGTTATTTATTACAATATGTTTAAAATTAATTATTTTTTGTTTTCTTAAGAATCATGATAATAAAAGTTAAATTTCTCATTTTTGACTGTCAGACACACATTTTGAATTAAAATGTCACTTTTAAACTAGAACACACAATTTTAGTTATAGCAGTTATAACATGTGTAAGATTGATGTTTGATTAATTCATACATGTAAAAAAACTAATTTTAGATATTTTTTCTAAATATAAATATAATATTATTTTTTTCTCGTTTTTGAGTGTGTGACACATGTTTTGACCTAAAATGTCATTTTAAAATAAAAACACAAACTTTTGGCTATACATGCCCCATTGTGAGTCTGATTAATGTGATGTTGATTTTTACACATAATATAATTTCTCATAATGTATCAAGATACTAATAGTGGGTTTAATTGATTTTGATAATGTAGCATGCATTTTCAACTAAAATAGCACTTTTAATTGAAAACATGCACATCTAGTAATACCCACGAACCCATAAATTGTACTAATTTTAGGTTTATTTTTATATATAAAAAATGAAATTTGTTATTTTATTAAAAAAATTCATGACAATATATTTGTGTTTTCATAGTTTTGAGTTTGTGACTCATGTTTTGAACTATAATTTTTTTAATGTTAACACAATGTTTTGGTCATACCTTCCACACCGTGTGTTTGATTGACATGAATTTTATTATTGAAGTGAAAAAATAATTATGCAATAAATTCATAATATATCAATAAAATAAGAGTTCATTTTCTCAATTTTGATAATGCAACATGTTTTTTGAACTAAAATGACACTTTTAAATGAAAACATGCACTTTTAGGCATACCAAACACACAGTGTGTCATATTGACGTGTGGTTGATTCTAATATTTAAAAAAATATATTATACATATTTATCCAAAAATATGAAGAATATATAAGTATATTTAATTGGTTTTTATTAGGTGACATATAGTTATACGAAATAGGTAGGCATAGGTGGCGTGAGCCAAAGTCATGTAGGTTTGAGCCCATACAGATTCGTTTCCAAAAGCCCATATATAATGAGAAAATATTTTAAGCCTAACCCTCCAAAAATAATCCCATGGGTAGCTTAATTTATTTCCCTCAATAAAAAAAATACAATTTATAATAATCTATATATTTTATTTTTTCTCATTTTTAATAGTAGTTTTGGGGAGAAATATGGTGGTAGATTTTTAATAGATGTGATGAAATATTTTTTGATGGGTTAATTGTAACATCCTAATATTTTATGCCATATATTTTTTTGAAATTTATTTAAATTCTACAATGGATTGTGTTACACACTATACAATGTTTAGCTTGCATCACAAACAATACCAAATTTATGTTGCATTGCACGCAACATCGACTACCTTTGATGAGTTATATTACACACAAACATGAGACATATAGGAAAACAATATACTATTAATTTTATTGTGATATTAATCACCTAGTATTTGGAATAAAGGGAATTAAATAGATTTAACTAAATTATAAAATTATAGTTTACACATGTTTATAAGTTGAATTCATTGGTTAACAATTAATTATAAATGAAAATAATAACCAATTGAATATAACATGTGTAACAACATAGGTAATGATAGAATACTAATTTTTCATATTTATTAATATTTATAAATAAAATAGTAATTATGACTTAAAATGGAATCTATGTACGATAGTGTAACTCACACACAATAGTGAGTTTCTCTAAAATATTGTGGTGCACACAAGACTATGTTATACTAAAAAACAATAATTTTCATATTATTATATTACGCAGTTATTATCACCTAGTAATTTTATTGAAAAAAATTAATTGGACTGACTATATTATATTTATACATTTTTTTAAAATGTTTATACATTCATCTAATAAGCATGATAGGCATAAAATAAGAATAAAACCAATTTTAAGCATTGAAAATTATATATTTTTAAAAGGTATTTTTACTACCATTTAATGGAAAACACATTTTATACCAAATTATCGAAAATTTTAAAATTTTTATATGAAAAGATTAATTTTTTTTTAAAATAAAAATATAAAAATATTAATGGGGTTAATTTTTGTTTTTTAATGAGAATTATCAAATTTTTATGAATGATGAAAATAAAAAATTTTATTTGAAAACAATTTTTTTGCTCAGATTATTTATATAGTTAAAATATGTTTTTAATTTCTTTTGGAAAAATTATTTCATTTTTTTAAAATTTAAACAAATTTAGGTAATTAAAAGAAATTTTACATTAAATGTATATATAAAATTAAAGAAAACTTTTTACCTTTTTAACTTTAAAAACTCACTTTGTCGTGCCCTCTCTGGGATTAAATTTAAAGTATTTTCTGGCACTTCAATTATTGTAATTTGGAGAAAATCAATTAAATATTTGGAATTATAAGTATTTATAATTTTAATATGTAAAAATTAATTTTTTATCAAAAAATTTAGTGAAATTAATTAAAATTATTTACAACAATCAAGAGAAAAATTAGCTTAACAATTGACTAAACCTTAATCATAAGAGAAAAAATTAACTAAAAACTTATCAAAAATACATTGGATGTTCATATTTAAACCATACACTCAATTGTTTTATAATTTTTATCATTATTGGATCTACTATACATTGTAGAAATGTGAGTGTAATTCCATTTTAAAAAATTTAGAAGAATTTTCCCCCCTCCACTATAAAAAGGCACTGACCCTTACAATTTATTCATAACTATCAAGGAACTTATTCTAATAAAATAAATGGACATATGAGATCCAAAAATCCCTAACATAACCCTAGAGTCATATCTTTGGGTATAAATCCATCCGATAATTTATACGGTGCAAACTAAAATAAGTTACCCGAAAAAGAGGCAACTTTCATCTACATACATTTTTTACTTTTTTTATTATCTAATACCTTAATTTATTATTATTAAATTATTATATAATTACATAAATATCTTAAATACACTTATATGTTTTATGTTATGTTTTTGGCCTATATCTACATACACTTCCATCAAATAGGTAATGATATTATCGTTTCTGTACGAAAAACTACCATCTCACGTGACAATGTCATTCGTTTTTCCTTTACCACCTCCAATTGTTGGGAATTATGATGGAAAATATATTTTTATATGATATATACATATGATATTTATTATATATCCGTACTTATATATTTTTTATATACTCTTACCTTCATGATTTCTATTTTGTGGGAATATAGTAACATCATTTATGGACGTGTGGACTACTGCCTCCTCAAAGCGATGTGATATGTTCACACACTATATGGAATGTATTAATGATGGGTTTAATAAAATTTATTTTAAATAAATAACATCTATACAAATTTAATGAAATAATTAAATTTATATTAATATAATATATCATTTTATTTAACACCTTTTCTCACACTGAAAAAGTGAAACGTCATTCGTGGACATGTGGAATACCGCCTCCTTCACAAAATGTGATTCGTTTTAGATACAAATTATTAAATAAATAAGTATATATGATTAAATAATATGGTATTTATTATAAAATTATCCTTATATAAAGAAACATTTTACTTATATTCTTTCCATATTGATCATTGAAAAATGGGAACATTTCCCCTACAAACGTACAAACTACCATATACATGATTGTAACGTTTGTTCATTTTTCATAACCATATTTAATGATAATTTTAAAAATATAATTTATGTTTAAATAGGATAATTATTTTATGATTATTTTTATAGATATTTTTTTAATTCCCCTTTGACCATTGTTGACCTACCAATGTCATTTTTGACACATAAACCAAATAATGTCAAAACAACTGATATAAATGTGATTATTTATGATATTGTAATAAGTTAAATAAAAGATTTGATAAAATTGAAAAAGATATGAATAAAATAAATAGTTAATATATGTTTATTATTCAGGATGATTAAGATCTACATGACAAGATAGACTCAAGATAAGGGATTTCATCTCAATCTCTTTTTATTACGAAATTTCTTGACGATATGAACCTTTATTATTTTATAAAGTGTATATTAATACCGTTTTACATTACCTATACATATTATATTTTTATAAAGTTATTTTTTAATGTTTCTATTTAATGTGTATAATGATTTAACTATTCAAAGTGGCATGAGACACATTGAATGTTTAAAGATTTAATATGAAATTCTTTTCTCCATGTCTATATTCTTGATATTATTTTAAATATTTATTTATATGGATATAAAAGGGACAATAAGAAATATAATTTATATATTTAATTTTAGAAAAATATTTTTAAATTGAATATTTTTATGTGTTTTATGGAGAACGTTTTGTCAAATGAAAAAAAAGAATGTTCCATTCTTAACATACATGAGGATAATGAATTCTCTGCCACCATGGACATTATTTTATTTTTGGATTACATTAAACTATTTAATGTTTAATTAAATTTAAATCCATTTTTATAATTTTTATTATTTTTTATTGAAAATGGGGTTTCAAATAAAAGGGTGTTTTGGTATTTAAAACTCATTCTTAAAAGAAAATGATATTTTTATTTGAAAGTCTTTTTCATGTGGGTTTAAAAAGAGATATTCAAAGGATTTTATGAAGAGAGTATTTTAATATTTATATTTTACTTGAGAATTATATGAAATAGGTAAACCCAATACATCTTATTCGAAGGGTTTAGTCCCATTTTAACTCAAGGGTGAGCCTGATATATAATATATGAAGGGCTGAGTCCCATTATATAATGTGAGAAATGTGTGAGCCCGATATAGCTTACATGAAGGGTTTATCCCTATTATAGCTCACATGTTAGCCCTATATAGTGTATATAATGGGTGATCCTAATTATATATGTCCAATGCATTGGGTAATGTTTATTTTGTAAATTGTCCTTATTATTATACCAATTAAAATGGTTTTGAAATGGTTCAATAAATATGATGCTTGAAGTCTCCGAAAGGGTTTTAATTCATTGTCATGGGTTTTAGTGATTCTTATAGATAAAAATGACTGTTTTTATTAATTTTAATATGTTTTATTTCATATTATTAGAGATATTTAATGATAAAGGTAAGTGTTATATGAGTTTTCATGTTTTTACATAAATAAAAATTTCCTTTATTTTTATTTTCCGTACTGAGATTTTTTGATTATCCCAAGTTATTAAAATGGTTTCAAAGTTTTTTAGTATGAGTATGTGAAAGGAAGAAGTGAATTTAGAATTATTGGATAGTTTTTTGAATATAATTCAATCATTATTTTAAAATTTTAGGATTATGGGAAGAATTAATACTATTCAAAGTCAAGAATTTTTCTTTTATGATTTTTATGTACGATTTTTGACATAATTCCCTGAAATTCAAAAGATGAAAATATTTTCAATTTGAAAGAATGTAATTTGATAGATGAAACTCAATATTATGTAATGTTTATGGTCGGGGCCTAATAGTTGGTGTCAAAGGATTATTTTGATAACATTAGAGGTTGGGGTAATATTAATAACTTTACTTCGAAATATTTTACCTTCTGGATAATTTAAAATGTCATATAAATTGATGATTAAAATGTTTCTTAATCTAAATTAGTTCTATTCAGAATGAGTTTCAATAGGTGAAATATGAAATATATAGTGATAAAGAACCAAGAAGAAAACAACATTCCAAAATAGTATCTCGATATTGATGGAATTTGAACTAAGAAGTTTTTTGTAGTAAAGGATCATATAAAACAAGTTATAAATATTAAAGGCATCTATTCTAGAGAGGAACTTGATCTACTATGATGGAGCATGTGTTTATTTGGATCATTTTATGAAGTAACATACCCCAATATTTAACATATCATTTGACCCAAAGCTATCATATGGATGGATTAATTCCATAGAAGATATATTTGAAGTCATGGGATTCTTGTAACATCAAAAGGTAACCCTTTTCATTTATCACTTTGAAGGTGATATTAAATTATAGTGGTCTTGAGTAAATAATAATAGAGAGAAAGATGATCTTGATTCTATGGAATATGAAATACTATAGAATATATTCCTTTAAAAATATTTACCTAAGGTTGTTCGACATAGGATAGAGAAATAAATATTGGAATTAAAGAAAAAAGATGATGATTCAAAGGTCATGTATGAAGAAATATTTAAAATATTGTCCAGGTTTGTTCCATATTATTATATAGAAATTTATACTAAAATAAATATATTTTATATAGAATTTAAATCAAGTATACGCAGAGCTTGTCCCTCTAATTAATTTAAATGTTATGAAAAATTGGTTAGTTGTGCATAGAAATTTTAAATGGAATTTACCAACACATTCATATAATGAGAAAAAAGAGTAAGAAATGGTCAATTTGGAAGGAAATAGAGAAGAAACCATATAATAATTATGGAGGTTAGCCTAAAACTTATTTTATGTGTGGAAAAATACATTTTTGGTAATGTATTCCAAGGTTTGGAAAGTGCTAATGGTGTGGTATGTTTGGTCACAATCTTCATGAATGCAAGGAAAAGAGTCCTGAATAATCCAATAATGAGAAAACACCTATCAAAATTAAGATGGTTTAGCTGTAGCGAGTGGGAAAGTTATGATAAATTGTGTCTGTTGAAACATACATAGGGTGTAAATAATCAAGATTAGAAGTAAAATTGGGATAGAAAAATCATTTTGTACATCTATAGTTACTGTTGGGACATCTAGTAAAGTGAAAAAAATTTAAAGAGTTCTATATTTTTCAAAGTTTGATCCTAATACCAATTTATTAAGATCCCCTATTTTAATGTTTTAAGTAACCAAAACACCTTCTGATACAGTTATTTAGTATCTGTAGATGTATGATGTATATGTTGGGAAATTATTTGAGGAAAAATAAATCTACTAGTGTGGATGTATGTTTAATAGTATTAGTGAACATTAGGGTTATATATATATATTGAATTATTTAGTTTTAACTTTAGGTATTACTATTTTAAATAGTTATTAATGCATTATATCATCACATGATTGTTTGAATCATCTTACTATGTGTTAGCCATGCTGGTTTTGGTCAATATCTAAGGAAATGAGGAACATTGTGCTTTTCTTTTGAGGATTATTTGATCTGTTAAAATTTGTTTCTAGTGGTTTAGGAAAGAACATTCATTTTGGATACTAATTTTTTTGGATCAAGAGAAGCGTTTGTTGTGGAATCTGATTAAAGGATTAATCTCCACTCATCACGTAATTATATTTCTTTTTGATATTATTATATATGGTAATGTAATACTTTAACTCTAGGAAATGGTTCTTGAAATAAAATTTTATCCTATTAAAATATTTTCATATGATATTAATGAATTTTTCTAGACCTATTTGATTTTTGATTTTTAATTATTGAATTCCTCTTAAAGACACTCTCTGTCACTCCCTATTAGTCCATGGGAATTAATTTTTCCTTTCAAAACAATATTTACGATTTCCACCAATATTTTCTTGATGTGAAATCATAGTTATGGATAACTTCTAGTGGCCATTATGTTTCTAAATATAAAATTTTAGGGGGATTTTTTTATCAAATTTTACTATATGAGTATAGTAATGGAACATTATAAATGTTAATCAATTGAAAACCATAAAAAATTTCATGGGTAAAAATCATTTTAATGTGGGTAGGATGTAACATATTAATACATTATGAAATATTTTTTTTTCAAATTGTTTTAAATTGTATAATTTGTTATATTACACTCTAATGAATGTTTTGCTTACTTTATATGCAATACCAAAAGTATATTTCATTGCATGCAACATCGAATGTATTAGATGAATCATATTACACAAAATATCGAGTCCTACCAGAAAAAAAATATTATAATATTATTCTTATAGTCATAACCTAGATTTTGAAATAAATGGAATGAAAGAGAACCACTAAATTAAGAAATTATATTTTACACCTGTTTATAAGATGTATTTATTGGTTACCAATTATTTATAAATGAAAATAACGACTAATTGAATATAAAGAATGTAACATACCTCTTAATGATAGAGTAATTAATTTTTATATTTATTAATATTTATAAACTAGATGTTAATTTATTCTTTAAAATAGACTATATGTACAATAGTGTACCTGAAAAACAATAGTTAGTTTCTCTGAAATCTTTTGTTGCCTTCAAGACTTAGTTATACCGAAAAATAATATATTGTTAATATTATTATATTAAGTGGTAGTTATCACATAGCCATTATATCTATATGAATAAATAGTACTAACTATATTATTTATATACATTTTTATTAAATGTTTTCACACTCATACAATAAATTTAATAGGCTTATAATAAGAATAAACATAATTTTAAGTATAAAAGCATTATATTTTTAAAAGGTAGTTTTACCTTCTTTTAATGGATAACCCATTTTAAATAATTTTTTTACACTTTTATAATTTATATATGAACAAATAATTCTTTTTAAGAATATAAATATCAAAATTTACTTTAGTTGAATTTTTGGTATTTTTTCGAGAACATTCATATTTTGATGAATAGTGAATAATACTGAATTTTAGTTCAAAACAAATTTTTCTTCCAAATTATTTTTATAGTTAAATTATTTTTTCTTAGATTTAAAGTATAATTAGAACATTTATATATCATTTAAACTAATTTAGGTAATTGTAAAAAATTTCACAATGAATTTCTTTATAAAAACATAGAAATTGATTGAACATGTGTACTTTAAAAATCCACTTTGTCATCCTATATAGAAAATTAAATTAAAATTAATTTATTCTACTTTTGTGATTTTAAATTGGAAAAATTGATTCCATATTTTTAATAATAATAATTTATAATGTCTAATAAGTTCAAAATATTATTTTAATAAAAATATTTGTGAATGTAATTAAAATTAATTACATCAATTAAGAGGAAAATTAGTTTAACAAGGGGATAAACCTTAAACATAAGAGACAAAATGGCCAAGAAACTAGTAAAAAATACATTATGTATTCATATTTAAACCATATCCTCCATTTTATAAAATTTTAACTATTACTGGGTCCAAATGACATTATAAAAATGTTTGTGGAATTTACTTGTTAATTTTTTTTTAAGAATTCCACTCCCCCTGCACTATAAAGAAAAAACATGCTTATCATTTATTAAAACATATAAATAGGATTTTTCACAATAAAAAATGCCCCAATAATCTCTCAGATTCCATACCCTCACCCTAGATGCCTCACCTTTTGCATAAATCTGACCAATCAGTCATTTGGTTCAAACCAAAATGAGATTCCCAAAAATATGTACCTTTCATCAACATACATATTTTATTTTGTTTACTTATCTAATAATTTATTTTATTATTTTTATATTATTATATAATAAATAAAGTATCCTAAATATACTTATATGTTGTTATGTTAAGGGTTATACCTATACTTATACACACTTCCATCAAATGGGTAATGAGATTACCATTCGCGTATGGGGAACTATGACCTTACATAATGATGTCATTCATTTTTTATTTACCACCTATCACGGTTGGGAATTTTGAGGGAAATGATTTTTATATGATATATATATATTTTATTTATCATGTTTTAATACTTATTTAATTATTTTATAGAAACACTTTTATGCTTTCTCTTTTGTGTAAATACAGCTATGTTGTTTGTGGATGTACGGACTACCGCCTCCTCAAAGAAATTTGAAAAGTTCATACAATACATGGAGTGTATTAAGGATGAGTTTAATCAGAAATATATGAAATAAATAAAATATATATGATATTCATGGAATAATTACATTTATGGAAATATGATATATATTTTTCTTTAACACCATTTCACACACTGAAAAAGTGATAATGTCATTTAAAGAAGTGTGGACTACCACCTCATCAGTACAATGTGATTCCTTTTACATAAAAACAATTATATATATAAGCATATATGATTAAATAAAATTCTATTTATTATATAATGAGTAATCTAGAATGATCAATGTTACATACCTTATTTTCATAATGATCGTTCAAAATTGGGAACATTAGTCATGTGTGAATACGACTTACCATATCCATGATTCTAAAGTTTGAAATTATGTAATGATCATTATTTTTTATATGTTTATATAAATAAACCTTTGACCATAGTTTAATTATAATTTTTTTCATACATAAACCATATATAAGAAAAACACCCGACATAAACCGAATTATTTAAATAGTTTTTTAATACATTGTAATAAGTGAAATAAAAGTAATGATAATATTGAAAAATGTTATGAAGAAAGTAAATAATTAACCTAAGTTTATTATTTAGGAATATAAATACCCATGTGACAAGTGAGACTCATGGTAATGGATTTTATCTCATTCTCTTTTCAATGAGGCATTTCTTGATTATATACACCTTTATTCTTATATAAAGTGTATATACATCCCCTTTGACATTCCATATTAACATTATATATATTCTCATGTTATTTAGTTTTTTTAAATTTTATTATTTCACATGGACTGTGATTTAAATGATCAAAGTGTTATGGGACACTTTGAATGTTTAAAGAATAAATTTTATAAATCATTTATCCATGTCAGTATTATTTGTATTGTTTTACATATTTATTTATATTTAAATGAAAGGTTTAAAATAGATATTTTATTTCTATTTTTAATTTCACACAATTTTAGTTCAAAAGGAATACTTCTACATTTTTTATTAATTTTTTTAGTATCTACAAAAAGAATGTTTTATTCTTCACGTACATATTAACAATGTGTTATTTACACCATCAATGCCATTATTTTATTTTTAGATTAATTTGAAAAATTTCATGTATCCTTAAATGAAAAATAATACATATATTTTTGGTATTTTGGTATTGATTTTTTTATGTAAAATTTTATTTTGGTACTAAAAATGGGTTCTTTAAAAAACACGATATTTTTATCTGAACGTATTTTTCATATGGGGTTATAAAGTGATTTTCAAAGGGTTTTATGATGAAAGTATTTTACTCTTCATATGATGCTTGTACATTATATGAAACTGTTGATCCTAATACAACTTATACAAAGGGGTGAACCATATTATTGATCATGGGTGAGCCTGATATTGCTTATACAAAGGGTTGGGTCCTATTATAGCTCATGAGAAATGAGTGAGCCCAATATAGCTTATACAAAGTGTTAATACCCATTATAGCTCATGGGTGAACCCGATATAGCCTATATGAAGGGTGATCCCAATTATATATCTCCAATGAATTATGTTATGATAATATTGTATGTTATCATTATGGTTATTCCAATTAAAAGGGGTTTTGAAAAGGTTTGATGAATATGATGTTCTATGTCACTAAAAGAGGTTTAATTTCTTACTATGTGTTTTGAGGATTTTTTTTTGTGAGACAAATGTGTTATTTTATTCATGTGAAAATGTTTTATTTCATATTAACAAGGAATATTGATGAAAAGGTAACCTCTATATGAGTTTTCATGTTTTTACTAATCTAATGGCTTTATTTTGTTTTATATCCCCTAATGATATTTTTTGATAATCCCATGTTTTTGAAATATTTTCATATGGTATAAAGATGGGTAAGGGAAATAAAAAAGTTATTTATTAAGTCTTTGAGAATTATCATGAAACTAATTCATGATTAATTCTAAAAGATTTAGATTTTGAGAAAAAAGGATAATGATCAGAATTGTCCACTTTCTATTTTATTATTTTGTTATGTTTGAGTTATAGACTAATTGTCTAAAAATTAAACCTAAAAAGATCCTCAATTTGAAAGAAATTAATTTCATAACAAAAACTCAAGATTATATAATGTTTAAGGCTAGGGACTTGTATTAATGGTGGCTTATGATGATGCCGATATGGTGTTAAACCACTGTGATACAATGTTGGTGAGTGATTTGTGAGGGGTGATGAATGATGATGTTGGTTGTGTGGATATGAAAATAGACGAACCAATGAAAGAATGAATTATCTATAGGTAACAATGCATTTTAGAAGATAATATTATTGTTCCTATGAGTTTCTCTTCTATTTTCCTAATAAAAAAATAAAATAAAATAAAAATAACAAATCAACCCAAAAAATAATATGATTATAATTGCACATTTAGTATTGGAACCTTGTTCCAATGAGATGGGTTTCATTTCTGGATAGGTGGGATGAAAAAACATGTGAATATGGTTAATAATTACTAAATAGTTATTATAATATCATATTAAAACCATAAATATAGAAATATTTAAAATTTAGTTGTGAATGAATGCTGAATTAATATGACTATTATGGTGAGAAGACATTTGTTGTGGTATAATCATGTTTTTCATTAAAAAATTAATATGTTAAATAATCATATACTATAATAAAAATATTATTTAAATTATACCCATAGTTATGCTTAAACCCACATGGGATGAATCCATGTAATACCACACACATGCGGGCTCAACTGGTATTGGCCCGCACTCTTAACGGTCAAAGGTTTTAGGACCACTCCACCCACATCCTCTTCATATACACAAATACCACCAGCCATAGGCCTATTTTCCATTAATAATGATGAATGTCTTGAAATAAAATTTCAATTTTAAAATGAAAAAAATATTATTTTAGTTATTCTTGTTATAAAGTGGGTCATATTGAGGTGCTGATGATTCTTACACTTAAAAAATAAAGTATGAATTTTTTCTTGTTATATCAAAATATTTAGAGCATGTTTTCTTTAATTTTAATTCATGATATATGTTACGAACTAATATGTCACTTTTAAATGAAAACATACACTTTCATTCATATCGACCACACTGTGTGCTAGATAGACATGCAGTTGAATCCTATTGGTAATAAATGAATTAAATATCGTATTATTAAATTTTCAAGACAAAATTATTGTGTTTTCTTGGTTTTGTGTTTGTGATGTATGTTTTGAAATAGAATATCATTTATAAATTAAAAAACGTATATTCAGTCATACCATTATTACCACAAATTAGATTGATATATTGTTGATTCCTATATCTCATGAATGTAATATTGATTTTTTTTCAAAAAAATCAATACGATGAGAGTGAATTTTGTTTATTTTTGATTTTTTATTGCATGTTTGAACTAAAAGGTCACTTTTAATTGAAAAAAAACACATTTAGTCATTCTGAAAACACCACGTATTAGATTGACGTGTGGTTTATTCCTACACTTTAAAAAGTAATTACACATTAGAATTATAAATTATCAATACAATCAAACCTTTTTTTCTCAAAATTTTCTATGTGATGCGTGTTTTGAACTAAAATATATCTTTTATAATAAAACATTCACTTTTAATCATATTGGACACATAGTTTTTTGAATTGATGCATGTTTTATCTCCACATATAAATAAGAATTATTTATATTTTTTTAAAAAAATAAATAGTGTTTGACTAACATTTTGAACAAAAAGGTCATTTTTAAATGAAAATGTGCATATGAGGTCATATCAGCCCCACCGTGTACTAAATTAATTTGAGACTGCTTAATACAGGTCAAAAATGAAATATGGATTGTTTTCATAATGTATAAAAATAATATGAGATTATTTTTCTAATATTTTAGTGCGTGACATGTATTTTGAACTGAAATGTCACTTTTAAATGAAAACACACACTTTTGGTCATACCAGATATAAAATATATATATATATATATATAAAGTATCAATGAAATACTATTTTTTTCTTGGTTTTGATTGTGTAGTGCATGTTTTGAATGAAAAAGTCATTCTTAAATAAAACCACACAATTTCAGTCATACCCGACACATGGTGTGTTAGATTTACATGTGTTTCATTCATGCACACAAGAAAGAAATTATAAATTATTTTATTATGTTATCAAGATAATCATAGTGTGTTTTCCATGTTTTTATTAAGTGATTAAAAATTCCCAACTAAAAGTTACTTTTTAATGAAAACATAAACTTTCATTCATGTCTTGCACATTATGTGCAGAATAAACGTGTGGAAAAATCTTATATGAAAAAAATACATTATCGATATTAATTATAAAATATAAAGAAAATATAGGGGAGTTTTCTTTGTTTTGAGTTTGTGATGCACATTATTAAACTAAAATTTCCTTTTTAAATGAAAAAACACTTTTTGTCACACCAGCCACACCATGTGTCAGATAGATGTGTGGTTGATTAATACACATAAAAATAAATTATAGGTCATTGTACCAAATTATTAAGAGAATCATATAATTTTTCTCTATGTTCATTATGTGAAGAGTGTTTTAAACTAAAATGTATCATTTAAATGAAAATAGACACATTTAGTTATACCATCCACATTGTGTGTCATATTGAAGTGTGGTTGATTCATACGTGTCACAACTGTACTATAGATATTTTAACTAAAATATTTAGTTAATACAATACTATTTTCTCTGTTTTTAGTGTGTGATTCATGTTTTGATCTAAAATGTCTTATTTAAAGGAAAAAATCCATTTTGATCTTAGAGGACACACCATATTTTGAATTTTTGTGAGTTTGATTACTACACATTACAAATTAATTAAAATTTATTTTATTAATGTATTAGGAAAATTAGAGTTAATTTACTTATATTTTACTATATGACAGTGTTTTGAACTGAAATTCATGTTTTAACAGAAAAAACACACTAATTTAATACCAGGCACACCATGTGTGGAATTAATGTGAAATTTATTCTTATGCATGGAAAATGAATTAAAATTTTACCACAAATAATCAATACAATAATAATTTTTGTGCTCATTCTTGACTATGTGACATGTGTTTTGAACTAAAATGTCACATCTAAATGAAAACATGCACATTTAGTCAGATATATCACACCGTGTGTTTGACTAATGTGTGGTAAATTTATACAATTAAAAAATTAATTATATATCTTTATTTTAAAATATCAAGACAATTTGAGAGTGTTTTCTTATTTTTGAGTGTGTGAAACATGTTTTAAACTGAAATATCATTTTAAATGAAAACATGCACTTTTTGTCATATCAAAAACACTGTGTTTCAAGTTGATTATACTTGATTTTTATATATAAGAAGTGAATTATGGATTATTTTTATAAAGTATCAAGACAATTAGAGAATGTTTTAATAGCTTTGACAATGTGATACTAGTTTTGATATAAAATGAAACATTTAAATAAAAACACAAAATTTCATCCATACTAGCCAAACTCAGTACTAGATTGATGAGAAGTTAATTCCTACACCTATACAATGAATTTCTTATCTAAATAATAAAATATGAAAAAATATGAGTGTTTTTTCTTGATTTTAGTGCGTGAAATACATTTTGATCTAAAATGTCATTTTTAAATAAAAACACACAATTTCAATCATACCTACCACACCATGTGTCAGATTGATCTGTGGCTGATTTGTATATGTCAAAAATGATTATTAATTTGTTTTTATAAATTATAAAGAAATATATACTGAGTTTCCACAGTTTTGACCATATGACATGTATTTTGAATGAAAATGTCACTTTTATATGAAAAGATGTAATTTTAGTCACACTATCCACACTATCTATCAGATTAATATTTGATTGAATCCTATACGTAAAAATAAATTTTATATATTTTAACAGAAATATAAAACAAAATTGAGGTGCTTTCTCTATTTTGAGTGTGTGATGCATGCTTTGAACAAAAATGTCATTTTTAAATTAAAACACACACATTTGGTCATCCCAATCTCATTTTTGTGTCAGATTGATGTAAGGTTGATTCCGACATGTCAAAAAATAAAATATTAATTATTTTATTAAATTATATAGATTATAAAATCATGTTTTCTCAGTTTTGAATATGTGATTCTTGTTTTTAACTAAACATACATTTTTTAATGAAAACACACATTTTGATTTATTCCAACCAAACTATGTTTATTAATAACATGTGTTCAATTCAAAAATATTAGAAATAAATAATAGATATTTATCCTTAATAATCATGAAAATATGAGTGAATTTTCTTATTTTTTGAGTTTTTGATACATGTTTATATCTAAAAAGTAAATTTAAAATGAAGACACATACTTTCAGTTATACTTGCCTCACAATTTTTCAAATTGATGTGTAGTTTATTCATACACATCAAAAATAAAAAATGGGTTATTTTACCAGAGGATAAAGTTTAATAGAGAACATTTTCTAAATTTTGATTATATGGTGTATATTTTAAATTAAAATGTTTCATTTAATTGAAAATGAATAATTGTAATTCTACCAGCCACAATGTGTGTGAGATTAACATACGGTTACCTCATACAAATCAAAAATAAATTCTAGTTTTTTTCCTAAAATACAATTACAATATAAGTGTTTTTTCTCAGTTTGGAGTATATGATGCACACTTCGAACTGAAATTTCATTTTTAAATGAAAACAAAAACTTTTAGTCATAACAGACACAACATGTGTCACATTGATATAAGGTTGGTTTTTATATGTTACAAATGAATTATGGGTTAATTTAATGTAATATTAATATAATTAGAGATCCTACCTAGTTTTTACTATATGTTTAGCATTTTTAACAAAAATTTAACTTTTAACTGAAAACATCAACCTAAAATTATACAATACACCCTGTGTGTCATATTTTTGTGAGGTTTATTCATAAAAATTGAAATGATATATATATGTGTGAGTGTGTGTGTGTGTCTGTTTGTGTGTGTGTCTTAAAATATCAAGAAATTTCATGCGTGTTTTCTTGGTTTTGAGTGCGCGATGCATGTTTTGAATGAAAATAAAACTTTAAATTTAAAACACATAATTTTTGTCATAACAGATACAACTAAAGTGATATTGATTCGAGATTAATCCCTACACATGAAAAATGAGTTATGGATTGTTATATTAATTTATCAAGACTATTAGATTATTCTTCTTCAATTTGGACTATGTGACACACATTTTGAATTAAAATGTTTTTTAAATGAAAACAGACACTTTTAGAAATTTTAAATTGATGTACACATCATTCATACACATTAAAAATGAATTATCAATAATTTTACTAAAATATCATGATAACCTGAGTTTTTTTTCTTATTTTTCATTGTTTGACTCATGTTTAGAACTAAAATGTTATTTATCTATAAATATATATACTTTTAATCATACTAGCCACAAAATGAATTATATTGATGTGAATTTGATTCCTATATACATAAAATGAATTTTGGTTTCTTTTCCAAAAGTATCCAAATAATTATTTTGACTACATGATGACTTTTGGAACTAAAATGTCACGTTAAAATGAAAATACACACTTTTTATAATACCAAACAGATAATTTGATAGATTGATGTGTGATTGATTATTATATTTCAAATATAAAAAATAAATTTTTTTCCTAAAATTTCAAGAATATCCAAATGTGATTTTTCTATACTGATTATGTGACACACATTTAGAACTAAAATATTATTTTTAAATGAAAACATGCACTATCACCTAGACTAACAACACAAATTTTCAGACTGGATTTAGGTTAATTATTACATGTCACAAATTGACCAAAAATAATATTATAAAGTATCAGGAAAACATGAACAAATTTTCAAGGTTTTGAGTATGTAAAATATGTTTTATAATAAAATGACTCATTTAAACTCAAAATATATACATGCAGTTATACTAGATATATTCAGTGTCATATTGGTGTGTGATTAATATCTAAATATAAAAAATGACTCATGTATACTTTTCCTAAAATATAAGGAAAAACCCAGTATATTTTCTTTATTTTGAGTATGGGATTCATGTTTTGAATTAAAATGGAATTTTAAATTGAAAAAATGCTCTATCAGCCATAAAAACATAGCTTGTATAAAATCAACTTGTGATTAATTCTTACACCTCAAAATTTAATAATAGATATTTTTGATTTATTATAAATTCAATTTCATAAATTTTTCATAGTTTTTAGTATATAACACATGTTTTAGACTAAAATGTCACTTGTAAACTGAAAACATGCACATTCTATCAATACATCCACACCGTGTATTAGATTGATGTGTGGATAATTTATAAACATCATAAATAAATCATATATCATTTTCCAAAATTATAAATAAAATATAAGCCTTTTTAATTAGTTTTGAATATGTGACATACATTTTGTACAAAAATGTTACTTTTAAAAGAAAACACACACTTTCATCTATATCAGCCACATCATGCGTCTGATTAATGTGCGATAAATTTACTACAAAATAAAAATAGAATAAATATATTTTTTCTAAAGTATCAACTTAATGTGAACATGTTTTCATGGTTTATATTATGTGATGTTTGTTTTTAACTAAAATGTAAATTTTAAATAAAAGTATGTACTTTGATTCATACCAACCATGCTGTATGTCAAATTGATGTGTGGTTGATTTCTATACATCACAAACTAAATCAATGATCATTTTCCAAAATTACTTGGAGAATTCTAGTGAATTTATATTTTCCAAACCATGTGTCCTATATTGTGAGCTATAATATAACTTTGGCCAGAATTAATGGCCTAAACAATTATACAATCTTGATGGGTGTAGGAATAAATATAAAAAATTACCCAAAGGGAATCTAATTAAATGTATAAATGTGACAGTTTCATGAACAAATCATATACTATATTAAATTTAATTACTTATTTTTTAATTTGTAAAACACAAATTTGTCTCACAAATATGTTATTGAAAGTGGTTGGACCTAAAATCGAGTGATTTGCATCACTACTGAATATAAAAAATCAAATAAATAACAACATATCGATGGAGAACACATTAAAGAGTACCTTAAAGCATATTTTTTATGCCTTCACCAATAATTTATTTTTATTCAAGAAATTTTTTCATATAAAGTGAGACAAGGACACCATATAATGTTCATGATCCTTATAGAAAGATAATATAAATCCCCCTTCTGAAACTCAATTTATATCAACTAATAATTTTCCATTTAGAGTCCAGGGTTCTTCTTTAGGGATTATCACGACACGACCCAAGTTGGGGCTTAAGTTGTAACTACCCAAAGCCTGCCTCCATAAGCATAGAGTTTGAGACATGTTTTGAAGGAATAACTAACTTAGGGATGGATTTTCATATATACGTGTACACACACACATAGCTATATCGATGAAAAAGTGCAGAGGGAATGAATAAAAATACAAAACTAATATAAAGTAAACTAAACATGCATGAGCCTCTAAGTAGTACAAAAGTAGGGAAGTGAAAAATGAAAAGTGAAGTTGAAAAATACATATCCAACCCGAAATTTGTCCCAACCTTATATAGAACTGGGAAAATAAATAGCTAAAAGAGATATGATTTATTAAATCCCATTCTACGACCACCATACATGGTCCAAGAACCTAGAATCCCTAAACTTCATCATATTCAAGGTCGACCATATGTTTGTATTAATAATACATGATACATGTAGGAAAATCCCATGTAGGGGTGGTACAATAATACACATTAGGATGCCTAGAAAGATGAGGGTGGGGGGACTGAGAGGTATAATAGACGAGAAATACGTTAGATAAAACAATGTATATTGAAAGTGTACAACTCATCCCAAAAAAGAGTGACATTAATATCATTCAATCAAAATAGTCTAATATTATTGAGTAGGTGAACTACCTATCAAGTATTAACCATCCAACCATGATATAATAAACACAAAAAGCATCTAGAATAACCTATGTGTA
Source organism: Viscum album (assembly GCA_963277665.1). Lineage (NCBI taxonomy): Eukaryota > Viridiplantae > Streptophyta > Magnoliopsida > Santalales > Viscaceae > Viscum > Viscum album. The sequence goes on from OY728128.1 coordinate 1,234,243,683, forward strand.
TTCACCACTCCTGGGAAGATCATAACTATATCCAAGGAGTGGATACAGAGTAATGATATATATATATATATATACATTTAATAATAGAATCCTAATTGAGAGTTTAAGGGGATATCTATATCCCAGCTCCGTCTAAGAAAATGAGTATCCAACAATTCCAAAATTCCAACAATGATACCCAAATTCTCATGGGTTTTCCTTGAACACACAAGTGCAAGGAGTTCATTCACCAAACCTCTACACTATCCACATTGGGCAACATTGAATCCATCACATGGTTTTGTCCATGTATCAAAAAAAAATCACAGTAGAGAAAGCACCCCTCTTCATCATGAGTCCGAAGCTACATCAAACTATGTCTATTAAATTTTTTTTACAGTGGATGCTCCAAAATTTCTAGGTAGATTAACCATGCCAAGGTGAAACAGGAGGGTACCACTCTAATAGTATATGGGGGACCCATTCCATACCCTACAGGAGGGTTCCACTCGGATGGTAGAGGACCCATGCTCATGTCAGCTATTAGGTTCCACTCTAAAAGACTATAGAGGACCCATTCCCCTTGCCGAGTGGAGGTCTCCAATCTAGGAGTTGGTAGAGGGCCCATGTAGAAACCAATTGGGGGGGTTCCACTATAAAATTCATCAAGTACCTATGACCATCCCATCTGAAGGGTTCCACTCTAGATGTCATTAAGGACACATTCCCAACCCAACTAGTGGGTTCCACTCAAGAGTAAGCCTATAGTGATCCGGCCTGATGACTTCCATCATTGAGTGTTTCCTCAAAAGGTGTCATGCATAGTACATTTTACATTACATCTCTAAATCTTCAAAAGAGGTAACCATCACGTTCAAGACATGAAAACATTCAGTGTGGTCTATCCACATGCTAAAATACGAGTTCAAATGAAGGAGATGTAGTAAAATAATGTTTCCAAAAAAAGAACCAATGGCTGCATGGTGCATGAGGGGACCCACACGACATGTGACCCCACTTTATAGCCTACGAATGTCCATGGATAGAAGATGAATCTATATATATACAGCAGTATGTTGGAACCAGGTTCTTCAAAGCATGATTTGGTGTATGGTTTGTGTTTGTTGTCAATCCTCAGTGGAAGTTCCGAATGTGTTCCAGCAAAGTGATCATACAGTTCAAGCAGACAACAGTATTGGAGGTGGCGCTGTTTCCCAGTGTTTGCCAAATTTTTGGGCCTCAAAATCGGAAAATGAAGACATGGATTGTCTGCAAAAGGAGGTTCGCAGAAAAAGGAAGTGGTGCGCGAAATATAAGAGGCTTGCGCGAAATACTTATGTTAGGCGCGAAAAAACAGCAGGATGCGCGAAATAGGGAATCAAGGTTTTTCGCGCAAATAGTGTTTCGAAATCAGTTTGGTGAAAAATGGAAAAGGCATGGGCTGCGCGGAAAATAAGGGTTGTGCGTGAAATACTTAATCTGGGTGAAAGATTACGCGCCAGATGAGAGGTTTTCCGTGCCGAAGGGGATTTTGCGCGCAGTGGTCTCAGTCGCCTATAAATATGAGGTGACCCCCTTCTTTCGGCGTGTTGGAAGACTTAGAGAAGATCCGAGGTCTGATGTGAGAAAAAGGATAGCGTAAAGGGGCTTGCGCGAAATATTCGGAGTTGCGCGAAAAAGGGGATTTTTGCACGAAATATTTTTCCACGAGAAAAGTAATTTTGCGCGCAATACGAAGGTTTTGCGCGCAAAGGGTTGGTGTTGCGCGCAATTGTTAGTCAGGTTTGTCTACACGTTCTGGTTATCCGGTTCAGTGGTTCTGTGCGTTCTAGTGCATCTATTTCGGAATTCGATGCAAGCAGAGTCTCATGCTGAGCAGAGGCAAAGACTTCAATGCAAATCTATTGAAGAGACCTTCACGTCTATAAACTGAGTGGGACTTCACCAACGACAGTTAGCCAGGGGGAGTCAACGGGAGTGACCCGAGGGACGCAGTGAGCTATCCCTGAACAATTGTAAAGGCAGTGTGCCTGGGACAGAGCCCTGTCGGCGTATGCTCCTTGGACGTAGCCCTTAGTGGTGAACCAAGTAAAAATGGTTGTGTCTTCTCTGTTCATGTGAATGTTTTCATTCTGATCATAATCATCATACAGATTCAACAAGTTCCTACCAACGTGGGAACAAGATCCAACACATTAAAAGAAAAAGTGGTTACCCTGATTCACCCCTCCCATCTCAGGGTGTCCCGGGGTCCTTCAAGTGGTATCAGAGGGTAAAGGTTGCTGGTGTTGAATCTGACCTTCTTCGTCATGGAAAATGCGGTCAATGTCAGGGGAGTCCCTCACTTCGATGGAAGCAATTTCCAGATCTAGAAGAACAGAATGAGATCTCATCTAAGATCTCTTGGAATGGAAGTTCTTTTTTCTACTGTGCAAGGAATACATGTCACTGATCCAACAGGTCTGGCTATGACTGAAACAGACATGAAACTTCTTGATGCAGATGCTAAAGCACAGAATGCTCTCACTGCAGCCCTTTCTGATCAGATCTACCTAAAGGTGATGAATTGCACCTCAGCAAAATCCATGTGGGATAAACTTGAGAATAATTATGAAGGTGATAGCAAAGTGAAGAAGGCGAAACTACAAGTGCTGCACAATCGGTTTGATGATCTGAAGATGCATCCAGACGAGAATGCAGACTCTTTCTTCAATCAAATTACCGAAGTGGTTGGAGATATTCGGGGTCTAGGTGAAGAAATTAAAGACATTGATATTGTAAAGAAAATATTGAGAAGACTTCCACCTCTTTATAATGCGAAGGTGTCAGCCCTTGAGGAAAGAGATCTTTCCAAACTTTCTTTAGATGATCTACTGAGCAGTTTGGTAGCATATGAAATGAGAGTCAAACCTGAAGATGCTACGACTCGGGTGAGCAAGGAAATGGCATTCGAGGTCATGTATAAACTGAAAATATCAAAGGATAGTAGCGGTGAAGATGACGAAGAAAAAGAAATTCTTTCTCTCATTGCAAAGAAGTTCCAGAAGGGGAAAGGGAAATTCAAAGGGAAGTTACCTCTCGCGTGTTTCCGTTTTGGAAAAGTTGGGCACATTGCTTCTCAGTGTTTAAAAATGATCAATGATGAAGATAGTGAGGATGAAAACTTCAAGAAGCCTCAGAAGAAGGTTCTTTAAAAAAGGGAGACTTCAAATCTGGTAAGAAAATGCAAAGGAAGAGTTTTGTCTGTGAAGAGGAAGAAGATGATAATGAATTCTGTGATGAAGAAGAACCAGAATTCAAAACTGGGAACCATGCTTCTATGATGGCCACTGTTGAAAAGCCAGAAGATACTGAAGGAGAAAAACAACTGAGAACTTGTGTAGATCCTGAGATGCAACTTAAGGATGCGGTTAGTAAGCTTAAGATAAAATGTAAGAGCTGCAATAAGTGGAAATCAATTGTGGAAGAATCAACTGAATATGTTGATCAACTTGAAGCTGAAATTGAACGACTGGAAGAATTTGTAAAGGTACAATCTAAAATAATTGAAAGCAATGATGATGTAGTAGATCTGAAGCTGAGAATTGAAGAGCAGGCAAAGGTCATCAATGACCTCACATCCAGACTGGATGAAAAATCCAAGACTGCTGAGGGTCTTGAGGAGGAAGTAGTTACTCTAAGGAGTAAACTAGAGACTGAATCAGTTCCAAAAGAATCAAGGAAGAAAATACAGTTTGGACGATTCTCAGATGCAGAATTACTAGCAAGAGCCAATTGTGGTTCAGATGGGGTTGGAAAAATCTTGAGTGATCAAAGACCCGCTTGCATGGGAAAGAGTGGAATTGGCTGTGAGGCTGAGTCATCAACTGCTGGAAGTGAAAAGATCCAAAAGAAAGATAAGATGAAAGTTGAGCATGTTGAAATATTTCCTAGAGTGCTGAAAAGGGAACCCTCAATCCAAACTAAAAGGAGATCTGAAAATTATCCTCAAACTTTCAAAAATGGCAGATAGTCTTACTATTCTCCCAAGGAAGAAGCTATACGGAGAAATTCAAGTGAGAAGACATTTCTTCTCATGAAGTGTCAGTTCTGTGGCTATCTGGGCCATACCATGTCTTATTGTGAAGAGGCAAGAAGCTATCTGAATGGAGAAGATATAGATGCTCAACAAAGGAGAACAATTTCATATCCTAATTCTTATAGAAGAAATAATTTCTATGGATATTGTTTTCATTGTTCTAACTTTGGTCATAAGGCCATTAATTGCAGGCAGAGAAGGGACATTGACACCTCATACAGAAGTTCCAGACATGTCAAGTCTCGTCAGCAAGACAATGTTGCTACATCAAACAGGTTCTCACCTCTTAAAGAAGACTTTGACTATGAAGAACCTGGGTTTGCGGAAGAGATAGTTGAAAGGTCATCAGTTCTATTTACTCAATCTAATGTCTCATGGAAGGAAAGGAAGAAGATTGAGAAATCAAACCTTGCAGAGGTAGCCCTCAAAGCTACCAAGAACAACAATACCTGGATTCTAGATAGCGGTTGTTCATCTCATATGACAGGTAATGTCGGCCTACTAACAAATATCACAAAGAATGTTGATGGTACAGTAAGATTTGGTAATGATGGGGCTCTGAAAATCAAAGGGAGTGGAAGTACCAAATTAGCTAATGGAGAACTAAAGAAGACTGAAGTCCTTTACGTAGATGGCCTACGTCATAATCTCCTCAGCGTGAGTCAACTCTGTGACTCAGGACTTGTTGTTACTTTTAATCAGAAAGGCTGCACTATCAAGGGAAAAACTAGCAATTCTCTCATGAAGGGATGCAGAACAAAAGGAAACTTGTATCAGGTTGATAGTGAAGAAAATGTATGTTACATGACTGTTGAAGAAGAAAACAATCTATGGCATCGGAGATTGGGACACATCAATCAAAAAGACATGGAGAAAATATCAAAATTGAGAATTGTCATGGACATTCCCAACCTGAAGCGTGAGCGTGAAAAATCGTGTGATGCTTGTATTCGTGGGAAGCTGGTCTGCAGTTCATATCGGCCAAAGAAGAAAAGGGCATCTCACCTTCTTGATCTGATTCATACAGATGTTTGTGGTCCAATAAATGTTGCAGGAACACATAGAGAAAGGTACTTTGTCCTTTTCATTGATGATTACAGTAGAATGGCATGTGTGATGGTCATTCACAGGAAAAGACAAGTCCTTGACTACATGAAAACATATCGGCGAATCACCGAGAATGATACTGGACGAACAATCAAAGTGTTGCGATCTGACAATGGAGGAGAATACACGTCCATTGAATTTAAAAATTATCTGGAGAAGCATGGGATACAACATGAGGTAGCTGCTGTGAGAACTCCACAACAAAAAGGAGTTGTTGAACGAAGGAATCGACAGGTGAACAACATGGCACGAACTATGTTGATTGAGAGTCGTACTCCACGACATTACTGGAAAGAGGCTGTTCAAGCTGCAGTGTACATTCAGAATCGAACAGAACTGTATATGGGTGAGACAAAGACACCATATGAATTGTGGCATGGACGGAAGCCTTCTCTAAAATACTTTCGTGTCTTTGGAAGTAAGTGCTTCATCGGAAACAAAGAAGGAAATCAGGGGAAATATGGTGACAACGCAGATGAAGGAATCTTCCTCGGTTACTCAATGAACAGCAAAGCCTACAAATTATTCAACAATCGTTTGGGAAGGATTGTGGAAAGCAATGATGTTAAGATAATTGAAGAGAAAACCACAAATGCTTCACGGATGTCATATGCTGATGTGATAGAAATTCATGAAGAATGTGAACATGAAGAAACTACAAATGCAGAAATAGAGGAAGCTGTTCAAAACACTCATCAATCACATAATGATGTTGACTCAGAAGAAGAATCTGAAGAAGAAACTATGGCTGAAGAGAATACTACTGAACCTCGCAGGAGAAATCGAAGAGCTGAGATTGATCCATCCAACATAATTGGGGATAGGAGTGCACCCACTCAAACCAGAAGGATGATGAATACCACGCAATCTGCATTTCTATCAGTTGTAGAGCCATCCTCATTCGAAGAAGCTGCACAAGATATATCTTGGGTGAAAGCCATGAATGATGAATTAGACCAAATTGACAAGAATCAGACTTGGGATCTTGTCCAGAGACCCGAAGGTCACAATGTGATTGGTACCAAATGGATCTTCAAAAATAAGTTTGATGAGCATGGAAGTGTCATCAGAAACAAGGCACGACTGGTGTGTAAAGGATACTCTCAGATTGAAGGCATTGATGTTGAAGAAACCTTTGCTCCAGTGGCTAGACTGGAGTCAATCAGGCTTTTCCTTGCCATGGCACTCCAAAGAGGATATAAAGTATATCAAATGGATGTCAAGACAGCATTCTTGAATGGTTTACTCGAAGAAGAAGTCTACATTGAACAACCAGTGGGCTATGTCTTGGGTACCGATGAAACGAAGGTCTGCAAACTAAAGAAAGCTCTATATGGTTTGAAGCAGGCACCACGGGCGTGGTACTCACGGCTAGATTCATATCTCAAGAAGTTGGAATTCAAAAGAGGAGGAGTTGATCACAATCTCTATGTGAAGAATTCTCCAAAAGATCAGTTCATGGTTCTTGTCTACGTTGATGATATCATTTTTGGTGGCAGCAGACAAAAATCAGTGGATGAATTTGCCAACCACATGAAATCAGAATTTGAAATGTCTATGATTGGGGAGCTCACATATTTCTTGGGGTTGCAAGTGATTCAAAACAAGGAATACACTTTCATTTCTCAGGAAAAATATGCAAGAGAGTTGCTGAAGAAGTTCAATATGCAAGACTCCAAACCAATGTCGACTCCGATTGCTGTTGGAACTAAACTTGGAAAGCATGAGGATGGGAACTCTGTTGATCCCACCATGTACAGGAGGATCATTGGAAGCCTACTATACCTAACAGCGACAAGGCCAGATATTGTCTTTGCAACATGCCTTGCGGCCCGCTTTCAGAGTAATCCAAAGGAGGAACACATGTCAGCAGTAAAAAGAATCATGAGGTATATTCAAGGCACACATAACTTCGGGTTATTTTTTGCTGCAGGTAGGGACAGTTAATTATCAGCGTTTTCTGATGCTGACTGGGCTGGGGATGTAGTAGACAGAAAGTCCACTAGTGGTGGAGCTTTCTATATTGGGCATAAATGTGTTGGCTGGTTGAGCAAGAAGCAAGAAAGTACTTCTCTTAGTACTGCTGAAGCTGAATATATCTCCGCCACAAAAGCATGCACTCAACTTCTTTGGATGAAGCAGCAGCTAACAGATATTGGTGATAAGGTGCAGCAACCAATGGTGATTTATTGCGATAACAAAAGTGAAATTGATCTCACGAAGAATCCGGTTCAACATTCTCGTACAAAACATATTGAAATATGGTATCATTTTATCAAAGAAAAGGTTGAACAAGGAGTGATTAAAATGGATCATGTTGGAACTAATGAGCAAGTGGCTGATATCCTAACCAAGCCATTGTCCTCGGCTGTGTTCGAGAAGCATCGGTTGAACCTCGGTGTTCGACCACCTCCTACTGCATAAGGAGGCACCGGAAGTCCCCTCTCCCCGTTTGTCTTAACTGTTTTTATCTGCTTATGGCTGTGATGCAGGTTTATGGGGGAGATACTATCCAGGGGGAGTATGGCTTGAGCTGAACGTTGAACAAACTTTTCGGTATTTGGTTTTATTGTCAATGGGGGAGAAAGGAATAAATTCATGGCAAGAGAATTCAAGGAAATAAATTCACGGCAAGAAATTCACGGCAAGAAATTCTTCTGTGATGGAAGTGTAAGATTGTGATGAGAAGTTTAATAAGGATAACATCGGGCGTCATGGAGAATTTCAAAACACTAAGACCCAATTCAAGCTTCCTCTCTTGTTTTCTACACCGAGCATTGCTCACGTAGACATAGAGTGTTGGCTGAGTTGATTCTTGCGTTTTGGATTTGCTCATGGTTGGAGATCTATTGAATTTATTCTGATTGCCAACAAACCCAAAGGGGGAGATTGTTGGAACTAGGTTCTTCAAAGCATGATTTGGTGTATGGTTTGTGTTTGTTGTCAATCCTCAGTGGAAGTTCCGAATGTGTTCCAGCAAAGTGATCATACAGTTCAAGCAGTCAACAGTATTGGAGGTGGCGCTGTTTCCCAGTGTTTGCCAAATTTTTGGGCCTCAAAATCGGAAAATGAAGACATGGATTGTCTGCGAAAGGAGGTTCGCAGAAAAAGGAAGTGGTGCGCGAAATATAAGAGGCTTGCGCGAAATACTTATGTTAGGCGCGAAAAAACAGCGGGATGCGCGAAATAGGGAATCAAGGTTTTTCGCGCAAATAGTGTTTCGAAATCAGTTTGGTGAAAAATGGCAAAGGCATGGGCTGCGCGGAAAATAAGGGTTGTGCGTGAAATACTTAATCTGGGCGAAAGATTACACGCCAGATGAGAGGTTTTCCGCGCCGAAGGGGATTTTGCGCGCAGTGGTCTCAGTCGCCTATAAATATGAGGTGACCCCCTTCATTCGGCGTATTGGAAGACTTAGAGAAGATCCGAGGTCTGATGTGCGAAAAAGGATAGCGTAAAGGGGATTGCGTGAAATATTCGGAGTTGCGCGAAAAAGGGGATTTTTGTGCGAAATATTTTTCCGCGCGAAAAGTAATTTTGCGCGCAATAGGAAGGTTTTGCGCGCAAAGGGTTGGTGTTGCGCGCAATTGTTAGTCAGGTTTGTCTACACGTTCTGGTTATCCGGTTCAATGGTTCTGTGCGTTCTAGTGCATCTATTTCGGAATTCGATGCAAGCAGAGTCTCATGCTGAGCAGAGGCAAAGACTTCAATGCAAATCTATTGAAGAGACCTTCACGTCTATAAACTGAGTGGGACTTCACCAACGGCAGTGAGCCAGGGGGAGTCAACGGGAGTGACCCGAGGGACGCAGTGAGCTATCCCTGAACAATTGTAAAGGCAGTGTGCCTGGGATAGAGTGTCTGTACCTGAACTTTTGTATCCGCAGCTAGTGAAGCATAGTGGATTTAGGTACGACCGGCAACCTGTCGGCGTATGCTCCTTGGACGTAGCCCTTAGTGGTGAACCAAGTAAAAATGGCTGTGTCTTCTCTGTGCATGTGAATGTTTTCATTCTGATCATAATCATCATACAGATTCAACAAGTTCCTACCAACGTGGGAACAAGATCCAACACATTAAAAGAAAAAGTGGTCACCCTGATTCACCCCTCCCCTCTCAGGGTGTCCCGGGGTCCTTCACAGTACACACCATCTAGGAGGACTGAAAGGCGTGTCATAGAAAACCGAGATTAGGGATGTGTGTCACTCATCGTGTCTGTGTACCAGAGTACACATGTGTGTGCCTATACCCATGCACTTCCACATGGGGTTTCATCTGGGTGAAAGATTACACAGGATGTCCAACTTTGAAAGAAATAAATGTTATGTTATGAGTCACTACACACCATGTAATCGTTAATTTTTTAATCCCTATCCATTGCTGTGGGAGGGGCTACATGTCATGTGTTCTTCAAAGAACATGGAATGTAGTCAGGTTTTCCCAAGAAAACCCTGATCTGAAAATCACTACTTGATTAAAGTATTTCTACTAAATATCATGATCCAATATCAGCAAAAAATTGTGGACCTAGTTGGAAAACATTATTCAGGGCCACCACTCACTAGAAATCACCTTCGTTCGAGTTTGGGGTTTCCGTCTCTTGTTCTTAACACTCCCAGACATCTGGCTTTTGATTTTTGGATCTAAAATCAACACATAAATCCTCAAATTAAAATGATACCATATCAATTCTTCGATCATAGATCCATTCTTTTTCACTGATCCTACATGAATTTAGTGGTTCGATGAGGCTCATTACATCCAAAAAACGTCGAACCGGGACCACGAGGATCTAAATGGTTAAAAACTCTAACCAGATTGGTGAAAAAAGAAAATACTAATGGTTAATCAATCATGGAGAATTTTTCTTGAACAATCAATCAAGAAAGGGGATTCCAGATTAGAAAATAACTTAAAATTATTAAATTCTTGTACATGAGAACATTCATAGGCTACAAAAAGGTGCTGATTAAGAACAACCATTGATATACTCAATAATTTTAATAAACAGTGTAAAATAACCAAATTGATGAGTCCTACCTTGAAAAAAAATTTATGAAGAAAAAATTCACTAATGATTGAAATGTAGTCGTTATGTAACAATTGGATTTGATTCATAGTTCTATAATTGTTCAATTGATATCCACCAATGTAAGGATAAAGAGGCCTCACAATGGTGATTTCAAAATTAGAATCCCTACCTAGAAAATTCTCTATAAAAAATATTTATAAACATATCATTTGGTAAAAATTAATTAATTAGTTAATTTGGATAATTAATTAATCCACTTAAATGAACCACCAATGAGCGAGGGGTCTGAACATCCTACTTTGACCATTTTATGTCACACCTAGGGTAAACACTGCATTCTTGACTCAACCGTGATATCTTATTTATAATTTTATCAACACATTTTGAGTTATCCCTTTTTTTATAATAATTTTCATGAACAAAATATAAAATATATTTAATATTTTTATAAAATGAAATCTAGGCACACCGATCTTCTGAATTTCATATCATCTCATTGCTTAAATCTAGAAATATATATAAGAATATTTTAATTTCTATTTTAGGATTTAAAAAGACTCTATACATTATTCCCTTATTCAAATATTTTCTTCCAATAAAAGAAAAAACTATGGAAAAAGATTTTTGACACTAAGCCTGCATCCAGCTCCCCCATACATCTTCCCTACATCAGGATGTATAGTCAAAGTAAAAGTGTGAAACTCCCTCATCACTGACTCTCATAACATGAAACTAATCATTAGATGTCCTTGAAAAAGGACTACATTATTCCCTTCTTCCGAAAAATCAATTAGGTGAAAATATCAAGGATATCTGGTAACATAATATCTCATAGTTCATCATGTTGTCAAGACACGTCATATATATTATGATTTTAAGGTGTATATATAGTATATGTAAAACCTTATGTGTTCTATCTAAGAACATTGGTAGGTTTAGAGTATGTGTTTTTAATAAAAAGTAATAAAACATGGAGTGATTTGAAAATATTTTAATGAAAATAACATAACATAAAGAGATTAATAATTGAGAAAACTAGTGGATTTTGAAAAATATTAGACAAACCTTGACCTAACAATCATATAGTTAAGGTCTATCTCTTATCCATGGAATAAGATCTTACAAGGAAGATTGAAATCTCAGTAAAGTGGGTATGAAAAGGATACTTTTGCTGTCCAATCAGAAAAACACAAATCACACATTCAATACCTCACATCGATCAGTTATAAATTAAGAACATAATGATCACATGTATCAAAAAAATAATTAAAATTTTAAATAATGTAAAATACATGGAAGGAAATGTTTTAACACCAAAATTAATCCAAAACAGTATCAAGTATAAGCTTCGAAAAGTTTTTGACATGTGTGTAGATCCCTCACAACGAATGCCCATAATTTTGCTCGACATCAGGAGGAGGAAGAAGTTTGGGTGGAACTCCTTCTTAATTATTGATCCCACTATGAGGATAGGGGCCTAAAAAACTTCTAGGATGATTATAAGACTCCTATAGAACTCTAAATTGGCATCACATCTCTCCTTGGCTGAACATATAAATGGGGATCCCGAGGTACCATTTAGAAAAAAATTGGAATGTGGTTTTTGGCACACAAATTTCGTAAAAAAACATGGGCCATGGTTTTAAATTTCCAAAAAATATTATATGCATTAAAAAACTATAAATTTGTTTCCCCAAATACTGACTATCTCTGTAGAATGTTTTTCACCAATTGGAAAATTACATCTGGAGATATGGATAGATAACAACACACCACTTTTGAATTTGTGTAGATTCAGTGTGCTTGATAGATCAGTCCAGATGGGAAAATAGATGGTATAATTAGGCTTGGGTTCCTTGAGATGAGTTGTATAAAATTATATTTTGTATCATTACACAAAAGTTAATCCCATTTGGAGACATGGATTGATCTATATGTTTTAAAAAGTGGATATGTGTCATTGGGATCCCATGCACTTTAGCCCATTTTTTTCTGCATCATCTTTGAGGCCTCTAAATCACTAAAATGAAATTATCAAAACAAGTAAAATTTATATTTTTAATAGTGATAAACAAAAAAAATTAAATCTAACATGAAGTGCAATTTTTTATTAAATTTTTAATTTACAATAAAAATTCATTTTAAAATAGTGGTTTAAGGATGAAAATGAAACAGCGAATGGTGGTGCGATCACACCCCCACACCTGAAAAATTTCGCCGATGGAAAAAGTAATGTTTTTAGAAATTATGCATGAAGATATTTTCAACTTCATAAATATTCATCATTCAATGAAAATTTTATTCCTTGTAGAAATGTGTTCAATGAAAGAATCAAACCAAGGAGTTATTATCAGTGATAAAAAAAGATTTCTCAACAATTGTATCAGCATTAAATTAAAGAGGTTTAATGATACAAATTTTAAAAAATTGTTAAAAAGATAACCATTTCAATAATTCTCTACATGTGTCTGTGATAACATTTTCATGATATTCATTCAACTTTCTGTTGATTAAATATAAGTTATTTTAAAAATTTTCTACTTAAATGATCCTTTCCACCAAACCTGCCCTATATCCTTTGCAATCAAATTCCATGAACCACACACTTAAGCATTCCCAAATGTCAAACTATAAGATTCTAACATAGATATCCTCATATGTTTCACACTTCATCACTCCCCATGTCTTTTATTTTGTTTTAAAAAAATTCACTTGGAACAAATCTCACACTCTTCTCCCAACCCATGTTTGATACCCCCATGACACTAATTTATATAGTTATAATAAGATCAAAGGTCTAGGAAGGCTTGTCTTTGACCTTCCCAATATACAACCCTTTTTATTTTTATTTTTTGAGGGTGTACAATAGTCAGATAAGAGGTACACACACATAGGTAATTATGGTACAGTAATGAAATAGATCAGATAAAAAGTGAATGTGTTGGAAAATTACTTTGGAATGTAGAGAAAAATAAACCTCACTTATACTTATCGTTTATTATGTATAAATTTTTACACTTCATGGTTGGGAAAAAAGTGGTGTGGAGAAATTAAGTGACACAATTTACCATTAAACTATTCACAAAAGGGAACCATTCTTCTCAAAGGTTTCAAAATAATACAACCATTTATATCATAAAAAATTATCTAAATTTCAAACGAAAGTTACACCATAGTATTTAATTCTTTATAAAATGCACATCGTATCAGAATTTTTTTTAAAGCTAAAACAACATGAAATAATGAAAAAATTACATGCATTTTCAATAACTTCCATGATTAAATGAACAAAATTTTCAATGATTAAGTGGGAAAAAAATTAATATTCAGCCACAAGTGTGAGTGAGAGGGAAAGGGGGGAAAGTGAAAAACACAATTTATCAAGGTAAAAAGAGAAAAAGAAGAAATATGATGAAAATTCATAACTAACATAATAATAAACCCACCCCCAACACCTGTAGTGTGTCATGTCTTGACTGTAAGAAAATATAATGAGGTAAGGATAAAACATGGTGGGTTTCATTGGTATGTTGATTCATGAAAATTGAGTTCCTCCATCAGGAACTCCAAAGGGGCTTCGTGGAAGTGCTTTAGCTTCTTCCCATTGATAGTGAAGGTTTTCTGGGTTTATTCATTTTTATCCTCAACAAAACCAAGTGGAGATACATTATTAATAAAGTATGTGCCAAACTAGTAGGAATAAAGATTACCTAGATAAAAATTTAATGTTTCATTATAATAGAGGTCTTTCTGACCAATGTGGAACTACCGATGAAGAATGAGACAGTTGTGGGTAGCCTTTCTTTGCTACTTAAAAATCTTGGAGTTCTCATATGCACTTATGAACATTTCCTCCAGCTTCTGAATCTATAACTTCTTTTGAGATCATGCACTAGAAATAACAGAATGGAATTTTTAAATATCCTAGTAGATCTAGTTCTCAATCTCAACCAGAAGGAGACAAATCATTCCAAAAACCAACCGATACGGTCACATGCCAATGGGAGATTTAAATGATGTATGGTATGACCATAATGAATCATCAAGTCTTAGACTATAATAATTTCTATTAGGTTGAACCATTTTTTAGGAATCTCTTTTAACTCCCTATTTGACACCTCATCTTGACCATTGGCCTATGGGTGATATGAAATAGACAATCTATGCCCGACCCCATAACGACGCAAAAGATATTGCATTGTTCGGTTCTAGAAATGAAAGCCTCAATATAGAAGGATCAGTGTAATAACTCGGTCAGAGATTTGTTGATCCTATGAAGTCTTGGGATTGCAGGTAAATATCCTCGCCCTAAATTCATGCTTGAAGTTTTCTGGTATCCCCCCTATAGGATGGATCAAAATCAACATGGATGGCACCTCTAAAGTCAACCTAGGCCCAGTGGGTTGTAGAGCCATCTTCAGGAATCATCTGGATCAAGTTCTCGGTTGGTTCTATAGATCATGTGGTATTGGTACCTCCTTAAAACCCGAGATGCTCAGTGTCATTCATGAGATCTCGTTTTCCATGCTGCACAACTAGAACAACATATGGATTGAAAGAAACTCCTCCACTAAGGTCTAGGAAATCTGGAACGGTACCATCCACATGGCTTAGAAACTCACTTCCTATTGGATTGAATGTCTGCACTCTCTCTCCTCCTTCAACTTCATTGTTATGCATGCTTACCGGGAAGCAAACCGAGTGTCCAATTCCCTTACCAACATGGGTGTTGATAAGGACACTACCTAGAGAGGTAGTCTGCTCCCTGAGTTTCTTCCTCTTTATTTGTGGGATGTAAACAAAATGAATTATTTTAGACATGTAAACCCCCTTCTTTTTTTATAATGAATTTTTTGTTTTGGTCTTTGACCAGAAAAATACCTTAAAAAAAACTAATGATGAACCCAGGTATGCAAAACCTTCAACAAATTTGTGTTCTGAAATATTCTACAGTTGAATTTGAATCATTAGTCTTTAAAGCTCATGCATCTATCCATTTTGAAACATAATACACTTATAAAATAATTTACTGATTACCAAATGAATTGGGGAATGGTCCAATAAAGTCAATACCCCAAACATAGAAAATATCATGGAAGAGAAAGCGTCTTTGTGTATCTCATTTTTTAGAGATATTTCCCATTCTATTGTAGTGAGGAAAAGATTTATAGATGTCATGGTAATCCTGAAATAATGTGGGCCAAAAAATACCAGAATCGAGGAACTTACAAGCGGTTTGTTGGAGACCAATGTGGACCCCACAAGCGAGCATGTGGAAGAACATAAGAACAGACTGAAACACACTATCGAGAACACAATACATGAGTAATTGATCACTACAGGTGCACTAAAGGTAGGGGTCTTCTCAAATTTACCAACATGACTCATTTTTAGATGGTCATCCCAGTTTTTTTGAAATTAGTAGGAATGCAAGATTCTACAAAATAATTTACAATTTCAGCATACCAAGGAATAAAATCTTGCACTAGGTATATTTTATTATCAAGAAACTTGTCATTAATGAGAATACAGGGGGATGAGTCAATGTCTGAGGATGGGTGGATCCTACTTATATGGTCAGCCACCACATTATCTAATACTATTTATCTCTAATTTCTAAATTGAATTACTGAAGGAGGATCATCCATCGAATGAGATGTGGTTGGGGTTCTAGCTTTATAAGGAGATATCGAATGGATTCATGGTCTAATAACACAATGTATTTGGAACCCAATAGGGTTGAACTGAATTTATCCATGGAAAACAAAACAGAAAGGAATTCATTTTTAGTTGTAATGTAGTTTTATTGGGAAGGGTCCAAAATATGTGAGTCATTGGCAATGACATGTGAAGATCGATCAAACCATTATAATAAGACTACCCCAACTACATACTTAGAGGCATCACACATGATCTCAAATTGTAAATCCAAACCGAGGTTGTTGGATTTCTGGGGGTGATGTGAGACTCCATTTTAACTTATTAAAAGATTCGTCACATTATTTATAAAAAGAGAAATAGTTTTATTTTTTGAGTAACCAGGAGAGTGGGAGTGAAATCTTACCAAAGAAACAAATGAAATGACAGTAAAAAACAACATGATCTAGAAAATACCGCACATCCTATATATTTTTGGCGAATGTTAGGGAAGAAATGAAATACGCATTTAATTTATCTACATGGATACTATCACCAGAAATTACATATCCAAAAACTATATCTTGTTGCACCCTGAAATAAAATTTCTTATAATTTAATATGAGATCCTTTTCAATACAATGATGTATGACTGATGAAAGATTAATCAAATATTCATCAAAAGAGGAGTCATAAAAAGTGAGATCATCCATGAATTCTTTTATTAAATTCTATTGGTAATCTGAGAAAATACTAACCATACATCGCTAGAATGTACCTGGAGCATTGCACAGACCAAATGGAACCCTCCTACATGAATACATGCCAAAGGGGAAAGTAAATGTTGTCTTATCATTATCCTAAAGGTAAAGATGGATCTGAAAGTATCCAGAATACCAATCAAAATAATAATAATGGGACTTTCTTTCTAGCCTCTCTATAATCGGGTCAATGAATGAAAATAGGAAATGGTCATTCCCAGTGTGTTGATTTTGTCAGTGATAGTCTGTACAGACCTGAATACTATTAAGTACATGATTTGGAACCAATTCATTGTTTTTATTTTTTATTACAGTAAAATAAATTATTTAGGAACTACCTGAATAGGACTGACCCTTTTTATGTCATAGACAGTGAAAATGATTCCGACGACCAATAATTTTGTTACATCATTTTTAACCACATTTAAGAGGTTTGGGTTCGGTCGATGTTTTTCCTACCTCACTAATTTAGCCCTATCATTTAACAAAATATGATGTGTACAAACTAATGGGATAATATGAGGAATGTCTGCAAGTGTCCATCCCAATTCTTGCTTATAAACCCTAAAAGGTTCAAACAGTCACAATTCAGGTAAAATACGAAGTGAACTAGAAATGATGAATGGTAGCTTGCTTCCATTCTCTAGATATGAATATTTTAAATCATGTGGTAGTTGTATTATTTTCCATTCCATGGGATTTTGGATTGATGGGTGTGTGTGTGAAAGTGAGAGGTCACTAATATAATGTAACCTCTCAAAGGTATCGTCCTCATATGAGAAATTAGATTTTAATAGATTAGCAGTATCATCAATGGTCATTGGATCCTTAATGTTAAAGAAATTATAAATTAATTAACATGCATGACACTTTTTCTAGACGACTATAACAATCAATGCATGATTCATTACTAGGAAATTCAATCAAGGATGAAAAATTAAAAGGGGATTAGGGGAATGAAAATAAGTGTTTTCAGAGGATGGGAGTACATCAATTGATTTTACTGAGACATAGGAATGTTATTATGAGGGGTGCTTTATAAAATCAAGGATGTTGAAATCGACTATGTCACCACAAAATTCCATAGATAATTTATCATTATGAACATTAATTATGGTTTTGGAAGTTTTAAAGATGGGTATCTCTAAATTAATTCGGGCACACCCATTCATCTTATCATCTTCCATTTTAATCACATAAAAATTAGTAGGAAAAATTAAATTTTATACCCTCATAAGAAAATACTCTAACACACCAGATGGGTACGATGTACTCTAGTTGACTAGTTGAACATAAATTCCAGTGGGCTTTAGTTCCCCAACATGAAATTGAAGAGTAAATAGAAATCCCCTAAGATTTACTTGTTCTTCATCAAAATTATCAGGTTTTAAGGTGGAAAACACATTTTGAAATTCTTTTAAATTCTTATGTTGGTCTTCTCCAGCATGCCCATCTAATCTTTCTAATAAATGAAATAAATCAGGTTTAAGTTCCATATTAGGTGCATCACCTTATTTTTGAATATAGTTGGGTTGGATATCAATATTAGGTGAGGTTAGTTATTTTAATGTTTGATTATTTTCATCCACATTATATGTGTTGTGTTTAGTTTTAATGCGAGTTTCAGTGGAAGAAGTAGAAGGATTAAGATGATTGTCTATGTTTTGTGTGTCCTCCTTCAAAGGGTTCTCTTTTGTGACTTGGTTTCACAGACGTAAAATCCTCTCTTGTTTGTGTTTGAATGTTGGTAAGTATCAATAATTGGAACATGTCATGCACTAAACATAAAAAATAAATAAACCAAAACATTGAAATATAGGTAATGGTATAAGATAAAACAAATAAATATTAACAAAATTTACAAAAAATATTACAAAAAACACGCACTAAAATTCAAAGCGATTCCTGGCAGCGACACCAAAATTTGACCGAATTGTCATGAAACATCAAATTGATTATGATTTTAAGGTTTATTTATATAATTGTATATACTATAGGTAATCTCTTAAGGAGATATGGTAAGTTTAGAGTATGCAGTTTTTAATAAAAAGTACTAAAACAAGGGGTGATTTGAAAACAATTTAATGAAAATAAATTAACTTAAAGGGTTTAATAGTAGACAAACAATGTAGATTATGAAAAATATGAGACAAATTGGTAGTTTTTATTTCATTAAAAACATTTCATGTTCATTGTTCTTAGAGATTCATTCATGTTTGGATTTATTGTTTGGTTGAAATTAATTGGAATCCGGAATAATTCTAAAGATTTTATTTCAATGATTAAAGAACCAAACCATGACATATCAATCATATTTTCAAGCTTCAGAACTTAAGAATGGAATATGATCTTCCAAAGAATATTGATATCTCAAGAAGGTGGGTATTAAAAGGATTCTTATGATCTTCAATCGAAACAACACAAATCACGCACTCAAAAACCTCACACCGATCTACTAGAAATTAAGATCATAACAATCACATGTATAATAAAAAGAATTCAAATAGGAAATCATAAAATTTAAATGGAATGAAAATTTTAAAAATCCAAATTAATGAAAAATAGTAGCTAATATATGTGTCATAAATCCCCTTAAATGTGTGTATCTCCCTCACAACGAATGCCCACCATTCCGATCGACATCAGGAGGATGAGGAAGCTTGGGTGGAACTCCTTCTTCATTATTGATCCCCCTATGAGGATATGGGCCTATAAAACTTATATGATTAGTAGAAGACTCATTTGAAACTCCAAATTGGCAGCACTTCACTACTTGTCCACAATAACAAATGGGAATCCCTATGTTTCATTTTATAGGGAAATTAGACGGTGGTTTAGGGAACCCTAATTTCTTAAAACAACTTTGTCCATGGTTCTCGATGTCCATACAGTCTTATCTCATTTTTGAGAAAACTAAAAAATTTTAGCCCCAAATACTGACTATCTCCACCAAATATTTTCAACCATTTTGACAATCATAGATGAATATATGGGCATACCTCAACACACCACTTTTGACTTTGTGCAAATTCGATGTGCAAGAAAGATCAGTCAGGATGGGCCACCAGATGGAAGAATTTGGCTTTGGTTCGTTGATATGAGTTATAGAAAATGATGTTATGGACCAGAACACAAAACTTAATCCAATTTGGAATCATGGATAGTGCTTAATGTTTAAACATGTTGACAGATGTCATTGGTCCCTCATGCAGTTTGGCCCATTTTCCTTCCAGGTCATCTCTGAGGCCTCTAAATCACCTCCACCTATAATTCAATTATCAAAACAAGTAAAATTTACCTTTTTAATAGTGATAAAAAAATAATGGAATATAACATGATGTTAAATTTGTTATTATATTTTGAATTTAAAACACAGATTTAGTTTAAAACACAGGTTTATAGGTGAAAATGAAATAGTGAATCGCTGGATGATCACACCTCCACACCTAAATATTTTTACTCCTAGGAAAAGTCACATTTTAAGAAATTATTCATGTAGATATTTCCAAATTCATAATGATTTAAAATTCAAGGAATATTTAATTTCAAATATAAATATGATAAAAAAAAATCACTCTCAGGAGTTTTTCTCGGTGATCAAACAAAAATATGTCTCAAAAATATTATAAACATGAAATTCAAGGGGTTGAATTTTACATATTTCAGAAAATTGTTCCATAGACAAAAATGTTATTAATTATCCATGTTTGTGTGTGACAACCATTTAATGCTATTATTTCCACTTTCTAACAAGTAAATATATGTTATTTTAAAAAAATTCTGCTTATATGATCCTTTCCACCAAACCAGACCTATTCCATTTACAATAAAATTAAAATACCCACTCACTTAAGAATTACCAGAATTCAAAAGATAATCTTAAAAAATAGATATCCCCATATGTTTCACATTTCATCACTCCCATCATTTTTTTAAAATATTCACTTTGAACAAATCTCACACTCTTCTCCGAACCCATATTTGGACTCCTCACGAAACTAATTGTAATAGTTATAACAAGAATAATGGTTGAGGAAGGGTGGTTTTTGACCAACCTAATTTACAACCATTTTTTATTTTTTTGAGGGCGTAAAATAGTGGGATAATAGGTACACACACATAGGAAAATCTGGTTTACTAATGAAATAGATCAGATAAGGAATGAACATTTGGAAATATGATTTTGGAAAGTAGAGAAAAACAATCCTAACTTATATTTTCCTTTTATTAAGTATAAATTTTCACACTTCTTAGTTGAGTGGAAGGTTGTGTGGAGAAATTAAGTGAACCAATTTTCCCTTAAACAATTCACCAAAAGGAAACTATTTTTATCAATGTTTTCAAAATTATAAAACCATTTATATCAATGACAAAGAACTAAATTTAAAAATAAATTAACACCACATTAATGAATTCTTGATGAATTGAACGTTGGATCCTATTTTTTTTGAATGCTAAGAAAACATGATATATGTAAATTCCACATGCATTTTCAATTACTTCCATGATTTATTGAGACCATTTTCTAGGCTAAAGTGGTAAAAAAGTAATATTTAGTCACAAATGTGAGTGAGAGGAAAATGGGGGAATGTAAAAATACAATTCAGCAAGATAAAAAGAAAAAAAAGAAAGATTATGAAAATTACTAATTATCCAAAGAATATACCCATCCCCCACCCCTAGTGTGTGCATCATCCTCCCTATAATAAAATAGAATGTGGGAAGGAATGATAAAACCTAGTGGGTGTCAATGGTATGTTTCTTATTGAACAAGAAGTTCCTCTAACGGGAACTCCCTAAGGGCATCGTGGATGTTCTTCAGCCACTTACCATTGACAGTGAATCTTTTCGTGATTTATTTATTTTGAGATTGAACAACAAAAAATAGAGATACATTAGTAATAGTGTATGGGCCAAACCTGTGGGAATGATGCTTATCTAGATGCAACTTTATCCTTGAATTGTAATGGGGGACCTTTTCCCAACTTGGAACTAACGATGAAGGGTGAGACGGTTGGGGGAAGACTTGGTATTCTTTTTATAAATCATATAGTTCTCATACAAATGTATGTACATTTTTCCATCTCTTGAATCTATGACTTCCTTTGAAAACCTTCTCCAGAAAGTCTAGAATTTTATTTTTGTAATAGCCCAGTTGGCCCAGTTCTCAATCTCAATAGGGAGGTGGGAAATCCTTCCAAACACCGGCCCAAATAGTGACACTTCAATGGGAGTTTTAAAGGATGTACGATAACCCCATAATAAATCATCGAGTCTAAGACTCCAATGTTTTCTATAAGGTCAAATAGTATTTTCCAGAATCTATTTTACCTCCCTATTTGACACCTCATATTGACCATTGGTCTATGGGAGATATGAAGTAGAAAATCTATGCTATACCTCATACAAGCACAAAAGATATTTCATTGTTTGGTTGTAGTGATGAGAACACTGATCGCTGATGATGAACCAAGGTAAGCCAAACCTACAAAAATTGGGGTTCTAAAAAATTCCACAACTTCCATAGAATCATATGTTCTAGTAACTTGTGCCTCTACACATTTTAAAACTTAATCCACTACCCAAAGAATGTATAGGTTACCAAATGTATTGGGGAATGGTCCCATAAATTCAACGCACCAAACACTGAAAATGTCTTGGAGGAGAAAGGGTTTATTTGGAATATAATATATTTTAGAGAAATTCCTCTTTTTTTGACAGTGAGGAATATATTTACAAAGTCATTGGCATACCAAACCAATGTGGGACAAAAGAGACTAGAATCAAGGACTTCACGAGAAGTCCGTTGGGCACCAAAGTTTCCCCCACAATCAAGATTGTGGTGGAACCTAAGGATGGACTAAAACAAACAATAAAAAACACAACGCCTGAGGACTTGATCACTATAGGTGCACCAAAGGTAAGGGTCATCCGAAATGTCCCAATGGGACTCAAGTTTTAGATAGTCAACATGGTTTTTTTAAATCAGTCGGAATTCAAGAAGCTACGAAATAATTTATAATTTCATTATACTAAGGAATATGATCTTGCACTCTGTATAGTTTCTCATCAGGAAACATGTCATTTATGGGAATACAAGGGAATGAGTTATTGTCGGAGGATGGGAAGATCTTGTTGATATGGCCAGCCACCACATTCTCTACTCTTTTTTTGTCTCTAATTTCTAAATTGGATTCCTAATGTAAGAGCATCCAGCAAATGAGACGTGGTTTGAATTTAGGTTTCTTATGGAGAAACCAGAGGGCTTTATGGGTTGTGAAAACAATGACTTTGGACCCCAAAAGGTATGATATGAATTCTTCCAAGGAAAAAAAAATGTAAAGGAACTCTTTTTCAGTTGTGGTGTATTTTCCTTGGGCAAGGTCCAAAGTACGTGAGGCATAGGCAATGACATGTGAAGATCGATCGACCCTTTGTGATAATACTTCCCCAAAAACCTAGTTATAGGCTTTACTCCTGATCTCAAAGGGTAAATTCCACTGAGGTGGTTGTTTTTCTGGGGGTGATGTGAGACTCTATTTTAACTTTTTAAAATCATCCTCACATTATTTATAGAAAAACTCCTTTTATTTTTTGAGTTACCGGGATAGTTAGAGTGAAATATTACTAATTAAATGAATGAAACAATGGTAAAACCCAACATATCATAGGAAAGACCACACATCCCAAATTTTTTTGGGGAATGGTAGAAAATAAAGGAAATCCACTTTTTATTTATCTACTTGGATACCATCCCGATAAATTACATGTCCCAAAACTATACTTTTTCGTACCATGAAATGTTATTTCTCATCATTTAATAAAGGATTCTTTTCAGTACAACAATGTAAGTCTGAGGCAGGACTACTCAAACATTCATCAAAAGAGGATCCACAAACAGTGAAATCATCAGTGAATACTTCCATGCAATTCTCTAGGTAATCCAATAAAATACTAACCATACATCATTGGAAAGTACCTGGAGCATTGCATATACCAAATGGAATCCTTCTATATGAAAATGTAACAAATGGGCAAGTAAATGTTCTATTTTCCTAATCCATAGGGGAAATATGGATCCAAAAGTATCCAGAATACCCATAAATGAAATAGTAATGGGACTTCCTTGCTATCCTCTTGAGTAGATGGTCAACAGATTGCAATGGGAAATCATCATTCTTAGTGTGTTGATTTAGTCAATGATAGTTTATATAGATACACCAACTATTCATCACATGAGTTAAAACAAATTCATTGTTTTTATTTTTTATTACTGTAAGAAAATTTTTATTAGGAACTACTTTAACACAAATGAACCATTTGCTATCACATACATGGTAAATGATTCTAGCATCCAATAATTTTTTTACTTCATTTTTAACTACATCTAATGGGTTTGGGTTCAGTCGACATTGTTCCTACCTCCTTGGTTTAGCATCATCATTTAATAAAATACGATGTGTACAAACTGATGGGCCAACACCAGGAGAGTCCACAATTGTCCATCCCAATTATTTTTTATACTCCCTCAAATGTTCTAGTAGTGACAATTCATGAAGAAGAGTGAGTGAACTAGAAGTTATGAGGGGAAACTTGTTTCTATTCCTAATATATAAATATTTTAAATCTTGCGGCAGTTTATTAGTTCCAATTAAAGGGGATTTTGGATTGATTGGAGTGTTTTTGAAAGTGACAAGCCACTAATCTCATATAACTTTTTAATGGTATCACCCCTAGATGAGGAATGCGATTTTACAAGATTAGAAGTGTCATCGATGGTCATTGGATCCTCATTGTTCAAGAAATTATCAATTAATATACATGCATGACAATTTTCTTGAACACTACAACAATCAACTCATGATTCCATACCATGAAATTCAATCAAGGAACAAAACTCAATAAGGGGATTGGGGTAATGAAAAGAGGTGTTTTCAAAGGAAGGGTGTACATCAATTGAGTTTATAGAGAGAGATGAATGTTCTTATATGGGGTGATTCAAAGCATCAAGGATGTTGAAATGAACATTTTCACCACAAACATCACTAGATAATGTGCCTTTATAGAAAACAATCATGGTTTTGGTGTTTTTCAACAAAGGTCTCCCCAATATTATCAGGGAATGTACATAAATTCTATTATCTTCCATTTTAAGAACATAATGTTAGCAGGAAAAATTATAATTTTCACCCTCAGAAGAACATCCTCTAACACACTAGAGGGTTGGGTGGTACCTCCGTTGGATTATTGGACAAAAAATTCCAATGGGATTCAATTCGCCAGCCTATAATGAAGAGTATGTGAATTGACGCATCACATTATAGAGGTTCCTAATTCAAGCAGAGCATTGGAAAAAGAATACTCTCCTATAGTTCATGAAATTGAGTATGTTCTTAGATCATTGTGTTTGGTGGGAAGTGATGGCTATATTAATGTTGAAACATTTCCCCCCAAGATCACATTCTCATCACCTCGATGTAGCCTTCAGTGTGTACACGTCTCCTTTAGAAACTTGGTGTATCATGTAATTTTCTTCACGAATTCAATCAAGGGGATGTTGATCTAAACCTATTTGAATGTTTCTAATATTTTATTATCAATTTATATTCCTTTTTTTTATTCTTGGTTGGATGGACCGTTGGGTAAATTGAAGAGGAATGGTGGGGATTGGTGATTAATTAATAGACATAATTTTTACTCTGTAAGGGCTTCTATCAAGACAAGGATTTTATTCACTTGGACCATTTTTAGCAGTTGGGATGGTTTTTTCCTCAAGAGGGTATGAATTTAATTGATTGTTCATTGGGGTTTTATGTTTTTTCCTACACCTAAGGGTGATGGAACTAACATTTCTTTTATCCCTAGGGTAAACTACTAGTTGAGAGGGTAGTTTACCTAACCCATGACATTGAATTTCACCCACTATGTTATCTAGTTGACCTAATTGTGTTTCGAGGTCTTGAATGGATTCTTGAGTGGATTGTTGTAATTAGAGATTGTTGGAACCATTTTCTTCATCATATCGTCTAGGCTAGGCTGAGGTTTTATAGGGGTTATTGGTAAGGCCTTTTTGGTGGTTGAGGATTTCTAGGTGGTGGTGGTGGATGACTACTCTGACCCCATAGGTTCCATTATTTTTGAGGTTGGTTTTAATAACACCTTCCATATAATATTGGTTTTGTTTCTACCTAGGGTTTTATGAGCAGTTAGTTTCTTTCTTAAAGGGTTGGTTTTAGGGGAGACTATCAAAGATTGCCTCACAACTCTCAGAAGTTTCTCTCAATTGGGGGCATTGGTCAGAGTATTTGGTTTGAGAAGAACATATACCACAATGGGTGAGAGGAGGATATCAGGATTTAATTTGGGAAAGAGAAAGTTGTTAAATAAGGGTGCTTACCTCTTCAAAATTCGTGTCCACCTTCTTCACAAATGCAGTTCTTTTTTCCTCATGGACACCTTAGATTGGTACGATTGACTGGGAACCAATTTTTTTAGTGTTTTTGATGTGTTTTTAATTTAGGAATTTATTAAAATTGTGGGTTTATCCTCTAGTTCACCACCTACAAAAACATCAATCATGTAATGATTAATTGGAATTAACCCTTTATAAAAATACTGAATTAAAAGTTGATCACTTATTTGGTGGTGTGTGAAACTTGAACGTAACCTTTTAAATCATTCCAAATATTCATGTAATTTTTCCCCTTGTGATTTCTTTATACAAAATATTTCATTCCATATAGTTTTAGTTCGAGAGGCTGGGAAATAGTTTTCATGAAAAATACATTTCATGTCCACCCAGCCTCTAATTGGTGAATTGACATAGTAAAGCCAGTCTTTTGCAATGCCTTCTAATGAAAAATAAAATTACCTAATAATTATTTGTTTATAATTGATGTTAGTAGGATTTAATGTGGAACAAAAAATGTGAAATTATTTTAAATGATTATGTTGGCCTTCTCCAGTGAGTCCATGGAATCTTGGTAATAAATTAGTTAAACCATATTTAAGTTAAAAATTTGGCACCTCACCTTCTTTCTGAATATAGATGGGTTGGATATCAACAGCAAGTGAGGTTTTTTATTTTAATGTTTGGTTATTTTTAGTGATGTTATACAAGTTTTGTTCAGTTTTAATGTGAGTTTCAGTGGAATAAGTAGAAGGATCAAGAAGTGTGTCGATGTTTTGTGTTTCCTCCTTCAAAGTGTTGTCTTTTGTGTCTCGGTGTTGCTGACCAAAGATTCTATCCGGTTCAAGTTTAAAAAGTGGTTATTCTCCTAAAGCGGAACGTGTCATGAACCATACCTATAAAATAATTAAATCAGAAAACAAAAATATAGGTAAAGGTATATGATAAAAACTAAATCTTCACAAAATTTACAAAAAATATTATAAAAAACATGCACTAAAAACCATTGTGCACCCTAGAAACAAAACCAAAATTTGACCGCGTTGTCATCAAATATAAAATTTATTATGCTTTTAAGGTTGATTTTTATTATAAGGAAGACCCTAGGTCATCCCTCAAAGGGAATTGGTATGTTTAGAGTATGCGTTTTTAATAAAATGTACTTAAACAAGGGGTGATTTTAAAATAGTTTAATGAAAATAACTTCACATAAAGAGTTTAATAGTTAAAAAACTGAGTGGATTTTGAAGACTATGAGTCAAAGTGGTCATTTTAATTTCAATCCAAAAATTTCATGTTCACTATTATTAGATATTCAATCATTTTTGTAGTGATTCTTTGGTTGAAATTAATTGGAATCCCAAATAATTCTTAATCTTTTATTTCAATCCGTAAAGAATCAAACTTTGACGTAACAATTGTATTGTCAAGGTCTAGAAAATATTACTGGAATAAGAGATTTCATATAGTATTAGAATATAAATATGGTGGGTATGAAAAGGATTTTTGTGTTGTCCATTCAGAACAACACAAATCACACACTCAAAACCTCACACCATCCAGTTAGGAATTAAGAGAATAACAATCACATATATGAAAAAAGAATTAATATATGAAATCAAGTAAGATAAATGGAATTAAATATTTAGAAACCTTAATTAATCTAAACCAGTAGCTAATATATGAAACATTATTCCTTTTACATGTGTGTAGCTCGGTCATAATCAATACCAATAGTTTAGCTCGACTTTGGGAGGAGGAGGATTCTCTGGTGAACTCCTTCTTCATTATTGATCCCCATATAAGGATAGGGACCTCTAGAACTTCTAGGATGAGGAGAGGACTCCAATGGAACTCCAAATTGGTAGAACATATCTCCTTGGCTAAAAAACAATTGGGGAGCCCAATGTTTTATTTTTAGGTGAATTGGAAGGTGGTATTGGGCAAAAAAATTTATTAAAACCACTTGGACAATCGCTCTAGATTTCCAAAAAGTATTATAACCTTTTTTGAAAAAAACTGAAAAGTTGTATCCCCATGGCATGAATATGTTAACCGAATGTTTGTCACAATTTGGAAAATGACATTCAGAGATATGGATAGATCACATCACAATACTTTAGACCTATTGTAGATTAGGTGTGTTGTACAGATCAATCCGGATGGTCCAAAAGATGGAAAAATTAGAATTTAGTTCCTTGATATGAGTTGTATAAAAAGAAGTATTTGATAGATCCAAAAAATTTCATCAAATTTAGAGACACTTATTGTGCTTTATTTTAAAATAGTGGACACACTTCCTCGGGCACCCATACAGATTAACCAATTTTCCTTCTAAATCATATTCGAGGCCTTTAAATCACCCCCAACTACAACAAAATTATCAATAAAAGTTACACTTCCCTTTTTAACGGTTATAAAAAATAATAATTAAATCTAACATGAAGTTCAATTTGTTATTATATTTGGAATTTACAATAAAAATTTAGTTTAAAATAGTTTTGTAAGGGTGAAAATGAAGTAGTGAATCATTGTGCGATCAATATTTGATGTCCCCTAGAAAGTGGTGCATCAAAATCCTCAAGACAAAGACTACTTCTTCAATCTTGAGGTATTGAGATGTGTAGCTATTTTCATGGGTTCTCAACTGACTTGACCCATATGTGATAACTCTCTACCACTACATTAAGGTTCACATCGAGCACATAAGAGAACCAATGAAAAAGGAAGGTGAGTAGACTCCTCAAACAAAGATAATTATGAAATAGAAATCATGAGTAATATCCTAAAAGTCATTTCATCTTTTGGAAGGAGAGTAACCCCAAACCAAAAAATACTCCACACATACTAGTGACATCTTAAGAAAAATGTGTAAAGCATAAAAACTCCATTGGAAATTCAAGACCAAATCAATCAATACCTCACACATACTATCCATAAGCACAAATGTCTTTGAAAATCATTCTCCACACCATGAAACAATCTACTATGGGTGTAACTAACTCCCCACACAATTTCGGTCATGTAAAAAAACGTGTCTTGGTGGGGAAAACATCCCTATTATTTATGGGTCTAAATCTATGTCAAAATAGATCACACCATCATAGATAATCTAGAATAGAAGTCACCAAAAATCACATTATGGTAATAATAGATAATTAAGGGATTACCAAATGATCAAATGGGTTTTATCAGTCCCTCTGTTTATAAACACCAACAAGTCACCTGGCCCTGAACACACAATTCAGAGGGAATCTTCCACTAAACCATGATATTATCTACTATGGAAGGCCCTGACATACCCTCAAATTTCTATCCACATCTCAAAATCATGTTTCGGTGGGAGTAGGAGCCATCTTCTTTATACAATCACAACTATGTCCAACAACACCAACAAAAGGTTACAATCACTCCCCACATCAACCTAGTTTAAAACATGAGAAAGATACATGAAGAAAAGAGTACCTTATAGAGTGTCTAGAAATTAATATTGAAACAATAATAAGACACAAAAAGTTTACCTCTTATCATCTCTTTCACTACAACATCCTAGAAATTGAAATCCTACAGTTGTCCACTACCCTGACCGTTATCTCCTTGAGCCTGATGAGGGCCGCCTGGTGGTGGTGGAAAGATATAATAGTGATGCCCAAAACCCATATCTTCTTCCTGTCCTCAGCCTCTAGTGTCATCTTTAAAACCCTAGAATAAGTGGAAATTCCCAAGGGCACAACGATGTTTCAGATCTCCCTCTAGAGTCTTTGTTCATACTTATGTGCTCAGAAGTAGCCTTCCCTAATCATGTCGAGCGAGTAATGTGTATGGGCTGTTAACCTCGTTGTGTACTCATCCACTATAATTCCTCAATGTAGATCCAAAAGCTCATGGATTCAGTTTCATTGTATACAAGAGGGGTATAACTCATCACAAAAAAACTACTGGAAGTTAGGACATGAGAGTGTCAACTCATAATGCATCTGTGTAACAAGGCTGCATGAATTCCCCTCTATTATGTGGAAGAGGCTAGATAAAAGTGAAACTACCTAATCCATCAGGGACCAAACATTCCTAATGATACGATCAACTAAATCTAGCTAACCCTCTTCTTGAAGAGGATCTGGCTCATCATGAAACCTCCACAGTCTTCTACACTGGAACTCATGGAGCATGCTATGCCTGAAAAAATACTCACCATACTATGCTGGAATGATCTGCTTATCGATAGGGGGAGGTTCTACTACCATCCCACCTAGAATAAGGGGATCATGGGATAGACCCTGAACTAAGGCCTTGTTACTCATCAGGTCATCTTCACAAACTGGAGATATTATGCTAGCTGGCTATTGTCACAGAGAAATCATAAAAGTAATGATGGAGTACCACGATTAGATGAGCATATATATATATATATATCAACAGAAACGTGTATATGAATCAATAAGGATAGTAAGAGACACAATATTATAATATAAATG
Source organism: Viscum album (assembly GCA_963277665.1). Classification (NCBI taxonomy): domain Eukaryota; kingdom Viridiplantae; phylum Streptophyta; class Magnoliopsida; order Santalales; family Viscaceae; genus Viscum; species Viscum album. The sequence goes on from OY728128.1 coordinate 1,234,274,160, forward strand.
TACCATTATCCCTACAGAAAATGTATCATCATGGTGAGTCGACAAGTAGGTAGTTAAGGTCGTAGAAAATGGCTACATCAACCGCCGCACAATCACTGGATTCCCAAGACTGAGAGACATACTAAAGACACCTTGAAACTATTTACCTAAACCTAACCTATTCTATTGAAGGGGGTACTTTTTAATAACATCCCAAATAATGAACTTACTCTCATACTAATCTGTCACAACCTGACCCAAGATGGGGCTCGAGCCGCAACTACCCCAAGACCACATCCATAGAGAAGTTAGTGGTGAAAAGTTTCGATGGAATAAATAATATGAGGAGGAATTTTAATAGGAAATTTTACAGAAAAAAACCATATCTAAAATAATTATAGGGGGAAAGAATAAAACATACAACTCTGCTATAATGTATACGAAGAATCCATGAACCTCTAGATAGTACATTATTATGATAGTGTCAACTGAAATGTAATGGGGAAACATACATGCTCAACCAAAAATGTGTCCCAACATAATTGAGAAATGAAAAATTAAACAGATGAAAGAGATCCCAGCTATTGAATACCAAGCTATAACCACCATATATAGTCCAAGCACTCAGTATCCCTATGCTTATATGTAGTAACGGTCAAACTATTCATCGTCTGCATAAGACATGATACATGCAAGAAAATCCCATGTAGGTGTGGGTATAAACATACCAAATATGATTCCCCAAAATTATTAAGGGGGTAAATGAGAGATAAAATATAAGAGAATGAAAATAAGTAGCACAAAGTACAATGAAAGATTATAGATCAACCCAACAAAGTGTAAAATTAATGTCGTCCAAGAACAAGAGGCTAAATAACACGAGTAACTGGAATACCTATTGAGTCTTGACAACCTATAATAGGATAGTAGACCCATCCATTCATGAGAATATAAACATAGAAAGAATGTGGTATACCCCACACGTATTCACCTCTCTGGGAAATATATTAACCAAATCCAAGGTCTGGATGCATAAGAAGGATATATATATATATATATATATATGCTTAGTCAAAGAAAATCGAACAAGAGAGTAAGGGGATCTACATACCCCAGCTCATCTTAATAACATGAGAATCCAATAGTTCAAAAATTCAAACAACGATGCCCAGTATCCCATAAATGTTCCCTAAACACACATTTATATGAAAATAATTCACCACACCTTGAAACGATACTATTTGGGTGACAATGATTTTCCGGCATGGTATTGGTCCCATCCAAAAATCACATCTTTGTTGTAAAGAAACCCTCTTCTTCATGAGAGCAAAGCTACATAAAACCACATGTCATCACTTTACCTCACAATCTAGGGACCACAATTTCTTTGTAGAGGACCCATGATATAGCACAATAGGAGGGTTCAAATATGATTGTCGATGGAGGATCCATGCCCTGCCTAGTAGGGTTTCCAATTTAATGGTAAAGGACCCATGTGAAGCATAGATAGTGGGTTCCAATTTATAGACTATAGAGGAACCATGACCTATGTCGATAGTAGGGTTCTACTGTAAGAGTCACTAGAGGACCTATACCCATCTTAGGTGGAGTGTTACACTCTAGAGTAAGCCTCTGGTGATCCATCCTGACCATTTCCATCATCAAGAATCACCTAAAAAGGTGTTGTGCCTGAAGCATTTCACATCAGATTTCTAAAGACACAACCGAGGGAACCATATTGTTCTATGTCAGGATAGGCTACACATAGCCCAAAATCCAAATTCAAATAAAGGATATGTTCAAAATCGAAGTTTCCCAGAAAGAAACCAAGGGATACCTGATGTGTTAGGGGACCCACATGGTATGTGGCCCCATTCACAACCATCCAAGGTCCTTATCTAGTATATAGATCCTTGTACATATAGTAGTATAGGCTATGTAGGTGGACTACAGGTGTGTCCTAGATAACTGGAACCACGAATGTGTACCAATCGTCGTGTCTTTGTAACAAAGTACATGGGCATGTATTGAGGTACACAGGCATGTACCTTATATCGTGTACTTCCACATGGGTTCCCATCCACGTGACCTGTAACACGGGTTATCTAATCAAGAAGGGGGTATACATAATGTAATGAGGGACTACACATTGTGTCATCCTTAATTTTTTCAAACCCCAATCACTGTTGTGGGAGGGGATACATGTCATGCATTCTTCCTTGAACACGACTTGTATTTGGGGTTTTTATAGAAAACTGAGATGTTAACTTTTATCCTTGATTCAGGACACATCACATTAGATATGTCATCAATATAATCCAAAAATGATGGATCTGATAGAAAAACAAGATGTTGGGTTGCTTCTCACTAGAAATCACCTTAACTTTTATCCTCAATTCAGGACACATCACATCATATATAACATCAAAATAATCCAAAAATCATAGATCTGACCAACAAACAAGTTGTTTGGCTACCGCTCACCCGAAATCGCAATCACCTGATGCTTCGTAAGAATAGTTCAAAAGGTTCTAAGATCCTTTATAGAAACCATTAATATGAATTTCATTTGATAGAAATCTAATATAGATATACTAATCAAGAGATAATGAAGAGTATGTCAAAATTTAATTATTTTTTTATTAATTAAAATAGATAAAGTATATCTAAATATCAACATATTGTATTTTGAAATTAATTTCATTAATATAGGAACTACATTATTATAATTATTCAAAAAAATTGGTGCATGAATTAGAGTGGTTATCCCAATATAAATAATGAAAATAGAATTTTTGGGATAAAATGGTTATATGTATTCACTCTATACAACCTCAATTTTTATTCCTTAACAATTCACCTTTATAATAATTGTTACGTCTGTCATGCTATTACACTTCTGTCTTTTTTTTCAACAATAGGTTGTTCTCCATCTATCATTTAATGAACTTCAATATTTTCAATATGATCTTTCTTGGTATTTACAGCATCATCATTCCAGTTGGTAGCTATATTTATATGTATCCAAACATTTAATTTAGATTGCAGAAATGAAATAGAAAAAAAATTTCATGAGTTCTATCATTTTATTTTTTTAAAAAAATTAACATGTCCATTAAAATCTCCTTTTTTCATTTAATGGTTGAAGTGAATTTTCCCATTAATTTAGTATCTCAATCCCCTTCTTAGGTACCCCTATTATATTTATGTCCATGTACACATTGGGACCACCAAAAAATAATTGAAATATCTCATTAAATGGGACATCATTAATAGAATTAAAATTTATCACTACAAAGAGTTTTGTTGATAATATAATAATTGATCACTTTCTATTTCTAGGATACATGACATAAAACTCTTATATAACCAATTATGCCATTATGACCGGTTCATCCTTATACCATTCATTACTAAAACCCACATTCATGAATTCAGATTCATTGATTTTGACTACACACATGTTATCGACCCATTTAAATTGAAAAATTAGCACTTGAAATTTTCTATAATCTAACTCATATATTTTTTTGATAATGACATATAATGAAATATTATTGTAAATCAAATTTAAATCCTTGGTACTAGATCTATGCATCAGTTCTAACATAAGAGTAACTCTAATATTTTTCATGGTACTATGTTCCCATGTTCTTTTATATTAATCTTATAACCATTAATTACCTAACCATTATAAGATAATACGTTAAATTGTGATCACATATCTTATAATAAATTTTTGTGAAATTTATTCCAGATTTAGTGATGATTCATTGAAAATATGGTCTCGAAACACACCAATAAACTATTGAGTATGTGTATTTGATATCCATATTTTTTCATTGATGATTTCAACCACATAATAAGTACTTTATGGTTTTAAATATATGGAACAGACTATAAACTATTATATAAAACATAAAGGTGAGTCAAAATATAATTATAAAGAGACATTTGGAGATTCAGTAAAAAGTTTAATAAATTCCTCAATAATAGTTTTCTCTACAATAAATCCTTATAGACAAGTTCTGATTTTGGTTTAGTCTTTAAAAATGTTTATATAACATACAATAGGGTACATATATTTGTAATATATAGGTGAAAATATCGATATCTCTCTAACAAATTGCACCATCAATTTAATTATTATATGTAATGACTTATTCCTTGCAAGAATGTTATATATTGTGTTTTGGGTTTTGGACGTGTTGAGATGGATACTAGTGGCATTTTAGGGGCTAGAGAAGTGTTTTATCAATTATGGTTTTATACTATTCTATATTTCTAGGAATAGTGGATTTCTTTGGTGAAGCTTTTTTTGATATGTATAGCATCATATTCAGGATTTTCCTAGCTAAGGGTGAGGGAGATGACCATTTTAGGGTTTAGTGAACGACGATGATCAAAATTACCATAATGAAGGGAATTTATCATGGAGATTTTTCCTATGGTAAATTTATGATTGATCAATATTATGTCAAATGGAATGTTTCTTCTATAGTATGAGGGAATTCTTGTGATGGGAATCATAGAGGTGGAAAACATCTAGAGATAAGGTAATTTCTTTTAGTGAGTCCACCAGTGTGAGACAAACAACTTGTAATTCCTAGAGTGATATGAATGGTGGATCTTATTTGAGGTGGGGATGATCTGTGAGGTAAGATGGAAACAAAAAATCTTGTGTAATATCCCACTATTTAAAAAATATCAAATATGTTAGATAACATACAAAATATGCAACACTGATCGTAATCAAACTATGAAATATTATAATATGACCCTTATAAACTATTTGTTAAATAGGTGAGTATGAGTAGAAATAAATATATTTTTTAAATATATATGTAAATCATTTAATAATTTTTTTTAATTAATTATTATTCAATGAACAATCATTGTTCTAGTAAAGTCATTTTATTCTACAAAAATATGTTTTTTTCAAAAATAATTTTTATTACATTTTGTTAATGAATATTATAATTAAATATTGGTGATTTCGAAATTTTAATTTGGAAATAAATATAATTTTTGAAATCATCATATAAAAATTATATTTTTTTGATGTTTTAGTATTTATCTAAAATGATAGACATTCATTAAATAGTGAACAATACTGATATTTATTGAAAATGTATGGTTTGTTTTAAAATATTTTCAAAGTAAAATTTTATTATGGATTATTTATAAATTTATATAAGTTAATTTTGATTTAAAATAATATAATTATGGTTTTTGAAATATATTTTATACTCAAATTTTGTATAAAAACATTTTATATTTGAACAAGGTTATTTTTTTTCTAAAAAACCATTTTTCATCACATTTTCATGTTTTATTTTAAATTAAATTCTAAAATCCATCTATTTGGAATTTTGAAAATTGGATTAAATATTTGAAATCATTGGTTCAAAATTTTCTAAAGAGGTATATTTTATTTTTGGTCAATATGTATAATAACCTTAGTAATTTTTGTTATCACGATAATGGGTAAATAGGGTATTTAAAGATAAAATAAAATTATAAGGAGTATAAAATGACCCTTAAACTTGGCCTAATTTTATTTAATAATTCAATTTAATCCATACTCATACAATATTTTGTTATATAGTCTTTTTACATTTGTATGTGATTATAACCTTTGTAATATTTTTTTAATGAAAAGTGAAAAAAATATCACAGTCTTGTTTTTAATAAATATAATATTATTACATGGGAATAACTTGACGATATGTTCGGTTGTATATATATATTTTTTGAATTGAACATATTCATATTTATCATGGTAATTTTTTTAAATTTTTATTGAAGAATAAAATTTTTTAAATTCATACATAATACCGACACATTAATTTATTATTTAGTAGAAAATAAAATAAATGATTTTAAAAATATAAAAAAATAAAATTTGAGATAATTAATGTGACACAATAATTTTATAGATATATTTGATATTTTATGTATGTTATTTTTAAAATTTAAATTTTTTTGATGCTATTAATTTCAATGAAATTAATAGTTTTAAAAATACACATTAATGATATTTTAAAATAAATAATATTTTATCAAGTGATATAAAATTCCTAAAACTATTATATTTTGTCATATGAATATTATATGGTGTATAATATCATATAATTTCGATTTTTGGTCCATTGTTTCATTTATAGTAACTATACTGACCCTTAATGAGAAAAAAACATTGTTGTCACTAAATAACCCATGAAATGATATATTTACACCATTTACGCCGTAAATTTTTGTGTTGCAACAAGAATTATTCTTTTCTTAGTTTCTTCACTTATTTTCTATCTTCAATCTTTTAGTGTTTCATTTCCTTCAAGATATAGTAAAAATTATTTAATGCTATTAAATTTCACACGTAATTTTATTTCCCTCTATATTAGAATCAAATGTCTCCATTAAAAAATATGAATAAAACCATAAATATATTATTAAAAAATAATCATTTTTCATTCCAAAAGAAATGAATTTTATATTCTATATTTTTTCTTGGAATATAACTATCAAATCCCCAAGACTTAAGCTAAAATTCCCTAATGTATGTAATCTTAACAAATATAAAAAATTAAGACCACCCTACCCATATTCAAAATTAAAAGTTTACAAAATTAAATTATTTTCAATGGAGATTCAATTTTCAAGAATCACATATGAATATTTCTTCAAATACTCACTCTTCAAAGAATAAATTCAATTTTAAAATTTATTTTTCCTATTTTAAAATGGCAAGGATTCTCTTTTACTTCATTCATATTTATTAATTCTTCATCAATGTGAATTCTAATAGAAATTTATATAACTTTTAATTCTTTTATCTCATATATCATGGTTCAACTATAAATTGAGTTTTTTATACCTCAATTCATCATCTTTACCATAGGATAGAAATTGATCTCAAATTTCCACCCAGTAGATACAAAAATAACAATAAATCCCGAGGGATTTAAAATAACGTTCACAAAATCCGTGGTGTTAGGGATGATAGATAATTGATGTGGTCATAATTAAAACTAAAAACAATGGTTATTATCTATGTCATTATTTATGAGTCTCAAATTATTCTCAATGAAAATAATCCCTTTACAAATGACATCTCTACTTTTACCGAAAAATCAAAGTAAAGTCATAATGTAAGGAATTATGATAAATGATATATAACCGATTAGTCATTTCTTTATTTTAAAATAATTACATATGAAAAGTCTCACATCCTCTAAAAACACATAAATAATCTAGATCATAGTTCAACCAATAGTGATTTATTACCCTCCAAAGGAAAAACCCATTTTTTTAAAGACGGGTATATAACATAATACAAAGAATGATTAAATCACAAACCTCTCCTTAAACATTCTAGGAATGAAAATGTATTCTATACAATATTAATCACCCCTTACACAATTCACAACCCTCCCACCATCATGAATGAATAAATATCATAAAAAATAATAGTGTAGGGAAGGAAATGATAAAATTATGTTCTAATATGGTTCTTTCCCTAGAAAAGGTAATTCATGAATTATACTAGATAAAATAAGGATACATTTCATGATAGTTACAAGGATAAATGGTTTAACAAAAAAATCCACAATCATTTATAAATGTGATTTTGTATAATCATAGCTTCATAAAGTGAAAAGTATGTTCTAAAAGAAAACATTCCCATCTCTATCATGAAATATGCTCAGAAAAATAATTTAAATATTATAATTATAATTATAATATGATTGGGGGAATATTAATTAAGTCAATCACTAATGGAAATGCACACTAATGATAAAAAATTTAAAAAAAATTCAAAATTCAAAATATTTCAATTGTAAGAATTTTTTTAATTAGAAAAATTGATCAGTCTTCCTAAATCATGGGGTTTCAAACCCATTTCCCATAGCTGTAAAGAACAATTAAATCCATATCATAATCATTAAATACATTTCAAAAATAAATCTTAAACTTGGAATGAATGTTGTCTTAAAGGACATTGTCTCCTATATGAGTGAATTTGAATAAAATCTATATTAAGGGATAATATTTTCAATTAAAACTTCAATCAAATTGAATGATTATAGAGAAGTAATAAAATGGTAGAATTAAAAATATTAATCCTAATTTTTTTGTTGCCTTGGGTTTATATCTATGAACATTGATTTCTTTCTTATACGGTTTTGATTTATACAGTTCGTGGAATTGACTACACATTGATGGTGTGAATCACAACTAACCTCTTTAGTTTGAACTGATCTCTCCTATTGTTTCTTTATTTTCACCTTCAATATGGGTTGAAAAAATAATAAAAACACATCAAATACCATGGACCATTTATCAAATCTAATAAACAATAATAGGAATTGAAACGATATTCCAAATATATATCTTACTAATTTGTAGGAAAAAATAAAGGCTAAATTTATAAAATGAAATAAAAAATGTGGATTCCCCCTAAAATATGATCTTTTATGTCCATTTAGATCACTTATGTAGGTAAGTATATGTTATAGACTGTACATGACCTATATGTTAGAGAATATATATGGATTATATGTTATTGAATGTATATAAATATTTTCATAAAAAAATGTAAAATTTTTTTTTTTCATATTTTTAAAATAATAATAATAATATTTTACTAATTTCCATTTAATAAAAATATTATAAATTTGTTTTCATTTATTATAATTTTTACAATATCACCATGGTAAAATTTCAAAACAAATTAACAATTTGTAACTTTTATAATAATGTGAATTTTAAATATATACTATAATCATTTAAAATTAACATCTTTATAAAACGTAATATATTATTATAATCTCTCAAAATTTACATTGGTAATATTATTAAATTTTTATAAATGATAACAAATAATTACATTTTATTAGTAAATGAAAATAGGAAAAATATTTTTATTTTTTAAAAAATATAAAAAATATTTTTATATTTCCAATTTTTTAATGAAAATATTGACATAATGTTTATAACATATAGGATATATATAGTCTATAACATATAGACATATATCACCTATAACATATTCCTACCTATATAAGTGAATTTTTATTACCTTCATTAGATTATGGGAGTGTGATATAAATCCAACTTTTTCAGGTTTTCCTAATTACGAATTTGAAGTGAATCTAGTAAGCCTCTTCTCCTCCACGTTATTAATATTAATTTAAAATATTGATGAGGTGATAAAAAATTGATATTTTGAGTTATTGGAAAAAATGGTCATATTTTACCCATATTTGGTAGTGATATTCTTGTCCCTCAATTTCAAGTTAAGGTTTTTAAAATATTTAAATGATCACTTGATGTTCAATATCTATCTTTTTTAACATCAAATTTTAATACATCTAGTCATTATTCTTGGTCAAAATAAGTAAAGTAATTACATATTACAGTAGTTATCACATCTTCTTTCTCAATTACATATTTAGATTTGGCATCATTTTATTCAAATATTCCATGCTTTCGTTTGGCCCCAATATGTTAAAAGGGATGAATCTAGTATGTGGCTAGCCTTGAATGTTTTTTTGGAGTTATTGAGCACTCCATGCATCGAAAAATATCTATTTCCATTTCTTTGAGGCTAATTATATTTCATTTAGGCCTTTAATGGTTATATAATCTTCTGAATAAAAAAATCGAACATCAGGAAAAAGGATTATCTCATGTTTTTGTTCAAACTCAACATAAATCTTCAATGTATCCTTAGGTACTGTTATATGACATATGTCTCTTAAATCATTCAAATAATCTCTATATGTTACTTATTTAAATGAGATAGATCTATAACTTGTATTATAAATTTATAATTCTTATTCAAGATCAAATCATCTCCCAGTATAGAGACCCAGACCCAAGTATCCTAGATCCGATGTCTGCTTTATTACATTTGCATAAAATATATGGAATTATATCTCAATGGACTAAATTGTTCAGTAGTCTTGGTAAACTAGATACATATTCTAGTCTTGAATTAGATTTGAAAAAACAAATTAAATTATAATTCTTTTTCTAGAATGTCAGTATTCCATCTGTAATATCTTGTTATATAATTCCCTGTATACTTCTTAGATTACTGGGAATATAAAAAAAATAAGGGTGAGATCAAATACTAAGTAAGGGATTAGTAAAGTGGAAGTTATCAGGAAACAATAATAAATAATAAATAATAAATAATTTGATGTAAATAAATGAACACACATTATATTTAATCATTAACTTGTCTATAATAATTATATAAGGAATAATCAATGTGGAAAGGTAAATAAAAAAATCCATTTATTCAACAAACTATTAATAAAATTCATCTATATATAGTATTATTGTGAAAATACCATTGATAGAAAGATAAGGAAAAATCAATATGGAATGTTAAATAACTGAAAGAACATTTCATTTAATAAATAAACAGAGAATGAAATGAATTTAAATATAACATCATTGTAAAAATATCATGGATTATAATAATTGAAATCATTATAGAGGAAATTATTAATTTTCAAATTACATGATCCCATGCATCAGGAATCCACTTCCATCAAGTCATTTTAAAAGAGGTTTAAAACTATAAGTAGAAAAATGTTTAATTATTTCATACAAACTTTCCTCAATTGACCTATCGATGCCTCGAGGGGCTATATAATTATGGGTCCCACCAATCACTGCAGGTCCAAAGTATTCCAAATATAATGAATAATCAATTTAATTCATGAACAGTGTGATTTATCATCAAATATCAATATTGAGTAAAGAATATAAATTTATGAATATTTCCCCTGATAAAAAATATATTTCCATCTATAAAAACATATGTAAAAATGATATAGGGTATGAGAAATAAACATATCCATGAAACGTATTATGGAAATTTATGATAAATTTAATGTCCAATGATCATATTAATTCTAATGACAAAAAAATAATCAAAAATATTAATGTTAATACTTTATAAGGACTAAATGATAATAAACAATCCATATAATGAATATGTATGGTATCTATACAATAAATCCCCAGTGTTGCATAAGTAGAATAAGGGTTGTTATCATTAATGAATACAAATAACAAAAATTTTTCATTAAAAACATTATAGAGGAAAATATCATTTTCATTTTGAAAATCACTTTTCAAAACCTCAAAAAAAATTATGAAATTTTTTTTCATTTAAAATACCCTTTGAAACTTATAAAAAAATATACAAAAGTTTTGAGTGGTCATAATGACAAAAAATTTTGTCATGTCATATACATAAAATAAAGATCCTTTTTAATTTATTATTAAAATCCAAAAAGTTATTATTTGGAAAAGGACATGAATATTTACTAGAAAAAAATTTAAACAAAGTAAAAATGATTAAAATTTTATTAAATAAATTCTGTTTAAATGGTTAAAAACATTTTTGATTTTTTAGAAAACATGGTTTTAGAAGAAAATAGATTTCAAACTGAAGAGATAAATGAAGTATAATTTTCATAAAAAAAACTTCTCAATGATTTTGTATTCCAAAGAGTAGAAAAAGTGGTACTATTACTTTAAACTATATTGAATAAACTTATGAGAATAAAATTAAATGGTTATATTAATTTTTTTTGAAATAATTACCTTCAAATGAAATTCATTAATATATAATATCGATTAAAATGAGATTGTCAAATAAACCCATAAAAGGATCATAATGTTGTAGTGAGAATTAACCAACGAATATATTATGTGTATATAATGTAAATCCACATAAACCAAGTGTAAATAAAATAATAGTGTCATGAACTATCCCAAAGGGGATTATTCCACAACTCCCCAAGCCCGCCTCTTATAGGACAGGGGCTGCCAACGGGTGCTGAGTAGGCATATCATAGGGATTGGAGGCCTTATCCAAAGTACATGTACACATGCACACTTTTCCAAGCATGTACAATGATGAAATGTACAAAAAATTGAACATCAATTCCTGCATACATCTAAATCCCACATATAAAGTATGATATAAAGTAAATGAAAGTATACATTTCCAAATAAAAGACCACTACAATTTGTTTGAAACATAATTCAAACATGAGAGTAAAACTGGGATTGATATTAGAATACCATAGGAACATGCCTTGATCCATTCAACCAAACTAAGTATCGTCTAGTATTTGTCTATCTAGGACCTAGTTAAAGTCTCGATCATCTTCATAAGGCATGATATCAGTGGAAAAGGCTCGTGTATTAGTGAGTATAATAATACCAAGAAAAAAATCCTGAAACCACTAATCAAACAACAATGTAAGTGGAGTTAGCTATACATTGGTATATTTCTAAATCACATATTACAAGTATATCCTGATATATTCGAGAAAGACACATAGTCTAAAGGTAAGTCACAACCACAGTATTCCATCCTAGGATTCCAACTCAAAAGATCTACAAAGCACTTATCAGCGAAATCAAACTCCCGAGTCTAATAACACTGATGACATCTATATGAGAGGTAACACTCATCAGGTGTAAACATTATAAGTAAACAATGAAGGTATTAATAGATATCATATACACATGAGTATCACACACAAGTCCATAAGGGGATACCAATAACATAGTCTATGTTAACCCATTACATAGAGGATCGATACCCACATAGTGTTAGTCCCAATTATTCCAAAAACTATACTTAGTGCATGAAGATGAATAGATGATCTCAATTTTGGCCACTTGAGGGGATTCCAATGACTCTATCAATGAAGTCCCACTGAAAGTATTATTGTACTATGAGTTGATATGATTTCATACTGACCCTCATTTAATGGATAAGGGGAATACATCATAACAAAACATGACCTAGTTATGGATTATATGGGATATATGACATGTTTAATAAATACATGATCTGATGTAGGGTCACATGTCGTGTCACATGACCTCGAGTCCTGTCTGTTTAAATTCCAATTTATCTTGCACATGTTTGTGTTGATGTACATGATGTACAGACATCCCATGTATTCTACCCAACCTTGTGATTTTACAGAACATATCCATTTTACACATTGACATGTACTAATATAGAGAATTACTTATGTATTCTGGTCCAGGCTGTGTATGAGTAATGAAGTACACAATGTTCTCTAAACTGAGTACACCAACCCATGTCCTCATACTCTATAAGGTACATGTTGAGTCACTGGGGATAGACCACACACTATGTGAAAAGAATCACATGCTATGTGATTTTTTATCTTTTTATAAAGCATTAGATGCCATATAGGGGGCCTAAACAATGTGTAACTACGACATACATGTCGTGTCATTCAAAAATTTCCAGAAACATTAATTCTTCCATCTATGAATGCATGTGCCACTAAGGCCTTATATATAGGATTAAATCTTACTGAAAATAAAGGATATATCTTAGTTGAATATCTCTATGAACATTCAAAAAAAATGGCCTTTAAATATATTAAAAAATTCAACTCCATTCATCCCATTTGTCATATTCACTCCCCGCTTGAATCAGGGGTTTCAATTCTGGTCTTATCTTCTAGCAGATACCATCTTCACACCTGTATTTCATCATCCTGAGTCTGGATCTACAATTTTAGATTTTTTTTCATAGAAATGGGTGTATAATGATTGATTTATTGATAAATTCTGAACCACGATCCAAAAGAAGAATGCCCACAATGAATAAATAATCGAGTGAGAAAACCCCTAGAATAATAAAGAGGATCAGATATCGATCAGTGTTAATTTAGATATAGGATCATTTCTATTATAAATAAAATTGAATAATAAATAATTTAATATTGAAGATAATTCTCCAAGAATAACCCTGCAAATAAACCATCCCGAAAGATGGTTGATCTGTGTATCAATCTATTGGTCAATTTATTCATGTTCATTATTGAAATGAAGAATGGGGAAAAGAAATAAAAACAAACTAATTCCCAAACATGATTTGGATCGATCTCTGGAGAAGAGAAGGGCTACTCCATGATCTTTAGAAATATTCATTGAATTTATTGTGTGTAAATCATTGTTCCATGATATGGGAATCATTTATCTGTGAGTGATCCTCAAATGCTCTGTCTAACACCTATCCAGCAACTCCAGTTTCATATGTTTAATCCTAATATTTCACTATAATATTCTATTTTTAATACACAAAAATCACTGTTTGAAGAAATAAAAATAAATAAATAAATTTAATTTATTTATTCATTTCCTTACCTGTGAGGAATTTTCCACATATAACCCATTCCAAAAAAAGTTTATGATATGCCTAAGGTAACCTTGTGTTCGGAACTGAATGTCCCCCATAGATTTTGAATCCAGATCCCCATTTAGATGTTATTATACATTTTTAGGAAATATATTCATGTATTCTATTTAATATACTTCAGACATTTCTTCTTGGTGCACTATGTCTTAGAAGCCTATGCCATCTCAACACATGGTCTCGAAAAAAAATCCATTCAATTAAAAAAATACATGGAAAATACAATTCATTATATTCTCCCCACTATGGGGATTTACATCAAGAAAATCCAAAACAAGGGCTACTTAATGATTTTTGGGTACTGATCATGAATCTAATCCTCTCATTCCCATGTGCTCTCTTTGAGATTCCCATGATGCCACTAGACATGCACTAAATAAATTACTCTACTAGAGAGGATCCACTCCAACCGATCCTTGATCTCTACCAGATACTAAGCAATGGTAGCTCCATCCATGGTGTTCAAATCACCCTATATGATAACATGCGATGGGTCATGCACATACCTCATCAACTGTGACACATGGACAATGTCTTGTACCATGTATAACTATAGAGGTAGAGTTAAACATCATGTCACCTCAGTAATTTGATGCAGTATCTAGAAATAGATATTTAATATAAGGAGATACTTTTTCACCCCATCCAAATATCAATAATCTATGTCGGGGTGAAACTTTTAGGAACACATGGTCTCAATCCTAAAACATTAAAGGCCTATTTTTTCATTCAAATTAAGACTTATGATGGATTTTTATTGTTTTCATACACTCCTATATGATCTTTACCTTCCCAAAATATTCTCAAACCAAATATAGTTCAATGTGTACTGACTCTCTTGGGTCAGTCTAGAAAATTGGTGACCTACACGGCCTCCCGGTTAAATCCTTGAATGATTCCATACCACTAGAGGAATGGTAGTAGTTGTTTTATGAACACTCCAACAGGGGTAGGGGATCGTTCCAACTATAGCCAAAGTGTAACATGCACTCACTCAGCATGTCCACTAAAACCTAAATGTTCTACTCTATATGGTCATTGTTTTGGGATGAAATGATGTTCTCAAGAATAACTGAGTCCCAAAATACTCTTATAATCCCTTCCACAAATGATATTTGAAGTGAGCATCACAGTTTGAAAATATCATTGATTGATCTCTAGGGTGTCAGACTATCTCTTGCATGTAGAGGTTTCCCAATCTCTCTTTATAACATTTATCCTAAATTGCTATGAAGTGGGATGAATTTTTGAGTTAGTCTACCATCACCCAGATGGAATCTTTTCCCCTGTACATATGTTTTAATACCATCAAAATTTCCATAGATATCAAATCCCACTTGCAATTTGGATCCTCAAAGGGTTGAGATAACACCACTAGAAGTTGGTGCAAAACTTTCACTTACTGACAAGTAAGGAATCAATAGGAAAACTATACAACACATTTCATCATACTTGGTGAAAACCAATGATTTTAGAGGTCTTGGAATATATTTTCCACAAAAAGATTATTATTCCCTATATTTTATAAACACACATATTTCTTAAAAATTTAAAAATATTCATTTTAAAACATAACAAAACCAAGTTAGAACCATATAGGTTTAGTGTATTAAGAAACATAGAAACATAAACAACTGATTCATATGATATCTACGTTTTATATCACTTATTCCTTTATAACTAGACCCCTTTTTTACATATCTTATATAATACCCTTATTCATGACCTGGGTAAAATAAATGTAAGAAAGGGAGAGATCAGATGCTCAGTAAAGGTAAACAAAGTATATATCAATCATATCATAATCATAAGGTAACAGATTTGAAAATCTTATCACTAATATGAAAGATCTTGATGTCATGCCATGATATAAATCATAAAATTTCATAACGAATCAATGAAGATAACCCCAAAAGTCATAACATAAGACATGAATTTTTTTTGGCATACACATAATATTTTAAAATAATTTTTTATTATTCAAGGCTCATTTCAAAGACCATCATAGTAGACAAATTCGATTACTAAATAAAGATCACTCATCATTCTGACCCTTTATTATTTAACCATGATAATTTTCGATTCCATAATTGTCAATCTCATGAGATATAAATCTTTTACCAATGAATTAGAGGGATATATTGGTACCAAAAATATAATAATTAATTTATTCTTATGTTCTCCAATGAAACATAAATCATTCCTCATAGCATAAACAAAATAATATAATGGGTTTCTTAAACATAATTATAGCAAAAAATAATCCATATTTAATAAATAGATTCCACAAATAACATTACATCATAAAAATATTAAAAAATATGAATAATTGGAATAGAGAAATAACTTTATTAATGAAATTCAACTTAGATGGAAAACAATTTTGATAAAACACAAGAAATAAAATATTGAGGAAAATATCATTTTTTTTTCAAAAAAGTTTCTGTTTCTTAAAATTTCATGAAATTTTAAAAGATAATATTTTTTTTGAAAATAAATATGAAATATTGAAAAGTAAGATTCATGTAAATAAGTCATTATGAAAGAGTAAAAATATTTTCACTCCATATAAGTTAAAAGAAACAGTCATATGATACTTTTGTTGGAAAGTCAAAATGTACCTCGTATCAAAAATGGAAAAATATTCCTTTAATATCAATTCATAAAAATTAAACAATGGGTAAAATAGAATTTAAAAAAAAAGTAGAATCATATGAATAATATTTTATAATACATATGAATAGAACATGGATATGGATGATAAATATACCCCAGTAAATACTTATGTATAAAAAATCACAGATAAAACTGATATATCAAAATTATCCCTTACCTTATGTATGATATGGTTTGCATGTTTCCAATCATAATTTATAAAGATTTAACTATTTTCATTGATTTATTCCAGAATCATATTAATTTTTAAGATATCATATATGATCATATTATCATCTGTTTGTTAGTAACATTTCATTATTACTCATTATTTGAGTATTAATGTCTTCATTTTTATGTATGTTTTTTCGAATAAGTTTATATTCTACTTCTTATGTCATATTTTTATAATTAAAAAAATGAAATTAACATAATATATACCATATTTATTTCATTCTATACACTTATATAATAAAACATTAATAGATATCATGTAGAATAAATCACCCACATCGTGGAGATAGTAGGTTGTACGTAGGCACGTGCGACAATATCATTCCCATAATTGTGAAATGGTATGTATGTGGATGGTATTTATTTGGTTCAATAATCCAATTACTGTTATAATAATAATTTATTGTCATTATTCCCGTAATTGTATGCATCCATGTATAGTGGTGGTGAGAAAAAGATTACATCACGATGTGGAGACGGTAAGTGGTACATACACACGCATGGTGATTTTGTTTTTCATAAGGTAGATAAATGGTGGAATATGGATGTTACATAAAAATAATAAAATCTAAGTATATTAGTGATACTGGTGTTATTACTTTATGATGGAAAAAAATTCAGTAAGAGAAACTATTAGAAGATAGAAGTTTGATGGAATGGACATAGGAGTTTACCTCTTCTTTGACGAGCTCCCTCTAGATCTATTCTTAAATCACTAGAGTTAGTATTTATAGAATAAAAGAAACACTATAATGTTAATAGGGAAATTGATATTTAAAAATGGTAGGGAATAGATAGTATTTAAGGCTCAATGAGATGTGAAAAAATGAGGGAGGAGGTGCACTTATATAATTGAGGTGAAGCGCAGTTATGGAATATCCAAAATATTAATTTAATATAAATTATTTTTTTATTGAAAATGAATATAAATTATGTTTTGTCTAATATAAGATGAGTATTGTATGAAATAAACTCATCCAATAATGTTTATAAAAGTATTTATTTTATTTTAAACCATATCTTTTCGTTTGACCCTTAATTTATCTATTTAATTTTAATTGTTGTAAAATCATTTTAAATATTATGAGGCAATATATTTTACTTTTATGGGGTAAATTTCTCATAAATAAGGCATTTATGTGATTTTAGACCTTATTATAGTAATATTTTAATTTTTATAGGTTTTTATTACTTTTAAATAATTTAATAAAATATTAATTTTATAAAATATCAATAATGTCATTTTTGGCACTATTAATTTCAGTGAATTAATATAAAATACAAACAGAGTGATAAATTTGAAAAAACAACTATTTAATATACTTAAAGTATGTTATAGTAACTTAAATAATTTGTTTATTACCCTAATTAATTCATATTATACTTATTTTAATATTTTTATATCATTTATTTCATATTTTTATTAATATAATAATTATTGTATCACTGTTATGTCAGTATTTATGGTAATTATTTAACTTATAAAAATACTAACTAAAATTCAATGATGTAGATATTTTAATTTAATTTATTTACAATTTTTATTATAAATGTTATGTTATATTTATCATTATATTATATTTGTTATACTTCTTATAAATTAGAGGGTAAAATTTTGTCACTTTCATGTCACTTTATTTATTTTAATGATTTCTATATTAGATTCAAAGACAAGAGTACATTAAATAATTTGATTCTATTCCTTAGGTTTTAACCGAATATGGTTACATATCCAATGGGATTTTGGCATGTGTTAGGATAACTGTATTGTCCGTATCATATTATTTTGTAACCAAAATTACCAGATTTACCTTTAACCGCATTAAATAGACATTACCATAGTTACTATTCAAAACATCAAAAAAATATAACCTATTAACATAATATGGATAGACTAATTCAAATTATGGAATCCATTTTTCAAAATTTAAAACATAGAAGTTTTAGTTAAAAAATTAAAAAAAATCTTGTTGTGGGAACTAGAAAATGAGCGATTTGAAAAGTGAATACCATCAAAAGATTATCATGTGTGTGTATCCAATTTCAATGTGAAATTTCTTCTAATAATCAAAATTTGATTAAATTATAAAAATAATAATATAAATATACTTTATATCAAACTGAACAATAATATAAAAATATAAATAAATTAGATGAATAAGTGGTTTTGATTTAAAATTGAGTATTTTTAACTATTCATTAAAATATGAAATTTGTCGAAAAATATGAAAAATTAAATAAATGTAAATTTTGATATCATGATTTCAAATAATAAGATTATTTTTTTATATAAAAATTATTAATATCTCAAAAGATTTATTTTAAATGGATTCGCCAATAAATTACGGTAAAATTGCCCTTATGAAAAATATAGGTTTTTATACATCAAATAAGCTTTATTCATACCCTATGACTAAAATATCTATTGGATTAATAAAAAAAATATTCTATTAAATATATAAAATATATATTTCACTAACTTCATTTACTAATTTTAATTCACTACATTTATTAATACACAAATTAAAATATATAATTGATTTATATTTTTATTAAATAATTAATAGCCATAAATTTTCACAAGTTGATTATATTTATTCCCAATAACATAATGGATAGATTATAATGGCCTTTTTATACTAATGGACTCATGTGGTCTATTTAATCTCATGACTGCGTGCACGGGATGCAATTGTAGAAAAATTATTTAAAGAAAATATTTCATAAAAACATCCAGGTGTTACATTATACCCCCGTTAAGCTCAATTTCACTATCGAAATCCATCAAATTCATAAAAATATACGAGTATACATTTGACTCATCATATCCCCAATTCCCATGTAGTTTCCTAAAATTGGTTGTTATACCATAAAACTTTAACCACACGATTGGTATTGTTTCATAGAACATTTTCACTATGATCAAAAATCTCAATCGATTTTTCTTAATATGAAAGATCATGATCTAATGGTATGAATTCTATGTTTAGTACATGTGAATAATCAGCTGTGTACATTCTTAGGGGAAATATATTGAACAAATCATAAAATTGAGAGAGATTCAGTGGATTTTCAAATATGTATGCTACCTTCCCAACATTATCCATAATTTTATAAGGACGTATATACCTTTAGATCAACTTTACCTTCTTTTAAAGTGTCATTTCTCTAATCTAGGGAGATATTCGTAGAAACACCTAGTCACCCACTTCAAACTATAGTTATTTTCATTGGTTTTCACCAGAACATTTTTGTCGATGCTGAGCTCCTCTTATGTGTTGTTGGATAAATATGAAATTCTCTACCATTTCATCAAAAATATTTTATTCTAATAGCTTTCTTTCCCCAACTTCATCCAAACAAGTCTGAGTTCAGCACTTCTTTCTATAGTGAGCTTTATAAGGATCCATATAAAAACCTAAGTAGAATTTATTTTTGTAAAATAATTCTACCAAAGGTATGTGTTTATCACAACCACCATTAAAATCTATAAAGAAATTTCTCAACATGTCCTTGAGAGTTAGAATTGTCATATCAGACTGAACATCTATCAGAGGATTATAAGATGTGCTAAAATTTACCTATGTATCTAGAGCCTAATGATGACTTTTCTAGAAAATCAAGGTAAACCTACATTCAAATTATATATAATGGAATGTGGGACTCTAATAAATCTTATAACTTTATTTTTCATATATCCATGGAATTTGATCAATACAGAAATCCTTTATAATAGAAATGAATTGTGCTGATTTCATAAAGTGATTAACTATAACCCATATAGCATTATGGAATTTATATTTTTTGGGATGTTTGATGCCAATGTAAAAAATTGATGTTTTCACATTTTCATTTTAGTATTGATAATGGTTGTAACCTACCCTTAGACATATGTCTATCAGCCTTAACTTGCTAACAAACCAAGCACCGAGGGACATATTCAAAAACATCTCTTTTCATTCCATCACAACAGATATAGTTTTTTAGGACCCTGTAATTTTTTGTGCTTATATGAGGAATATATAATGATGAACAATGATCCTCATCCAAAAACACATTAAATTATAATATGGGAGGAATACAAACCTAGTTCCAGAACCTTATTATTCCATCACAATCATGTTTGAATTTAGAAATATTTCTCAACATCTTTTCTACCTCTTCATCTTCCTTTTGTGCCACCTTAATCTTCACTTGTGTAGATGGTTGAACATTTAATTGAGGAAGTTAATATTTCTACCATTAATTCAAAATTTCAAGACCTGTCATTCTCAAATCCATAAATATAATATCTATAGTGATCCTTATCATTGATATGATAAGATGGACCTTTCATCTTACATAATTTACCACCTTGTCCTCTTTCCCATATTTGTAATGTATCAAGTATTCATAATCTTTAATCAACTCTGAACATCTTATTTGGCACATATTCATATCCTTTTTTATGAAAATATAAATTATAATTTTTTGATTAGTATAAATATCAGACCTTTCACCATAAAGATAAAGCCTCTATATCTTTAATGTCAAGATTATCACAGCTAACTCTAAATAATGAGTTCGGTAATTTTGCTAATGTATTTTCCATTTTCAAAAGGTATAATCCATTACGATATAATATTTTATGAGAACACATCCCATCCCATTATTTTATGCATAACTATATATCACAAATCATTGACCATTATAAGAATGTATGAGCATAGGTGCACTTGCTAAACATTTTTTATCACATTGAAATTATCTTCACATTACTCTATATACAAAAAAAATTACCTTTTAAGTAAAATTGGTGTGTGGATTAGATAGTCATGAATTTTTTTTCAAAAAACATAGATAATATCCAACCAACCCAAGAAATCTTCATATATCAGTTATCGTAGATGATCTAGGACAAAATTCAAAAAATTTTGTTTTTGATGGATCCATAAATATCACTTCTCTTGAGATTATGTGACCATAAAATGAAACATTATAGAGACAACATTCTCTCTTGGAAAATTTTTATGAGAGATTACCTTTCTTAGGGTCTTGAGAACAATTATAAAGTATTATTAATGTCCATACCTTCTCTTTGAATATACAAGAATATATATTTTTTAAATTCCACCACAAACTGATCAAGATAGTCTCTAAAGACACTATTAATTTAGTCAATGAAGATAGTATGGGCATTAGTAAGACCAAATGGAATCACTATAAATTCATAGAGTCTATACATTGTACAAAATGACATCTTTAATATATCTTCTTTCTATACCCTTAATTAATGATATCCTGTACAATGATAAATCTTTTAAAAGTATGGACTTCTGTATTGTTGGTCAAATAAGTCATAAATGTGGGGAACATGATATTTTTTCTTGATAGTGACCTTATTATGTTCTTGATACTTAAGGAAGAGGCTATTTGATCGATATTGCTTCTTAACTAAAAGAATAGGTTCACCCTAAAGAGACACACTAGGATGTATGAATACATTGTCATGATTCTCTTAGATTAGATTCTTAAATTCCTATAATAAATTGGGACTACTCTATATGGTGTCTTTGAAATAGGCATATCTCCATGTATGGGATCTGTTGAAAACACTACTTCCCAATTCGGTAGGAGATCTAAAAACTCTTCCAAAAAGACATAAAAAAATTCCAGTGTAATAGGTGTATTCTTAATGGTGAGTTTTTACCCATCCATTTTAGATAGATAACCTTCAATTATAGGAATCAATACCCATAAGATGGAAGAAATATCCACTAGAAGAAATACTCATCCTTTCATCGATGTATGCTTATATGTTGATCTGGAATTTAAAATGTGATGTCCCTTCCTTGGAAATTGATATGATCTCAATATAGAGAGACATAATCCATACCAAGAATTACATAATATTACACTAAAGGAATAATCACAAGATTTGTTGGATACAATTTATCAAAAACATCAAGCATAGAAGAATTATTAACTCTTGATGAAACCGTAGTGACATTATGAGTTTTCACAGCTATCTCAACATCTAATTGTTGTAGTATTATAGAAATACACTTAGAAAATTCATAAGAAATAAAAGAGTGGGTTGATCTAAAATCAAATAAAACATTTTCTACTTCAGAGTGAATTGTAAGTGTAACTTCAGCACTTCATTATCGTATTCCACATCACTAATAATGATCGCATGTGACTTGCCTTTGTCTTTGGACTTACACATTTTCAACATTAATTATCATCAATAACCCCTGGATTTGGGCATTGGAATGTATAATTCCCAATTTCCATGCACTCATAGCATTGAAATTTCGGAGGTTCATTCTCTACAGACTTTTCACTATTCACATCATTAGAAAAATTTTTCCCATCACTTCGGTATTCGACATCCGGATGATCTTCTATCCCACACTTAAAAAATTTAATAGTACCTTTAATAAAATTTCCTCCATGTTTCTTTCCATAAACTGAGAATAAAGAAAAAATAATATTCCTTTACTTGTGGTCTTTATATTTTCCCTTGAATTCCATTTTTCTCTTCCTAACAAACCTATAGGATTGATGGGTTACTCCAATATCCATAACAACCTTGAGATCACAATGAATGATATCTTCATTGCTATTGAAGTCCCTTATGAATAATGATATTTGAATACATCATTTTAAGCCACTCAAGAATATATCAATTTTACTCTCATGTTGGATAATAATTTTAGAAGTATACCTTGTAAGTATAGTGAAATTTTAATTATAATTACAAATGGAATCATCATCCATTTTCATATCCTTAAGGAACTCCTTCTCCATCTTTGTTAAAAGAATATGAGGAATGTACTTTTTGAAAAGTATGTTCTTGAACTCATCGCATTACATGGATTCAATTTCATATATTTGGATTGTAGTTTTGAAAATGTTCCCCCATTTATCAGCTTCACCTTCCAAAATGATATACCGCTAAGAAGAGTTTATCAGGTTCTGCAGAATAGTGAACTAAAAATACCTTTTCATTGGTACTGATCCATTGTTAAAAAACTATTGGATCAGAATACCCATGATAAATGGTGGATAATACCTCATAAAGGAATCAATAGAATGTTGTTCCCTCATTTGCTAGTTTGGAAGTCCATCATGATTTATATCTTGGAAAATTCATGTGAGCATAACTACAAGTTTTTGCATTCCAACTCACTAAAACAAAATAGGCCTTTAATAGCATTGGTATTTATCAACTCTAGAAGAAAATTATTATAAATGGAATATTTATTAGTGCTAAAGAAAGGGATGATACATTTAACCATTTATTAGAGAATTTATTTTCATGATGATAAAGGAAACCTTTATTAGCGCATTATTTTTAGTTTTGATAAAGGATATCCTTTATCAGTGCTTTATTTTTGGTGCTTAGAAAGGGTATCTTTTATCAGTGCTAAAGTTTTAACACTAATAAATAGTACAATTATTCGGTGCTTCATACTTAGAGTAGATACATATTTCTTTCATCAATGCATTTTTAACACTGATAAAATGAAATAATTAATAAATAAATAAAACTGTGTTTTATAATAATTTTATTAATAAAATAATTTAAAAAATTAATTGATTGATTATACTTTATCAAATAATAAACATTTTATTAATTAGATAATTATGATAATTAATTTTATTAAATTATATATATTAAATATATAGATATATATATTAATGTATATAAATATTATTTATATATTAGAAACTATTTATGCATTATATATTAAATAGTGATATATTTATTGAATAATGACACATAATTAATGAATAATATTTATTAAAAATGCCGAATAATAGCATATTAGTGGACATATAAATGAATTTTATTTGATTTTTCAGTTTAATATAGATCAAATGTGTGTTATATTGATTTCACATATATGTAATTAATGCATTTTAATATACAATATGAACATGAATAGAACATACCCATTTTTTAAATATTGTTAATGTGTACTTATATTCTTAATTTATTGAATTTCATTCATTTTTAACATATATACATGCACTCAAAATTAGTTTTTTAGTAATAATGTTAAAAATGTATTTATAAATGTACTGTCACTATATTTATAGAATTATATATTTATAATTATAAATAAATACATATTTTTAAAAATTATTGAAATAATTATAAATAAATAATAATAAATATTTAAATAATTATTAAATTTATAATAATCATACACAAATAATGAAATATATTTACTATATTTATATTTATATCTATTTATTTAAAACATATGTATAATTATATAAATATATATAATGATGTAAATAATATTTTTTTAAAATATTTCTATAATTAGAAATAAATATTTATAAATATATAATAAATATATTTAAAAGGGAATATATTTTGAATATTGATATTTCTAAATATTTATTATGTATTTATAAATTTATAAATTTTTATATTTACATTTATAATTATAAATCCTCTTACAACTATTTAGAAATATGTGTTGATAAACTAATATTTATTAGCTCTTTTTCCGCACTAATAAAGATGAAATTTTTTCAATTATAAATAAATCACTGATAAAATAAACATTTATCTACATTCTAATACTAGCACTGATAAATATTTGTTTTGTTATCTCTTTTTTAGTGTTGATAAAGACAGGTCATTATCAGTGCTAAAAGAGTGGGGATAAATAGTCCTTCTATCAGTGCATATTTGTAAGCGATGATAAAGGTGTCCTGATATTTTTTAAAAACCCTAACAAATTGAGAACTTATCATGATATTGAACTTTCCGTGGAAGCAACCCACTACCAGAACTCCTCCTCGGTGAATCAAAGGTCGAATCACACCACCCGACTGCCTATGAACATCAAATCTGTCATTCAAAGAGGGTCTCAGATTTTATTCAACCTAGCAAGGTTGGCCTTTTGATTTTCTTCATATATTTTTTGTTTCGTTTCAAATTTCTTATTCTACGATTTGTTTATAATATATTGTTTATGATCAATTTTTTATGATTTTTTTGTGATTCATTTTTTAGGGAGTGATTTGTGGTCCATTGTTTTTATTGAATATTGATTTTTTATTGGGGATTTATACCAACTCATATATTGGATCTACATGAAAAATAGAACATTACTTATTGTTGTTATGATGTCTCTTATTTCACTAATACACATGAAATTTTAGATATTACAAGAAATATCCTTCACTAATTAAAATTATTGTTCTCCATTCAACAAATTAGATAAGGGCTTTTATATATCTGTACATATCATGTGGGTCACTGGTTGTTATGTTCGTTGGAATTGTTCCAATGATACCTGTATCCAATGATAATACTCTTTTGTTGATCTGGGTGGAGGAAAGATAAATGGAACTTTTTCTATGTTCACCCACTGCTAATCTCTTATGTATATATTCGGGAAGATAAGGATCATTCTTTTCATCAACAATGTATTACATCATGATGTATTTTCCTACACTTTTAATGTTTCCCACAATTTTGTTCTTCTCTAGTTTTTTCATTAGACTCATTATTGGTGAAAGAAAATTATTCCTCATTCATTTTCATTGTATTATTATTTAATAAATTTAGGGGGTGTGGTTTGGGCAACCAAGTCATGCTCAATCTTTCTAAAAAAATTCCACTTGCTACAATCATTTAAAACATTATAGTATGTCTTAACAAGAATTTTCATATTTTGATGTCATTTCCATCTTTTGGAACTCTTATTGAAACCTCTTTGAGCCAAGTTATCTTATCTATCCATCCCCTGAAATATATTTCTCAATGAAATATACTTTTAATTGAGTTCATGTCAGTTCCCTACACTTATTCTAGTTAAATGTTACCTGAGACATCCACTAGAGACACATTGAAACTGGAAATAATTATTTAAATAATATAAATAGCATCATTAGTATAATTGGTAAATTTTATTTATAAATATTCATTTAACTTCACAATAGTTAATATATTAAAAAGACTTCGGCGGAAACTAGAAAAATACCCATGTAATCAAAAATAAAACCACATGTATTTTTACCTTCCTATATAGCTTATTTGGTTTTCCTAACATTTCATATGGGTCATCTTTAGTGTATTTAAAACATATCTTCTATTTTAAATTTTATTGTGAACTTCCAAATATCTAATTATGAACCCAATAAGATGGATATGAACCAATAATGGATGCACTCTAATCGTTTGAAAATTGAATATGAATATGGAGTTAAAGAGATCTTCAAGTGTGTAAATGAGCATGGAGACAACCCTTCTAAAATCCTCTATCCATGTTTACATTGTTGTTATTCCAGAAAAATTAGTCCAGAAGAGTTGGAAGAAAATTTTATTTTTCAGGGAATGTATCAAAGCTATAAAATTTGTACTAAACATGGGAAAAAACTAAATGTGTACATCGATTGGGCTGATACTACTGCTTATGAATCCTTTGATATGAATACCTTTGTAAAAAATGATGGAGATATCATGGAAGTAAAGACAATGGAAATTTAATATTACCGTTCTGATTATCAAAATTAGTTTGAGGAGTTAAAAATATATTCCAGGAAACCATTGTATACCTATTGTATGAAATACACTACATTGTCATTTGTGTTGAAGTTATATAATGTGAAAACTCGAACTAGATGGAGTGACACCAGCTTTACAAAACTACTTGGTCTTTTGAATGATATGCTACCAGAATATAATAAACTACCATTCCTAACAAATGATACTAAAAAAATGTTCTGTTCCGTGGGAAAGATCACTAAAAAATACTTGATAGTCCAAATGATTTTATATTGTTTATCTCGGTCAAGAAATCAGTTAAGAAATACCCTAAGTGTGGTGAATATTGATTCAAGAAAAATTAATCATGTCCTTAAAAATTTATATGGTACATTCTTATCATTCCATGGTATAGAAGGATATATATATGTCAAGAAACTACCAGGAAATTAACATGGCATATAGATATAATAATTAATTATGGGTAGCTACATCATCCAGTATATTATCCTCAGTGGAATAAAATTAATTACCATTATCCTAAATTTAGAGATGATCCATGAAACTTTTTTCTTGTGTTATTTATAGATGTAATAAATCCTTTTGGAGTACATATTTTTACTCACATTACATGTCCCGTCATGCTGGAAAATTATAACTTGCAGCCACAGTTGTGCATGAAGCACAAATACATTATGTTGTTTCTACTTATATCAGGACCAAAGAAATCTGGTAATGATATTGATGTATATTTGGATCCATTAATCAACGATCTGAAATTAATGTGGGATACATGTGTTATAATTCATGATGCTCATAGAAGTGAAGAATTCACATTGAAGTCCATGTTGTACAAAATGATAAATGACTTCCCTACTTATAAAGATTTTTCAGGATATAGCATTAAAGGCATGTAGGGGTGTCCCAATTGTGAAAGATGCACACACTCATTCTGGTTGAAACATTACTCAATGATTGTGTTTTTCGATCATCAAATTTTTTTTAGCTCGATGACATATATACCAATCCTGGATGACATCATTTGATGGGAATATCAAAAAAGGTACAACACCATCTCCAGCAATGGGTGATGAACTGTACAAAGATTTAAAAAAAATTGACACTTTTTTTAGTAAACCATATTTGAAAAACCTTAAAAAATCTGGTTGGAAGAAGAGATCAATTTTCATTGAATTAAAGTATTAGAGATGTTTGTATGTCAAAAAATTTCGTAATTTCATGAATGTAGAAAAAAATGTATTTTATATTTTTATTAGGATGTTACTAAATGATCCAAGAAAAAATTAATATGGAATCACACCTAGGTTGGACTTTAATGAAATGGGGATAGGGGAAGTGTTCACAGTAGTGAAGGGTAAAAGGAAGAATTTTCTTTCTCCAGCAGCTTACACTCAATTGAGATTTTTTATATGTAATTTTACATTTTCATTATGAGTTTAAAAGTTCCAAAAGTCTATTCATAAAATATCAAGAATGTCATATCAATGTGTAATTTGAAGTTTGAAGCACTAAAATCGCACGACTATAATGTTTTGACGCAAGATTTTATATTTTTTACTTTATGTAGCTTTCTTTCTAAAAATTCATGACATATATTAACGAAACAATGTATCTTTTTTGAATCCATATACAATAATGTTGTAGACTTGAAGATGTTTCCCATCTTGGATGAGGTCATTTCAATCATACTATTTGAAATAGAAATGTTCTTCCGACCATCATTATTTGATATAATGGTCCACATGATGGTTCACTTGGTTTGGTTGGTTCAACCAAGTGGTCCAACCTATTATAGTTGAGTGTACCCCATTAAATGGTATATGATGAATTTGAAAGGTTATATCAAGAATCGAAGTCGTCTAGAAGGTTGTGTTGTAGAATGATATACTTTTGATGAAGTTAATGAATTCTCAACCAATTACCTATCATATATTAAAATCACCAGTCTCCCAAAGTCTCATCACAAAGTACACCTTATGTGTGAAGGGATTTCTAGAAAAGATGTTATTATAATTACCTTGATAGAGTGGGAGTAAACAAATTTTTACATATTACATAAAAGTGAATATTTTTATCCATAAATTTAATCCCAAGATGAAATTATTAAACATTTGAATCCATAAAGTGCTAAAATATGGATATCAGATACACATAATCAAAAATTTATCGGATGGTTTGGAGATCAAATTTATAAGGATTTATATAAAAATCCAAATTTAGTTTCTGAATGACTTCAAAGTCTATCTAGTAAACTGAATGAAAAAGTTATATATTACAATGGGTTTTTAATCAAGGGATATACATTCTATAAAAAAAAATGGAATTATTACAATGAAAAATATTGGTGTTACGCTTGTGACTGAAGCGATGCACATATCTAGTTCCAAGGATAGAAGTCCAATTTATTCAAATATGTTATACTTTTTATTATTGAAATGATATATGAGTAGGATTATAAAACATTCCAAGTGACTATTTTATATGGAAAATGGGTTGATAATATAAATAGAGTGAAAGTTGATCAAAATGGTGTCTGTGAAGGGGAATTTAAATGTATAAGGGAAAAAAGACGAGTTGTTCATAATGGAATCATAAGAAGTGCGTCTATTTTATGTCAATGATCTAAAAAATAAGAAGTGGTCAATTGTCCTGCTAGAGACTGAAACAAATGTTGAGACACATGAAAATTTAATCAAGGATGACTCTTTCATTGGTACATCAAAATCAGTTCATGCTGGTACCAATGTAGACTATGTCTTATACTTTTGAGGGGACCATAAAGAGGGTATTTGGATTCTCAAAATAGCATCCAAATTTTTTGAAACATTTAAAAAATAGAGTTAAATGGGAAGGTAAGTGTCTTTTAATATATTTTGATTTTTCTCATAATATTATATGATCTATACTATGTTATCATATTCAAAATTAAATGTTTGAATACTCATGTAGTCTATGTATTCTTCCCATGATTATGTTACCAATCCCTCAGAAGAGAAAACTATAATGAAGGAAACCCTTTGGAAAGATGTAAAGGTAATGTTACGATATAAATTCTCTATTTTACTAAAAAATTATATAATGGAATATTGATTTCATTTTCATTATTCCTTATACAGTTTTTTTATATTATTACTAATAGAAGGATAGTTATATTATATAGGGGTGTTCTTTTTCTCGAGTTGGGGGTGGTCTGTTCGACAATAACATGAGTCCGTTCAGGATTAAAAGATAAAGGAACATTGATGTTTTTGAATGTATGATATAATTTTCATTTATGTAATTTTATAAACAAATTTTTGAAATGTATATAATATAGTGTATTTTCTGGTATTGGTGTTATAAATTTCATTTCATTTAAATTCTATTTTGGGACTTGTTTTTATTGATATTACATGAGTTTCTAGTGTGAATTTTGTGTTGTAGTGGGCTGTAACAGTACATTGTAGTATCTCCCATTATCAACTCTCTAATGATTGTTGATAAAATAATCTTTTATAGGTGCTAAATTAATGTGCTGATAAACGATATCTTTATCAGTGCTTTTTCAGCACCGATAAAAGTCATGGGATTTTAAAAATTCAAAAGTTATCAATGCTTTTCCTGTGCCAATAAAGGCTACTTATAATGTTAATAAATTCCATTATACAATAAAATTTGGTTTCTCATGAGTAAAATCATTTCATTACCCCTCTCATTTAGCATTAACATGGTTCCTTTAAGTTCCACCCATTGACTAAAACCATGGAAAATAGTGTGAGAAACACTACTAATATTGGGAAAACCACTTAATTAAGAATAAAACTTCTATTTTGGATACATTAGGTTTTATCCTAGGTTATTCGTGATCATTTTATGACACTATGATTTTTATCTATAAACATAGGGTTCTTACTGAGGTTGTGTCAGCCTACATTCGATTAGTTAAAAATACATTTTCTATGATACCAACTATAACTGATCATACTTTACATACATAGATATTACTGAAAAAGTTAAGAATATTCATTAAAAAACAAAACAAAACTATTCTAGGACCATATATATATAGTGTCTATAAATTGTGAAACATAAATAACTGATTTATAAGACTCCTATATTATCTCTTGCTTATTTCTTCATAACTATACCCCTTTTTGATATATCTTACTTAATAACCTTATTCATGACATAGAAAACAAAACGTAAGAAATGGTGATCTCATATGATCAATAAGGGTAAACAAAGGAGATATCAGTCATGTCATAATCCAAAGAAATAACATTTGAAAATCTTATGCTACATTTGAATGATCGTGATATAATGTCATGAGATAAATCATAAAAGTCTATAATGAATAAACGTATGTAATCCCAAAAGTCATAACATAATACATGAAATTTTGTGGCATACACATAAGCATAAGAAAATCATTTTATATTAATAAAGGCTTATTTTGAAGACCATATTATCAGAAGAAGTCCATTACTAAACCAAACTCACTCCTCATTCCAACCCTGTATTACTAAATAGAGATCATTTCCCATTCCATACATGTCTATCTCATGAGATATAAATATTTACCAAATGAATTTTAGGTAGATATAGATCCCACATATCTTACAATGGAATCACTCTAACAAATTTCACAAAAACATAAACCATTCATCATATCATAACTCAAAGAATATAATGTGCTTCTTAAACATCATTACGTCATAACATAATCCATATAAAAAATAGTTTTCATAAATAAAATTCCATCATAAAAAAATTCAAACCATAGGAATAATAGGGATAGAAAGATAACACTATTAAATAATTTTATCTTATATGTAAAATAAGTTTTAAAAAATACTAGAAATTAATTCTTGAGAAAAACATCATTTCTTTATCAAGAACATTTCTTATTCTCATAAGGATAGAAAATTTTAAAATTTTATAATTTATTTAAAAATAAAATTGATATCTTGTAAATGAATATTCATTAAAATAAAGAATTATGAATGTATAAATATCAGTTCATACCATATATGTTAAAAAAATAATCTTCTCGTACTTTTATCGGGAATTCAAATAGTACCTTGTATCATAAATGAAAAAAATTCCTTTCATATTATTTCATAAAATTAACCAATGGGTAAAATTGAATTTAAAAAATAGTAGAAGTATACGAAAAAAATTTTATAATACATATTTATAAAACACGTACATTGATGTTAAATATACCCTAGTAAATACTTACGTATAAATAATCCCAGATAAAAGTGAGATTTCAAAAGTATCTCTTCCCTTAGGTCTGATATTCATTTTATATAATCGAAATTGTTGAATAATTATTTCATCTTTGTAATTTAATTATTATAAAATTATAATTATTTTTATGACCTCATATATTATCATATTATCATCCATTTGTCAGTAACATTTCATTATTACTCGTTATTCAGGTGTTAATGGGTTTGTTTTCTTTTGCATGTTTTATCAAATAAGTTTCTGTTCCCCTTTTTATGTCATAGTCATATAATTAAAAAATAATATTACCATAAAATATACCATATTTATTTATTCCATACATTTATATAATAATTATTTAATGTATATTATGTAGAATGAATCACATCACATTGTGGAGAAAACAGGTCGTACAAACACATGAGTGATGACATCATTCCCATAATAGTGAAATGGTATGGTTTTTGATGGTATTTTTTTTCAAGATTCTATATAATGTTATAATAATTACATATAGTCATTATTTCTATCATTATATATATCCAATTAAGGTGGTCGTGAAAAACTGATTACACCACGATGTGGAGATGGTAAGTTGTATGTACGCACTTGTGGTGATTTCATTTTTCATAGGATATATAGAAGGTGAAATATGGGTTTTAAATAATAATAATAACATTTATGTATGTATTTGATAATGTATTTATTACTTTATAATGAAAATAACTCATGAAAAGGATGTAGACGAAGAAATAAGTTGGAATGAATCGGCAGAGGATATTTCCTCTTCTTTGATGAGCTCACTCTAGATCTCTTATTAAATCACTAGTGTTATTATTTAGGGAATACCATAACCTCTATACTGTCACTATGAATGTTGATAATGGAAAATGGTAGTGGATAACTGATTTATAAGGCTTAATGAGTTGTGAATGAAAGAAATAGGATGTACCCTTTTCATAAATAATGTGAGTAGACATTATAGAATCTCCAAACTGTTTGATTATTATAGTTCAAATCCTCTCATAAAATAATTTTTAGACATATATTTAATTTATTTTAAACCATATCATTTCATTTTACCTTTAATAAATCAATTTAATTTTAATCTTGGTATAAAAGTTTTAAATATTAAGAGGTTATAAATTGTATTTATAAGGGTTTAATTTACCATATAATGAAACTTTATGTATTTTAGACTTAATATTAGAAATTTTTTAATTTTTAATAATTTTAATGTTTTTTTAAATAATTTAATAAAACATTAGTTTTATAAAATATAAAAAATGTCAATTTTTAAACTATTCATTTCATTAAATTTAAATAAAATCCAAAAAGAGAGATACATTCGAAATAAACCATTTAATACACTTATAAAACCATTTACTACACTTATTAATAATATCAAAAAATAAACCTATTAACATAATTTGGAACTCATGATTTGAAATATAGAATTCATTTTTTAATGTTTAAAACACATATGTTTTAGTAATTAAAATAAAATTAATCTTGTTGTGGGAATTAGAAAATGAGTGTTCTAAAAAGTAAAAACCAACAAAAGATTGTCATGAGTGTATATCCAATGTAAATATGAAATTGATTCCAGTGACCAAAATTGGATTAAATGAGGAAAAATAATATAATTGTACATTAAATATATTTAAAAAGATAACCTAATAATATAAATAAATTAAATAACGAAGTAGTTTTGAATTAAAATGCAGTAATTTTCCCTATTTATTAAAATGTGAAATCTGTTGGAAAAATACCAAAATTTCAATAAACGAATATTTTTATGCCTCTATTCAAAATAAGAAGTTTATTTTTTCATATAAAAATTATTAATGTGTGAAATATTGATTTAAAATGTGTTATCCATTAAAAGGTAGTAAAATTACCTCTTTGAAAAATATTGGTTTTTATACATGCAATAGGGTATATTCATACACTATGACTAAAATATATGTTGGATGAATATCCTAAATATTTTATTAAATATATAACATATATATTTAATTAATTTACTTTTATAATTTTAATTCACTTTATTTATTAATAAAAAAAATTCAAATATAAAATTGATTTATATTTTTCATATATAATTACTAGCCATAAATTTTCATTAGTTTGTTATATTTATTTCCAATAACATAAAAGATACGCTATAATGGCTATTTTATTCTAACGATTTATTGCAGTTCATTTAAACCAACGATTGTCTACAATACAAGATGCTGAAAAAAAAAATTTATTAAAGAAAATATTTCATATTAACATTTATGTATTATACATATGTTCTTTCAATGGATATGTATGAAACTCATTAAAAAATACTCTTTCAAAAAATTTGGATTCATCATGCATCTTATGACAAAAATTCTCCCAACCTTTAAGAAATACATATAGAGCTTTCTATTGGATATTGAGTACCTAAGGTCTCACAGTTGGTATCCCCAAGATTTGCCTCCCTAACTCACTCTAGGAGACAAGGGGTAACAACCATTTAATCAAGGTAATATTTTACTTCTCTATACAAAAGGGTAACTTTAATGAGGACCACTTCGATGATGCATCATTCAGAAACTACAAAAAAGATCTAATACTGAGAGAGTCTACTTCCATGTTCTCCTTCCTAAGAGTATAGGCAAATGTGAAGTCATAATCCTGGAGGAAATCTAGTCATAACCTATTTTTCAAAAAATGATCCTTCTAATAGAAGATATTCATGATACTTCTGTGTTCAGATTATATGATAAACCACTCTCCCATTAGGTAGTGTTTCCCCATCTTTAGTGAGAATAGTAGCACTACTAACTCAAGATCATGGGTTGTGTAGTTCTTATCATGTGGTCTCAACTAACATGAACCATATTTAATCACCACTTGACTTTTCATCAATACACAATAATGTTCAATTACCACTACATCACATAATGTTGTCTACTCGAAACCCACCTCTAGAAACCTCATTATAGGAGAACTTAGCAAACACTATATCAGTTGCTAAAAATCATTTTGGAACCTCTCCTTCCACACAAAAGTATATTCCTTTTGTGAGAAAGATATCTTGGATGATTATATCTAGAGAAATCAGGTGTTAATATCTGGTAATAGTCTTCCAAAAAAAGGAATTCCACACCACATTAAAACTCTTTACTGAATCCCAGGATAACAATTCCTCAACCATGGATGGGCCCACTGTCATACTATCAAATGAGATAACATGTACTAGAAAGTGAATTTCATAAACCGAAAATAGGTGCTTTAAGTAATTTTTTTTATAGATGGTGATGTAAGAGTACATCCCACACCATCATCATCTGTCTTGTGTGATCCTCCTCAGTCACCGAGTACAGAAGGATATCATATATGAAGTGTACCATGAACTATTCTATGAAAGGATGATTGATCTGGTTCATGGGTCTCATGGACATTTCTGAGGATTTTTTCACACTAAAAGAAACCACCAAGTACTCATAGTGACCATAACGACATATAAATATCACATTTTTCATATCCTCATTTTGAATTTGTGGCTGGTGATAGTTTGACCAGAGGCCAACATTCAAAAACCATCATGCCCCTATCAACTATTCAAATAATTCAACAATCATAGGTAGTGATTACTTATTACTCACTATCACTCGGTTCATGTGTTTGTTTTCCACACACACCTTCAAGTTCCCATACTTCTTATTGAAAAAAAAACCAGGGTTTCCCTGGGTGAAACACTAGGTCTAATAAGGACCTTCCTCATCAAGTCCTCCAAATTCACACTCAATTCATGAAAATCCATGGGAGCTGTTTGATATTCTGGTGTAGATATTAGTGCTTCCCTGGGGTGTATATCAATTCCGAAGTCTATCTCACGAAGGGGAGGTAAACTTGGAACATCCTCAGGGAAGATATCATCATACATCTCCACAACTTCATGAAACTGGGAACTCATAACCTCTAATTCACCGAGGGTTAGACTATTTGGAATATGAGTAATCTTCTATACCATTATATGCATTAGTCCATATTTCATTTCCAGGGTTTCCTTTTAACCCAAAAAAAGTGAATGTTGTTCCATCAATGCGGACACACCGCATCCACCTCCTGAACCAGTTAATCTGGGCATGCACTATGGATATCCATTCCATACCTAAGATAAAATCGTAATGAATCAATACAAATAATAATAGATCCCAAAATAAACTCTCTCCTCCTAGAGTCAAGTCCCACTATTGGAACATGTGTGTGATCATTGAGTATTCTCCAATAGGAGTCTCTAAGAGTAAGGGTTAAGCCATGATTTACAATTTTGGAAGAAAGAAAAGAATTACTAGATCCTGTATATATTATTACAACCTCAAAGCTATAAAATACATATGTCATACCTCGAATCATTCTTGATGCCTCTAGGTCGTATGATTTTACCACCTATAACTATCCCCACCCATGTCCTACAGCTTCCTGAGTATGGTACAGACCACATGTGGGTGGTTGGGGTAACATGTCAAAGTTTTGACCACCTAATTATACAATACTAGCTCTTAATCCACATCCACCACCATGAAAACCTATCTAATCATGCCTATATCTCTGCCTTGATGTCCAATCTATATTCTATTTATCATCTATATGACAGATCAGGCAATCTCATGTGAGATGTCCCATTCCATCACATGAGTATCATCGACTCTATATAGGATGACTAGACCCACCCCACAAGACATGAACCATATAACCTATTTCTTAGGAACTTTTTTTTGAAACATATCACATGTCAAAATCCCTGTGATTGACGTCAGTTCCCTACTTCTGATGTCTATGTTCTTGTTTTCCCACTACTGAAAACCATTAAGTGTATTTTCTCATCCAAAAAACACCCAGCCACTAATTATCTATCTAATACCCCAGTATAGTAATGAATTTATAGAGGGATAACACTGACCCAAATGTCTATACATATAACTCAATCAAATGTCTGATCTCTGAATAAATGTTCATGAACCATATCCATAGATTACCTAGAAAGGTTCTTAAAACTCATTAAAAACTTAGCTACTGTCACATTTCCCTATTGGATCCATATAAGCTCTTATATTATACAACTCTCAGTGTAACTGGTGCGTTATACTATCTAAAAAGGAGATAAATCTTTTTCCACGAAAGAGTCTCCTCATCATAAGATTGGGATACAAAATATCATCATATCCCTACTAATTCAAGAATAAGTTTTACCACCAGGACCACTATAATATCTACTTATGTTCTGACTATATAGGAAAAGAGGGTCACCACCTTATTCCAGTTCTCAACCGCATATTGGTCGGCCTCACCTTGGCACATTATCGGTCTCTATCACTGAAACTCAAGAAGTTTGCTCGATCTGTGCATCTCATCATCTGGTACTGCAAGTACTATGTGACACTCCACAGGTAGTGGTACTGCTGGAGCACCACATGTCGATAACATCTTGATAAATAGTCCCAATATTGATGCCTCATCACTAGTTGGATCACCCTCGTGATCATGCTGTTTAATCCTAGCTAGCATATTTCCCAAAGTATTCCTAAAATAGACAAGATGTACCATATTCAATGAGTATATCTGAAGAGTTGACTCAGGAAGGACATGTAAACCACAAATCATTATTATATGATTAATGTACAATTG
Organism: Viscum album; assembly: GCA_963277665.1. Taxonomy (NCBI): domain Eukaryota; kingdom Viridiplantae; phylum Streptophyta; class Magnoliopsida; order Santalales; family Viscaceae; genus Viscum; species Viscum album. Next base: position 1,234,312,700 of record OY728128.1, read on the forward strand.
TTTCATCAAAACCAACGATCTCATGTACCGAATAAAAAATTAGGTGATAAAAGTCATGGTGTATGGATACATCGACCGGTTCACCAATACTAGAGTCATTGACCTAAAATCCAAACTTGAAACACTTAACACAATTTTTCCAAACCAATCTCATAGACTCCATTCCTAAAGTATTACCAACCACTATAATACCACTCTTTCATGACCCTTCCCAAAGGGGCCCATGAAGAAACTCCCTAAAACCACCTCCAATAGGCTGTGGGATAGAGACTAGAATTGAGTAGTTATATCATTCACATTAGAGGCGTTAGCCTAATTACCTGTACCCACACACATCTCGAAGACTATACAATGATGAAATGTTAAAATAAATGAACAACGTGCATGCATACATATAAATCCCATAAGTAGAGTAGTACATACAGTATAGGTAATAAAACATGTCAAGATACAATTTAACCAAAAAGTTTCTGAAACATAAGTCCAGCTTTAGAGTAAAATTGGGACTACTGTCAGAATACTACAAGAACAAGCCTCAGTTTTTCCAATCTCACTAAGCACCCTCTGGTCCTAGTTTCTCCACCAATAAATAAAAGGGCTGATAATCTGCAAAAGAGATGAAACATGTCAGAAAACACCATGCATAGGTGAGTATAAAAATATCCATTAAGAAAAACTGAAACAAAAAAGAATACAACGAAGGAAATATAGTCATATCTACATAAGTATATTTCTATAAAAAATATAAAAAGTATATTGAGATATACTCAATAAAGACACATAGCCTAAAGGTAAGTCATAAAAATAATATATCAACCTAGGATTCTATATGGAATGTTCCAAAAACTACTTTTATTGAAGAACACTATTCTTTGTCTGATAACACTGATGACGTCCATCCATGTGGTAACACACGACAAGTCTTTCCATTAGATGGACACATTAATGGTTTAAATTGATATGTTACATGGATGGGGATCACACCTAAGGGAATGGTGTGATATGAAAAAATCAATCTATATTAAACTTATATGTATCGAATCAATGTACGCATAGTTTCAGTCATAATGTTACCAAGAACTCCACCTGGGGCACAAATATGAATAGAAGATCTCACTCCAGGCCTCTCATAAAGATTCTAATGACTCTATTCCAGAAGTCCGGCTGAAGGGATCATAGTCCTAAGAGTATAATATGATTCCATGCTAACCCTCAAGTAAAGGAAAAGGGTAAATCACCCTAATTAAAATTTTCGATGATATAGAGGAATATGGATCCTATGTATGTTTAATAAGGTACATGACTTGTAGTAGGGTCACACGTCGTGTCCCCGGACCCTGTATACTGCCCGGGTAAACGGCTCATTTCTCTTTACCATGTTTTTATAGAATTTTACTACGTGTAAGCTGCATGTGTATTCTACTCATGTTTCAGTACATGACTTATGCCAAGTACCCATACCCTTGTACCCATACACGGTATATTTAATGTACTCTCTTCCAGGCTATGTCCGTGTAAGGGAGTACATGACATGTTCCAACCCATGTTCTCCAAAATGTGTCTATGTACCCTCTAAGGTACATTCTATGTTTCTGGGAAGAGACCACACATCGTGTGATAGGATTCACATGTTGTGAGATACTTATCTTCCCCTGAAACCCTAGTCACTGCCCAGGGAGGCCACAAGACATATAGCTCTGACATCCACACCATATAGTTTGAAAACATCCAGGAAACATTTTAATTTTATTTGTGCATGCCCATGTCACTATTTAAAAATATTTTTTATTGAATATTGCCTAAAATAAAGGATCTATCTTAGCCAAACCTCACCATGGATGGTCTCCAGAAACCAGCCTTCAAATCCATTTGGAAAATGGATTCCCTTCATCTTGTTCATTGTCGACATTCCCCGCTCAAATAAGGGGTTTCAATTTCTATTTGTACTTCTCATCAATACCATCATCACACCTACATTGTGTTTTTCCAATACCAAATCTACAATTTTGGATTATTGTACCATGGAATTAGAGCACAATGATCAATTCATCGATATACATCAAACTGCTGACCCAATGAAGAATTCCCATGATGAATAAAGAATCAGGGGAGAAGAGAACAAGAAAAAGGTTAATGGAACTTGATAAATTTTCATGTTGATATCAATTAATTTATGTTAGAATGAAAATTGAAAAATAAAAAACATAATAACAAAACAATTCTCCTAAAATAACTCCACAAAAAACTTATACTGCTAGATGATTGATCTGTGAATAAATTTTTTGGTTGACTGATTTGTGTTCATCATAGAAATAAATAACGGGGAATGAAATGTAAATTAGAAAACACCCTACCTCAAATTATATTGATCATTGATGATGAATGAGGTGTTCCCATGATTTTTGGAAAGAGCCTTTGAGTCTATTACATGTCGATCATCGATCCATTATCTAGTTGTCGTTCGATTGAGGGAGATCTTCCAACGCTCTCCCCAAATGATATCCAATGGATCCATGTTTATGAGGTTAACATTAGGATTTCTGCATTATTTTATATTTAAATAAATATCAATCATTTTTTTCAATTAATATAAATATAAATAATTATTAATGTTTTTATTCATTTCCGCTCCCATGGTGTGTTTTCCAAAAACGACCAGCACCGAGAAAAGTTATGTCACATATAGGGTAAAAATAACATTATTAACATAACTGTTCCCTTGTATTATTATTCCAAAACCGAATTTAGAAGTATTTACACTATTTCAGAAATACTACATATGCATGCTATTTAATGTATTTAATATATTTCCTTCATTTATTCTAGGAACACTGGGCTTCAGAATCACACGGCGTCTCAACACCTGATCAAAATAATAATACATAAAATATCTAAAAATAGTAATTGTAAAATCCATGTTATAAAAAATAAATAGTCATTATTCATTACAAAAAAAGTATTATAATATGAAATACAATGGAAGGGTAATAAGACCCAATGAAATGAAATTGAGTTATTAAATTCTTTACCACTTGGTAACATTTAAGTCAAAACCCATTTGAATGAAGTAATTCAAATTGAAACATAAAACACCATGAATTATTAATGATTCATGATATTACATGTCTAATTGGTAGTGAATACACAATATAAAATAAATTGGGTGAATAACATTAAAATAATCTGCAATGAAGGAAATAGAGATAAAGTCTCTTACATCGTGCATCATTTTGGTTGAACATTATTTAAATTTATATATAGTTGTTTTTAAGAAATATTTAAATTACAATAGAACCATATTTATGTTTAAAATCTTATATATGATATTTTTGTAACATATTGTCACCCTTTAATTAATAATATTTCAGTATTTTCATTGTTTCATGTGTTAATTGTCTTATTTTCTCATTCATGAGTTTTTAGGAATATTATGGTTATTGTGCATATTATATAGTTAAATTATATCATTTTTAATAATCCTGGACGAATTTTAATATTTATACATTAATTTTACTTTTAAAACAAATCATGAAATATATTTATGAAGAATGAACTATTTTATAATCATGGAGACGCTAGGTTGTACATAAGCATGAGTAATTTTCTTATTTTTCAATGGAAATTATAGATAGTAGGTAAGTAGTAATTAATATTAAAATAATGATAAAAATTTAATATATAGCATATAATTTATTTAAATATACTTATATATATCATCCATGATGTGTGGTGAAAAAAATAGAGTCACATCGCTTCGTAAATGCAGTAGTCCACACATACATGAACGATGTTATCATTTTTCATTGTAAGAAATAAAATGATATATTATCTTTTGACAATGACAAATATTTCTTGAATATAATAATAATTATTTTTATATCACATATATTAATTAAAATTATCCTTATTATATTTCATGAAAAACATTAGTGAATGAAGAATAAGATCACTTTGCAAGATGGTAGTCTGCCGGACACACGAGGGATGTTATCATATCCCCTAAAGAATGTAAATTAATAGGTTATATATGATATAATGAATTTAGGGGTATTATTATATAATATAAATCATATATATACTTTATATCCACCATTAAACCCAACTATTCTAGGTAGTAATAGAAAAATAAATTATATCAATACGCGAGCCGACAGTTCTCCATACAAACAAATGATGATTTCATATCCCTTTTGATGGAAGTGGGGATGGTTTTTGTGATGAAATAAACATAAAAAACCTCATTGTATTTAATATAATGAGGTTATTATATCATCATAGTTTAATAATAATTTAATCCAGATGAGGGAGAAATAAAATAAAAACACTTGTTGAAGTACACTGCATATTCCTCAAGTAACCCCCGTAGGATTGCACCCAAATCCTTCCTAGGTTGGATTTATTCAAAAAATATGACTTCTATTATGAGAGGATAGAAGTTGGGAAGTTATATGGTCTGGTATTATATGAGAAAAAAGGATTTAAGCTATGAAAAATAAATAATAGGGGGTGACCTTTTATAAGTGAAGTGACTGAAATAGTTGTAATTTCTAAAAAGAAAAATATTTACCCATGTTTTTCACATTAAAAAGGATAAAAATGGTTTATTATAGATAATTAGTATAAATTAAAAATATTTCCATCCAATAGATTTTATATAAGTCTTTAGGTAATTCTAATTCTTATCTTTTTAGTTTAACTCCTTGGTAAATCCATTTTTACCTTAACCGTGGTAAATAATATTACTTTTTTATTATTAATTAAGGTTATATTTTTATGTTGAATTTATTAGAAAATATAACATAATTTTATTAGAAAAAATTAATATTTTTTTTCACATTCCATTCATATAAGTATAAAATTTTAATTTAAAATTAATCCAGCAAATGCGACGAAAAAGCGGGGTTTTAATCAGAAAATGTTCAAAATTTTACGAACTTTTTATATAAGAATTCAATATGAATACTATTTCAGTGATATGGATTGAATTAATACATATATAATTGAACTAATTTTACATTTAACCCGATTCAATATATAATTTAACTTTAAAAATATTTTAGATAAAAACACACTTTTCAATTAATTTTTTTTATTTTTCATTATTCATCAAAAAATAAAACTTTTTAGAAAAAGCATAAGAAATAATTATAATAAAAATTTTATATTAAAATTTAAAAAATTAAATTAATTTAATATAATAAATTTTCTATAGTGGGTAAAAATAATTTTAAATTATGTGTTAAAAGTGGGGCTAAACAGTCTTTTAGAAAAAATATAGTTTTTCAGAAAATATTTAATTTTATTTTAAATGATTATTAATTTTTTATAATATGTAGACAAACATAATTTTAATAATTTAATTTTTACTATTAATATATTTTAATTTAACAGTTAAATTATAATGGTGTACTATATTACGATTAATTTATACTTGGAGTTTCATGTTCCGTAAGCTATCGAAGAGGTTAAATTTAAATAAATATATTTTGTGTATTTATTTATTCTCAGTGTTGTGCGTCACATATGATATAAATTATAATGTTATTATCTTATAATTTTGGGGTGTTACGTACTCCCTATATTAAGTAAATTTTTTCCTTTAAATTGAGAGTAGATTTCAATAATAATGTTATTGGCATTTTAAAATATCATTGTTTAAAACAACCTATCATTAAAAGAGTTATTAAAACATCATTTTAATAATATAGAAGGAGAAATAAAAAGATTATATTTAATAAGTAAAAAATATGTTTCTAAGTATGAGAAAATTGGTGGAAGGTGAATATATGGACAGGAAAGAAAAGTGTAAATAAATTTAGATAATGATAGAGGTTATTGATGAAAAGAAAGTGAATGATTTGTGGAAAGTTAAAGACTAGGAAACCATAAATCTGTGATGATTTAAAATACTATTTTATTCAATTGATATATAGTTAAAATTATATTTTGTTCTTAAATATCATTTTACTAATACTGAGGAATTATTTTACTGACTAAGAATATAATGAAATATACATACATAAAATATTTCAATTTCATAAGAACAATTTATTAATTTGGTTTTATATTGATTAATTTTCAATTAATCACTTAATCCAATAAATTATTATCAAAAAATGAATGTTTTCTTCCAGAGTAACTAATATTCACTTTTAATAGATCATATGATCCATAAAAGAGTGAGAAGTCTTTCCAAATTTATCTAACTATTTTTAAAAACGAACACGGTTTGTACATGTTGTCTAATATAATACATTAATCTTAAAACATAAAAGTGAAACCACCGGTTCATCACTAATATATATATCAATTGTTTTAACTAAAAAATGGCATTTTAACCAGGCATTATGTAGGCCAGTTGTTGGTGTCAAACCACAATCTTCCTTTAGTCATGGATTCAAGAATTGTGACCTTATAGGATATGACAAGTTGTCACCAGAAATGTGGGTTGTCCTATTTTTAAATCTATATTAATAAAATTCCTACAATATTCCCAAAAAAATATTATTTAAATAATTGAAATAAAATTAATCATTAAATTACCTTTTTACTATGATTTTCAATATAAATTATTTTTTTCCTCAAAGTATTATATTCTTATTTGATAATTATTTCAATTTTATTAATGATCATATTAACTATAAATTTTATCAATAACATTAAACTTATATATATAATTTAAAATCATCATTCCACAAATGAATTTTCCACTAAAACATATACTTTCCATAAATTTTTACCAAAATATCCTTAGTCTTGGTAGATACCCATCACATAAAACCTAAAAAGTCGGTTATAGGAATTTTATGTTATAACCAATATTAAACTCATAAACCCATGATGGTATCTATAAATTTTAATTTATATAAGGATTTTATGTTTCTAAAATCAACACAATTATTTGATGTTTCATGATTATTAAAACCAAAATATCATTGATAAAAATAATTATACATTATAATTAATAAATAAAAATAAATACTTCAACCATTTTATTTAAACATTGTTAATTACATGGTCTAGAGTTTATCATTTAGAAGTGGACTTTGACTTAGATAAAGACCATGTTCCATAAATATAAGACAACTAACTACAAATGAATCATTGGGAAGAGATTTATTTCCTTCCATCATGATAATCATATTTATTCATCAATTCATTACTTTATCTCTATCTTTTCCACATTGAAAATATTTTCCCATTCTTTTTTTCATAACTAAATTTCAATATGAGACATATTTCCTTTAACCTATTTCATTCACTAGCCTTATCTATTCAAATCCATTATAATGGGTTAGAAATAAAATTTTAATTATCCCAATCATATCTTCTAGAAGTGACAAACAAAGAGCACAATATGGAATGGTGTTATGAACTAGGTGACAATAACATTAATAATGATTCACCCATTTTGGAGTCATTACCCCTAGCTACATCTATGATAGAATAATGTCTACTTGTAGCGTCTACAGAAATATTTTTTTCAAGGAAAACAATATAATATATTCCTTACCAAAACATTAAGATTTTCTTCTATACTTGTCCTCAACTTCAATAATAGTGTTATGTTTCATAATCTGTGATTTCTTAAATGTAGTTCTCTTGATTTGTAGTAGTCCTCCATGTAATATCAATTATATAGACCAAAATCAAAGTATCCCAGAAAAGTTGTATTGGTTATTACATTAGAATAAGATATAATGAATCACATCTTAAAGGAACTAATAGTTTTGTAGTCTTGATAAAATAGATGCATACTTGATTCATTAATTTCATTAAAAAAATTAAAACCTATTTTTTCATGAATATCACTATTAAATCAAGCATATCCTTTAATATCATTCATAGTAAACTTCCTGGATTCATTGGAAAAGGAATCAAAATAATGGTTAGATTAAATGATCAGTAAGGTTTAAATACAATAGAAGCTATCATGAATCAATAACGAATAATAAATATGACAAGTTAAACGACTAAACACACATTGAATTTAATGAATAAATTTTATATCATAATTATATATGAAATAATCAATGTACAATGGTAAATAACTTAATCTATTCCATTTAGTCAATAAACTGAAAATGAAATGCATAAATCAATAATATAATTAGAAAATTATCATTGATAATAAGATAAGGCATAATCAGAAAGGAAATGGAAAATAACATAAAACAAAATACATTTAATCTATAAAATGGGAGTTAAATTAATCTAAAGATTATATCATTTCGATATATCAGGGATTAAAATAACAGAATTTTTAATGAATCAAATGCTTAATTACAGGATGCCATGATCTCAAGCATCATGAAACCTCTACGATTAATACTAGTCAAAAGGCTGTTTTAAACAAAATGTTAAATCACATTTCTTTATAGATTACTAATTTATCTCATGAAACCTATTTATGCACCAAAAGGATATGTAACTTTATTCTTCACTCACCATAACAGGTCTAAATAACTCCTCATATATTGAATAAATTATTTAATTCATGAAACATTTACCTTAAAATCAAATATTCATATTGAGAAAAGAATACAAATTTATCAATATTCAAACAGATAAAATATAACATTCAACTATAGAATAATAAATATAAAAATACTAGTTTTTTTATGAAATAAATATATCCCTAACAAATAATATTGATATTTAAGGTAAATTTAATGCCTAATAATCACAAAAAAGAAAATATTTCTAGGTAAAGTTAATGACTATAAAAATGAACCAAGAAAGTAAATTTCAATAAATTCAATGTTCAAAATGATCATAAACCATACATTTAATGAATAAATCTGGTATCAATACAATATATCTATAGTGGATTATAATTAGAATAATGGTTGTTGTTGTGGATGAATAAAAATCCATAAAAGAATCCTAAAATACATTATTAAGTAAAAAAACATTTTATTTTGAAAATAAAATTTTAATACAACAAGAAAAATTTTGAATATAATTTTAATTGAAAATAACCATTGAAAAATATAAAATAGTTTTCAAAATAATTTATTGGTCGTGGAGGCTATAAATTATATTCTTTTTGTACACATTAAAACAAATAGTCCTTTAACTTTTTGGTAAAAGAAAAAATGGAATTGTTTTCAAAATGACATGAAGATTAATTTAATTTTTTTATAATAATAATAAATGAGTATTTTTTTAATAAATGTTTATGAAAAGTTTAATTTTTCTTTGAAAACATTTTTATAAAATACAGTTTTTGATGAAAATAAATTTTTGACCTAAGAGAGAAATAAAGTCAAGTTTACATAAAAACATTTTCTCAGTTATTTTATGTACCAATGAGTAAAAAATTCTACTATTAAATGAAAATATCTTGAATAAACATAAGAGATTAAAATTAAATGGGGTTATTATATAATAAACAAAAAAATTCTTTCATCTAAAATTCAATAACAATAAATCAGGAATGTAATGTTATTGTGAAATAAACACTTACAATGATCATGAAGTTGAAGTTATAATTAACCAATAAATAGATTTTTTTTTGTATAAAATGTAACTAAAAATAGAAAAAGTTAAAATAAAACATTATAAATTGAAAATTAGTTACAAAAATAATCCTATAATATCAAATATAACGAAGGAGTTATATGATCTAATTAAACTAAATTGAGTATTGAAATTCATTACCACTTGGTATCTTTTAATCCAAAACCAAATAAAATTTAATTATACAAATTGGAACTTAAAATAGAACAAATTATTAAATAAATGTGTTATTAAATGTAAAATGGTAATTAGCTACACCATATGAAATAATTTACGTTCATAATATTATAATATGCCTCAATGAAGGGAAGTTGAGATGAAGCCCATTACTTAATGCTACCTTTTCATTGAACATGATTTTAACTCATGTATAGTAATTTTTTACAAGTTATTAATACATACCTGAACTATATTAGTTTTTATAATATCACATATGTTAATTTTATAACATCTTATCACCCTGTCATTAATAATATTTCATTATTTTTATTATTTCAGGTGTTAATTTCCTTGTTTTCTCATTCGTGAATTGTCTTGAATATTTTGAATCTTGTGCATATTATATAGTTAAATCATGTAAATAATAATAAGAAAAACATATTTATCATATTTATACATTAATTTTACTTTTAAAACCAATCATTAAAGATAGTTATTAATAATTAATATGCTATAATTATGGAGACGTTAGGTTGTACGTACACATAATTAACTTTTCCATTTTCCAATGATCATTAGAAAAAAGGTATTAAATATTTTATCATTAAAAAATGATAAAAATATAACATATACCATATTATTTCATTAAATATACTTACATTTATCATCTATACGGTGTGGTGATGAAAACATAGTCACATCGCTTCGTGAAGGTTGTAGTGTAGAAGTACACCAATGGTGTAATCATTTTTCAATGGAAGAATTAAAATGATGTATTACCTTTTAATAATAATAAACATGTAATTAATATAATATTTATTTTATTTATATAACATATATTTATTATTTATATCCTTATTTCCTTCCATGTTCAACATTTGGGAAATACGAATCATGTTGCTTCTCAAGGTGGTAGTCCGCCATAGAAACTAACGACATTATCATATCTCACACAATGAAATATAAAAAAGTTATATATGATATAATGAAACTATAGGTATAATTATTTTATAAATATCATATATAAAATTTATATTCATAATAGGACCCAACCATGAGATGTTGTAATAGAAACATGAATGTCATCGGTTCGCGGGGTGATAATCTGTTGTACACACGAATGATGATTTTGTAACACACAAAAGTGGGGTTATTTTTAGGTCATTCACATAAAATTAAAAAAATTAGTTGTATATTTAATATACTAAGGTTTCTATATCATCATGATTTAATAGAAATTAAAGGATGTTGGGGAATAAATAAAATAAAAACCCTCAATAAAGTACATTACCACTTCTTCTGGTAACCTTCTTAGGTTTGCACCAAAAGAATTCCTAGGATGGATTCTGGCTAAAACTAAGGCTTCTAGGATAGACTTATGGATGTTGGAAATTGATATTAGAAGGTATTTTTTGAAACAAAAGGGTTTTATTTTGTGTACATGAGTGACTATAAGGTGGAATTTTATAATTGAGGTGAGTGGTACATTTTTAATTTTTTAAATAAAAAAGGTATAATTATGTTTTTCACATGCCATAAGGGTCAAAAATAGATTATTATTGATCCTTATACATTATAAGTTTCAAATATTTCTGTAAAATATATTTTAAATATGATTTTAGTTTATTTTAATCATAATTATTTTAGTTAAACCCCTGATAAATCCATCTTTACTTTAACCATAGTAAATAATATTAACTATTTTTATTTTAAGTTATGGTAAAAAAGAAGTTGACATTATTAGATAATATAAATTATTATAATTTAAAATATGAAACCATTTTATTAATTTCATTCATTTTAGTAGAAAATTTTAATTTAAAATTAATCTTGTAGACATAATGGGAAAGTTGGTATTTAAAAAAATGTTGAAAGGTTTACAAATTTTTTATGTCAAATTTAAATATGAAAATAATTTTAATGGACTAAATTGAATTAATATGTAACGGCCCAAAAATAATTAATAAAAATTACTCTTGGTCTATGTACTCTTGTGGTTATGAAAAAATTATGGACTTATTTAGTTTTATTTTTTTCATTTTAAAATACTGTCATGAATTCCGACCATTGCTAATATATCCATTGAATAATGACCACATGATTAGTAAAAATATAGGGCTTTAAAAAATAAAATTTACTCAAACATAGGAAGTGATGACCTCATCTGGTAGACTTATCCCATACAAATCCAATTTTTCATAGCTCAAAAAGGAGGTGGTGTCAATGGGATTATCTCTTGACCAATCCCAAGACGATCTTGAATACTTTAAGCTCGAGTGGAACTGCCTACGAGAGAAGTGGAAGTTGATAGAGATTACCGCTCGATCAATGTTATCTGAGCCACCCCAAGAGTCAGTCACCATCACGCACCATACCCTAAGGTCTTATGCGGGCGTTATAAGGGGTTTTGTAATAGGAACATAACACTATGATTAAGTGCATTATTTTTTACATAATAATTAATATACATTCATTTTATTATTGTTACTTTATAAATAGTTTTTAAAGTGCAAATAGTATTTTTAGTTAATATTCAACCAAGAAATATATTTTGATGAATTAATGAATTATTGAATTAAATAATATTTTAATAAAATATTATTATTATTAATACTATATATACTTTTAATAAATATAAATGATCGTATAAATTAATGAATGTAGTTGTAATGTTTGTTAATGTCTGAAAGCAGTTTTTGTCAAAACCAATAAATTTTCGATAAATGTCTGTTTTTATTTTAAATTTAAAAATTCAAATATTTAGAAAGTTATTTTCATAAAATAAATTTCATTTTTGGAATCAAGATGTCGAAATTATCCAACTGTGAATTTTTCATAATTTTCCGAGATGCTCGAATTTGTGGTAAAAAATTAAATTCTGTTTAAACATTTAATGTGTTTTATGACATCCTAATGACCCAATAGTGATGTAATAAAAAACTATAAAAATTATTTTCGTCCAATATATGTTTTACCATTAAAATAATTTGATTTTGGGTTTGTTTGAATTATTTTAAAAAGCATTAGTGGACCCTTAAAGGCTAATAAAACATTTTGTCTTTTTAAATTGTTTTCCGTGAATGTGTGACTAACCTCGAAATAAGAAACCCTATTATTTTAAGAAGTTGAGACATTGGCCTTAAAAAATATTGATTACCACTCCCCTTTTTCCAAATCTATGGGAAAAAACCATGGCCTGGTTTATGGTTTTGATTAGTTTAATTTGTGGTGTCCCAAACCTAAATAATAAAGAATTCCCTCTCCTTTCCTTTATAAACCCACCCAATCTCCCACTTCCTTTTCACTTAAAGACTTTGGGGTTCTAACAAACCCTACCATTATCTATCTAGAATCATCCCAAGGTTCCCCAATCTCTCAATAATACTCTCTCAATCCTCTCCCAAGCTTTTGGTATCACACATCCAAGTAAGGGATTCCTACCTTTATATTTTTATCCAAGTTTCTTAATATTGTTATGCCCATTAATTTTCAATTAAAAAATGTTTGACTTTGATTTCACACCTTCCCCATACATCTCTATTCATTTTTGGATATTGGGTTACCCCATTTTTTGTCATTAATTCCTCCCATGTACACCCGTTACCATGCCGAAATTCTATGAGAGATTTATCTCTTCTCTTTTACATCCATGTAATCCTTTTGTATTATACATCTAAATTCTGTTATGTTTGTTTGGAAAAGTATATTTATGTACCACTTACTATCTATTTCTTTTACATATTACGAGACACCAATTTCTCTCTCATGAAAATGTTTCATGAATCCTTATGTCACGCCCTTATGCTGCCAAAATTGCACCCCATTTTTTTAATCCAAAAGTCATTGTGTAGTAAATGCCATGACTATTTATTTTTCAAGTTTATTCACCTTTATGCACATTTACTTATAAATTATATAGTTTCATGTATTAATTCTATATTTTTTATCGTGGAATAAATGATTATTTTTAAGGAATCCATGTTTAATGATCCATGTGGCACACTTATGCATGAAATGAAATGTTTAAAGAGGGTGCACCCTGATAGAGCTCCGATGAATTAGGTACATTATAGTATCATGATATGCCATGTGTAATGAGTTTTGACTCATGCTAATTCAAGTTAAATGAGGTTTTACTTGTGCTTCATGTGCAATGAGGGTTTACTCATGCTCTATGTTGAATGGGACTTGGGTCATGCTAATTCCATGTTAAGTGTTGTTGCCACATTTCCATGTTATGATTATCATTCTTAATAATAAATTTATGTTCATGTTTTTATTGTGCTCCATTGATATTACTATTTTCTGACTTGTATTTTATTCCTCTTTTTATTCCATGTTTATTCCCTTACTGGGCTTTATAGCTCACCATTTTCTTATGGATGTCCTCAGGTTATCCCATGCAATGCTAAGTACGAAGGAATATAGTGGTCATGTAAGGGAAGTTTTCAATAAGGATGTTGTATTTCATGTTTTAAGTTGTTATGTAAGGGTCCTAATTCCCAAATACATGAGACCTCTTGATCTTCTATGTTGTATAAAGTGAATTTTATGTAATAAATCATGTTTAAGTGTGTAATAAAGCCCAGGGTTGTTATAGTTGGTATGAAAGGATATGTTTTGTTATTTTTGGGATTATGATTATAAAACCCTAGTAAATCTGCAGAGACAAGACTACGTAAAATAAAAACATCCTTATGTTTTGGTGAGTATTGAGTAAGTGGTTTATCTAGAAAATACATCCCTGCTTGGATATGAGCAGGTAGAGGCAGCTCTGGCACAGATGTACCTAGGGGTGAAAACCCCAACAAAGAGTTTTGAGATTGACCCCGGGTATCCTGGTACATGAAAATGGGCCTTTCTACACTCTTGGTTATGACCCTCCCGAAGGATATGGTTTGGTAAATTCATTATCATAGTATGAACCCTTTTTAAAGAAAAACTAAATTCCCCTATGAATATATGTTATAATGTAGATCATTAAGAGCTTTAATTGTGGCCTATGGATTCATAAGGTAAGGAAATAAAAGTTATTTATAAGTCATCATATTTTTCCTTGGATTACCCTTTATGTGTTACCCCTAAATTTTCATTTATTCTAGCTAATGGCTGTTAATTGGAGGACTCAGGCTAACAATCGATGTGATGATCAATGTGATGACTATGCTAATGAGATGCCCAATCTGATGGTAGTGGGATTCAAAAACATTGTCACACTTCCCTGTCAAATAAATCATGCATTGAATAAAAACATTGGACCAGTTGAACATTCAACCCCCCATATGAAATAAAAAATCGCAATCGAGAGCTTCATGAGACAAAGGACTCCTTCTTTTAATGGATTACCTAATCCCTCAATTGATGTACAATGGATCAACTCTATTGAAATGATCTTGTAAATCCTTCAATGTTCTGAACAAGAGAAGGTTCTCCTGGCTACTTATCATATGGAGGGTAAATCTGATCAATATTGGACATTGATAAAAAAAATACAAAGCCTAAGGAGGTGATCGACGCATTGGAATGGAAGGATTTCTGGAAGACGTTTTTCGATAAATATTTTCCGCGCACCCTCTAACTTAAGATGGATAAGTACTTCCTTGCCATCAAGAAAAAAGATGACGAATCTGTTAGAGTATACAAGAAAAATTTCAAAAGGATTTCGCAATATGCTTCCAGCTTTGTCATTAACCCCAAATGCATGGTTGATCGCTTCTTTGGTGGGATGAAACCTACCCTATGGAATGCCATGGCAATCAATGAATTCGATAGCCATGAAGAAATTATCTAATGTAACCTCAAGGTTGAAATGATTATTGGATAACCTCAGGGGTATCATGGGGATATGAAGCATAAGGTGGACTTTAATTTTGGCGGTCTGATGGATAAATCCAATAGTGCTGAGAAAATCCAATACCCCACTTTCCAAATGTGCAGAAAGAAGAACCACAGAAATTTCCTTAAGGGGATGGGGAAATGATTTAGGTGTGGAAGAGAAGGAAACCAACCAGTTAACTACCGACAAGAAACACCCACAACTGCGACAGAGGAGAGGAACACTCTATCCGACTCTCAACGTGTTATTCATTTCTTTAACTACAAAGAGAAAAGGAATCATTCAAATGAGTGCCAAAATCCAAGGATTTTTAGAGGCAACCAACAACCTCCAAGGTAGCAAGGGTGAGATTTTTCCATCACTACTACTGAAGTGAACCCAGAAATGAATTGGTGACAGTACGTTAGTTCTTCATTTAATAATAGCGAACATAGTTTTTGATTCGGGTTCTATGTATTCTTTTATATCCCGAAAGTTTAGTAGAATAATCCCATCACCACCACAAATCATAGAAGTAAAGATGTTGGTGAGTAATGAAAATGGGTCAATCATTCCATCCCATGAATATAACTCATCCCCTATCATAATATGTGGATTGAATTTCCCATAGAACTTCGTCAGACTCCCTCTAGTGAAATTTGATGCAATTATTTGCATGGATTGGATTTCCTTATATAGAGCCAACATAAATTTCTGTGAGAGGGAAATCACTACCCATGTGAAGAATCGACGCTCATTTCTATACAAGTTCAAAGAGTAAGATGAATCTTCTTCAGCTCCATCATCTCAAGCATAGATATTACTACCCTATGAGCATGCATATCTGGAATAGATGATTGAGTCCAAAGAAGCAACCATCCATGAAGACATGCCTTATGTGAGGAAATCTGCTAAAGTGTTTCCCGAGGAATTTCCTGGTCTTCCTCCTAGAAGAGATTCTAAATTCTCAATTGACCATATACTAAGAGAGTTTCCCATATCAAAGACTCTAAATAGAATGGATGTTCTGAAGCTTGAAGAGATAATGAAACAACTACAGGAGAATATGGATAAAGGGTTTGTATGCCCAAGTGCTTCAGCATGGGGTGCACCAGTCCACTTTGTCAAGAAGAAGGATGGGTCAATGCACCTTTGCATCAATTATTGTGAGCTTAACAAAAACATTGATAAAGGACAAGTATACTCTCCCACAAATTGATGACTTGTTTGATCAGCTACATGGAGCACAATACTTATCGAAGGTGAATTTTTGGTAGAGATATTATCAAGTAAGGGTGAATAAGGAAGATATCCCATGGGTTGCTTTTCGTATAAGATACGGGCACTATGAATTCATAGAAATTCCTTTCAGACTCACTAATTCTCCATCAATCATCATAGACATGATGAGTAGAGACTTTAGGGAATACCTCAACAAATTTTTGGTAGTCTTTATATATTATATTCTGATATACTCCAAAACCATGGAGGATCATGAGGAGAATATAAAGAACTGTACTAGAGACCTTACGAAAGGAGAAGATCTTTGAAAAGTATAAAAAGTGTTAGTTCTGGTGGAAGGAGGTCCCATTCATGGGCCATATCAATACAAATAATGGGATATATGTGGATCTCTCCAAGACAACTGCAATTGAGGAATGGATAAGGCCAACATCGGTAATATATATCCGTAGCTTCGTGGGGTTAGTTGGATATTATCGATGATTTGTGATAATTTTTTCACGATTGTCAAACCCTCTTACCAAGCTAACTAGAAATGGATTTAAGTTTTCATGGAGTGATAAATGTGAAGAAAGCTTCAAGGAGTTTAAAAGGAGTCTTATCACTATACCCATTCTCACTTTACCCCCATGTGGAGAACTTTTTGTGGTATTCAGTGATGCTTCAAAGAAAGGCCTGAGATGTGTGTTGATGAAAAATGACAAAGTCATTGACTATGCTTCAAGGAAATTGAAATTTCATGAGAAGAATTATCCAACACATGATCTAGAGTTACCTGCGGTGATCTTCTCTTTAGAAATTTGGTAGAATTATCTCTTTGGGGAGAAGTGTGAAATATATACGGACCACAAAAACCTCAATTATATATTCACATAGAAAGACTCGAACATGCGCCAACAAATATTGTTAGAGGTGATCAAAGACTATGACTGCTCAATCTGTTACCACCATGGGAAAGATAAAAAGGTGGGAGATGCTCTAAGTAGCAAGGACCCATCGATTATATCACTGATGATAATTGAAAAGGAACCAATATTATTAGATTTGATGAAGATGGAAATGTGAATCATAAAGAAGGTAACCTCATCGATCATTTCACAAATGACTACTCAACCATATCTTTTGGAAGGGTTAAAGTATTCTCAAAAGGATGATATGGGAATTTAGAAGAAAGTGGATGCTATCAGAAGAGGGAAATCCTCAGAGTTCAATGTTAATGAATAAGGAATTGTGAGATTGGAAAAGAATATGTGTTCCATTATGTTCAGAGTAGAATAAAGAAATTTTGGATGATGCACGTAGATTAAATTTTTTTTATTCACCCAGGAAAAAAAAGATGTATTGAGATCTCCAAGAGCCTTATTGGTGGGATAAGATGAATAAGGAGATCGCTGAATTTACATCAAATTGCCTGGTGTGTAAGAAATTGAAGACTGAGAGATAGAATTATAAGAGGATGATGCAACCATTACCCATAACATCATGGAAATGAGAGGACATAACCATAGAATTTTTCAGTCGAATTACGAAGACATCTAAAGGAAACAATGCAATCTGGGTTGTTGTGGATCATCTTACAAACTTGCACACTTCATTGCAATTTGGGAGGATTTATCATTGGATCAACTGGCATAGATATACATAAGGGAAGTGGTAAGGCTACATGGAGTACCACTATCCATTATATCTGATCGAGATCCAATATTCACCTCTATGTTTTTTAAAAGGATTCCACATGCTATGGATACTGATATGAACATCAGTACAGTCTATCATCCTCAGACTAATGGCCAATCAAAGTAAACTATTCAGACACTAAAAGATATGTTAAGATCATGTTAAATTAAATGTAAGGGAGGTTGGGATCAATATCTTACTCTGGTTGAATTATCATATAATAATAGTTTCTACTAGAGAATTTGAATGGAACCTTAGGAAGCAATGTATGGAAGGAGTTGCAGAACACCGACATGTAGGGATGACGTTGGTGAGCGTAAGCTTCTAGGACCATAAATGGTCGAAGAAATAGTTGATAAGGTTAAAACCATTTGGTAACATATCAGGGAATCCTAGAGTTGATAAAAGAGTTATGTAGATAACTGTTGATGAGACATTGAGTTTAATGTTGGATACATGGTATTTATACACATATCTCCATGGAAGAAGGTCATGAGGTTTGGAAATAAAGTGAAGTTAAGTCCTAGGCTCATCGTCCCCTTCGAGATTCATGATCGTGTTTGGGTTCTGGCCTATCGACTAGCACTTCCACCTACCATCGCCAATGTACATGATGTCTTTCATGTATCCCTCTTAAAGAAGTACATTCCAGACCCTTAACATGCACTCTCTTCAGAGATAGTACATCTAGAGGATGATCTTCCTAACAAGGAGCAACCAATGAAGATATTAGATCATAGAGAATAACTTATATGAAATAAGACAATTCCCCTCACCAAGATGTTGTGAAAAAAAAACAGGTTTGAAGAAGCGACATGGGAATCAGATGAATCGATGAAGCAGAGTTACTTGAATTTGTTTTATAGTGGGAGAAGGAAATATTTAGTGTGAAATTTCTAAAGTGGGGAAGATTGTAACGACCCAAAAATTCATTAATGAAAATTCCTCTTGGTCTATGTCTTCTTGTGGTTATGAAATACATATGGACTTATATGGTTTTATGTTTTGGATTTCAAAATACTGTTAAAATTTTTAACGATTTCTAATAAAAATATTGAATAGTAACAACATGATTAGTATAAATATAGGGCTTTAACAAATCAAATTTTCCCAGAAAAAGGAAGCGATGACCCCATCCAGTAGACTTTCCCTATACGAAGCCCATTTGTTGGAGCTTGGAAAGGAGGTGGAATCATTGGACTTCTATCGTGACCAAGCCCAAGTTAAGCTTTAATACGTTAAGCTTGATCAGAACTGCCTATGAGAGAAGTGGAAGTTGATGGAGATTACCACTCGAGCAATGTTATCCAAGCCACCCCAAGAGTCTGTCACTATCATGAATCTTACCCTAAGTTCTTTTGTGGGTGTTAAAAGGGGTTATGTAACAAGAACATAGCACTATGATTATGTGATTTTTTTTGTAATAATGAATATATATTTATTTTATTATTGTTACTTTGTAAATAGTTTTTATTGCGAAAATAGTATTTTTAGTTAATATTCAATCATGAAATCTATTTTAATGAATTAATAGAATTTTGAAATAAATAATATTTTAATGAAATATTATTTTTATTATTTAATTAATTTTTATTAAATATAAATGATCGTATAATCTTATGAAGTCATTTGTAATTTTTGTTAAGGTTTGAAAGTAGTTTTTGTCAAACACGATGAATTTTCAATAAGTGTCATTATTTATTTTAAAAGTAAAAATTCACATATTTAGAATTTTTTAGATAAAATGAATATTATTTATGGAATAAAGACTTTGAAATTATCCAAAGGTGATTTTTTCATAATTTTTTGAGACTTTTAAATGTTTGGGTAAAAAATTATATACAGTTTTAATATATAATGTCTTTTTTGACATCATAATGACCCAAAAATGATGTAATAAAATAATATAAACATTATTTTCGGAAAATAAAGGTTTTAGCATTAAAATATTTTGATTTTGGGTTTTTTTGATTTAATATACAATGATTTAGTGGACCCTTCATGGATTATAAATTTTTTTGTCTTTTTAAATTGGTTTTCTTGAGAGTGTGACTCCCCTCCACACAAGAAACACTATTATTTTAAGAAGTTCGGTCATTGGCCACATAAAATGATGAATCCCTTCTCCTTACCTATATGAATACCCCCTAGCTCCCACTTCCTTTTCACTAAAATCATTTGGAGTTCAACAAACCCTTACCCTCCTCTCTCTAGAATCCTCCCAAGTTTCCCCAAGCATCCAAGTAGCCTCTCTCAAGCCTCTCACAAACTTTTGGGATCACATTTCCAAGTAAGGGATTCTTACCTTTCTCTTCTAATCAATGTTTCTTAATATTGTTATGGCCTTTTATTTTCAATTACAAATGTTATGGTATACTTTTCCACCATCCCCATACTTCCCTCTTTATGTTTGGATAATAGGAGACCACTTTTTCTCTCATTAATATCTCCCATGTACACCCGTTACCATGCCAAAATTCCGTGAGATATTTCTCTCTCCTATTTTACATTCAAGTAATCCTTTTGTATTATGCATCTAAATTCCCTTTAGATTGTTGGTACATGTGTCTATATGACCCCTTTACTGTCCATTTTATGTACATATGATGAGACACTAATTTCTCTTTCATCAACCATTTCATGAATCCTTATGTTACACCGTTATGATTCTGAAATTACACAGCATTTTTTCAAGCCAAGGAACTGTGTAGTGAATACCATTCCCATTTCTTTATCAAGGGTATTCAGCTTTATTCGTATTTACATATTTATTATAGATTTTCGTGTATGAATTGCACATTACTTTATCATAGAATAAATTCTTATTTTTAATGAATCTATGTTTGTGATCCATGAGGCACACTTATGCATGAAATGAAATATTTATAGAGGGTGTGCCCTGATAGAACTTCAATGCATTGGGTAAAGTATTGTGTCATGATATGTCTTGTGAAATGAGTTTTGACTCATGCTAATTCGAGTACAATGGGGGTTTACTCATGCTTCATGTGCAATGAGGGTTTACTCATACTCCATGTTCCATGAGCCTTGGATCATGCTAATTTCATGTCAACTGATGTTTCTACGTTTCCATGTTATAATTTTGATTCTTTATCATTCATTTTTGATCATGTTTATATTTTTATTCATTGATAAGCCTATTGTCTAACAAGTATTGTATTCCTCAGGTTATTCCATCTTTATTCCATTACTGGTCTTTATAGCCCACCATTTTCTTATGCATGTCATTAGGTTATCCCATGCAATGCTAAGTATGAGAAATATAGTGGCAATTTAAAAGAATATTTCAATAAAGATGTTTTATTTAATGTTTTATGTTTTTATGTAATGGTCATAAGCCCCAAGGACACTGGAACTCTCAATATTCTGTGTTGTATCATGTGAAGTTTATGTAATAAATCAAGTTTAAGTGTATAATAAATCCCATAGATGTTATTAAATAGATATATAATTGAACTAATTTCAATTTATAAATAATCTAAAATATAATTTAACTCATAAATAAATTTTAAAAAGAAATTTGTTAATTAATATTCAATATTTTTCCTATTCATAAAAAATGAAACATTTTGGAAAAAATAATAGAAATTCACCCCAAGATAATTTTTATATTTTAATTTAAAAAATAAAGATAATTTTTTCAAATTATGTTACTAATAGTTTTAAAAATTAATTATAAATTATGTCTGAAAAGCATGACTGAAACATATTTTTTTAAGAATACAATTTTTCAAAAAACATTTCATTTTTTTAAATGATGACTATTTGTTAATAAATAGATTATAATAATTTTTCATAATTTGTTTACTAATATTCATAAACACTAATTTAATGGTTATTTTATAATGAAGAACTATATTACGGTTCATTTAGTTCAGGGTTTGTGTGTTCCATAAGCTATAGAAGAGACTAAATTTAAAGAAATATATTTTGTGGGGATTCAAGATTGGTTTTGTGTTTTAAAAAATCTATCAAATATAATATTATTAATTTATAATTTTGATATGTTACTCCTTCAATCCCCCTAGTTCATTAAGGGAATAAAAAATAAAAAAAAAATAAAAATACTTTACTAAAATAATTAAATAAAACAATATGGGAAAAGTATTTGTACTAACTAAAAAATTAGAGAAATATCATAACCTTAAATTAGAAAATATGAACCATTTTGTGTGCCACCAACGGGGATAATTAATTCTATCAGGGGTACCAAATTTATAAATTTATAAAAAATGAAACAACAATAACTAAATCTCTAATTAATTAGCATAGGATTCTCAAACCGCATGGTTAATCAAATATGATGATGTGAAGAATAAAATAAGTCAATAATAGAAACCTAAACCAAGTCAAAATAAAATAAATTAAATATAAACGTTGGAGCATGTGAGTTTTGGATATTGGGTATAAAAAATTGGAAAAAATGTATATAACCTATAATTTCTTGGTCCATGTACTAAAGGTATTAAGGTAATGATTTATTCTTATTTTTGTTATAAGTAAGTCTACGAAATATCCTTATTTTGGGAGATAACTCACTTTCTCTATCACTTGAACCACTCTTCATTTGGTCTTGTACTTCAGTTATTCAATGAGAGAGGTAACCCAAACAACTTTTAAACACAGAACCAATGCCTTCACAATAGTCATGGTTATGTTTTAATTATTCTTTCATATTAGAAAACACTATATTAATTAACATGTAATATACATTCACAAAAATTTAAAATAGAGAATGGAGAGTGAGAATTGAAATCATAAAATACCTAATGAATTAATCATAAAACCAAAAATACCAAACCAAAATCCCCTTTCGTTTACATTTTTATAATAAAAGAAATCTAACATAACTATATCCATAATATAGTGATAGATAAAAATAGAAAGAAAAATATAAAAATCAAGTATATGGTATGGTTGAGGACTCTGCACTATTTTAACAACTTACCCTAGGCCATAATCTCTTCATTTTATAGCATAGGACTTCCCCTTATATATATAGGAAAAGATTATTCAAGGGTTATATTTTCAGCTCAAAAAGTGGTCTCAAATTTTTTATAGTTTAATCTTATAATCCCTCAGAGAAATAAGCATGAAATACTTTAAATATTTGTAAAATATTAAAAATATTTATAATTAATTTTATACATTTTACTCGGCTCATGGTGTGATAGGAGGTGTCACACTATGAATTTTTAGGTTAGCCTCTTAGATTCTCATTCAACTTATTCAATCACTATGTAATTTCATGCCAATATTAACTCCATGAATTTAGGTTTCATGATGTGAATTACTTTATGACCAATTTCATCACTTTTTATCTGGATTTAACCTTTCGATGTTGTATTGTGCCATTTCGTGTTGTAGTGTAATGTCTTTACAACTGCTGAATTTATTATTTTGTATTTATTTTCATATAAATTAGATTCAAATATCTACTTCCATAAAATGAATAAAAAATAAATATATTTTCAATAATAATAACTTATAAATCCAAAATTAATTATTTTTATCTTCAAAAAATATATGCATGAAATATAATTATCACTATTGTTGTTACTTATTTGGTAATGTCAGACATGGATAACTAAAAAAAAGATGATAAATGTATTGTTAAATATATTATAGTGACGTGTGATGCAAAACTTCCTATTTTTTGAAAACCAAGGCCCCTAAAATAGAATATCCATTACATGATTTCATATTTTTATGAGACCATTTATTACAAAGAATAGAATTATATTTAGATACTAATATTTCTTGTGTTTGTTAGTCTAGAATCAACGTGAATAAAAAAATGGAAATTTAAATTTTTAATAAAAAGGGTTATTTTATTAGCTTGGATCTAAATTTTTTTGTAGACCAACACATAAATTATAAATTCTTAGAAGGTTTGTTGTTATTTCTACTTTACCGGTATGGTTATGATATGTTATATGTATGTGAAAGGATATATTTTTGTGATGGGATAGTTTTATGGTACATAGTTAATGGCTGAGAATATCAAGGAAGGCTGATGCAGTTGGATTGGAAAAGAAGGGGCCAGTATTGGTGCCTGATTATCCAGGTATGTGTAATGTCACTAAAGAATACAATTTGGGGAATTGAATATGAAGTGGTAGGTAATAGTGTACAACTTGGTGAGAAATGTTTCATTGAATTATGAGGTGATGATTTTTCAATTCGAGTATTTTTTTGTGATTCTTGATGAAATGGGTTGAATTAGATTTATAATGAATAGGAAATGGGTTTGTTGGGAAATAATTGATGATGTGGTAATTTTTTGGGAATTGAATTCCAATAAATTTAAAAATAAAACTATAATAGTATGCTATTAGAATTTTGAATTGGATTTCATTAAATATTGGAAAATAAATACAGAAAAAATGATGTGGGAAGATAGTGGAAATTCCTAGAACTGGTTGATTAATATATAAACTATGAAAATGTATATGGTTATATGGCTATTTTAGTATGAATAATAGCTTATCTTGTTGTAAAGGTAGAGATAGTTGTTAATGGGTGGTGATGATGTGATGGTGGAGTATATGGTTCCTTATCTAGCTATTTTTGAACTCTATATTCTATGATTTATGTGTTCCTATATATCCATAGGTTTTCTTATGATTAATATTTTCACCACTCCCAGTTTGGGTAACCATAACAACCTCCAATTTTTTTTTGATTTCATATGTCTTCCACTAACATCCAGCTTAGGGAGGGTGGATGATTAACTACCCCCTCTTCCCCTATGTCCCTTCAGGTGTTGTTCATATTAGGGTTCATGCATGGTATGATGTGTAAATTATTTTGATTCCATTTATGTTCATGATATAATATGGATAAATATGATGAGATAATGATGATAAATTGGGAATATTGACACCATTTGAGTGTTAGGTTTACATGTTATGATGATATGATGATTGGAAAAGTATGAGAGTTTTCCTTTCCTATTATGAATATATGGTAAGTGTCTTGGGTTAAGATCCATGAATTTCTAATTATGATGAGGATGGTGATATATAAGATATGGGATTACATTCTATTTTATGTTGTAGTCTGAGAGAGGTAATCTAGTGAGGAGTTAGTAATGGGGGGTCTATGAACATATTTTTCTTATACTATGTTCTTATATAGGGTTTGATACTTGATGAGGGAGCCTTCATAATGCTAGAAATAAGTAGTTAGGCTCGTTGGTTCATTATTCTTCTACAACTTATTCACTAGGTAATTGGTATGCATTCTAAAATTTCCATGAGAGGTTATTAGGGGGATTCTACAGAGTATATATTTGAAGCTCGATATTATATTTAAAAATTATTTTTTTATGTGAATAGGAGGGATTTGGTCAGTGTCCTAGAACATACAATCTTGGAGGGGAGGTTTTCTATTTTTTATACTATAAAATAGTAATTGGAACTTTATTTTAGTGAGTTGCACATAATTTGTATAATGAATTATGGGATTTTATTGTTATGGGTTTTTGGTTTGTTATATGTGATGTATTTTCTATTGGTGGGTCTCATCATTTCTCTTATCCCTATCATTATATATTGTGGGTAATTTCTCCGATTAAAATTTTTATACCCTCAGTTCTAGTCTTTAACTCATGGTTTATTAGAGGTCGACTTTGGGTTCACTCATTCTTTTTATTATTGTCACATGCGGGGTATGAGTAGGTGGAAGTAATAAAATTATATAAAATAATGTTGATAAAAAGAATATCTCCAATTAATATTATATGAAAACAATTTCATTTTCAATATTTGGATAATTTTAATGTATACAAATTTACTACATATATATTTGAAAATGAAATAACTCTTGTTTATTATGTTTTAGAATTTTATAAGAAGATGAAATTGAAAGATACAGATATTAAATATTACATCAACATGTGACAGTCATGAGATTTTAGTTCATTTAAATACAAATTATTCATGGGAACAATATTATTTATATTTTATGATTACCCCTCTGGTTCCCTTACATTATTCACAAATTTAAAAAATCAATATCTCTTTTTTTCCTTGAAAGAGTTTAAGAAGATAGAGGGAAAAAAGTTCACATTCACCTTTATTTGGTGCCCCTTATTCCCTTATATCCATGTTAATTTTATAAAATCTATCCTTAATTCCATCCTTTTTTACTCATTTTCATTTAGAAAATTTTTAGTGAAACAATTATATACATTTTTTTCGACCTGCATAAAATCAAGAAAATGAATTATGTACAAAAAAGTTTTGTATGGTAATTAAAAAACAAATCCCTTTTTTCCATCCATTTTTTAAATAAATTACCAAAAATTATGAGAATATAGTTTTATTTTTAAATCTATTTATCACGTATTAGTAGAGGTAATGTTTTTCCTTCTTTTTTATTTCCCATATGATGATGTTAACAAAGATCAGAATTTATGTCACTAAATGACATACCCTAGTATTACTTTAATTCTATATCTTGTGATTTTTCCATATATAAGAATGGAATTTATCTTCCTATACAATGTGGCTCTTAATGTGAAATATTCTCTTCTATTATAATCATACAACATAACACCTATATCTGATATTAATTATAAACTTTTGATCAATGGATTCAAATAAACATCAATACCATTACTTAGTTGTTATGATCCGAATATATGAATATACAATATAATGTATATTTTATTTATGTAATACCGTCACGGAAAGTTATTATATACCAATATCACTTTCCATGTACTGTGAATGTTACTTTATACACAAAAATGACTTATTCCATCAATAAATAGTTCTTGACCATGGTTTCTTGGCTTCTCGCAAAATTTAGGATACTCTCGATCAAATTTATTCCATTAAGGTGATTTTGATGCGTGATGAAGTTTCCCATATTTAATTCCTGTATATGTACAAAACATCAATGTCCTTACAATCTTTTCACCTTCATATAGGAATATAATCCTTTTAACAGTTGGAAAATACAATACATATTTTGAAGGAATTTATCTATATTTGTTTTATCAATCTGCACAACAATTATACCATTTTCAGTGATTCATGATCCTTGTGAAGGAATATTTAATCATATGGATGGAAATATATTATTTCATAGATCATACCCATTAAACATATTTTAATGACTTAAATTTTCTTTGTAATATTTTTAAATATATAAAATAACATAGGTACACCGTTTCCCATAAAAATTTAAATAAATACCTAATGGGGTCCAAGATAAAAGAATTCAAGTGAACGGTTGACTTTAAAATATATGTTTTACCCTAGGTGCAACATAGTCTTAGTTAGTGCATGGTGTTTATGAAATATTCTTCATGTGTACAAAATAAATAAAAGAAATAAATTAAATAAATTAAATTGACTTAATTCATTTTTTCCAACATAGTGACCAGATCTCTGTTAAATAAATGGTTATGAGATTTTCCTCTATATTGTCCCCTCAAAATCTATAGATCTAGATGACCATATGTGAGAATACTTAGTGAGAAACGATGGATTAGGACTAGATCGATGATCATTACACCAATAGAGTTCGTAGATCTCATCAATGGCGGTAGAACAAATCCATTCTTCATCAACGATCTATCCAAAATCCAAGTAGGATGTTGATTTCTATTTTCCATATTGTTCTTTAATCTTGGAAAATCACATAAAAGTTCCATTATTAGAAATGATACATTCATCGTTGGTAGATTTAATTTGATGAAATTAAATTTAGTCTTTGTCATTTATTCCACGTTGATTGTATTTTTATACAATAATGAATTGAAGATGAATGAAAAAAGGATGAGGATCATTCCTCAGGTTAGATAACATTTGGATCTTTCCCCCATTTTTCATACATTAATAGAATATGTGTTTTTTTGGCTTTGGTTCGATGAATACCTATTATTCGATCATTGTGAAACCATTATTCGATGCAATAGATCAATACCTTGGGTGGAGGTTGTGTTTGATTGTGTGATTGAGGTGTTACAATGGAGGCGGGTTATATAAGGAAAATTAGATCAAATTTAAGGTTTTTGTTCTTCTTAGTTTTGATATGCGATGACAGATTCACTCGATGGAACATTTTATGAGAAGATTTCAACCGAAATTCTTGCGTGTAATTTCTTGGATTTTCTATGTATTATTTATAATTATTATATGGAATTATTTTGAGACAGGGCACAAAAATGTTATATCATTCCGAGGCCCAGTGATCCCGGAATGGTGGTTTGAACTTTTTTTTCTATGTTAAGTGAGTTAGATCTTGTGCGCGGTTATGGAACTTTAAAAACGGATGCTCAGATTAAAAATATGAGGGCACCATTGCCTCTGGGGTGATGAATTTACCTACGAATGAGCCTAAACTCGACCAGAATGGGTTGAGGGAAAGAAGTTAATTTTCAGGCGTTTTAAGTAAAATAAAATAAAATAAATCCGCAAGTTTATTTTATTTATTTTATGGAAACATCTGCTGTAGTGAAACAACGAGGCAGCTATTTCCATAATAAATGGCATGTCATAATGACTCTAGAATGACATGTTTGACTCATTAATACCACAACATATATTTGAATGTCAAATGTGTTTCCCTTTTTATTGGGATAATCAAACATCGATCGTTGGCGAAAGATTGAGAGAAATGTTGGAGAAAACTCTCGGTGATGAACAACGACGGATAGAAGTAGCAAATCGCTGCACCAATAATGTTGGAGGATCTTGACGACGATAGTAGCATGGCCTCTTCATCGGTGATCGATCCCAGTTAGAGGTAGGGGTTTGTTATTTAATATTTGTTTTCCCTGCTTTTGATTTAAACGATGAATGTGGATCAACCACATACAATTTGATCCACAGATTTGTGCGTTCTTGTGGGAGAGATTTTCTTTGGGATGATTATGGGGTAAATTAATCCAGGTTGATTTTCATTGTTGAATTTTTACTTCGTTTAAGCCTATTAACGGGAGCGGATGAATGCCACATTGAACGATGAAGGAGGGTCGTTCCACCTTTTGTTTGATTGGTTTTCCTTCCCCCATTTTCTTCTCGCGTGTTCTTCGCATTCTTCACGAGGCTATGAACAACAGATCGTTGTGAATCCATTCTGCAATGCAATGATCCCAAACTGAAGAATCGATGCCCCAACAACCTTGAAGAGGTGCGACGATGATAGCGGATGACGAATTAGACTGGATCGGGAAGGGCCGTTCTTCGAGCGTTCTTTGTGCGGATGGATTGTTTCATGTTTTCGGAGCAGATTAGAGGTCCGAAAACAACATAATTAGCTTCGTGGATTCGGGGCGACCAAAAACTGGGAGTTTTAGGGCGATCAGATGACTGGATCGACTAACAGAGCATCATTGGAGGCACGACGCCAGAGTTTCGCGTTTCTGGAAATTTCAAGAATACACGGCGTGTACATCCTAAGAACACACTGCGAATTATTGGCGGTGGTGGCTAGGGTTTAGAGGGTAAGAGAGGAATCACACGATGTGTGACCATGGTCACAAAACATGTTAGACTTTACCCGAATATCAACATGTATTTTGGGAAGTACACGGACACGGGTTGAACTACACAGCTTCAGGTAACACAGCGTGTACAGCATGGAAGAGGTGGCTACGTGGACCTCAGAATGTATCCAGGGGATACATAGACATGGGATAGAGTACACAACTATGTACTCCATCAAATGGCCAGGAGAGGCCCGTAACGCGGGCCACCCCGTGTACAGATTACACGGGTTGGAGTACACGGGTTGATGACTGGGTACAGGCACTTGGCTAATGCACACGGAGCCAAACCCAATCACTCGGACATGGAGTGTACATTGTACTACATACCGTGTACTCAGTTTTTATACACAACCAGCCTTACAACATGGTCCATTGTACATGGGTAGTACCCGGGGTCAGACAACACAGCATGTAACTTTTCTACACGCCGTGTACATTTTGGAAAACAGCATGGTCCTCTTGTTCACCGCATCTTGGACATCTTTCGTTTGGGTTAGTGCCCATTTTTCTCATTCCCATGAATTTCAGGCATTGTTTCCTTTTACAGGAGTATGATCCCTTCAGCAGGACTTTCTGTGATAGAGTCAGGAATCCATCCAAGAGGCCGAATCAAGATCCTTTATCCATTCTTGACCCTAGGTAGAGTCTGGAATCGACGTGACCAACTCCACTGGGTGTCGATCCTCTACCTAGCAGGTGAATTCCAGATGAGTCGTGGTATCCTACATGACCCTATCAGTGATCCTCTTATATGTATCGTGATCTTTCCCACTCATGATTGTGTGTCCCATTATTAGTCCATCAATCTGCAATAACCATCTCAATCAGGAGTGTGTCTCCCGTAATGAGTGTAACTACCTCTCGTGATGCTTCCCAATGAACAGTACTTCTTTGAAGGACTTTATCAGAGCTATAATACTTGTGAAGTGTGTTCTCCCAGAACGAGTGCTTCATGGAATCTTTCAACTGAACCCCTAGCTAGGGGTATGCGGTTGTGTGACTTGTCTCTAGACTATGGGTCTGGGTATTTAGTATATGTGGTGTGTGCTATATGTTTTTTAGACATAAATTGTGCATAGATGACTGTTCCTTTACATTGTGTACTACTTTGTGGTTTCTGGGGTCCTCTACTAAGTATTGTTATACTCACCCCTGCACGGGCTTTTCCCGCACATGTCGTGTCTTATGCAGATGAGAAACCTTTTGACATAGTCCAGGGCATACCAGGATAGGACCGAGATTTCTGAGTTCCCTATAGTCTAAGGAATTCATAAGGCTAAGAGTGGTAGTCCCAGTACCTTTTTTGTTTAAAGGGTGGACTTTGCAGTTTTCAGACATTTGTTTTGGTGGGATTGTATTCTGGCCTAGTTTACTTTCAGTACTTTACCTTCTTTTGTACTCTGTTGGTTGAGTTTAGTTGTATGCATGCATTTTGTTCCTTATATTGTTTACATTTCAGCATTTGTGGGCATGGAGATGCATGCGTGTGTACATGTGTTTTGGCAATGCCTCCCATGATTAGTATTATACCTACTCGGTGCTAGTCACCAGCCCCTGGCCTATTGAAGGTGGGATTGGGGAGTCATGGCGTGGGCCCTTCTAGGACAGGTCGTGACAGAGTGGTATCAAAGGTGGTCAGTTCTACCTTAGGACCAAAATTCTATGAGATTGGTTTAGGGAAATAGTGTTATGTGTTTCGAGATTGGATTTCAGGCTAGAGGTTCCAGTGTTGGTGTGGCAGCCAATGTATCCATACACTAGGACTCTGATAACCTACTTTTCGACTCGGTACATGAAGACACTGGTTGTAGGGAAATAAAAAAATGGTAAATGCATTATATAGGAATGGGTTGTGTTTTCTATATCCTTTGTGTCAGCTATCTATATGTTCTCATTGACCATGGTATATCTTGTATCGTTATAGTATGCCTTTGCGACGCATACCCTCTAGGATTTAGCATCCCGATCACGTAGATGACCCCCTCAGTGATGAGGCTTCGATACAGGGACCAGTCCCCCAGGCATTGCCACCAGGTGGTGCACCTGCTATGCCACCACCAGTGGAGAAACCCGTGGTACCTGTGGTACCAACCGAAAAAGAGCGCAGGCTTAGTATACTATATGAGTTCCAGTGATAGAGACCCCGCAGGTTCTGAGGCAAGCCCGTTCTTCAGGTGGTAGAGGACTGGCTTGAGGCGGTGACTAGACTTTTCCATCTAGTGAGGACACCAGAAAACTTGATGGTGATCCTAGGAGCGAGCCTTCTTTCAGGGTTCAGCGGGATGATGGTGGAGTCTGACCACACAGACTCATGATGAGGAGACTCCTTTGTCTATGAAGTTTGAGCGACTCTTTAGGGAGGAGTTCTCTCCGGTTACACTAAGAGTTGTGCGCATCCGAGAGATTCTCTAACTCCACCAGGGCAGTATGACAGTAGATGAAAATTCATAGAGGTTCACAAACCTCACCAAGTACTTGATGGATATTGCTAGGGATCAGTACTTCAGAGATCAGACCTTCGAGCGAGGTTTATGACGGGACATCCGATCTAGTTTCATGACTCCATGCATATCGACTTATGCTGGAGTGCTTGAGCGGGCCTTGTTGATCGAGAGATTCTTGGCTGAGCAGAGATAGCCGATGACAGTCAGCAGTAGGCAGACAGGTGCAGAGACACTGGCAGCATGGATCCGATATTAGACATAGGGATCTGGACGTGGGAGGGGTCATAAGAGGACCCATGATAGAGGATTGACAGTCCAGGGCTCTCAGGCGGGATCTAGTCAGCCTAGGGAGAAGCGATGTTATGCGTGTGACAGTAGGGGACATCTCGCTAGAGATTTCCCGACCCGTCGAGCCGATGACAGGGAAGTGGTAGATGGAAAACTGAGGAAGAGGTAGAGAGTGAATCAGACAGACCCTCCAAGCGGAGGACGTGGCTGAGGAGTAGGGAGATCTGTGGATGTTGGCAGACGTTTAAAATTACTTCCACCACCACTCCTAGGAGGCCCGCACTAGGCTTAGGGAGCTGCAGGACAGGGATGTGGACAACAGCATGCGGTCGAGGCATACGACCCAAGGGCTCTAGGGATGATTCAATTAATAGTCTGTGTCTTTTCTACCTTAGCCTTCGTACTTATAGACAGAGGTGCGATTAATTCCTTTATAGCCACTTGTCTTGTATGAAACCTCGAGATTCTGGTAGAACAATTGACTCGATCCTTTTTCTTGGATACCCCTACGAGGGGAGACTCGATGATCACACACCTTTGGAGACAGTGTGATCTTACCCTTGGAGGTGAGAGTTTTGGTTGGAACCTATTGGTTGTAGCGTTGAGGCCTTACGATGTCATTCTTGGTATGGATTGGTTATCATTGGTCCATGACCAGATTGACTGTTTTAGGGGAAGAGTGAGGTGTCTCCACCGTGATGGAACGAGGTTTTCTTTTGTCAGAGAAAGGGAAACCCAGGAAGAACAGAATGACCTTATGCATAGGAGGGTGAAGCGAATCGCTCATGAGTTGTCTAGCCATTCCCTCATAGCAGTGGATGTTATGAGCTCCTAGTTCCCAGCAGTAGTGGCAGAGTATGAGGACGTCATTCCCATAGATGTACCAGAATTACCTCCTCAATGGGAAATCGAGTTCTGCATCGACTTACACCCCGGGATGAAACCGATTTCCTCATCTATATATCGGATGGCTCCCGCAAATCTTCACGAGCTAAGGGTGAAGTTGGAGGATTCGCAGAGCAAGGGTATCGTGAGACCCAGCGTTTCACCCTGGGAAGCCCCAGTCTTGTTTGCCAAGAAGGAAGACGAGAGTCTGAGGTTGTGCGTGGATTACCGCCGCCTGAACCAAGTGTTGGTGAAGAACAATTATCCACTACCAAGGATCGATTACCTCTTCGATCAGCTAAGAGGGGCAGAGTGGTTCTCAAAGGTTGAACATCAATCAGGCTATCACCAATTACGAGTACGGGATGAGGATATACCGAAGATGTACATCGGATGCCGCTATGGTCACTATGAGTACTTGATGATGACTTTCGGCATGACGAAGTCACCTGCAGTGTTCATGGGACTGATGTATCGGATTTTCCATCCATACTTGGACCGGTTTATAGTGATCTTCATCGACGAAATCCTTGTACACTCGGTCTCAGAGTAGGAGCACATGAGACACATACGAATGGTTATAGACTTAATTTGGGAGCACCAGATTTATTGGAAGCTCTCAAAGTGTCAGTTCTGGATTCAAGAGGTCCACCTTCTGGGACATGTAATCTCAGCAGATGAAGTAGCTATAGACCCAGCCAAGGTGGAGGTTGTGTTAGCATGAGATCCACCTCAGAGGATGATGGAGGTGCAGAGCTTCCTCGGATTGGTAGGATATTTCCAGAGATTCATTCCTGACATATCCCGGATATCAGCACTGATGACAACCTTGAACAAGTAGGGGAAACCCTTCGTATGGATGGAGAAGTTCCAGTGAGCTTTCGAAAAGTTGAGATAGAGTTTGACGAGCGTCCCAGTATTGATATTCCCAGAGGAGGGTGTCGAGTACATTTTTTTCTGTGACGCATCAGGGAACGGTCTTGGCTGTGTCCGAAGGCAAAGGCAGGCATTGATTGCTTATAGTTCACGCTATCTTAGGCCACCTGAGAATAAATATGTGACCCATGATCTAAAGTTGGATGCGGTCGTCTTCGCATTGAAGATGTGGCAACACTACCTTATGGGAGAGCTGTTTATCATCTACCACTAGTACAAAAACATTTTTTTACGTCACCATTTTTCACGTCGGTTTTTTAGAACCGACGTGAAAATATCTAAAAATAGATTTTTCACGTCGGTTATTATATAACCGACGTAAAAATACATTTTCTCCGATTTTTCACGTCGGTTATATAAGAACCGGCGTCAAAAATCCATTTTATTTGATTTTTCACGTCGGTTATTATATAACCGACGTTAAAAATAAATGTACATCACTTTTCCACGTCGGTTATTAAATAACCGACGTGAAAAATCCTTTTCCAGGATAATATATTCAAATGTTCACTTATTTTTCACGTCGGTTATTTAATAACCGACGTGAAAAATCAATTTTCGTGACTTTTTCACGTCGGTTATTTAATAACCGACGTTAAAAATGTTTAAAAAAATGTAGTTCATTTCTCAGGCTTTAATTTGACAGGTCACGGAGCTCAAACGGAGTTACGGATTAAAAGTTATGGCCTTCAGAATTTGATCATCTCTAAACGATGTCTTAAGGATGTCAAACTTCGGAAGGCCATAACTTTTAACCCGTAACTCCGTTTGAGCTCTGTGACCTGTCAAATTAAAGCTTGAGAAATGAACTACATTTGTGAAAACATTTTTCACGTCGGTTATGAAATAACCGACGTGAAAAATACCTTTTAACGTCGGTTCTTAAATAACCGACGTGAAAAAGTCATGAAAATTGATTTTTCACGTCGGTTATTTAATAACCGACATGAAAGAGTGATGAAGATTGATTTTTTACGTCGGTTTTATAATAACCGACGTGAAAAATAAGTGAAAATTTTAATATCTTTTCACGTCGGTTATCATAAAACCGACGTGAATGAAAATTTTAATATCCCGCGAACGCGAAATTTCAATTTTTTTACAGCGCGGCATCGAAATTTTGAATTGCCGCCTAAAATTTTTAATACCGCGTTTTCTCATAGAATATCAATTATATGTTTCCATTATACACCCATCTTAATTTTACGATCATTTATTTCAACCATTATCGTTCCCCCAAATCGACTCTTTTTCTCTCAAACGCGAATCAATTCTTTCTTCTTTCCGCGATCTCGTCAAGGTATATTTAATCATACATCCATGGTTTATGGTTTTTATGATTTGTTTTCTTAAATGACATACCATTTTACGATTATTTCATTCAACCATCATCGTTCCACCGAATCAACTTGTTTTATCTTCAACGTGAATCAACAATTTCTTATTTCCGCGACCTCATCAAGGTATTTGTAATTATTTTACCATGATTTATATTTTCTATGAGTAGTTTTCTTAATTGATATACCATTTAACGATTGTTAATTTATTATAATGATGGATTATTCTTTATATCATGATAAAACTACAAATCCTCCTACGGATTCAAAAATTCTTTCTAATATGAAGCTACGGTTGGCTCATTCAATCTTTCCTCGAAAAAAATAACAAACTTCTGATGGTCATAACTTTTGATCTGTAAATCCGTTTGAGCTCTATGACCTGTCAAATGAAAGCTTAGCAAATTTTCTACAATACTGTAAACATTTTTTACGTCGGTTATTAAATAACCGACGTAAAAAATGACTTATAACGTCGGTTTTTTCAAAAACCGACGTAAAAAATGGCTTCTTATCGCCATTTCCAGAATGTATTTCACGTCGGTTTTTTTAAAAACCGACGTTAAAAACTATATTAGCCCATTTTTTACATCGGTTATTAAATAACCGACGTAAAAAATCATATTTTTAACGTCGCTCGCAATAACGTCGCCTAAAAACCGACGTTAAAAAGCAAAAAAAAACCGACGTAAAAAATGGTTTTTGTACTAGTGTACTCTAACCACAAGAGCCTCAGGTACATATTTTCGCAGAAATATCTGAATTTGAGATAGAGGAATTGGCTAGAGTTCCTCTAGGACTATGATTTTGAGATCATATATACTCATGGGAAGGGTAATAAGGTGGAAGATGCTCTGAGTAGAAGATCAAGCACACAATTGTTGAGTGAGGTGGCTGAGCTGTTAGCCACATTGCAGTTGTTCTTCGTGGACTGGGAAGATGCAGCCTACCTAAATTCGATGGTTGTCGCCCCTCCACTCATACAACGAGTTAGGAAGGTGCAATTAGAAGATGTCGAATGTGTGGGTTTACGTGCTCAGTTATCCATAGGACATGCTCCTGATGGATATTCACAAGGTGGGGAGCACATACTTCTTTTTAGAGGACTCATTGTTGTACTGGTGGCGTTTCCAGAGGGGGTCCTGAGGGAGTTTCATACATCCCCCTTGGTGGTACATCCTTGAGTGGAAATGATGTACCATGATCTCTAATGATAGTTCTGTTGGTCAGGCATGAAGATGGCAGTAGCAGAGTTCGTTTCTCGAGGCCTTACATGCTAGCAGGTGAAGGATGAGCACCAGGTTCTAGCGGGATTAGCTCACCCCTAGAAGCATCGGAGTGAAAGTGGGATGGAATATCTATGGAATTCATGACAGGATTACCATGGACATCTAAGGGGAATTATTCTATCTGGGTGATCGTTGACCGACTGACCAAGTCATCCCACTTACTAGCTATGAGAGATCATAGTTCTGTAGAGAGCTTGGGATACCTCTATGTGAAAAAAGGTAGTTCATCTTCATGGATTCTCCTCGACAATAGTCTCAGACCGAGACGCATATTTCACTTCCCGGCTGTTGATGGGATTACAGGAGGCTTTGGGGACTCTTCTACGCTTGAGAACAGTATTTCATCCCCAGACAGATGGTCAGATGGAGAGGACCATTCAGGTTTTGGAGGAGATGTTGCGAGCCTGTGTCTTAGACTGTGGTCGTAGTTAGGAGGACCACCTACCACTGGTGGAGTTTGCGAAAAACAATAGCAACCACTCCACCATTGGTATGGCACCATTCGAGGACTTGTATGAGAGACCCTGCAGGTCACTGCTTTGCTGGACCAACCCTGGAGAGTCAGCACTCATGGGTCTAGAGTTGGTGAGAGCTACCACTGAGAAGTTTTAGGTCATCTGGGAGAAGATGAATACTGCACAGAGCTGGCAGAAGTATTATGCTAACCGACGATAGAGAAATCTTGAGTTCGAAGAGGGAGACCACGTCTTTCTTCGGGTCTCACCTCGATGAGGGTTACAGAGATTTGGCTGGGGCAGAAATATATCTCTATGGTTCATCAAACCTTTTTTAGATACTGTGCATAGTTGGCGAAGTGGCGTACCGCCTAGCTCTACAGCCACAGTTGCATCAGGTACATGATGTCTTCCATGTGTCATAGGTATGTGCATGGTCCATCGCACGTCATGGAATGGGGAGAGCTGGACATTGAGGATGGAGTGACCTTTGCTGAGTACCCGGTGCAGATAGAGGGTCAGTATGAGAGGATCCTTCATGGGCGAATGATTCCCTTGGTGCACGTTCGTTGGAAGTAGTGGAATCTTCAGGAGAGAACATGGGAGTGGGAGCCTCAGATCCGTGCCCAGTACCCTCATTTTTTTGATTTGTCTTGTTTAGGATTTTTAGTGACATAAAGCCCCAAGGTGGAAAGAATGTAATGTCTCAGATTTTCTGTGTATTATTTTTAAATATTATATGAAAATATTTCGAGACCGAGCGCAAAAACAGCACATCATTCCAAGGCCCATTGAGCCCAGAATGGCAGTTTGACATTTTTTTTACATTAAGTGAGTCAGAACTTGTGTGCGGTTGTGGTAGTTTCCAAAAAGATGCCCAGATTAAATATCTGAGGGCACCTTTACGTCAGGGGCGATGAATTTTCCTAAGAACGAGCCTAACCTCGAATGGTGTGGGTCGAGGGAAAAATGTTAATTTTTGGATGTTTTAAGTAAAATAAAATAAAATAAAATAAATTCTCAAGTTTATTTTATTTATTTTTTGGAAACATCCTCTACAACACGACAACTGGACAACTGTTTCTTTAATAAATGGCGAGTCATAATGACTCATGAATGAAAAGTTGGACTCATTAATACTGTAGAATATTCTTGAATGTCAAATACGTTTCCCTTTTTATTGGGATAATTGAACGTCGATCATTGGAGAAAGATTGAGAGAAACGTTGGAGAAAACTATCGGCGACGAACGACAGCGGATCGAAGCTACGAGTCACTGCGCCAACAAGGTTGGAGGATCTCGACGATCATGGTAGCATGGCCTTGTCATCGGTGATCAATCCTAGTTTGAGGTAGGGGTTTTTTATATAATTTTTCTTTTCCCTGCTTTTGATTTAAACGACAAATGCGAATCTACCACGAACAAGTTGATCTGTGGATTTGTGCATTCTTGTTGGAGTGATTTTCTTTGAGATGATTATGGGGGGGGAAATTAATCCATGTTGATTTTTGTTGTTAAATTTCTGCTCCGTTTAATCCTATTAACGGGAGCAGATCGACGCCGTGACGAATGATGGTGGAGGTTCGTTCCTCTATTTGTTTGATTTGTTTTCCTTCCACCATTTTCTTCTCGCGTGTTCTTCACGTTCTTCATGGGGCGATGAACAAAAGATTTTTGAGAATCCATTCTGTATGGAAACGATCCCAAATTGGTGAATTGACACCCCCAATGTCCTTGAGGATGTGCGACGATGATAGCAGAAGATGAATCGGACCGGATCGGGAAGGGCTGTTCTTCGAGAGTTCTTCGCGCGAATGCATAGTTGAAGGTTTTAGGAGTCGATCGGACGTCTTAAAACAATAGAATTGGCTTCGTGGTGTTGGGGTGACCAAAAACTAAGAGTTTTGTGGCGATTGGATGGCCGGATTGACAAATAGAGCATCACTAGAGGGAAACTGGCAGAGGTCCCCGTTTCTGGAAATTTCTAGAATACACGGCATGTACTTCCTAAGAACATGCCGTGTAGTACTGGCAGCGGTGGCTAGAGTTTCAAGGGTCAGAGAGGAATCACACGACGTGTTAACTTGGTCACACAACGTTTTAGATTTTCCCCGAAGCTCGGTGTGTATTTTCAGAAGTACACAAACACGGGTTGCACTACACGACTTCAGGTGACACAGTGTGTATAGAATGATAGAGGCAGCTACTCAGAACATGGTGTGTATACAGAGGATACAAAGACACGATATGGAGTACCCGACCATGTACTCTATCCCATGGCCAGTCGAGGCTAGTAACGAGGGCCACCCCATGTACCGATTACACGGGTTGGAGTACACGGGTTAATGACCGTGTACTGGAACATGGCTAGCGCACACAGAGCCAAACCCAGTCTCTAGGAAATGGTGTGTACACAATACTACATGCCGTGTACTATTTTTTTATTCAGGACCAGCCTTACGACATAGGCCGTTGTACACGGGTAGTACCCGGGGTCAGACAACATGGCGTATAACTTTTCTAAACGCTGTGTACTTTTTGGAAAATGGCATAGTCCTCTTGTTCACTGAATCTTGGAAATGCTTCGTTTGGGTTAGTGACCTTTATTCTCATTCCCCTGAAGGTCAGACATCGTTTTCTATTATAGGAGTATGATCCCTTCAGCAGGACTATCTGTGATAGAACATGCACGCATCCGAGAGGCCCGGATCGAGTTCCTTTATCCATTTTTGACCCCAGGTAGAGTCTGGCATCGACGTGACCAAATCCACTGGGCATCGATCATCTACCTAGAAGGTTAAATCTAGATGAGTTGCAGTATCCTCCATATCCCTGGCGGTGATCCTCATCTGTGTATCATGATCTTTCCTACTCAAGAGTGTGTCTCCCATAATGAGTGCATTTATCTTCCACAACCTTCTCACTCAAGAGTGTGTCTCCTATAATGAGTGTAACTACCTCTCTTGAGGATTCCCAATGAATAGTACTTCTTTGATGGATGTCATCAGAGCAAGAAGACTCATGGAGTGTGTTCTCCCAGAATGACTGCTTCATGGAATCACCGAATTGAACCCCTAGCTGGGGATATGCAGTTGTGTGACCTTTTTCTAGACTATGGGTCTGGGTTTTGAGTATATATGGTTTGTGCTATATGTTCTGTAGACATATACTGTGCATAGTTCACTGTACCATTACTTTGTGTACAACATTGTGGTTTTCAGGGTCCTCTAATGAGTATTTTTATACTCACCCCTGCACGGGCTTCGCCCGCACGTGTCGTGTCTTGTGAAGACGAGCAACATTTTGATAGAGTCGAGGGAGGAAAAGGACATGACTGAGCTTTATGAGTTCCCTATTGACTGAGGTGTTCCTATGGCTATGAGCTACAGTCCCATTACCTTTTTAGCATACAGGTTGGACTTTACAGTTTTCTGAATTTTGTTTTGGTGGGGTGTATTATGGCCCAGTTTACTTTCAGCACTTTACCTTCCATCATACTCAGTTGGTTGGGTTTAGTTATATTCATGCATTTTGATCCTTAGTGTTTTTACATTTTAGAATTTGTCGGATTGGAGATGTGTGCTTGTGTACAGGTACTTATAAAATTCCTCCCATGATTAGTAATATGCCTACTCGGTGCTAGTCACCAGCCCCTGGCCTGTTGGAGGCAGGCTTGGGAAGTCACGGCACGGGCCCCTCCGAGACGAGTCGTGACACAGATGACTATGATAGAAAGGATCAACCGACCCTAGATCCAACGGTTCTAGAAGGGTTAGTGGATCTGGAGTTCTACAAGATAATGTGTAAGAGATCACTATATATTTGGAAAATCCCCATCAACACAGTGTGTTTTTCGAAATTGAATTTCATGTGGGACACCCTGGTTATGACTATAGGTTTCCTATGGGAGTTAAATATCCCATGCATTGTGACATGTTGACACACTATGTGAAACCTTTGTGAAGACTTTAAATGTACGTTAGAGAGTACACCAACATGACTGGGAGTACACAAGAATGGACACACTGTGTACTTGGACACAAACACAGACATATGTACACGACACTACCAGTTATAAATGAGCATGACCAAACAAGACAATCAGAGTTTTGGGATACCTCTACATTTCTTATGTGTCAATCACATTCCATGTATATTTATGTTTACATGCCATGTGAGGTGTTTCCACATAAGAAAATATAGTTTGAGAAAGGATGGTCGTGTACTCTACTTAGACATCATGTACTCCCTTAGAGAAATATTGAAGCTCTTCATCTATTTAGTTCAGATTGGTGTTGGCTGATTGGTTTCCCCCTTGTTCCTTAACCTCCAGAATATAGTGTATAATTACACCCTTATATATAGAATGTGACCCCCTAAAGTGGAGAAATCACAGAAAGTGTTCGTGGCATCCTTGATAGAGATTGGGATGATATATGTTATCATCTTTATACCCTTGGTGGGGTTCATGGAATTGGCATGACCACATTGAGAAGGGAGTTGATCCTCCATCTAGGAGGTCATATAGATTGGGTTTTTGGTATCATTGGTATGTGATATATTATGTAGTAGGTTGATATAGACTGGGTTTTTGGTGTCCCCCAAATGTTCTTGGTGTGACCTCTTATTTGAGTAACATGGTCCTCTATGGACAGTAAGATTTCTTAGGTGAGTCCCAATGATCTATACCTCATTGATGAGATTCATTGGTGATGAAATACGTAGTGGAATGGATTCTACCAGAACAATAATTTCAACATGAAGAATCTTTTGGGTGCCAGTTGGTTGTGATCGCCTGGTGTCATGATGTCCTTCTTGAGTATATATGTGTGTTTTCCATTGAAAATTGATTGGTATATATTATATTGATTTGAAAATACATGGTGATTGATTATTAGTGTATTCAAGGTATTCTATTGAGTACTGTTATACTCATCCATTCATGGGATCTTCCCGCAATGTCATTTAATATATTGACAATGACCCTTATTGCGGTGTCCAAGGACGATGTAGAGTAGGTGGAGAATA
Source organism: Viscum album (assembly GCA_963277665.1). Classification (NCBI taxonomy): domain Eukaryota; kingdom Viridiplantae; phylum Streptophyta; class Magnoliopsida; order Santalales; family Viscaceae; genus Viscum; species Viscum album. Next base: position 1,234,355,305 of record OY728128.1, read on the forward strand.
GAATAATCTACATTGTCCGAGGTGTTTTCTAGGGTTTTACATTTGATCATTGTCTTAACCATTGGAGCATGTTCGACTCTTTAATGTTTTAGGTTGGGAATGTATTCATATCCTTTTCCACTTTAAATAGTTTACTATTACACTCTAGTTGTGGGATTGGGTATATATTCATCATTTTTTTTGTTTTTTTACATTAAATCATTTTATAGGATTAGAGATGTGTGTGTGTGTGTGTGAATGTGCATTAGGATAATGCCTCCTATTTGTTGGATATTCCTACTCATCTCTGGTATCCTTTCACTAGCCTACTGGAGGCGGGAAATGGGTAATTATGAGTCAGACCCTGGTAGGTTGGGTCAGGATAGAGTGGTATCAAAGGGAGATACTACCTTAGTAAAAGAGTCTATGATATTGAATTGTGGAGACAAGGTTTAAATTTTTGAGTTCAAATTTCAGGATAAGGGTTCTAGTGTTGGTTTGGAGGCCAACGTACTCATACACAATGACTGTAATAACCTTCCTTTCTTCTTGGTACTTGTAAAAATTGGTTTTGATGAACAATTTGGTTCATGAATCATATATGAATGGGTCATGTTTTCCATTTCATTCGGGATTCAACACCTGAAAAATAATTTTTGACTATGGTACATCCTTTTTTATTTCAAGATGACTTCATGAAGATAACTAGGTAGGACTATAATGCATAATCATGAGGGTGGTCCAAAGAGTGAAGGGCTTTAGTTCAAGGGCATGTACCATAGATAGAACATCCAGGTTATTTAACAGCAATACCACTACCCTTTGAGACATAGCTAGTGCTAGTAGTTCCAGCAGAGGAGGAAAACGAGATATGATTTCTACATGAGTTTCAAAGGCATTGACCTCCTAGGGTTTTGGGTGAGATAGAGATCAAATTAAATAAGTAATGGCTAAAGACAGTCATTTTAGTTGTTCTCCTTTTGAGTATTCCTATAAATCAAATAGTCATCCTCACTATTTTTCTTCTTTAGGGTTATGCTAAGAGATTGTGGAGCATAGTGATTTAGTCACATGATGAAAAAACTCTCTTCTAGTCATACATTGAGTGTCTTTTTAGGTAAGTGTTTTATCTAGACATGTTGTGATTAGTGCACATACATGAGATTCTATATCAGTAGTAGGGAAGTTTGACATGGTGGAGTACTCAACAAGGTTTTCTAATATCTCACAATATTCCATGCATATTGTTTGAGATCCATTTTTTAGAGAAGGATAATTTGATCTGAGATTACCCTATGACATGAGGAATTTAGTTATATCCCTTTAAATTTCTATCTATATTGGGGTTCATAGGATGGTCTTGGTGGTGGAGAAATTCCTGAAAGAGCATCCTCCAATCGTGGGTGATGGTAGCAGGAAACTATTTGATGAGACCTCAGTGGTAGTTAGACAATGAATGTTGTAGGGATCCAATCATGCTAGATGATTTATGATAAAGTACTTGGACACAAGGTTAGTGATGCATGAATCTCAAGAAGACTTGAATTAACAAAGGGAGAGGTGGTGTTTCTCCTGTGATGGTCAAAAGAATCTGAACATTGATTGTTCAACCTATTATACTGTTGATCAAGAGATGGTCGAGGGACCAATGATCCATAGATAGAGTCAAGAGAAGTGTGGTTCATGGTATATTGTATGAGGAAAGTGGGGTAGCAGAGTAGAATTACTTGGTCAATGTTTTGACCCATTAACAATACCCCTAGGTGGTTTAGGCGAGGCCTTGGGAGATGGTGGTTAGGTATGAGGCCATCTGTAGGCTATAGAGGCCAATGACCCTAAGGCTTTAGGGATGATATGAGGAATGATAATTTTATTTTGTACATTAGTTGTAGTATTGGTAGAGACAATTGTGATACATTACTTCCTTTCCACTTATATGGTTCGAGACTTGGAGATTCCAGTAGAAACATTGGCTCGACACTTGAAGTTAGAAATTCTAATAGGTGGTGGCTTAGAAATTGTGAATTTATGTTGATACTATTATATCATCCATGGAGGAGAGAGTTTTATATTAGATATCTTTGTTTAATTGATTATCTCTTATCATGTCATCCTATGTATGAATAGGTTATCCATAGTTCATGCCCAAATTTAATATTTTAGGTTGAGGATGCAGTTTGTATGCACAGAATGGGTGAGGTTTCACTTTATGGGTGAAAATGAAACCATGGTAGAGTTAAATGGGATCAGATATAGGGTACGGTAGATAATTACTCACATTTTTTCTAGAATTACACTTGGATTAGTTGATTCCACGGTTTACTAGTTCCACATGGTAGTGACAAAGTATGATAACGTATTTCAGGAGGACATACCATGTTTCCATTCCCTCTAATATCTGGACATCTGCATTGAATTTCATTTAAAGAGAGCCTTGATATCTACACCAACATATTAGATGCATCTCATAGAGCTTTGTGAGATGAGGGCGTACATTGAGGAATTACAAATGAATAGATTTGTAAGACCTAGTGTTTCCCCATGGGTATTCCCAGTTCTGTTCACCAAGATGCAAGATAGGAGATTGAGGTTATGTGTAGACTACTGGAACATGAATTAAATGACTATGAGAAACAAGTATCCACTATCGTGGATCGAAAAACTCTTTTATCATTTGATACGGGCATGATGGTTCTCGAAGGTAGACCTCAGATCAGGCTATCACCGACTACGATTATTGGAAGAGGATACACCAAAAATGGCATTAAAACTTCACTATAGTCACTATGAGTACTTGATGATGTTGTTATGAATGAATAGTGGACAATTATTGTTTATGGGACTCATGAACCAGATCTTTCATCCTTTATTAGATTGGTGGTGGTCTTCGTTGATAACATCTTAGTATACTCAACATCTGGGGGGATAGAACATGAGACACTTGAGGATTGTCCTGGACACACATTGGGAGAACCCAAATTATGGGAATCTCTAAAATTGTCAATTTTTGATTTAAGGGGTCCACTTATTGAGACACTTTATCTCAGAGATAGGAGTAGTAGTAAAACTGGTGAAGGTTAAGACATAACTTTCTTGGGAGCCGCTGAAGAGTGTTAATGTGTTATAGAGATTCCTTTGGTTGGTGGGATACTATCATAGGGTTGTACCAATGTTCCTCATAGTGATATCACACTTGATATCTTTGACCTAAATGGGGATTCCTTTCTTCTGGAGGAAAATTTACCAATAGTGGTTTTAGAAGCATAGTTAGTGGTTAACAAGCTCCCCCATCTTGATTTTTGGTATAAAAGGATGTCGACAATGTTGTGTTTTGCGATGCATTAGGAAAAAATCTTTATTGTGTTATGATTTAGTGGTGGGTAGTCATTATATATGGATTAAATTAGTTTATAACACATGATTAGAACTACACGACGCAAGATCTTAATCTTGTAGTGGTAGTATTGACACTGAAGATGTAGCTATACAACCTAATGGTTGCGAAGTTTATCGTCTAAACCAACCACAATAGTCTTTTGAATATATTCTGTCAAAAGGATATTAAATTGACAATGATTCAATGTCTAGTGTTCCTACATAACAATGACCTCATGGCTATCTATACTCCTTGGAAGGGAAATGTGGTGGAAGATTCTCTCAACAAAAGATCTTATTTTCAGTTGTCGGATGAGGTGTCTTAGAAGTTATAAACAATACAGTTTTCTTTAGTAGAAAATGACGATGATTTATATCTTTAGTAAATGGTTATTACCCCAATTATTTTTAATGTGTTTTCGGGATGATTAGAATGGAAATACAGACTATGAGACCTTATGTACTTAGATATCCACCGAAAATTCTCATAATGGGTGTTATAAAGTTGAGGAGAATGCCACACTTTTCATAGAATGGATTATGGTACCATTGAAGTTATGGGAGGAGGTGATGATGGAGTTACATACATCCCATTTGGTGGAACATATAAGTGTGGAAAAGTTGTACTAGGTTCTAGGATGTAAGTTTTTGGGGCCAGGTACAAAGAAGAGAGTTGCATAGTTTGTCTCTCGATGACTCAATTATTAGAAGGTGAAGGCTAATCACCTTGTTCTAGAATATTTAGCAAAATATTTGGAGGTTCTAGAGTGAATTATGGATAAAATATCCATTAAATTTGTGATGGGCTAACCACATTTGTCTAGGGGACATGATACCATATGGGAAATCATAGGCCAACTCACCATGTCATCATACTTCCTAACTATTCAAGAGCAGAGTTTAGTAAAGATATTGGGACATGTCTACGTGTAGAAGATATCTTAACACTAGGGAGTTACTATGATGATCATTTAAGAAAAAAATACTTGATTTAGGTCATAATTATGGAGATGATTTTAGTAGGCCTTGAAGACTTAGTTTTTCTTGAGCACAACCTTTCAACCCTAGAATGATGTCCTGGTAGAGAAAACTATTTAGGTCATAGAGGGCATGTTACATGATTGAATGTAATACTATAGGAATAGTTGGGAGATTCATCTAACCTTTTTTAGTACTCATAAAAATACTACCATTCCAAAACACACATATCTGAATGGGAAACACTACAGGTCACCACTTTATTTGAATTATATTAAGAAATACCGCACAAATGGGACCAGAGTTCATGCGAGTGATTATAGAAAAGGTGCAGATCATCCAAGAGAGAATGTGAACTACACAGTTCCATTAGAAATATTATGTGAACTGATGATATGACATCTATAGTTTAATGAAGAAAACCATGTGTTCCTACAGGTATCACCTTGACATGGATTGTAGATATTTAGTTAGGGGACCAAGGTATATATTAGAATCATTGGTCCCTCATTGATACTGTGTAGAGTTGTAGAGGTGTCATACTTCTAATATCTACCACCACAGATGGACATGGTACATGACATCTTCCACAAGTCACAGCTATAGAGATACATTCATGACCTATCTCATGTTATCAACTTGAATGAGATGGGAATCGAGGATGAAACTACCTTGGCTGAGTATGCAGTGGAGATCAAGGATTAACAGGATAGGATCCGTCATGTGTGATCAATTCCGACAATCCATTCTTGGTGGTAGCATGATAATATTTAGGTGAGCACCGCAGATAAGGAGACCCAAATGCGAGCCCAATACCCTCTATGTTTTGTGTAAGTTTTTCTCTTTTTGCAAGAAAAATACCTTATGTGGGAAAAATGTAATGTCTCCGATTTTACATATATTGGTTATATTATATAGATTATATTTGAGATGAAGCCCTAAGAAAAAATGGGATTCTAAATCCAAGAATGCCCAGAATAAATGTTTAACATATATTATATATATTAAAAACACACGCACAATGTTTTCTTAATAAATTTTGAATAACTTATGAATGATGGTCCAGATTAGAAAATTTGAGGTTCCATTATGTTTTGAATTTGGGTTTTACCCTAGGTGTGTGATAATCTTAGTCATCATGTGAATTTTGTGAAAAAGCCTTCACAGGGGAATAATTAAAAAAATAAATTCATTTAATTTTTTATATCTGATGCAACGACCTAGTATCCTTTAAATATACAGTTATGAGATATGCCTAAGGTTTGGTTTCTCAAAACACTGAGATCTATATGAAAATTGGAGAATATTATTGGTGAATGATGACAAATCATTGGACCAAATTGAGGATCATTGTGAAAATACAGTTCATGGATCTTGTCAATGTAGATGCTATAGAAATGTTCTTCGTTAAAAATGGATCCGAACTCTAAGTAGGATTTATATTTATGTTATACATCTCGTTATTCAATCCTAGATGAAAAATGATTAATTTTATGAACTAAATCATTAGGAACATAATCAATAAATTTTATTTGATGGAATTAAATTTTTTCATTGTGTTTTATTACTTTTCAATTGAGTTTTTCTACGACAAATAATTGAGTCCTAGTGTACAAATTCCGAGTTTTTTTCTTCATGTCTGATGGTGTTTGGACCCCCCCATTATTTAAAAGTTCCTTGTAAGCTTTTATTTTGGCCCTTAGTCTGATGATTACCCAGTATTTGATTATTAAGCAATCATTCTTCAGTGAAACAAACCAATACCACAAGTGAGAAATGAGATTGATGGTGAGATTCAGTTGCGATGAAGGAAATGGATTATTGGATGAGGATCAGAATAGTTCTTTGATTTACGTTCTTCCTAGTTTTTACATGCAGTGAGGTGTTGGATCGATGGATATATTTCAAAGTATATCGAAACCCATAATCTAATCGATAATTATGGAAAGGATTGAGAAAACCTATATCAATATGTTTCATCATGGGAAGTGGCTCCAACAGAGTGCTGGACAATGTGGAAGATATACCAATGGATCTAGAAAATCACAACAAGAACGACATGTATTTTGGGAAATACACGTTGTGGGAACCCCTGGCTATGACACTAGAGTTTGGGATAGAGTTAAATACATCACATTGTTTGAAATGGTAACACTTTATGTGACCCCTTCTGGAAAAATTTATTTTTTACCTCGGTGGGTATAGAGACATGATCATGAGAACAATGGCATTGTAATGTCCTTGATTTTTTTTCCATGTATTGTTTTTATATTATATGGGAATTATTTTTAAGACCATTCTTCAGGACGGCGTGCAGTTTTGGGGCCTGGTAAGCCCAGAACAAATGTTTGAATTTAATTAAACAATTAAATTACACGTGCGTGCGGTTTTCCTGAAAAAGTGGACTAACTCTGGAACATGTGCTCAGATCTTAAATCCAAGGATTCCATTGCATCCAAATCCGCGAGTTTACCCTCGAAGAGACCTAACATTAGCTGGCGTAGGTCGATGGTGAAATATGGTTTTTGGACGTAACCATAATAAAATATTTAATTAAAATATTTTATTAAATCTTTACTATAGTGAAACATTTTTATTATTTTAAATAGAGATTTCACAGGGGGTCAGGGTTACAATTCCCATAACTCTGAATCTCTCTGGAGAGCTCTGGAGAAAACCTTCTGACGCATCAACATCCTTTTTTATGGACTTCATCGGTGACGATGGTGTGATGACCAGATCTTCACCGTCGAACGCCGCGAATCCAAGTAGGATGTCTAATTTGTGATTTCTGCCCCGTTCTGGATTTCTACAATGAACACAGACTAATCCATGAACAGATTAGCCTGCGAATTGATCATTCTTGAGGGTGGGGTTTTAAGGGGTTTTTTGGGTATTGAATCCATGTTGAAATTTTTTTGTTGATTTTTATGCTCCATTTAATCCTATTAACGGGAGTGGATCAATGTCGTGACAAACGACGATAGAGGTTTGTTCCTCAAACTTGTTTCATTGGATTTCTCGCCTTTCTCTTCCATGCATTCTTCGCGTTCTTCATGGGGAAAATAATAATGGATTTTTTCACATCTATTCTATGACGCAACAATCCCAAACTGAAGAATCTACACCACGTCGATCTCATGGAGGTGCGATGACGGTTTCAACGGATGATTCTGAGCGGATCGAGAGATATGAGTTTTCAAGCGTTTTTCTTCGGATATATCATTAAAGGTTTATGATATGATTTAAGGACCAAAAACACTCATTTCAGTGTTTTTATGATGAAACGAACCAAACCATGGAGTATCGGGACGCAAATACGAGAAACCATGGATCCGTAGGATCAGCCGTGGCGCGAGGAGGAAGACGGTGTTTCTGAAAAAATCCAGACTACACGGAGTGTGTTCATTGGAGGACCACCTGGCGTGTACTCCGAGAGTACACATACACGGGTTGGGTACACGGCGTGTATACCCCTCCTCGACCAGACCCGGCTAGATACACGGGATACCCCGTGTACTGGTTCACGGGCAGGCGACACAGACCTGGACCCTGTACGGGTACATGGCCAGTGTACACGGAGTGAGCCCCAGGTGCTCAAACACGGTGTGTGTTTCTTCTACACACCGTGTAGTTACTTTCTATCCAACAAGCCGACATGACATGTGACATTTACACGGGCAGTACCCAGAGTCAAGGAACATGCCGTGTGATCCTTCTACATGTCGTGTAGTTGGGTTTCACACAGCTTGGACAGATGACATGAGCCGTTTACACTGGTAGTACTCGGGGTCAAGGAACACAGTGTGTAACCATACTACACAACGTGTAACCTATCTTAAATGGATTGATCCAGTTGCCTTCTGTGACTTGGGATAGTTTCTTTTGGGTTTGTCCCCTTGGTCTTTTCTCCTGAAGGATCCTGGTATCAATTTCTACAAACAGGAGTATGATCCCTTCAGCAGGAATTCCTAAATCGAGTTGTTGGAATCCCCTCTGTGAGACTTAGAGCCAGATCCTCTATTAATTCCTGGAACCCTTGGTAGAGTTCTTGGTATCGACGTGACCAAATTTACCCGGGTGCCGATCCTCTGCTTAGGGGATTTGCTCAGACTGAGATGTTGGTATCACCCCATGACTATTGGTTGTGATCCTCATCTAAGTATTATGTTCCCAAGTACTTGTGGAATGTGTTCTCCCAGAATGAGTACTTTCTCTCTCTCTCTCTCTCTCTTCAGACCTAGAAGTGTGTTCTCCTTGTTATGTGCTTAGTGTAATCTTTGAGCTAGATCTTAGTAGTGGTTTCGTGATAGTCGATCGTGTATCAGTATATCTGGATATTCTTATTATATGTTCTATAGACATATACTCTGTGGAACTGACTGTATATTTCCTTTGTGGTATTTTTCCCTTGTTGTATTTCTTTATGGATTCGGGGTATCCTTCTGGGTATTGTTATACTCACCCCTACACGGGCTTTTCCCGCACGTGTCGTGTCTTGTGCAGACGAGTGAGCCTTTGACATGATTCTTGGCAGACCAAGACCGAACGGTGCATAGGGAGATCAGGCAGGCCGTGGTGTGTTCCTACGACTATATATTACAGTCCCAAAACCTTTCCTTACAGGTTGGACTTTGTTATAGACTCTCTTTTGGTGGGCTTGTACTTTTGGCCAAGGGTTTTACATTATTGTAATTTACCTTCCTGTCATACTCTGTTGGTTGTGTTTTAGTGAATGCATGCATATTTTTCCTTTTAGTAGTTTTTACTTTTCAGCTTTTTGGACTTGGAGATGTGTGTGCGTGTGTACAGGTTTATAAGAAATGCCTCCTATGTTAGTAGGATGCCTACTCGGTGCTAGTCACCATCCCCTGGCCTATTAGAGGTGGGCTTGGAGAGTTGCATCATGGGCCCCACTAGGATGGGTCGTGACAGAGTGGTATCAGAGGTGGTCGGTTCTACTGTAGGACTCAGAGTCTGTGAGTCAGTTTGGGGCAACTGTGTTAAGTGTTTCGAGTTCGGATTTCAGGTTAAGGACCCCAGTGCTTGTGCGGGCTGCCGATGTATCCATACACCAGGACTCTGATAACCTACTTTTCGACTTGGAACATGAAAACACCGGTTGAAAGGGAAAATAATGGTACATGAATCATGTAGAAATGTGTTGTGGTTTCCATGTCCTTCTTGAGTAAGCTCTCTAGATATACTCTCTAATTGAGATACATCTTGTTTCATTATAGGATGCCTCTGCGACGTGCACCCACTAGGATCCAGCAGATCAATCATGAGGATGACCCCCTCAGTGATGAGGCTTTGATACAGGGACCAGATCTCCCAGTTGTACCATTGGGTGGTGTGCCAGTTATCCCGCCACCTGTAGAGCAGTGTTTAGTGCATGTTGTACCTGTGGAGGAGGAGCGCAGGCTGAGGGCACTCCCCGAGTTTCAGAGACAGAGACCCCTCATGTTTCGAGGCGAGCCTGACCCTTAGGCAGTAGAGGACTGGCTTAAGGTAGTGTCCAGAGTCTTCCGTTTGGTCAGGACACTAGTAGACTAGATGGTGATCTTGGCAGCGAGCCTCCTACAGGGCTCGACAGGGTGATGATGGAGTTTGGTTATGCAGACTCATGAAGAGACAACTCTTCCATGGTTGGAGATTGAGAATCTCTTCAGGGAGGAGTTTTCACAGGTTACCCTGAGAGCTGTACGCATACGGAGCTCCATCAGCTCCAGCAGGGAACCACGACTGTGGCTAACTATTCATCAAGGTTTACCAACCTCTCTCGGTACTCTATGGATATGGTCAAAGATTAGTACATTAGAGCTCAGACTTTTGAGCGGTTCTTACGGAGAGATATCCGATCTAGCATCATCCCTATGAGCATTCCAACTTATGCTGGGGTGCTCGAGTGAGCTTTGGTGGTTGAGAGTTTCTTGGTAGAGCAGGGACATCTGACAGTTGTCAGTAGTGGGTGAGCTGGAGTAGAGACCTCAGCAGTTGGGAGCCGACGCAGGGACCCAGGCGTGGGAGACGTTTTTAGAGGAGATCCCAGGACATGGGATCTTCCGTACAGGGTTCACAAGTTGCATCCAGCTAGCCTCGAGAGAGTCAATGCTACTCATGTGATAGTAGGGGACATCTCGATCGATATTGTCCGACCCGCCATACTACTAACATGGGAGTAGTGGATGGACAACCAAGGTAGAGGAAACGTGTGGAGCAGACAGATCCTCGGGGCGGCGGACGCGGCAGAGGAGCTGGGAGAGCAGCTGGAGGTGGTCGGCGTTTTGACCCTTTACCACCACCACCCCAGGAGGTCCACCCCATGCTCATGGAGCTGGTGGACAGAGGCAGGGACAACTACAGGCGGTAGAGGCGTATGACCCAAGTACTCCCGGAATGACTAGAGGTACAATCCGTGTCTTTTCAACTTTGGTTGTCGTACTGATAGACACAGGTGCTAGACATTACTTTCTTGCTTCTTATATTTTTCGAGACCTTGAGATTCTAGTTGAGCCTTTGACTCGTCCCTTACGATTAGAAACACTGGCTGGAGATGATTCAGAGGTCACACACCTTTGCAGACAGAGTGAACTTACCCTTGGAGGTGAGAGTTTCAGTTGGAACCTCTTGGTGGTAGCGTCGAGGTCTGACGTTTTCATTCTTGGTATGGATTGTTTATCCATTGTTAATGCCCAGATTGGCTGTTTTAGGATAATGGTGCGGTGTGTCCGTAGTGATGGAACACGGTTCTCTTTTGTCAGTGAAAGAGAGACCCAGGCAGCGCAGGATGGACTCGTGCATAGGATGGCCCAACCGATTTCATATCAGTTGGATAGAATAGCCCTTGGCACATCATATGTTATGAGTTTCCAGTTTCTAGAAATATTGACTATGTACGAGGACGTCTTTCTGGAGGATGTCCCCGGACTACCTCCCTGTCGGGACATAGATTTCTGCATTGAGTTGCAACCCGGTACAACACCAATATTAGAATCAGCATATGGGATGGCTCCTGTAGATCTTTGTGAGTTGAGGGTGTATCTGGAAGACTTGTAGAAGAATGGCTTTGTGAGACCCAGTGTTTCACCCTGGGCATCCCCAGGGATGTTTTCCAAGAAGTCAGATAGGAACGTGAGGCTATATGTGGATTAACGACGCTTGAATCAGGTGACCGTGATGAACCGGTATCCACTACCGAGGATCGATGACCTCTTCGACCAGTTGATAGTGGCATGATGGTTCTCTAAGGTTGATCTACAATCATGCTATCATCAGTAGTGAGTACGAGATGAGGATATACTGAAGACGACTTTCAGATGTCGCTATGGTCACTATGAGTAAGTGGTGATGCCCTTCGGCGTGACGAACACCCCGGTAGTGCTCATGGGACTCATAAACCGGATCTTTCATCCCTATCTAGATCAGTTCATAGTGGTCTTCATTGATGATATCCTTGTCAACTCTGTATTTGAGGAGGAGCACGAGAGACACCTAAGGATGGTTCTGGACACGCTCCAAGAGCACCAGTTGTATGGGAGACTCTCGAAGTGTCAGTTCTGGATATAGAAGGTCCACTTTCTGGGACATGTTATCTCATCTGATGGTGTAGTAGTGGACCTAGCCAAGGTGAAGGTAGTTCTAGAATGAGAGACACCCCGGAGCGTGATGGAGGTGCGGAGTTTCCTTGGGTTTTGCAGGCTACTATCAGAGATTCATTCTTTATTTCTACCGGATTTCAGCAACAATGATATCATTGACTCGAAAGGGGAATCCTTTCGTGTGGACCGATAGATGCCAGCAGGCTTTCCAGTAGTTGAGATAGAGTCTGATGAGCACCCCGATCTTGAGATTACCGGAGGATGGTATCGTGTACGTAGTGTTCTGCGACGCATCAGGAACCAGACATGGTTGTGTCCTGATGCAGAGGCAAGTGGTGATTGCCTATGGCTCATGCCAGTTGAGGCCCCACGAGTAGAACTACGTGACCCATGATCTTGAGATGGTTGTGGTAGTCTTCACGTTAAAGATGTGGTGGCACTACCTGATGGGTGAGAAGTTTACCATCTACTCTGATCACAAGAGTCTCAGAAACATCTTCTATCAGATGGATATGAATTTGAGACAATGATGATGGCTTGAGTTCCTCCAGGATTACGACATTGAGATCGTTTACACACCTGAGAAGGGGAACATTGTGGAAGATGCTCTCAGTAGGAAATATAGTTCGTAGTTGCTGGATAAGGTGATGAGGTAGTTGGACTCCTTGCAGTTATCCTTCATGGATGGAGATGAGAGATCTTACCTTCAATTGATGGTTGTAACCCCTCCACTCTTACAACGAGTCGGGGAAGAACAATGCAAGGATGCTAGCTGTGAGACTCTACATGCTCAGATATCCACAGGTAATGCTGGTGATGGGTATTCAGAAGGTGGGGAGCACATTGGTCTTTTCAGAGGGAGTACATTAGTTTCAGTGATGTTGCAGGAGGAGGTTCTGAGGGAGTTACATACATCACCTTTAGCGGTGCATCCTGGCATGGAAAAGATGTACTAGGACCTCTAAAGTCAGTTCTGGTGACCACGAATGAAGAAGAGTGTGGCAGAGTTTGTTTCTCAGTGCCTTACTTGTCAGCAAGTAAAGGCTGAGCACCAGGTGCCAGTAGGTCTGACTCAGCCCCCTGAGGTTTCAGAGTGAATTTGAGACGGGATATCCATGGACTTCGTGATGGGTTTACCACGTACGTCTAGGGGACACGATCCCATATGGGTAATCGTTGATCGACTCACCAAGTCAGCCCACTTCCTAGCCATACGGAAGCAGAGTTCAGTAGAGAGCATGTGATGCCTCTATGTGTAGGTGATAGTCCGACTTCATGGAGTGCCATCCACAATCGTCTCAGGTTGTGATGCTCATTTCAAATCCCGGTTGTGGAAGGGATTGCATGAATTTTTTGGGACTCAGTTACACTTGATCACATCGTTTCATCCCCAGACCGATGGTCAGATAGAGTAGACCATCCAGGTTCTGGAGTATATGCTCCGACCTTGCATGCATGACATCAGTCATAGCTGGAAGGATCACTTAACACTGGTGGAGTTTTCTCACAACAACATTTATCATTACCTATTGGTATGGCACCATTCGAGTCTTTGTACGGGCAACCTTGCAGGTCACCACTTTGCTAGACTGACCCAGGAGAGTTAGCTCTCAGGGGCCCAAAGATGGTGTGAGAAACTATAGAAAAGATGCAATTCATCCAGGAGTAGATGAAGACTGCACAGAGTCGGCAGAAGTCTTATGCCGATAGGAGATGGAGGCCCTTGGAGTTCGAGGAAGGATACCATGTGTTTTTTCGGGTCTCAGGTTGACTGGGATTTCATAGGTTTGGCCGAGGTGTCAAGCTGTCTCTGAGGTTCATCGGCCCTTTCCAGATTCTGAGAACAGTTGGTGTGGTGGCCTATCTCTTGGATCTACCTCCACAGATGGACCGGGTACACAATGTCTTCCATATTTCATAGCTACGGAGGTACGTGCATGATCCATCACACGTCATCGACTGGGGCAAGCTGGACATCGAGGTTGGAGCGACCTTTGCTGAGTACCTAGTAGAGATCGAGGATCGGCAGGACAAGGTCATTCATGGGTGAGCTATTCCCTTAGTGCGTGTCCAGTGGTAGCACATGAATCTCCATGAGAGCACGTGGGAGTGGGAGGCTCATATTCGTGTGCAATACCCACTTATTTTTGAGTATCCTTTGTTTTCGGTTTTTGGGGATGTAAAATCCCTAAGGTGGGAGTGATGTAATGTCCTAGATTTTTTTTCTATGAATTGTTTTGATATTATATGAGAATTATTTTTGAGACCAGTCTTCGGGATGGCGTGCTGTTTTGGGGCCCGGTAAGGCCGGAACAAATGTTTGAATTTAATTAAACAATTAAATTACGTGCACGTGCGGTTTTCCTGAAAAAGTGGAATAACTACCAAATGGGTGCTCGGATCAGAAATATGAGGCTGCCATTGCATCCAGAGCAATGAGTTTACCCTGGAAGAGACCTATCATCGGCTGGTGCAGGTCGGTGGTGAAATCTGGTTTTTGGACGTAACCGTAATAAAATATTTAATTTATATATTTTATTAAATCCTTGCTGTAGTGAAATATTTTTATTCTTATAAATAGAGATTTCAAAGGGGTCAGGGTTACAATTCTCATTACTCTAAATTTCTCTAGAGAGCTCTGGAGAAAACCTCATGATGCATCAATGACATTCTTGACAGACTTCACCGGTGACGATGACACGACGACCAGATCTTCACCATCGAATGCTGCGAATCCAGGTAGGATGTCTAATTTGTGATTTATTCCCCGTTATTGATTTCTACAATGAATCCAGACTAATCCATGAACAGATTAGCCTGCGGATCGATCGTTCTTACGGGATGGGTTTTTGTGGGGATTTTGGGGGATTGAATCCATGTTGATCTTTTGTTGTTGATTTTTCTGCTTCGTTTAATCCTTTTAATGGAAGCGGGTCAACGCCGTGACGAATGACGGTGGAGGTTCGTTCCTCAAACTTGTTTCATTATATTTCTCCCCATTCTCTTCCACGTGTTCTTCAAGTTCTTCATGGAGAATAGAAAAACGGATTTTTGCACATCCATTCTGCAATGCAACGATCCCAAACAGAAGAATTGACACCATGACGATCTCACAGAGGTGCGACGATGGTTTCGACGGATGATTCGGAGCGGATCAAGAGATATGAGTTTTGGGAATTTTTCTTCAGATGGATCGTTCGAGGATTATGATCTGATTTAAGGACTGAAAACACCGATTTCAGTGTTCATATGATGAAACGAACCAACCCCTAGAGTATCAGAAATAATGGAAGGGAAACCATGGATCCGAAGGATCAGCCATGACGTGAGGAGAAAGACAACGTTTCTAGAAAAATCCTGACTATACGACATTTAGGATGGGCTACATGGCGTGTGTTCATCGGTGGACCACCTGGCATGTACTATGGGAGTACACGGACGCGGGTTGGGTACATGGCCTAGGACACATCATGTATACCCCTCCCCGACCAGACCCGGCCAGATACACGGGATACCCAGTGTATTGGGACATGGGCAGGCGACACCGACAGAGACCATGTATGGGCACATGGCCACTGTACACGGAGCGAGCCCCAGGTGCTCAGACACGAAATGTGTTTTTTCTATATACCGTGTAGTTAATTTCTATCCAACAAGCCGAAATTACCTGGGAAATTTACACGGGCTGTAAACGGAGTTAAGGAACACTGCGTGAAATCCTTCTAAACACTGTGTAGATGGAATTCACAAAGCATGGATGGATGACATGGGCCATTTACACAGGTAGTACCCGAGGTCAAAGAACAAGGCGTGTAACCATACTACACGTCATGTAACCTTTCTTAAATGGATTGATCCGGTTTCCTTCTGTGAAATGGGATAGTTTCCTTAGGGTTCTTCCCCTTGGTCTTTTATCCTGAAGGATCCTGGTATCATTTCCTATATAGAGGAGTATGATCCCTTCAGCAGGACTTCCTGAATAGAGTTGTTGGAATCCCCTCTATGAGACTTAGAGCTAGATCCTCTATTAATTCCTAGAACCCGAGGTAGAGTTATTGGTATCGACGTGACAAACTTTACCCATGCGCCGATCCTCTACTTAGCGGATTACCTCAGACTGAGTTGTTGGTATCAGCCCATGACTATTGGTTGTGATCCTCATATGAACATTATGTTCCCAAGTACTTTTGGAGTCTGTTATTAGGGAACGAGTACTTTTTGTCTCTCTCTATTTAGACCTAAGAGTGTGTTCTCCTTGTTACGTGCTTAGTGGAATCTTCGAGCTGGATCTTAGTAGTGGTTTCGCGATAGTCGATTGTGTATGAGTATATCTGGATATTCTTGTTATATGTTCTATAGACATATACTATGTGGAGCTGACTGGGTCTTTCCTTTGTGGTAATTTTCCATTGTTGTATTTCTTTGGGGTTTCGGGGTATCCTACTAGGTATTACTATACTCACCCATGCACGGGCTTTGATTGCATGTGTCGTGTCTTTTGTAGACGAGCGAGACTTTGACAGGATTCTAGGCAGACCAGGACCGAACAGATCTTAGTGAGATCAGACAGGCCGAGGTGTGTTCCTACGGCTACGGATTGCATCCCTATCACTTTTTCCTTACATGTTGGACTTTGTTACGGACTCTCTTTTGGTGGTCTTGTAATTTTGGCATATGGTTTTACATTACTTTACTTTACCTTCCTATCGTACTCTAGTGGTTGGGTTTTAGTGTATGCATGCATCAATTTCCTTTTAGTAGTTTTTACTTTTCTGCTTTGTGGTATTGGAGATGTGTGTGTGTGTGTTTATAGGTTTATAGGAAATGACTCCCATGTTAGTAGCATGCCTACTCGGTGCTAGTCACCAGCCCCTGGCCTATTAGAGGTGGGCTTGGGGAGTTGCGTCTCGGTCCCCACTAGGACGGGTTGTGATAGGCATGGACACACCATATACTCCGACATGGACATGACCAGGTGTACATGACACGACCAGTTATACACTAGAATGACTAGAAATCATAGGAAGGGTGTGGAGCGACCTCTACATGCCATGTATATTTTAGTTTACATACGGTTTGTGTTTTTACCACACGAATAGATTTACATTGAACAAGGATAACTATGTACTCTACTTACACATCACGTAATCCCTTAAATACATCTTGGATATCTTCATCTATTCTTCTCATACCAATTTTGGTTGAGTTGTTTTCTCCAGTGTCCTTACACTCGATTGGATAGAGAAAAATTATATCCTTAACAATTAATTTGGATCCCATCTAGATGAGTAATCCCAATTAGATTTTGTAAAAACCCTCCATGATACTAGAGTGAGACCCCCTATCATCTTTATGCCATAGGTGGGGATCATGGAATCGAGGTGACATCCTTGAGTAGGTCATTGATCCTCTATCCAGAAATTCAAATTGGTATGCTTTGTGTTATTATTTCCATATGACCCCCTATATAGTGGGTCGATCCATATTGGTTTTGTGGTGTCCCCAGTGGTTATTGTCTTATCCCTTTATCTGAGTATCAGGGTCTTCTGAGACCAATGATATTTATTGGGTGGGGCCTAATGGCCTTGAAAATATTAGTAATATATGAAATTACCAACATTATATTACAACCCTAACATCTACCTTATGATTTCTAACACTTAAAATTACCTTACAATGTAACGCTCATGACTGCCTTATGATGTAACCCTCACCACTACTTTATAGTTTAATCATAAAATATATACATGGAGTAACCATTATAGTAAAACTACAACATAAACTTACCCAATGAATTGGGTGGAGATATAGGTCCCACCTTCATCAAAAACAAATCACAATAACCATAATGTAATCATCAAACAAGAATACTAGCATCATAAAAAACATTCCCTGAGAAAAATCACATATTAAAATAATACTGCACACATATAAAGGAGAAAATTAATTTTGAAAATATCCCTAAAATATTGTAAATAAAACATCAATAAATTAAGGATTATTAAAATTAAGAATGTTTCTCATGTGGTATATGTTTTAAAAGAAACATTGTTTTTGATTATTTTAAATAGAGAAATTGAAAAGGATTTTTTTAAAAGCCCATCACCTAGGTTTAGAATTCATTAAAAATTGTTTAAACCTCAAGTGTAATGGTTTAGAGAGTGTTATTTATTTATTTTACAACTATACACATATTTATTATACCTTATATGACCATTTCATAACATCTTTCCACCAGTTTATTAATAATATTTTGTTTTTTTCATTGTTTTGGGGTGTGTTCCTTTCATGGTTTCCATGGTTGGTTTGTTATGTTTTCTAATTCTCAAAGAAAATAACCCTATATATGTGAGAATATATACATATATATATATAGGTCATTCTAAACAATTATATGTGAATTTATAATTTCCATGAATGTGGTAAAGGGAAACAAAAACCCATTGTCCCTAAAGGCGGTGAATTGACATACTATAAAAGATGATTTAGTTTTTTAGAATGAAAGACGAAAATATGAGATTTTGATACTGGATGTACTAATAATACAATGAAATTAATTTATATATCTGATAATTTAATAACCATGAAAAAATTTATAGGGTTGAGGGGAATTTAGAAGTAAGAATGAATTTAAAAGAGTAGATGAAGGAATTTACCTCTTGAATATTTTTCTTTGTGAACCTCCTTAAAGAACCTAGATGTCATATTTTAGGTAGACCAGAAGAACTATAATGTGGAAATATATGAGGATAATGGGATTTGGAAGAGGATTTTCGAGAAATAATGCTCAAGGTGGTGATGTTTTTTGAAGAGATGAGCCTCCTCTTATAATTGAGGAGATTTTTTTTAGGAATTGCATAAAATATTAAAATATAATAAGTCTAATATATGCTTCATGAATTTAAAAGATCCCAAAGATGATAGGGGATCACATTTTCGGCACAATATTATTAGTTTTTTAATTTTTTCAATATTTTGATGATTTTTAGGTAAATTAATAAAATATTTTATTCATGATACATATTTCTTTTAAATTTAAAAACTATTACTAACTATGATTATAAAACATAAAAAACTGCTTCAAATTATATTTATTATTATATAATATAAACATAATATTAATATATATAATTCATGGATTACCTTGAAAATATAAAATTATGATTATTTTATTATTTTTAATATCACTGATTTGATTTCTTCATCAATTAAAAAATTACTGTATCATCTTTGTACAATCCATTATGGTAAATATTTATTCCTTAAAAATTAAAATTAAAATTCCATAAAGAAGATAAATTTCATTTATTTCAAAAAATAATTATTTATTTTCTAAAAAAACATCTATAAAATGATATATTGTAATATTATACTAATTAAGATTATAGTGTGAACTATTTGACTTCATTTTAAATTACATATTATAAAGGGATTAAATTGATTCATGTGTGCCCCAAAGTACCCAAATTATAATAAAAATAAGATAATGGATGAATATTTCTCACATAAAATGATTTAGTAAAATTTGGGTCCATTTAATGGTTCTTATAATTTTAACTAAAATAATTTTATTTATGGTTCTTCTGCAAGCACAGGTACTGCATTATCTTTATACACAAATTAAATTTAATTATATCATATATAAAAATTAAAAATAAATTAGTATCACAAAAATAAATAAATTAGATTCAAAATAATAATTTATATTAATTAATGAGGTATAATAAATCATCATTAATTTGTTAATTTTCATTTTATTGCGTTATTTATGAATTGTAGAATCAATTGGATAATAATCGAGTTATGAAAATATATAATTATAAACTAACATCCAAAACATAAATTATAAATAATAATTAATAAAAAAGTTCGAAAGAGTATTTTTAGCGTTCAATTATTATATATAAGGAATAAAAGACTTGGTTAATGCTTTGTAGGCACTATGTTGGAACTAACAACAACTTTTCTACTTATCATGAATTAAATTACAATTTACATGTTATCAATTTTTTTATAAAATTTTTATATTATAATATCTTAATTTATTTAATAAATATTTTTTAAAAAATATATATCAATTTTTTTTCTTTGAATATATCAAAAAATGTACCGCATTTTAAAAAACAGTACTTTTTTACTATTCATGGAAAATTAACTATTTTTAGAAAATAGTAAAATCTTCGTACCAAGAAAATTTAATCATGATGAATTTAAAAATGAAATTATTATTTTTAAAATTATTATTCTATAATTTTAAAATTAATAATATAAATATAACCATATAAGAAATTAGTCAAATAATGTTATATATTTTAAAAATTACTTAATGTATTTAATTTAACTTCTACATACAAGAATTTTAATAAATATAAAAAAATATTCTATAAGTACCTATATTTTTCTATTCTCTCTCAATTTTGAAATTTCATCCTTTTAATTTATTCACATATTTAAAAAATGAGGATACCTTTCTCTCATAGAATCTTCACAATCCCATGTTGAGTCTTCAACCATGTGGATTCTCCACAAAACCATACCCTCATGAATTACATTTTTATGAAATAACTTTTTCTATGATGAAGAATATGAATATGGGTTAACTCATATGAAAAATTCTCTTCCATATGAACTATTTTTAGGCTCAATATATGAAATGGATTTAGAAAAAACATTCTTAAAACAAAAACATGAAAAACATTGTCTACCTGAGATAAACTTAGAGGAAAAGAAAAATGGTAGACTAATAGTCCAAATTTCTATTGTATTTTATAAGTTTTAAGGAACCTTTGATTTATATTTCCTTTCTTACCAAAACAAATAACAATTTTCCTTAGAGAAATCTTAAATATAACATGGTGACCTACATAAAAATAAAATTCTTTCCTCCTATTATATACATAGATTTTATACATACCCTGAGTTTTCCTCATGTGTTACTGAACCATATTCACTTTCTTGTCCACCTTATATACTAATTCTATTCCTTTCAATTTCCATTCCCTTACATTATGCGAAAATTTAACAGTTTTACACCACATTCCATATAATTCCTCAAAAGGATCCATCTTTATACTAGAATGAAAAATATTATTATAAAAAACTCAACTAATGAAATATTCTGATCCCAAATTTCCTCGTAATCCATTGAAAAAGCCTTTTTAATGTCTTCCAATTTATCAATTTTTCACTCTTTCAGTCCATTAGATCGATGATAAAAGGCTGAACTAAAATTTATTCAGTTCACAATTTCATCTAAAGGCCTTTCCAAATAAAATAAGTGAATCATAGACCATGATTAGATAAAGTTGAAATAGGAACTACATATAACCTAAAAATCTTGTATAAGTATAATCGAGAAAGATGATCCATAGAAAATGTGTATTGATTTAGAAGTAAATGTGTAGATTTAGTCAGTCGATCAACAATAACCCATATTTCATTATTACCTTGAGAAGTATTTGGTATTTGCAACGTAAAATCCAAGGGTATATTTTCCCATTTCAACTCTAGAACTGGAAAAGGCTCAAGCATACAATTTGATAGTTTTCACTCTTCTTTTTACCTGTTTAAAAGTCAAATATTTCATGATAAAATCAAAAAAATCCCTCTTCAATGAATCCCAATAGTAATACTTATGAATGTCTATGTACATCATAGTGCTTCCAAGATGAATGGAAGAAATAGAACTCTGAGACTCACTAAACAATTCTTTCTTTAGTTAAGAATCAAAAAGAAACACATATTATATTTCCATATACCAAGATAAAATCTTATCAACATTGAATTATAGAATTTTACCTTCCTTAACCTATTATACCTTTTTTTTATAACTAATGTTCTTCCATTCAAACATTATTAATTATTTTTAAGAGATAAGACTACACTACTGATTAAACAGGGGGTCATGTTTTAGTCATAATATAGTTATTGATACATGATGTTTTCGTATCAAGGAGTCTTCCACATTATTCAAATTTCATCAATAATAATTGATCATGAAATCATAATCCTTTATTAGTTCTTTCCATATTCTCTTCATCATGTTAAATTCCTTTTGAGTAAATATATACATTAAACTTTTATGGTTAGTATATATTTCCTATTTGGATCTATATAAATGATGCCTCAAAATTCATTAAGAAAAAACCAGATATGCTATTAGAAGTCATGTGTGGGGTAATTTAACTCATAAAGTTTTAGTTGTATTAAATAATAAGAAGTTACCTGATCATTCTATATCAAAACACAACCATGTCCATTTAATGAAACATCACTATAGATGAAAAAAATCACTATTTATTAAAGGTATAAAAATGTTGCATTTGTAAATAACCAATTTAATTATTAAAAAAATATCACATTCTTATATATAAACAAATTTAAACCATTTTCATGTTGACCAATCCACTATTACAATAAAAATTTTGTTACAATTTCACCCATCTTAG
Organism: Viscum album; assembly: GCA_963277665.1. Classification (NCBI taxonomy): domain Eukaryota; kingdom Viridiplantae; phylum Streptophyta; class Magnoliopsida; order Santalales; family Viscaceae; genus Viscum; species Viscum album. The sequence continues at coordinate 1,234,377,686 of OY728128.1, forward strand.
GATGCCATTTTGAAATTATGTTTTCCTCTCGGTGCCATCATACATCAGCTTCCCTATTTACAATACAGAAAACCATTCAGAAAAAAATATCATATTGGAAGAAACATGATAATATTAAAATTATATATAATTCCAAATTAACCATAATATAGAAATCAATCATAGTATTCTCTTAAGATCATCCTAACCCCTAATGTTAGCTAAATCATTCTCTGATACGAATAAATGGACCAGAATTTAAAAATATCAAAATATATTAAATTATATTAGAATTAACTGTCTTAAATTCCCCAATATCACTTAATTTTATAGTTTTATAGAAATAAGACATAATACATAATAATCAACCCGCATGCATAAAAATTATGTACGACTAAAACAATATCTATTTCATCTATAATATAAATGTTTTTAAAAAAACATTAATTCTTTTAATAAAAAAACTTCATGATTTTCATCTAGGATTATTCTTTTCTCTCACCCTTCCTTAAAAAATATGAAATTATTTTAAAACATGGGAAGAGAAAAAAATTATTAATAAGGGAAATAAAAATAAATAAAGAAACCATTATTCTATAAGTACTTATAAACATTTGAAATCATTATAAAAAAGATATACATATGACCCATAAATTATTGATTAATTACTTTGATAAAACATGATATTTATATTAAACATAAATAAACCATTTAGGTATCTTGGGTAATTTATTACTTAATATTTTATCCCTTGTGAATAAAAAATTATTTGTAACCCTCACTACAACCTTACAATGTAACCCTCATAACTACCTTATGATGTAATACTCACGATTACCTTAGGTTGTAGCCATCACAGTTACACTTAGAGTAACCATTAAATTAAACCTACAACATAAAAATACCCAATGAATTGGAGGGATTTATAGGTCCACTCTTCATCATAATTGATTCCAAATAACAATTACAAAATCATCAAATTAGAATACTCACATCATAAAAATAATTCCATGAGAAATATCACATATTAAATAAATATTGTGCATATAAAAAGTATAAAATTTTATTTGAAAATAACCATAAAAATATTATAAGGAAAACATCAAAACAATAAATAATCATGAAATAAGGAAATTTTCTCATGTTGTATAAGTTTTAAAATGAATTCTTTTTGAATTTTGTAAAAAGAGACATTAAAGAAGATTTTAAAAAACGTCACTTACCTTGGGTTCGACATCCTAAATATGTTAAAATATCTTATATAATAGTTAAAAGTGTTATATTAATTTATTTAAAAGCAATAATTACTTTTATACTACTTTGTATAAAATTTTATAACATATTTCCGCCCATTCAAAAATAATAATATTATATATTTTAATTATTTTAGGTCCATTATTTTCAATGTTTCCATGTTAGTTTCGTTGTAGATTTTGTTCTTAGAAGGGAAAATAATATTGAAGTGAGAACATATATTTATATATATAGGTCATTTTTACAATTACCATTGAATTTAAACTTTCTAGGAATACAGTAAAGGGAAACAAAAACTCATCATCCACAAATGTGGTGAATTAACAAACCATGTATAACTATTTTATTTTTAAGAATAAATAGAGAAAATTAGATATTTTTATGATGAATATAGCAATAAAAAATTACATTTCAGTATATATATTATAATGGATTTATCAGGGATCTGTTTATAGGGTGTAAGGATATGGTAGAAGTTAGAAATCCACTATATCTATTAAAGCTGGGTGTTTCCGAGCTGAGTTGTCTTCTCTATAATTCTCCATGTCACCAATTTCAAGGATTCCATATAAAAAATACCCTTACCATCGCGACCCCAATTGGGATTTTACCTTTCAATTATTTCCTCTCCCTGGTTCACCTCCTCGCTACACCTCTCCCTGATCTAGGGCCCCCACACCCCTCCCCGATTCCCCCCCTGAATCTTCTCTCCCGCTCCACTCTCCTCCCCTCCCCAAATCCCATATCTCATCGCGAATCCACCCTGTCAGTCCTTCCATACATCATCTTCACCTCTACGGATCTCCTCCCCATCGCGAATTCAAGATTCCGATTCACCGGTTCAATAAGATCCACTATTTTCGCTTCATCGTTGCTTGAAGTCTTCACCAAGAACGTTCTCTTAAATTTATGACCGACACTGCTTGTCGACACAAGGCCTCATCCTCTTTGGATATCTTCTATCTAGGGTTTCATAATCTACTATAATCGTTTCCTAAATCTACAGCCTGTATTGACTGCAATAGGTATGTTCTACTAATTCAATAAAAATTACCACCCTTATACTTCATTTTGTTCCTATATCTATGTGAGAAAACATCATTGGCAATATACCTTAGTCTGTTGATGCATTATACAACCACTTTCCTTTGGTTTCCCTCTGGTAACCCATCAATTCATCTGTATTTGCTACTATATACTGCAAACTAACCACTGTACTTCATTTTTTATTCAGTTCTTCTAAAATAATTTAAATTTATCAAAGATTTGTTTTCATCTGAGGTGTTTCATCATTTCTTCTCTAAAATTATTTATAAAAAAATAAAAGAGATGATAAATGATATGAATACAGCTCAACCAGAGAGTAAAGTGTAGTGAATGGGAGCTACTAAGGTAAGCCTTTCGATGACTGCTTTATTTTAATCACTGAATACACATCAAGTTATGTGTTTTATATGTTTTAATCTATTTGTCAACTAAGAAAATTATTTTTGAACTAATAAATATTTTTTTTTCAGTGTATAAGTTCATTAGTTTTTATGTACATGAAAAATAAAAATACTCTGCACTATATCTAAACCCATTATTTTAGGTATTGAGGTTCTAGATCTCTTTTTTTTCTTCTAATTTTATTGAGGAAACAATTCCCATATCTTTTCAATGATGCATTACAATGATGAAGAAAATTTATTTAAATACCAATCTAGATTCATGGGTAGGGTAGATTATTAATGTGTGAAGAAAACATCATCACATTAGTGCTTCCAGGAGAGGCGGATGTGACGCCTACTTCATCATCTTGTCCATTTCTTTTTCCATTCACTGTAATTGGGAGTCCATTTGGGAATCAGTTTCATGTATGGTATCCGTAGAAAGAATTATAGTGACATGGATGAATGAAAATCCATTGAAAATAATCTGGTTTATTTTTCAGGTTTGATGATCTCATATAAGGGTTAGCTGCAACAACCGAGTACATATCCATTGACTACTATCTATGTAATGTATTCTCAGTCACCGTGCACTGCATCTATTACATGTTTATCAAAAATGTACTAAGTATAACTATATTTGTTTCCTGACATGGAAACTTTTTTATGTTACCCTTTTATCATTAATTCTGTAAATCTCTGTTTTAATATTTATTTTACTTCAATTATATATAATTTCTTTTTCAATATTCTTTCATATTAGGACAAAGTTAAAATCAGAAAATGTGGTTTATGTTTTTCTGTAAAAAAACATAGAAAGGTAGTTGAGCTTTTCCAAGTTGATTGGAGCATCCCCAAAACTTTTATATGTGTACAAGGATCCAATTTGATGATGCGACATCGGGGGCCTTTTCTGGAAATGTTCCTCAGACTATAACTTCACCCATTGATGTGATCAAGTTCAGATACCAGGTGTGACTTTACATCAATGAAATTCAATTTCCACACATCTACATTCCAATTTTTAGCTTATCTTCTATGATAACAATAATATCAATGTCATAGTATTATTTAAATTTTTATGGGAAAATCGTAGAGAGAAAATTTAAAGTGTCATCCCATCAGCCCATATGTTTTCTTATTTAATTGATCACATTTTCTCAATGCAGTAAATGAAAACTATATGAGGACAACTAGAAAGAGTGGAATACTGTTCGTGTGTCAAAGAATCACTGAGGGAATATGGTTCCTCCATCATGATGTCTTTTACTAGGTAATCACTGCTTTCTCTGTTGGTGTTTTACATTCATGGATTAGTTGTTTTGAGAGGAGATTCTCGGTATGATATCATAATATCAAACTGCTTAATTATATTAGGGTTATATTGTTTAATTGTAATTTATTTTTACCAGGTTAAAAAGCTTTTAATGATTAAGATATGATTTATTATGATGGTGGGGAGATTCTAAAATATGATATTCTACTACAATAGATGCAACTGAGAAGGACATGAAGGTTTAAGATGTTCTGAAATATGAAACTATAATTTTGGCCCTCCAAATGAAACATCAGGGTATAATGTCGATGAGCAAGAGGTTGTAGAATAATGGTAACATACTTCACTCAAATTCGGAACACAAAATAATAAATCAAGGTATATCATCAACTTCTTTTCATAGTGCAAGCATTCATTTTTCATTTTCTATTTACAATATTCATTGCTCTTATTTCTTTGGGTTTATTGTTATTTAATTTTTTCTTTAGGTTGTAACATGTTTTTCTTTGTAGGTATAGTCATATAACCCTAATATACTGATTATTCTCAGTGAATGTTAATATAGAAACAAGATTTATAAATGAATACAGGTAATTTGTCCTAAAATAATGGAGTTATCCTCCCTTATGTCAAACATATGAATGAAGGTAACATGTTTTCCCTATTGAAATCAATATTGTTTTTATGCACTAAAAACATAAGAAACAGATGATTATAATGCTTCCATCCTTGACTTCAAAAACATTTCATCTAGGAATATGAATATGTTCTGCTCTTCAAAACATATATGAATGCCAATTAATTAGTTTCAACCTATATAGATCAACAAATGCAAAAATGTTTTTCTATCCTCATTTCATGAAAAAAACCACCTTCTATTCATGATTAAATATTATCAGTTTTATTTGACTGTTTTCTAATTATTTCCTCAGTGTGCATGTGAAAACGTAAATTTTATTTAAATGTAAACCATTTCAACTTATTTGAACCATTTTAACTTACATTTCATCATGCAACTACCATCGTAAACTTCACCTCTTTTCTGTAAATTTTTAATTTCATTATAATGTTATTCCTTAACGTACATGTCAATAATTTCTAAATAAAACATTTCACATTGGTGTTACTGGCTACTTTATAATAATTCAGGAATATTTGGATGAAAATGTAACAAAGATTTGATAGGAGCTGCAGTGGATAATACAAAGGCATCAACTACAAACAGGTTGTCCGATATGTATTAATATTTACTTTATTTTATTTTATAAATTATGATTAATATTTACTCCCTCATGTATCGATCAATTCTTGTCTCAAATTCTATGAGTTGGTATGGTTACATTTCTACTTTACAATGAAATTTAATAATAGTAATGCATTGTATTTTTTTTGAAAATGATTGAAACCGTATTTTCATTTTATTGACAGTTTGTATCATTAATTTAGGAAAAATATTTCGACGGCATGAAAAAATACATCAAAATTTCTAAGAAGCGGGTACCCATACTCATCAGCTTAATATTGAGGACGTGAATATACCTGTTCAATAATATTGAGGGCGTGAACATACAGTTACTATGATCTGTTGTGTTCTTATTTGTTATTTTAGAGGAAAACTGAATTGTAATTTTGAGGTAGTTGTATTTTCATTTAATTTTAAAATTGTCTTTCCATTATATATATAATACTTGTAATTTGTCCAGTTCATAGTGGTAATAAAATAAGGTTTTAATTATTAATGTTAAACAATTAAATACTCTAGAGAAAAAATTTCTTCTTGTAACTCTTATCATTCTTGGAACCTCAATTCAATGTCAGAGAACAATTTTTTCAAGAGTTTCAGTTTTCTGAATTTTTTTAAATACAAGAGTTCATATTCTAGCTTTCCTAATAATTCAAAACATAAATTAGTAGTATACAATAAATACAAGAGTTCATATTCTAGCCAACATGACGATCATGATAATAGGAGAAAAATGCGATCTTTCTCATCGCGATCAACAAGGAGGAAGGAGAGAATTTTTCAAAGGAACATGGGCTTCTGTACATGGAGGCTTCTGCAAAAAAACACAGAATGCTGAGGAGGTATGATCGCCTTGAGTTGTTAGATTGAACTGTTTTATGCTAGATTAGTGTTTTCTTGCAGGCCTTCATCTGAAATGCTGTAAAGATTCTCTAGAATATTCTGGAAGGTGTGTTTGATTTATCTAATGAGGTAAGAGGAACAATCCTTTTAACTTATACTCGAATATATGAGCTAAGTATTTCTTGGTTCAGGGGAGAAAAGGTCATCCCTTTCTTTCCTCTACCCTTCTATTTTCTTTGTATCTTTGTATTCCAATTCTATAAACCAAATTCCTTAAAAGTTTCATGATTTGGTATTTTACATTAATTATATGTATTAACTTGTGACTGGAACTTAGTCATCAGGCATCAAGGTTGGATATGTCAGATCCCATGGTGCGGTGAGGGATGGTGTGGTTGCTCGAATTGGAGGATGTTGCAGCTGAGCAATTGAACTAGTACAAATCCCTTAAGAAACTATTTGTCTTGTATTAACATTTAGAGCAGATTTGTACATATGTAATGTTGAATATGAAAACGATTTTTAATTCCTTAACAACTTATATATACAGTGTATTGAATATAAAAAACTGGATTGTTTATATATTCAAATCTCAATGCCTTGAAAATCATATTGATACAATATATGTGATAATGAAATTTCCTCAATAGTTTATATGAAAATTACATATGAAAATCTAATTTGATAACAGAATTGAAGTTGAATTGAAAATAGTTAATCTCACAGTTAATTACTAAACTGGTTATCCTTCCAATATATAATATATCTTCTCACTTTTAATTATGTATCATGCATGATAATAAAAATCCAATCAGCGTTCCGGTTTAGAGGATTTGAGGTGAGCTTCATCTCTAGGAGTTCGAGCATAGAGATTCGACTGTAGAGATCGAGGGATTCAGTAATCCAATCAGCGGGGCATCTGTGGGAGGAAGGCTCAACCACGGCTACAATGATCGCTCTTAGGGAAATCAACCATAGATGAGGATAAGAACCGATCACTGGTGGGGGAGATTAGATCACGGTTAGGTTTTCAGTCATCGATGAGGTAGGCGATCGGTTCATAGTATTCAGATCTGAGTTAGGTTTTTGTTTTCTTGTTGGGTGTCGAATTTTTCTGGTTAATATTTAATGAAGACAGTATATTTTTAATTGTTTCTTGACTTTCTTCTACCAAAATCTCTATCTAAAATCCTATATCACTATTCTATGGTTTGATTTTATCAATTTTCTATCATATTTTATCTACATTGTGATCCGGTCATTGTAGATTGTTTCCATCATTTTTTGTGCAGGGTTTTCTTTAGATAACATTTATGAATATATAACCTAAATGTTTTCTTTACCAGTATATTGAGGTAGCACCGCAATATTGAATCAGTCATGGTTCTAAAATCTGTGAACATCTTCTCTGGTCTATGTTTTTACACAATTTCTTATATTTCAATCACTACACAGTGGAGGTTCTAGCTATAAAATTATTATACCACCGTGAAAATGAAAATTTGAAAAACCAACTATCAGTCCAGAGTTAAGGTGAGAGTGTGTGCGAATTAGGAGTAGTATAGGATCTTAATCATGTATTCTGCAGATCAAGTAAGATGTAAAATTGTTGATTTATTATTATTAAAGTATATAATTTATGTTTTATCTTTATATAAAAGGGGTTTTATTTATTTTATGATCTGATAATATCTTGTAATGGATATATATATATATATAAGTTTCTATTTGAATTGGATTTAAAATTAATTTTTCTACTGGATATTTTTAAGGCTCACTTTTAATTAGGTATAGTGCATGATAACATAAATTTCTATTCATTATCAATCATGTGCTATCTTTATCCATGTTTATTTTCTGTGAATATTTAGAATTAATCATTCATGTTGTGATTTATTATTTCATTAGACTAATAAAACTAGAATTTCACAGTGTCTCTTTATTGGACCCTACAAATTATAATACTAAAATTATTATTATTTTTTTGGTTGTTACTATGATGTTTATTCATATCAAGTCCTTTGTTTTTTTATTTTCAAAATTAGAATTATCAATTAAAAATAATTATTTCGTTCGTATCATTGATTTTTCCATCTTGAACATGTAACATAAATATTTATTCCTCATTAATTTCACTAAATATTTTCAATTATTTCTATGATGTCTCAACAATTTCTCTACTCCAATAGTATTCCAATATTATCTTCCCATTATTACTTATTTAAATATATACAATATTATGAATAATTTCATGAGAACGCACTAGCGAGTACTAGAAATTTAAAAGAGATGAAGGAATTTACCTCATGAATGTTTCTCTATGAGAAAATTATTAAGGATCTTGGAAGTGGTATTTTTGTGATACCGGTAGTAGTATAATATTGAAAGGGATGAGGATAAGGGATTTTATAATAGGATATTTGATCATGAAGGATCAAGGTGTTGGAATTTTTTGAAGGGACGAGTCTACTTTTATAATTGAGGTGAGAGGTTATTTAGAAATTATTTAAAATAATAAAATAGAATATGTCTATTATATGTTTAAAGACATTTAAAAGTAATAAAAACCGAATAAGATCAAATTTTAAATATAATATTATCATTTTTGACCTTGTGCAATATTTTTTTTATTTTAAAATAACTTAAGAATATATTTTATTCATGAAAACAAATTTTTGTGAAATTAAGCACTATTCATAATTATTACATTAAATCATCAAATAAAAGATTCAAATTCGAATGTATTTTAATAACATTTCTTATACATATCATATTAATCTATATAATATTTGGATTATCATAAAAATATAAAATTATATTAGTTATATTATTTTCAAATTTATTCTTTTAATTTACTCATTAATTAAATAATTACTACATTATATTTGCATAAGACATTAAGGTTATTATTTATTCCCTGAAAATTAAAAATAAATTACCATGAAGAAGATAAATTTATTATTTTATGAAAGACTATTTATTTTTGAAATAAAATTTATTAAAACATATATTAAAATATTATACTAATTAAAATATATATTGTGAACAACTTGAATTCCTTTCAAATAAAATATTATAATGTTCTTAAAATAATTTAGGTGGTTCCAAAATATCCCAAATTAAAATTGAAATAATATAATGGATGAAAAAATATCATTGAAAATTATTTAGTCAATTTTTTGTCCATTTTATGGCTCTTATAAATTTAATTAAAATCTTTTTATATATTTTTCTTCTACTTTTACAAGAACTCCACTAGCTTTGCAAAACCATTGAAGATAATTGTTTCATATATAAAAATTAAAAATAAATTAATATAATAAAAATAAATAAATTAGGTTCAACATAATAATTTATATTCATCAATTAATTATAATTACTCATATCTATGTCAATACAACATCATTAATTTGTTAATTTGTTTTTTATTGAATTGCGTAGGCATTTCCCATACATTTTGACAAGACTCAATTCATATAGCTCTAGAATTAGAAATTTATATAAAAAAATTAATTATATATATTAATTAATAAAAAATTAATGAAAATAATTTTTATCTCTTAATTATTATCTATAAGGAACCAAAAATGACTTTTTCAACGCCGCACAGGAACTACTTCGACACTAAAAACGATTTTTATACTCATTATAAAATAAAATATAATTTAAATTTTTTTGAAATAGTTTTTTAAAATATTCATATTATAATAAAATAATTTATCCAATACATAAGTTTAATTTTTTTTACCAAAATGTAGCTTTGACGGTATCACAAAATGTACCATATTTGAAAAGAACTATTTTTTTAGTATTCATGGGATCTTTTTTTTTAAAAAATTCTAAAAACCCATAATACAATAATTTCGACATAATGAATTAAAAAATTAAATAATTTTTGTTAAATTAAAATTCAATAATTTTAAAAATAATAATTTAAATATAACCATATAATAAATTAGTTAAATAAAATTATTTACTTTAAAAATTACTTAACATATTTAATTTGACTATTTATTTCAAGTATACTGATAAATAGAAAAAAAAATTATTTATCAATAAATGGGATTGAAAAAGATTCCATATGTGAAAAATATCTTTATAATTACAACACGTATTCACTCATAACAATATATTACAAAAACTTCACATAAATCATTAAATAGATCATATTGAAAAATCTTTCTCTTCAATGAATTCCACTACTTTTTATAGGCATTTCTTCGACAATCATATTTTGTATTCTTAGGAGGTGGGTACAAAAAATTTAGGGAAACTTAATATACCCTGATTAGTGAGTCAGAGGCAAGAAGATAAAATTAATATACATTTGGAGGGCTCAACCCAACTTCATCTTATCATTTCCTAGATAGATCCATTATAATGCTTTTGAATTATGTCTAGTATAATAAACCTACCACTTCTAGTTGATAAGATTTCATAATCCGATGGATTTAATAAATGTACATTAGAAATCATGTTTGTCTCTATAAAATAAAGATTACATAATGATCTTGATATAACATCTTCCAATGAAATATTTTATAATTTGATTTATTGAATTCTATAAATATAAATTTAATGAATTATGTAATCATTCATCTGATGTATGATATACATGTTTGTTTGATTGATAAAAATTATTCCATCTGATTAATAGTATTTCTAGTTTTGGTAAAAAAAACTTTTCAACAAAAATGTACTACTTAGAAGTATAAAATTATAAAAATATTAATTTTTAAACGAATGCATTATGATTTAAAAAGTTAGTGTAGTAAGTGTTCAATGTTATCCTTTTGAATCAATAAACCCCCCCTTATTGAAAAGAATAAAACAAATATTTTAATGAGAAAAAATAATGATAAAATTTTACCAACATTTCTTGTATAATCTCTTCATTTACCTATATCTTATTTTTTTCTTTCTCCCCTTTCTTTAAGAGAATATAAACTGTAACACCCCGAGCTTCCACGATACGCCTCTCTTTCAATAATGCAATAGCTTGCATTGTACGCAAGTTCGAGTTCTAACACACCGCAACTAATCAAAGTAGCCGTTATGAATAGTAATAACCACCTTTTAAATTTATAGAAATTTTATATTTCAAAATGGACTTCATTTTTGTATTCCTAATATTGAAATTAGCCTATATTGAATTTTTTGTAATTTTCCGAGAACTTCCAAATTTTTATGAATAGTGAAAAATACTTAAAACAACTATTTTAATCAAAATAATTTATAGTGATAAGTTATACTATTTAGTGGTTTTAAAGTATAATTAGAATATATTTTTACCATTTTATCCAATGGTGGTCATTAGGATTAATTTAACATTGAAATTGGACATAAACAATTGCCAATCTTTTGATATAAATTGTTTCTTAAAAACACGCTATTTGTCGTAACAGCGGGAATTAATTATAAAATTAATTAATGCAACTTATATGTTTGGAATTTTGTAAAATAGACATCATTTTTGAATTCGGAATATCAATTATAGCTTAGGGTGAAATTTTGGCATTGTTCTGAAAAACTTCAATTTTTGATGAATAGTGAAACCACTAAGTGGTAGTTAAATAACTGATTTTTCGTTTAAATGAAATATTACCACTTCTGTGATTTGATTTTCAAAAATCCGACATACATGGTTGTCATTAAGAAGTAAAATGTGGTTCAATGAGATTAAAATAATGTTTTGGTGAATAGTAATTTTTAAGTTCTTAATCGCGATTAGAGGTAATTAGTGTAGTTTAAGGTACAAATAATGTTTTAATAATATGAGATGAGCATGAAACTTGTCCTACTCATATTGGATCAGTCATGGCCGACGAAGACAACCCATGGGTCAACTTGGGGACCCCATGGAGACACTTTAGTTTGAAAATGACATTAATATATATTTATTTAATGTTAAAATTAAATTGACACAAACATGAGTTGTTTTACTAAAACAGTTTTTAAGTGGGGTTACACAAGTCCAAATTTTGATTATAAATACTCATTAGAAATCTAAAAAGCTTTCCTACATCATAGTATTTTTTTTATAATTTTTAGACATTAAATAAATTAAATTATATATGACATCATGATGATGCAGCGATGACCTCATTATTTAACGATTTTAATAAAATGAAAAGATAATGTAAATTCCAAGGCATAAACTTGTCAATAATCTACTGGATGAGTAGATTGCGAACCCTTATCATCTTATCCTCGAATTATATACGTTTGGGACCTCTAAAATCCGAAACTAATTTTATAATAAAGTGAATTTTCTTTACTTTTCAAGAGTGCCCCTCCTCTCCACTTATAAAAGGCCCCCACCTCTCCCACCTTATTCACACCTTTCAAGCCATTTGGCTCGGCCAAACTCTGCCCAAATACTCTCCCAACTTCCCTCCCTTACTCCTAGAGGCCTCACTTTGGGCAGAACTCTTCTCAAGGAAGCCTTTGTCTCAAATCAAAAAGAGTTACCCGATTTTGAGGTAATGTCTTCTCTAATGTTGTTTTGTTTTATTTTTCTTCTCCAACCCCCTAAACTCTTTTTATTAATTTCTTTTGTAACAACACCAGTATCCTAAATATACTAGGATGTTGTTATAAGAAGGATTCGAACTACACTTACACACACCTACATCTAATGGTTAAAGAACATACAGTTTCTGTGGATGGCGAATTTCTGCCTCACGGAACGATGATTGTTCAACACTCATATAACACCTTCAAAGGTGGCCATTAAGATGTCACTATATTTATATATGATATAAAATATGTTTATGTTTTACTTATGCTTCTGTATTTCTCATTTATGGCATACTTTATGATTTCCATTATGGGTAAAACACGATAATTTCATTTTAGGAAGTGCGGACTACCGCCCTCTCTAAGTGATTTGAATGGTTAATGCCATATGTGGGATGTATAAGGGATGGATTAAATGGTATTATACACTATATTATACTTTAATTTTATTATAAATTTATATCATTATGATTTCATTCCATTAAATACGAAATAGAAATGAAAGTAGCGTTCATGCGTACGTACGGCTTACCGTCTCCATGAACGGTGCATTTCATTTCTTACCTCTAAATGTTACGTGACATTATGAATGAATGTATATACTGTATATATATGATATATATGATATATACGTCATGAATATAATTCTGGATATAATGGATATTTCACCACATGAACAACTTGTAATTATAAGAAGTTTATTTTTGACTCAAGTACCAAAGATCGACAAAACGACCGTTATTAACTTAAATAATTATATAATGTTCATAACATGGTAATAAGTGATATAAATGGAATAATGAACATGAAAAAGGTTCTTAAGTAAATATAAATTAACTTTAGTTTATTATTCAGGAGTTTAAAGAACGGTCGAGTCAGGACAAGACGCAAGGTAAGGGAATTTCTTAACCCAACTTCCATTCTTTGGGTTAATCTTTTACTTTCAAATTATGTCATGATAATATTATGTCCTATTTTTTATTTTTACATTCTTTATGTGTACCTATAGTGAATACACATAATAGATCTATTTTATTTTAAAAATGATCTTTTAAGGACTTCGTCTCAATCCCCTTTCATTGAGGCATATTTGGTTTAATACACAACTTTATTTTATACGGTTTATAAACCCCTTTGACTTTTACATTTATTCAAAAGGAATCTTTTTTATACAAAGCGTTTTGCTAAATGACAAAAGGGAATGTTTTCTTTCCGTACTTATGCGGCGACAATGACTTCTCCGCCGCCGTGACCATTATTTGAGATTCGGCTTCCTCTACAAGCCATCATTTTTTTTAATGAAAAATAAATACAAAGTTTTAACTTTCTTTTATTTTGGTATTGAAAATGGTTTTGAAAGCATTTTTATTATATCAATGTGTTGTATTTATTTCTTGTGATTGAAATGTGGAAATGTTATGTTTCCTTTATGCATGTTTTATGTGATATGATTATGTTATGGTTTATGATATGTTTAAACCTATTCATATGAGGAATGCATTGGACTTAATAAGTGACGGGTGGAGCCCGCTATAGCTCCTCGATGCATCGGCGGGTCTCATGAGACAAACTAGTGTCTTGGCACGAGGCCTTGACAAAATCTTATTTGTGGTCTTGGCACGAGGCCTTGACTACGTGGTTATGATAGTCTGGCATTATGCATTCCATCATTATGAAAGTGGTTATTGATATTGCATGTGATTATTCGACCAGTAGAATATCCATGTGAAGAAGTAAATGGCATTATCTCATTTTACTTTTCCCATATTATGTTGAAGTTCAAGTTTAAAAGGATTTTGTTTTAGATATACATTGCCTTATATGTTAATGTTTATTTATGAAAGCTTCCGCTATATTGTTAACCTTACTGAGCATCTGAGCTCACCCCTTTCAATGTTTTAATATTTTTTCCAGGATGTGAAGAAGTATTTTATGAATGACCTACAGGGGTAGTCAGAAAGGGATATGATTGTGGACTATGAAGACCATGCTATTGTATTTTGTTTACTTTTTGACGTAATGAAAGACTTATGAATGTATCTAGTGTTTCCAAGTCTACTAAACTAATCGGTCTTTCGAGACTTGATCTTTTGTGATCATGCCAATGTTACGAACTAATGCACCAACTCTGGGTAGCTGGGGACGGGGCGTTACAGTTGGTATCAGAGGCAGTTTAGTACTAACCTTAGAAGCTAGATTTAGATAAACTCTTATTAGAGCACATAGCCCGAAGATAGACATTGAGGATTAGTATAGAAGAACTTCCTAGAATGTTGGTATTATAGAGATGTTATGAGTTTTCCGAGCAATACATCCCTGTCTGGATACGAGCAAGTAGAGGCGGCTCTGGCACAGATGTACCTAGGGGTAAAACCCGAAAACACATCTTTGAGCTAGACTCGAACGGGAACTAGTGCACGACAACGGGCCTTGCTGCACTCTTGGTTACGACACTCCCGGGGGATATGCTTAGGATAATTCTCATTTTATTTACAAACCACTATGAAGGGTTATGATTATATACTTTCTCAAAGAAAACATTTCTTTTTATAATTATGGATTATATCCATGGAATTATGTATTTTGATTCATAAAATAATCTAGTTTATGCCATTGTTTAGAAATGGCGCCTAGTGGAAGGAATGGAAACCGTATCAATGCACGAACTCCGTGTAGGGATTGCCCTCCTGCTCAAGATAATTATTGTGGATCTGGAGATACAACTGGTGCTGATCAACTTATTACCATACTGGGACAACTCACTCAGTTTATGAATAATAACCTTACTCGTATGGAGCACCCTGATCCGCAACGTGGAGGATCAATGTTAGACCGCTTCATGAGGAAACAACCACCAAACTTCAATGGGAGTACAAATACTATAGTAGCTAAGCAATGGATAAATTCCTTAGAGAAAATATTCCATGCCTTGGGGAGTAGTGAAAGGGAGAAGGTTGTCATGGCAGTTAACCGCCTCACTGGAGATGCCGATCAGTGGTGGTCGCTGATTCAAAACACAAAGGAAGATGATGATGTATCGAATATGGAATGAAGGGAGTTCAAAGAGATGTTCTTAGAAAAATACTTTCCTCGAGACCATCGAGCAGATATGGAAAGGTAATTTCTGAGTCTGAGGCAGAAGGAGGATGAGAATGTCGCAAAGTATGAGGCTAACTTTACAAGGTTAGCGAGGCATGCTGCCGATTATATACGTAACCCAAGGAGTGAGATTGATCGTTTCATTGATGGGTTAAAACCATTTCTCCGTCGAGCTTTAGTATCACAATCCTTCTCATCATACGAGGATATTGTCTCGTGTGCTATCAAGACAGAAAAGGAATTCTCTAAGTCTTATGACAACAAAGTAAAGCAAGAGAAGAAGAGAACGGTGGAACAAGAGACAGATAAAGGGAAAAAAGGAAAGAAGGATTTTCCATTATGTGATAATTGTGGGAAGAATCACCCTGGTACTTGTCTAAAAGGAATGGGAGTTTGTTATAAATGTGGAGAAAAGGGTCACCAGGCTCGTGATTGCAAGGGAAAGAAAGAGGCTGTCAAAGTTGAATGCTACAATTGTAGGGAAATGGGGCATTATGCAAATGAATGTCCTAAGCGTCAAGGAAACTTACCTCAGAAAAGGCCAAGGGATCAAGGCCAATCTTATGCTGAGACTACAGTTGAAGCAGAATAATTAATGTATTGGTGCTTTTGGACTCAAGGATTATATTCTGGTTATAAGAATAATGTGATATATATATATGGATTGTACTGCAGTACTTTTTGATTTCAGTAAGGTTTTAATATGATGAAGGTAATTATATTTTTAGTATGTGACAATAAGAGAAACTTTACTTTGTTTGGGGAATCTGATAAACTGATTTTGGAATTAAGAGACCTTTTAGAGAAAGTCTGGACAGAGGTATTTTGGATAACTATAAAGGTTGGAGTGGATTAAGTTGATCGTTGGATAGTATTGTTAAAGGTTAAAAAATTTATGAAGATTATTTTTGAAATATTATGATACTATAGTTTTAGGAAAAGGACAATCTGCAGGGTGGGGCATAACCCATCGCGTCAGACAAAGCTGCAGGAATCGAACCCACAACCATAGTGCGACAAGCCTTTATTTCCTACCACTAGCCTACAGGAAGTCCCTGGTTATTACAAAATAGTTTTACTAATCTAAATGGTATGTGTTAACATTTGGAACCTTATACAATTGGGATAAATAGAATATTTTTGAGTTCCGTTACCATTTGGAGTACAACTTGGGTTTGTGGTAAAAATTTACTAACGAATGAAAGTATACATAACAAGTATGTATATTCCCTTACGTTCTTAGTAAATCTCCTAAATAAATTCCTCAACATTATAAAAGGTAACTTAAAACAAAAATGTTGTCGGTTAACTTTTCCAACTGGGGATTCAATGATTGTTTAACCAATCACAAGTTTGTGATTTTCTTGTGGTTAAACTTTCTCCTAATCCTGTTTTCTATAACTCCCCATCAGACCTTGATGGTTTGCTTCTCCTCCATATCCATATTTTCATATAATCCTATAATGGGCTATATCGGGTGACCTTTGTACTTATCTTGCTTTCATTTAATGTTATATATTTATTAACCTTATTTCCGATGTGGGTTTTCCTCAAATGTATTTTTTCTTTTCAACCTTTTATTTTCAAAGAAAAATTTCAAATTGCGAGGACGCAATTTATTGAAGGAGGGGAGAATGTAACACCCCGAGCTTCCACGATACGCCTCTCTTTCAATAATGCAATAGCTTGCATTGTACGCAAGTTCGAGTTCTAACACACCACAACTAATCAAAGTAGTCGTTATGAATAGTAATAACCACCTTTTAAATTTATAGAAATTTTATATTTCAAAATGGACTTCATTTTTGTATTCCTAATATTGAAATTAGCCTATGTTGAATTTTTTGTAATTTTCCGAGAACTTCCAAATTTTTATGAATAGTGAAAAATACTTAAAACAACTTTTTTAATCAAAATAATTTATAGTGATAAGTTATACTATTTATTGGTTTTAAAGTATAATTAGAATATAATTTTACCATTTTATCCAACGGTGGTCATTAGGATTAATTTAACATTGAAATTGGACATAAACAATTGCCAATCTTTTGATATAAATTGTTTCTTAAAAACACGCTATTTGTCGTAACCGCGGGAATTAATTATAAAATTAATTAATGCAACTTATATGTTTGGAATTTTGTAAACTAGAAATCATTTTTGAATTCGGAATATCAATTATAGCTTAGGGTGAAATTTTGGCATTGTTCTGAAAAACTTCAATTTTTGATGAATAGTGAAACCACTAAGTGGTAGTTAAATAACTGATTTTTCATTTAAATGAAATATTACCACTTCTGTGATTTCATTTTCAAAAATCCGACATACATGGTTGTCATTAAGAAGTAAAATGTGGTTCAATGAGATTAAAATAATTTTTTGGTGAATAGTAACTTTTAAGTTCTTAATCGCGATTAGAGGTAATTAGTGTAGTTTAAGGTACAAATAATGTTTTAATAATATGAGATGAGCATGACACTTGTCCTACTCCTATTGGATTAGTCATGGACGACCAAGACAACCCATGGGTCAACTTGGGGACCCCATGGAGCCACTTTAGTTGGAAAATGACATTAATATATATTTATTTAATTTTAAAATTAAATTGACACAAACATGAGTTGTTTTACTAAAACAGTTTTTAAGTGGGGTTACACAAGTCCCAATTTTGATTATAAATACTCATTAGAAAGATAAAAAGATTTCATACATCATAGTATTTTTTTTATAATTTTTAGATATTAAATAAATTAAATTATTTATGACATCATGATGATGCAGCGATGACCTCATTATTTAACGATTTTAATAAAATGAAAAGATAATGTAAAATCCAAGGAATACACTTGTCAAAAATCTATTGGATGAGTAGATTTCGAACCCTTATTATCTTATACTAGAATTATATAAGTGTGGGACCTCTAAAATCCGAAACTCATTTTATAATAAAGTGAATTTTCTTTACATTCCAAGAGTGCCCCTCCTCTCCACTTATAAAAGGCCCCCACCTCTCCCACCTTATTCACACCTTCAAGCCATTTGGATCGGCCAACCTCTTCCCAAATACTCTCCCAAATTCCCTCCCTTACTCCTAGAAGCCTAACTTTGGGCAGAACGCTTCTCAAGGAAGCCTTTGGCTCAAATCAAAAAGAGTTACCCAATTTTGAGGTAATGTCTTCTCTAATGTTGTTTTGTTTTATTTTTCTTCTCCAACCCCCTAAACTCTTTTTATTAATTTCTTTTGTAACAACACCAGTATCCTCAATATACTAGGATGTTGTTATAAGAAGGATTCGAACTACACTTACACACACCTACATCTAATGGTTAAAGAACATACGGTTTCTGTGGATGGTGAATTTCTGCCTCAGGAAACGATGATTGTTCAACACTCATATAACACCTTCAAAGGTGGCCATTAAGATGTCACTATATTTATATATGATATAAAATATGTATATGTTTTACTTATGCTTCTTTATTTCTCATTTATGGCATACTTTATGATTTCCATTATGGGTAAAACACGATAATTTCATTTTAGGAAGTGCGGACTACCGCCCCCTCTAAGTGATTTGAATCGTTAATGCCATATGTGGGATGTATAAGGGATGGATTAAATGGTATTATACACTATATTATACTGTAATTATATTATAAATTTATATCATTATGATTTCATTCCATTAAATACGAAATAGAAATGAAAGTAGCGTTCATGCGTACGTACGGCTTACCGTCTCCATGAACGGTGCATTTCATTTCTTACCTCTAAATGTTACGTGACATTATGAATGAATGTATATACTGTATATATATGATATATATGATATATACGTCATGAATATAATTCTGGATATAATGGATATTTCACCACATGAACAACTTGTAATTATAAGATGTTTATTTTTGACTCAAGTACCAAAGATCGACAAAACGACCGTTATTAACTTAAATAATTAAATAATGTTCATAACATGGTAATAAGTGATATAAATGGAATAATGAACATGAAAAAGGTTCTAAAGTAAATATAAATTAACTTTAGTTTATTATTCAGGAGTTTAAATAACGGTCGAGTCAGGACAAGACGCAAGGTAAAGGAATTTCTTAACCCAACTTCCATTCTTTGGGTTAATCTTTTACTTTCAAATTATGTCATGATAATATTATATCCTATTTTTTATTTTTACATTCTTTATTTGTACCTATAGTGAATACACATAATAGATCTATTTTATTTTAAAAATGATCTTTTAAGGACTTCGTCTCAATCCCCTTTCATTGAGTCATATTTGGTTTAATACACAACTTTATTTTATACGGTTTATAAACCCCTTTGACTTTTACATTTATTCAAAAGGAATCATTTTTATACGAAGCGTTTTGATAAACGACAAAAGGGAATGTTTTCTTTCCGTACTTATGTGGCGACAATGACTTCTCCGCCGCCGTGACCATTATTTGAGATTCGGCTTCCTCTACAAGCCATCATTTTTTTTAATGAAAAATAAATACAAAGTTTTAACTTTCTTTTATTTTGGTATTGAAAATGGTTTTGAAAGCATTTTTATTATATCAATGTGTTGTATTTATATCTTTTGATTGAAATGTGGAAATGTTATGTTTCCTTTATGCATGTTTTATGTGATATGATTATGTTATGGTTTATGATATGTTTAAACCTATTCATATGAGGAATGCATTGGACTTAATAAGTGACGGGTGGAGCCCGCTATAGCTCCTCGATGCATCGGCAGGTCTCATGAGACAAACTAGTGTCTTGGCACGAGGCCTTGACAAAATCTTATTTGTGGTCTTGGCACGAGGCCTTGACTACGTGGTTATGATAGTCTGGCATTATGCATTCCATCATTATGAAAGTGGTTATTGATATTGCATGTGATTATTCGACCAGTAGAATATCCATGTGAAGAAGTAAATGGCATTATCTCATTTTACTTTTGCCATATTATGTTGAAGTTCAAGTTTAAAAGGCTTTTGTTTTAGTTATACATTTCCTTATATGTTAATGTTTATTTAGGAAAGCTTCTGCTATATTGTTAACCTTACTGAGCATCTGAGCTCACCCCTTTCAATGTTTTAATATTTTTTCCAGGATGTGAAGAAGTATTTTATGAATGACCTACAGGGGTAGTCAGAAAGGGATATGATTGTGGACTATGAAGACCATGTTATTGTAGTTTGTTTACTTTTTGATGTAATGAAAGACTTATGAATGTATCTAGTGTTTCCAAGGCTACTAAACTAATCGGTCTTTTGAGACTTGATCTTTTGTGATCATGCCAATGTTACGAACTAATGCACCAACTCTGGGTAGCTGGGGACGGGGCGTTACATAAACATCCTTCCAAACCTGTCTTAAAAAAGTTTTATAATTTATCACCAAAAGTTATAAAACATTCTCCCCATTGTGATTTTAAATAAGAATGATATATAGTAGGAAGAAAGTGTACCTAAAATGTTAAGGAAAAATGTTATATACATAAAAATATATGGACAATCAAAAAAAATTCACCTGAGGAATATAATGAAGTACATAGTTAAAAACTAAATGTAAGTGACAATATCCATTAAGAAATTAGGTTTTTTATTACTAACATTTTAAAGAGTTCAGAGAAGAGTATCAATAATTCTTTGAATTTTTTTTATGATCATGTTAATTTTCTACTTTAATAGTTGATATTTTTATGGCTTAAATATAACTAAATTCAACTCCTCATCATCTTCTACCCAGACTTGAATCTTGTTTTTTTATTCGTTATATTCAATTATTCTTTTTCAAAAGTTTAGAAATCAAAACATTCACTCTGGATCTCTTGTAAAACTACCTTTATTCCCTTTATATATAAAAAATATTCCTCCAAAACCCAAACTTTTCTACTTTATCCTTGATTCTATTCTTGAACAAAAACTATTTTATTCATGCATTCAAATACATGTTGAATCCATTCAAAATTATTTCATTCTTTTTTAAATTCATCATCTTAATTCATAAGAAGGAACTTAAGATTATTAACAGTTAATATGGTCTCAAAAAACCATCATTCATTTTTCTTACAAAATTTATCACTAATTAAGTTGATCTTAAAATTACAACTATTTTTTCATTATAAAATATCAAATAACCTTTATAGTGTTTAATTTAGTGAATAAGTTCATTCATGTTCATTGAATCAGTTTGAGAAGTTCCTCCGAAATATTTTAATTCCACTTTATCTTGAATAACTAGCTTCAAAGGTTATATTTAAAAACGATAATGTTATAAAAAGTATATCATTTTTTATATATACTTAATCTAGAAAGAAATCAAGATATATTTCAATAATTCCATCAAATCTATGACTTGCTTCATTGATGTACTTAATTTTCATCTTCGTATTGTTGATCAGATTACATGGAATAGAATTTTTTGAATCTAAAGAAACACTTCAAACCAAAGTCTCTGGTGGAATTGAATTACCTACTTCATATTTTTCAATGGATCTAATTTTAAATAATTCCAAGAATTTATCGCTATCCTTGTCATCATTAGATGGTGTTTATTTTAAATTTTCTGATGTTTTAACTATTCTTTAAGATCTTATTTTATAAATTCTTCTTATTTTGGATTTAGAAACGAAACATCCTTTATCAATTTAATAGATAATGAATTTGAGTATTTTTATAGAGTTATTTAAAACTCCCAGGGATATTTGAGATTTTCAATGAATTCAAAATTATTCTTTAACATTTTATTGTTTGAAAAATTATTCAACTCTCTTGCTAGAGTAGACTGACTATCCAATTACATTTTTTTTCAAATGTTTCATGAACATAATTTTGCACAAATTTAGAAAGATACTTTTCAACTACCACATCACTGACATTGATTTTTTTAAATTCTAATGTGTTAACATATATTGTAGAATATTTTTTTTATAATAGGTACCTATGAATGATGATAGAAATATAATTTAACATTCTTCACATCTTAAACACTTTATATAATCTTCTCAATTCAATTATTTCATTTTTTAGAATATTTTCTTTAGATTTTCATGTCCACCTATCATTTTATATATTATTATTCTCATTGAATATGACATGTTTTTTTCTTAAAATATATGTCCATTGCCTTATCTAATATAAATAATGGGTCATCTTGTTTATTCTCTCCATTATATTTTCATGAAGGTAAGAAAATCCTCATCTCAAATTTGTTTTGACCTTTTCCTCTGTAGAGGAGGATATTTTTCAATATCATTGAATCTATCAACATTTTCTTTATGTTTATAAATATGAAATTTAGACATAAATTTTTCTAATTTTCAATAAAATTCATTTTAGAATAATCATAAATTTTATTCATCTTGTTTATCATATCCTCACCAATATAGTAAATATTATCCATTAATATAGTTTCTTTATTTTTGATGCTTTTCACATTTTTGAAATTCACCAAAAATTTGTTTATGTAGTTAGGATGAATAAGGATATTTAACTTTATCATAACAACATTTAATTATTCAATTTAATTGAACATATTTTTGACAAAATTGATTTTTATCATATTCCATAGATAATACAAAACATATATAACTTAAAATTTAAGGGAATCCCAATCTACACATCTTTGAAATAGAAAAATTTGATCCCCAATAACCTCTATTATATTACCCAAGGAAAGTTATATAAATTTATGAATTTTTCAAATGATGGGGAAAGATATGTTTCTTCCATAGATTTTTTTTTAAAATTCATAACCTGTTGCAAATATTATAAGTTTATATATTTTCATCTTATTATAAAAGACTATGAACAAATTCTACTAATTGGTGAATATAAAAATTATATGACCATAAAAATAGGGTAAATAATTAACATTTAAACCATATAACTCACATAAATAACCTATATAAAAAAATTATTTTAATATTTGTGGATAATGTAAATAAAATTTTATATTTTCAACCCACAAGAATTACCAACCCTGAAATTATATCACAAAATTTAGTAATGAAAAATATTTATCATACCGCGATATTTATATTAGCATTAACCTAAAAGAAAATACATTAGAAAAATACCTAGAGTAATTCATATGATTATTATTATACTAAATGATGAAATCAAACATATCATTGAAGATCAGTCAAAAGAGAATCAATGAGTCAATATCTCTTCATAACTTTAGATAATGAAAATTATAAGTGTCCCAATAATATTTTTATAAGTAGAAGAAAGTTGTGATTTATCTTTTTCTGATCCAATGAATCATATTGAAACACCATTTGAGATCAATTGGTGAAAATATTTCTTAAATGATGAGTAAAAATAATATAAACACTTGCTTTTTTTAAAAACAAAATCGACATAGTTTTCATCTTCCAAATAATTTGTTTGATGAAAAACTAATTTTTTAAAAGTTTATAAATATTAGAAATAGAATATTAATTATTAAAAAAAATATATATCTAAAAATAAGATTTATAATTTTTGTTTTGGAGAAAATAGTAATAAAATTTCATTCAATATATGTTTCGAAATATGATCATCTTGTATTTTAAGGGAAAAATTTACAAACCAAATTTATATTTATAAAACATAAAAAAAATTTCCAAAAAAAATATTAACAAAAGAGTTTTTCAAAATATATTTTTACAATTTTTTTTTAAATATTATCTATTAAAATAAATTTCTAATGAATTTTTTAAAAATATTTCTATTGAATTTCTAAAATAAATTTGTTTTGTTATTTTCTTATAAAGAAATCTAAACAATATTAAAGAATCTTTTTTTGAAAAACTTATATTGAATGAAAAAGAAAAATATACTATCTATTTTTCAGGGAGTTATTTATTTTAAAAATATTTTTAAATAATAATTTTATTTAAGGATAATTTTAAATTTACAATTCCTAGATTAAATTTGGTATGAAAAAATTTATTATGATTTAGTGGTTTTATAGAAATATGATCATGTTGTTCAAGTGTTTCGATAAATTTTATGTTTTTTATGATTTTTGGAGTGGTAGTAAATGAAATGGTTATATCTATGTGATTATCATGTGACTTACGTTCTCAGTTTTTATTTAATTGTATAGAATTTTTTTACCACCCAAAATTGGCGTTTAAAAAAAAATACAAAAATTAGTTAGTGTGGGTTGCATCCACAACAGTTGATCACAACAACATCCAACTGCCAAATATTTATCTTTAAAAGTAGAAATTAAGGCTGATTTTTATTTCCTACAAGGACAAGAAACTAAATCATTAATTGAGAAATGAAATGTTACATATGTACTATTTAATCTATTTTATACCCACCAAATTCAATGTTTGAGTTTTTTTATTTCAATGTGATTTATAGAAGAATAAAATATTCCAAGATCCATATTTCCCATTAGATAATAAATATTTTTTTGAGACATTATGATGAGAATATTTTTTATTAGCATGATATATCTCACATAATAATACAAAAAAACATTAAATATGGGTGACTAGATAAGAGATATAATAAAAAAATTATCATTCCGTTGAATTTTTTTAATCAACTAATTTCTCAGATTCATCAAGATCAACAATTTTTAAGGTTCTCATATAAGTAATAATATTGTTATTATTTTCATATCTAATATTTTTAATAATATATTTTATATACTATTATTTGAGATAAAAATTTTCTTTTAGGTTTTTTAGAAATTAAAAAACCAGGGAAATTTTTTAATTCAACCATCATGTATAGTTGAAACCATAATTCCATTGAATCTAAAACGGAATCGGTAATATATATTTTTAGTGATCCAAATATAATTTAATTTAATAAAATTTGGACAATTGTTCTGTATTTGAAAACATTTTTAATAAAACATGTTGGAATATTATCTCATTTAATAGAATAGTTTTGTAATAAAAATATGATTAATATATCATATCAGGATATTAAGGCTTGTTTGAGTCCATAAAGTGCCTTAGAATGTCTAAAAACAATATCTAGAGATTTTTTGTTTTCAAAATCAAGTGGTTTTTCTACATAAAAATCATCTTAAACATATCCATTAGAGAAATCACACATCACAACCATTTGAAAAAGGGTAATATTCAATAATTTCATATAATATAAAAGAGTAGGAGTTGATTCATGTCTATAAAATTCAGCATATGTTTCTTCATAGTCTATTACTTCTTGTTAATTATAACCCTTTGGAAAATGTCTAGATTTTTTCCTAACTATTACTCCATTTTTATCCAAATTATTATTTAAAATCCATTTTACACCAATTATAGATGAATCTCTATGATGTTCAACCAAATTCCCAAATTGAGTCCTCCTAGACACATTGAGATAATAATTCATTGATTTTATCCAATATTCGTCCCCTAAAGCTTAATTTGGAGTCTTAGGTAAAAATTTTGATAAAAATACACATTGTTAAATTTTATTTCATAAGAAATGTCGACTTTGGTTTGGGTATCGTACATCATCAATGATATTATTAGTGCGTTGATTCCTAATTTTTTTGATCTATTTATTTTTTTTAAACACTATTGTTAAAGAATAAATGGAAATTTTTTAACAGGAAACACTTTATATAGTGATCCGTTATTTTTTTTATTATGAGAAGAAATTTCCAAAATGGGATGAAAATATGTTTTTATAAAATCTTTACAAATGGGTTTTATTATATTTCAAAAACAAATTGGTTAATTTAATCAAATTTTACACACACTATTTCATATATAATACATGTATTTTTTTAAAAAAATCTACATGACTTACTAATTGTTGGATAATCTTAAAATTTTTATTTATTATATCCTTTTAGAAAATTTATGTAAATAAATTTTAGTATACAGAATGAATATTTCATCCCAAAAACTTCTATGTAAGAATGTTTTTTACCTTCTTCTAGTCCAAAATTCATAATGAGTTTTATTAATAAAATGTCTAAGTAAAACTCAATTTATCATATAGAAGGTAATCCAAATTACTAAATCCTATTTTTTTATTAGTTGAGTATTTAATAAACATTTTTGTTGTTATATCTTGAAGAACTATATTTCTTCATTCAAATACACAATTTGAACAGTATTTTCTACGAGATGAGAAGTTGTGTGTTAAAATTGTTTTATAACAATATTTTTCAAATTCATAATTAAAACATTCTCCACCATGATCACTATGAATAGAAAAAAGAGTTATATTTTTTTCATTTATAACATATGATCTACATTTATTAAAATAGAAATAGGATTCAAACTTTTTAGTTATAAAATATAACCATGTATATATACTAAATTTATAAACTAAAACATATATATATATTTGAAAACCAATGATTTTAGCTTGAGTTAGTCCAAATAAATAGTGGTCACTAACTCTAAAGCCTATCAAGTTGAAACCATAATAATATATTTAAATAATAACTTATATTTCTTTCTAAAATGAAATGTATTACAAAAATTAGAGTAATTAATCCTAATCTTAGGTAGATCTCCAAATAGTTATCTCCAAACAATTTTGGCTAATGTTGTAACATTATAGTGTCCTAACCTTCTACACCACGACCAATATTGTACTTCCATTACCCTAAGAGAAGTTATATTTTGGTTTCAAACATCTTATAAGTTTTGTGTATAAAAATTATCATTCTTATTGGTAGAAAAAAAATCCTTAAAAAATATGAACCATAATTTTTTCATTCCCGAAGATCACAAGATATCCATCAGTATATAATTAACCTGTTTCAATAATGTTGTGATAATGTCATAAAATTCATAAAAAAATTGAAATTAATATTTTTACAAGAATGAATATATTACCTATAACAACTATATATCTAGGAAAATTTTTCACCAAAAGTGAATTCAACACCTTCCATCCTAATATGCTTTTAAAATATTTTTTATTTCTAGTTTTGTTCCTCAAATAACAAATATCCGCGTAGATAATTTTTTTTATTTCTAGTTTTATTATTTTAGAAAAATAAAAAGTTAGGCTATTGGTACTATAACATTCATGGTCCAGAAAATAAATATATAATAATAATAATTTAGGAACATACATCTATCTAACTATTTTTTATTGAAGAACATTCAATTATTTTTAAATATATACTCTATAAAAACAAATATACTAAACTTTATCTAAATAAGCCTTTTTCTTCAACATCTCAAACTATAATACATTGTAGAAAAATAGTCAATTTTAGAAAAAAAATTTGTTTTGAACATGTTTTTTAGTTTTCGTGAAACCCATTCTTGAAGTATTTAGATGAGTTCTCATCTATCTGTACATGTTATCATATTTTCCATTTTTAGAATTAAAACATGATAAAAATTTCTTCAGACTTAAAATTTCAAAATTTATTTTAAAACTATGAAATTATTACTAATAGATTATGTAGAACTATATTTTATATCCAATTAATTTAAAATATTTGAAATCTCTAGGGAATGTTTTAGAATTCATGAATTTTCATTTGAAATTTCTTCCATATCAATTACATAGTTTTGGTATGTATATTGATTTGTCTTTCTGATAAAGTTGAAAATATATAGTCTTATTCATAACTAGTTAATGTATCAACTTCATCTAATAAAATAATTTTCTTCTTCCAAATAAGTAGTCCTATTTTCATCATATAAATTAAAATAATTAGCATTAAAATTGTTATTGTTTAATGATTTAGTAGATACATTATCCATATGAAAATTATTAATCCTTGTAATTCTAGTATATAATACCATGAAATTTTGACTATCACTAATGTCATCTAAATAATTTTATGAAGAACTATATCCACCACTAGAACTACATGTGTCAACAAATTTTGGATTCTTCTTATTTTTATACATATAAAATTTTATATAATTAATATATCTCTTATAATTTTTTTTAATCTAAGTATATCCAATATGATATTCCTAGGATTCTTGTAATCATAACAAATAATTTCAAAATCATAATTCTTATCATTTATTTTTTTATAATATTTTGTTTACTTGTGTCTGAAATAATTCATTTAAAAAATTTTTTTTCCTAAATTTCGAAATATTTTCAAGATCCATTTTTATTTGACAAGAATAATTATTTTCAAATTAAAATTTTAAATTCTTCTTCATAGTGTTTTATGAACATTATCTAAAGATATAAATCTCAATGAACATTTTATGTCGAAGAAAAAGCTACAACATTTTTATTTTTTCCTTTTTTAGAATATCATTTTAACCTACCGTCATAATATTTTAGAGTCCCAATAAAACCATATAATTTCTCCATTATTAAATGATTAGTATCATCAATATTTCTTATCATATATTCACAATGATTGGACAAAATATCATTAATTTTTCTACAAAGATAGCAACGAAAAATCTCGATCTTTATATGATTTTGAATTATTTTCAATTGTCATTAAATTTTGATGCATCTTAGCAATAGATTTTTCAGGTAAAAAAATAAAAATATTCCTAATTATATCGTGAAATATCTCTTCTTATTTCAATAACTTTGGTTTTCCCAAAGTAATAAAACTCAAGATTTTTCTGAATATTATTTTCTACTCTACAAGAAGAAATTTGAATATATATATTTCTCTCAATAGAACATAACAAGGTATTTATGACATGAAAATTTAGTTAATATTCACACTATTTATCATTAGTAAAAGAATAAAATTGATTTTCTAGAATAACACAATTAATTATAAGTATAAAAAATTTATAAATTCTAGTGTTGATCAAACCATTTTTAATTCTATCTCTCCAATAATCATATTCCAGACCATAAAATAATATTGGTCTGATAGGATTTACATTTTTAAGTATACGAAAAAAACATTATCTTTTATATATAACCTTTTAGTGGACCAATTTGTTTTAAAAACATAAATATGATATCATATAAAAAATTTCTGATTATAACAAATGGAAAATTTAAAATATAATACTAGAAACTTCTCTGATAGAAATTATTGATCATAAGAGTACAATGTTTTCCAAAAAAATGGGTGGGGGTTTAATTTATAATATATAACATAAAATTTCAACAATCATGTTTATATAGGTTTACAAGATGAAGATTTTACCAATTTATATTTCTTAGTAAATTTAATAATACAAAATATAAACATTCCTTATCATTCACAGTGGAAATATGGAACTTGTTAAAACAGGTTGTAAATAAAAATTATAATTTTCATATAAAAACTTATAAAAAAATTATAAAAAAGTATTAATTTTTTTTCATTTTGTGTAAATAAATTTAATAACCTTTACTTTAGGTATCAGAGGTTTTAACCAAACAATAGATGTTTAACTTCTTTAAAAAATGAATCCCTTGATACTATGAATAAAATAAACTGTATTTCACTAGCCCAGAAAAACCACAATCAGCATGATCAGAATCTCTATCTTACCATCCCCCGAATAAATCGATCAAGAAAATATTTAGAAAAATTAAAATACAATAAAATTAAGGAATTTATAAATATACTTACAAAAACATACCTTATATAAAAACTGTTTAAATAATTTTAGCGAAGTGTTCACTCATAAAAAGATGTTAAAAATTCCTCACATCAATATTCTAATAGCTAGGATTGAAATTGTTTCCTCTTCATAGAATGAAACTCCTTTTTTATAGGGATTTCATCAACTCTCATCTACCATATTCATTGGACTTGGTAGCAATGACTTTGGATGAACTGAATATTCATATGAAGGGTTCACCACCACCTCATCCAATTATCACTTCAATTACACCATTATAATTCTTTATAACTACATCTATTAGAATGAAATTTATCTATATGGGGGAATGAAATTATTTATCAGATGAATTTAATAAACTATCATATGAAAATCATGTCTACCTCTATCTGATGATATTCTTATGAAGATCTTGATATGACTTCACCCGACAAACATCGCTATAATATAACTTTTGGTGTTTTATAGACCAGAATTCTAGGATATAAATAATCATTCCTATGTTTTATAATAAACATGATTATATGATTATTTTAAAGTATTCTATCTAATGAATAATATTACTATGTTAGATAAAACAATTTTTCTACAAAAAATACTTAAAACTTTGGAAGTATGAAAGCTATTAAAATATATATGTTAGAATAAATGTATTGGGATTTTCAAAATATGTTTAGAATGTGTTGAAATTTATCCTTTTGAGTCAAAATATTTTTTTTTGTACCGATAAAGGAAAAAAATGATTATCTACAATAGTGATATAAGACAACCCCATCACTTCGCACCCCCATTATGCAACAAAAAACCCACACACATGTGCCACATCACCCTTGAAATTCAAAATTGATTCGAAGTCAGAGAGATTTGATCCCCCTCCCTACACATTCTCAAAAAGAAATGTTACTGCTAGCCTATATGTTTTTACATGTCATTAAATGATAAATTCATATATATATATATATATATGAATATATTTTTTAAAATATATTTATTTTAATATTAATATATTTATATATATATTGATATTAATTTAAATATATTACAATACATATACATAAATACATATATGATTATTATCATATTTATGTGTATATATATTTACATATATTGATATATAAACACTATATATATATATATATTTAAATACATATATATATATATATGTGAATATATATATTCATATATTGACATATTTAATATTATATATATATTTAAATAGATATTTTATATTTATATATGTTTATATATTAATCTTTTTAAATATTTTTTATTAATAAATTTTTCATATTTTATTATATGCTAATATATTTATATTTGATTTATAAAAACACTAAATTATAAAAATTGAGAAAATATCAACACAACCATAATTTTTTTTGAATCCATATAAAAAAAATTACCCTCTTAAATATGCCACAAAATCTATGAAATCATTTAAAATTACGACATATTAACTTAAGGCAGAGATTTGGAGGCCTTTCAGGCATCTTTTAACAAAAAAAATGGATCATTGTGTCTTAATTATTTTATATTTCGTAGATCTATTTTTATGATTTTATTCAAGATCTCACTGAGCCCAAACAAACACCAGGATCAAAAGTTCTAACCTTTTGAAGTCTATGTTTGATTCTTAACTTCTCTTATGATACTAATTAATTGATATTTTATATTATTATTTTTTAAGAACCCATTAATTAATACAAATTATATTTTTTATATGAGTTATTAAAAATATTTAATAAATTATTTTCTAAAAAATATAATATATTTATATAAATAGATATATATTCATACAATAAAATAGATATTTAATAATATATGTGTGTGTGTTTGTGTGTTATTATGTATATTATCTTTTATTTAAGCTAAATATTTCTAACAAAGGGAATCTTTAAAAATGAATATTGATAGCATTGATAAAGGAAGTATTTATTATCTTTGCTATCAAATGTGTGATGTTAAAGGGTATCCTTTTTAAATATTTTTAGTGCTAATAAGGGAATACAATATGGAACCTTTAATAAAAAATTCTTAAAAAACATTGATAATTGTGCCCTCTTTTTACCACTTTTTAAAAGATCTTATAATATACTTCCCATTATGAATTATTTTTAAGAGATAGTTATAAATGGGTGATTTATAAACCCATTTCGATAGTAGCATTCTAATAATGTAGACTGGGATTCCATTGTATGAGGAATCAACCATTGGATAAGTATAATAAGACACTTGAAGATAGAACATGCAAGAGAGAAAATAGGAGGGAAACATACCTCATGTTGTATCAATTAGTTTGAAGTATAATAATATAGACAATGAATAATTATCCTCAAATAAATAAAAGAATGAGTTGACCCAAACTACAGGTAGTTTGGACTAGTTGGGACCACTTTAGTTAGTATCACTTCAATTTTAGGTCATCATGGATGTAGTATGAATGAAATTTATAGAAAATACTCATAGAACATCACTATAGGATGTGTTTTCTATAACGCGAGGTTAGACAAAAGAAATTTGATGATATAAATCAAATATATTTATGTATAAAAAAAAGGAGTGTTTTAAATGAGTTTAATGAGACTTATCAAATGATTATAAAGATATGTCCTATATCTCTAAGTGCAATTCCTTTGGGTTAGGATGTAAGGGGTGATCATATAAAGGAATGAAGTAAAACATCAGTGGATACCATGTGGTTTAGTGAAAAAAATGTGGATTTATTTAGAGAAAATAATGGTGTGAATTGTGATGACGCTTCTTAGAAATCAATTAATGATAATTAGTTTGATTATTCATTTTTTAGTTTCTTGTTTTCTTTAAATGTAAAATTACTCAGAATTTTTAACCAATTTGTATTTGTAACATGAAAATTTGTTCACATTTTATTTTATTATACTATTTTTTATTTTTATAATTCAATATAGTTGATGATACTGAGAAAAATTGTGATATTTTTATGTGGATTTTTTTTACCATATGTGAAGCATTTATTTTTTTCCCACCTAATTTGAGAATTACTTCACCAGTAGTGAAGGACTCCATTTCATTTTGATGGGAGATGTGATGTTTTTGTATAAATTTTACATTAGTCTTTATCTAGAAATTTTATCATCCCATTCCATCACTACTACAAATCAAGTCCTTAATTGTACTAAAATTGTTTTTATTAGTGCTAGAAAAGCACTGACTACTAGGACACAATTAATAGACCTGATCTTTTATCAACTCTTGAGAGCCACTGATAAAGGGGTATTTTATCATCAATAAAAAACACTGGAAAAGGAATCATTTATCAGTTCTTTTAGAAGTAATGATATAGGAACCCATTTATCGGTGAATTTATTTAGTATTGATAAATGACCCCTTTATCTATGCATTTAATAACACTAAAAAAGGGCCATGCTCTAGTGTGCTATAATAGAAAACTGCATCACAAAAAACATCTCCAGAAAGTAATAAAATAAAGTATGAATGTTAGTTTTAAATGAAATAAAATTTACAACACAACTAAAATAAATATACACTATATTATATAAATTTCAATCACTAGTTTATAAAATTACATAATTATGTACAAATTATTGCATATATTAAAAAATGTTAATGTTTCTTTGTCTTTTACCCTTCACAACTACTCATAATATTTCTGAAAAAACCACCCATTCATGAGAAAAAGAACACCCCTTTATTATAAAAAATTTATTATTATTGTAATAATATAAAAAAATTAATTAAACATAATATGTTAATTTTAATATTATCTTTGAGTATACCAAGAACACAAGATATGATATTGAGTTACTGTTGATTCTTATACGTCACACCATATATTGTTCATCTTTAAGCATTATCTCTATGAAAATTTACTAAATAAGTATAATATAAAAATTATAAGGAAATTAATTAAGTATTATTAGATAAAGTGATGGGAAAACAATATTGGATCGTTTTCTTTGTTTTGGTGATGTGATGCATGTTTTAAACCAAAATTAACCTTATATATTGAAAAAATGGACTTGGAGTAACATAAGCTACACCTTCCATGATATTTAGGTTAAGTTGATTCCAACATGTCTCAAATTAATTGAGGATCATTTTAAAAATGTATTAAAATAGACCAAATGTGTTTTCTTGGTATTGAGTATGTTGCTTCTCAATTTTACTAAAATGACATTTTAGAAAAGAAAAACTCACTTTGAGTCATACCAGTCATATTATTTTGATGTGGGACTAATTTACACAAATCAAAAATGACTCGTGAATCAATTTGATAAATTATCAAGACAATATGTGCATGTTTTTTTAGTTTTTAGTGAGTGTCACGTTTTGAACTAAAATGTCATTTTTAAACTAATAAAGAAAACCTTGAGTCATTCTAGGAACATCATGTATCAGATTGAGAAGATAATGATTTCCAAAAATAAAAAATTACATATATATCATTTTATTAAAGTATCAAAAAAATATAAATCTATTTTGTAAGTTTTGAGTTTGTCAATTTTCTTTTTTCCAAAAATTAAAGTCAATTTTAAATAAAAAGACACAGTTGGAGTAATAACTGTGCACCATTCATAGGATTTAGGGGCAAGTGATTCATACAATTCCCAAATTTGTTATGGGGCATTTTTTTAAATTATAAAAACAATAATAATGCATTTTATCTATTTTGAGTACGTCATTAATCTATTTTATTAAAATGTCATTTTAAACTACAAACATGCACTTGGAGTCATACAGGTCACATAGTGTGTTGTTTTGATATTAGACTGATTATTACACGTAAAAAGGACTTATAAATATTTTTTTTAGGTTTTTTGAGATAATAAAAACATGATTTCTTGGTTTTCCTTGAGTAACACTTTTATAACTAAAATGTCAATTTTAAACTAATAACAGACACTTTGAGTCATACCAGGCATATCGTGTATCATATTATGGTGAGAATAATTCTTAAATGTCAAAAATTACTTATGAATAATTTCATTAATGTTTTAAAACAATTCTAATGAGTTTTCTCATTTTTGATTATGCCAGTTGTCATTTTTATTAAAATTAATGTCCATTTTTAATAAAAGGGTGAAATTGGAGTCATATCAGACACACCATGTGTCATATCAAGGTGCATATGACTTCGACACATCCAAAATAAATTATTTATAATTTTAATACATTTTTATAACTATCATAATTCATTTCCTCCGTTTTGAGTACCTCAATTGTCTGTTTTACTAAAATTACATTTGAAAATAAAAACACACACTTTGATCCGTACAAGCCAAATCACGAGTTAGTTTGATAAATAATGGAAATATAAAGAGAGATAACATTAATAAAAAATAATCATGTTATCTCTTTTTTGGATCTTTATAGATAATTGAAAATGAAATATGCCTTCTCAATAGATATGTGAAAAAACTAAATAAGTGTTAAATAATAATGATGACGATGTTAACTTGAAAATTTAGATAAAATGGTCAAAAAATTATATAAATATATGAAAGGATATCATATTTTAATGATGGTTTAATGTATCATATTTCTCATATATTATTTTTAAATATTATATGGAATTAATATGAGACTAGGATTTTTGACGGGGTGCGATTTTGAGGCGCGAAGTGCCTGGAATTAATGCTTGAAATAACTTGAAGATTTTAAACTGTGAACACAAGAAGTTTTCTTGAAAAATGAATATATGTTAAATGGGTGCTCAAATCAGAAATTTGAGGGCACTGTTGCATTCAGAGTAGTGAATTTAATTTAATAGGGGCCTAACATCGACCGACACAAGTCGACTAAAAAAGTTAGTTTTTGGAATATTTACAAAAAATAAAATAACTTAATAATTTATTTTATTTTCAATGTTTCTATAATTCATTGATTATTATTATTATTTTAAATAAGTAGGACCCCAGAGATAGAATCATAACCATAGAAAACTCCATGGAAACCTCTAGATCTTTTGAGAGGATCCAAATTTGGAGGGTTATTGACGAACGTTGACGAATGAAAATGAGTGGATCTTTACGCAATGAGATCAAATCTGAGACAATGGCTACTATAATTTTTCATCAGAAATTATGGTAGTCGTGTTGTTTTTGATTCAGTTCTTCCCCTTTCTTAGATTAAACGACTAGTGTGGATCAATCCACCAATAAATTGATCTGCAGATCTTACGTTCTTCCAGGAGGGTATTATTTTTCGTTTCCTTTTTTTGTTTTGGATCTAGTAATTAATTCATGTTGATTTGAATAGTTTTTTATTTGACTTGTTAAACCTACTAACAAGAGAGAATCGATTTAGTGTTGAACGCAAGAAGAGGTTCTTTCCTCTTTTTGTTTATTGAATTTATTCCCTTCTCACCCCACATTCTTCCCATTCTTCATGGGGTGATGAACAACAGATCATTGCATGCACGTTTCCCAAAATTTTTTTCCCAAACTGGAGATCTAACATCACACCGACTCAATAATAGTTAGAAGACGATGGAGGAAGCCGAATCAACTCAGTTCTAAAGAAATCATTCTTCAACCATTCTTTTCAAGGATGGATTGAGACATGTTTTCGAGGTCGATCACAGGCCCAAAAACAAGGTAGGTGACTTTATAATGATATGGAAACCTCAGCCTTCTAGATTCATGGCGATTGGATCACCTAGACATACACTGGAGGATCGATGGAGGTGCAGAATGAAGAACTATGTTTTCTGGAAAATCCGAGAGAACATGTCATATATTCTGAGTAACAGGCTATGTGGGACTGATTTAGTGGCGGATAGGGTTCCTTGGGGTAGGAATAGATGACTTGACCTATTCTAATAAGAATAGGGCATGTGGGTATTTACACAAGACTCAGTTTGTATCATGTAAGTTAAACAAACATGAGGTGGAGTACACAGCCATGTACTCCACCACACGGCCATAGCAGGTGAGTTGCAAGGGTTATCTCATGTGCCAGTTACATGGGAAAGCACACACAGGTTGAATCCATGTACGGACACACAAATGTGTACAAAAAGTAAACCCTTGTTAAATAGACATGCCATGTGGTCCACCGTACACATTGTGTACTTACCTTTCTACACGACATGTTCCCTATGACTCGGGCCATTACACACAGGTTGTACACGGTGTCACAAGACATGGATTGTGATCCCTTCTACATGGAATTTATATCCCAGAACATGGATTGATCATGTTTCATGCCATTTATTGGAAAATTTTCATTGGGTATAGTTCCAATTTTCCTTGTTCCCCTGAAGGTAAGGTATCATTTCCATCTACAAGAGTATGATCCCTTCAGTAGGACTTTGTAAGATAGAGTTAGGTAACCCTTTTAGGGGCATGGAGTGAGATCCCCTATCAATTATTTAACATAGGCAGAGTCATGTTTTAATGTGACTAATCTTACAGAATGCTGATCCTCTACTTAGTAGGTGAATCCGGATGAGTTGTGGTATCCTCCAAGTCCCTGGTAGTGATCCTCATCAATGTATCCTGATCTTTCCCTACATAGGAGTGAGTTATCATGGAATGATTGTATCTGTCTTTCTTGGCTTTTCTCGATGAATGTTACTTATTAGATGGAAATCATCAAAGCTATCAGACTCATGGAGTTAGTTACCCTCGATGATTGCTTTGTGGATCCTTCGAACTGAATCCCTAGTGAGGGTATATAGTTGTGTGACCTGTCTCTAAACCACGCATCTGGGTTTGGAGTATATCTTCATTGTGTTTATCATTCATCATGTTTAGTATACATTTACTACATATATCTAACTATACCTTTACTTTGTGTATTTTATTTTTGTTTTTTGTTGTCCTCTTCTTGAGTGTTGTTATACTCACCACTACATGGGATTTTCCCGCACCTTTCATGTCTTCTGCGGACAAGTGCCCTTTTGATAGAGTCCAGGGTGGACCAAGACCAAACCGAGCTTTCTGAGTTCTCTATAGGCCAAGGTGTTCCTATAACTATGAGAATCATTCCCAGCACATCTTTGTGTATACATGTTGGACTTTATAATATTAAGACTCCTATTTTTTGTGGGATTGTATTTTGGCCCATTTTACCTTACGTACTTTTCTTTCTGCCATAATCTATTGGTTGGGTTTAGTTGTATCCATTCATTTTGGTTCCTTACTGGTCATTAAATTTTAGAATTTCTGTCCTTGGAGATGTGTGCATGCATACATGTACTTATAAATCACCTCCCAAATTAGTGATATCCCAACTCGGTGCTTGTTACCAACCCCTGGCCTATTGGAGGTAGTCTTGGGGAGTCGTAGTACGAACCCCAGTGGGATGCATCTTGAAAGAGTTGTATCAGAGCTGGTCGGTTCTACATTAGGACCTAGATTCTATGATATTGGTTTCAGGATACTGTGTTAAGTATTTTGAGACCACCTTTCAGGATAGGGACTCCAGTTTTGGAACACGCAACCGACGTATCCATACACCAGGACTATGATAACCTACCTTTTGACATGGTACATAAGAGAACTAGTTACAGGGAAATAAAATAATGGTACATGCATCATATTGGAATGGGTTGTGTTTTTTACTATTCTTTTTGTTAGCAATATATATATACTCATTGACCATGATACATCTTGTTTTTTATAGGATGCCTCCATGATGCAAACCCACCAGGATTCAGCAACTTGATCACGATGATGGCCCCATCAGTGATAAAGCCTCAATAGAGGGACCGGTTCCCCATGAATTACCTATAGGTGGTGCTCCTGTTATACAACCACCAGTGATTTAGCACATGGTACCTATAATACTGATAGACGAGGTACATAGGATGAGCATACTCCATGAGTTTTAGAGACCAAGACCCCTCAGATTTCTAAGTCATCCTGACCCTCCGGCGACTGAAGACTGTCTTGAGGTGGTGACCAGAGTTTCCTATCTAGTGAGGAAACCAACAGAACAGATAGAAATCCTAGGAGCGAGCCTTATTCAGGGTTTAGTAGGAAAATAGTGGAGTCTGACCTCATAAACCCACCAAGAGTAGACTCTTTCATGGATAGAGATCGAGCGAATATTTAGAGAATAGTTCTATCCAGTTGCACTGAGAGATGTGTGTATCCATGAGCCTATTCAGCTCTAATAGAAAGGTTTTTTAGTGGAAAACTATTCTTCAAGTTTCACCAACCTCTCTAGGCACTCAATGGATATGTTCAAGGATCAGTAATTCAGATCTCAGACATTTGAGGGAGGTTTACTATGGGTAATCCGAGCTAGTGTTGTGCCTCTAAGAATATCGACTTATGATGGAGTGGTCGAGCAAGACTTGGTGATCGGTAGCTTGTTGGAGGAGTATAGATTTATTATGAAAATTAGAAGTATGAAGACATGTGCAGAGACGTCGAGAGAATAGAGCTGACGTCAGGTATATGGATCATGATGTGGGATACGCCATAGGATGACCCAGGATAGGGGATCGATAGTCCAAGGATCTTATATAGGAACTATTCTCCCTAGAGAGAGGTGATTATACTCATGTGAATTTAAGGGATATTTCTCTAGAGACTATCCAACCCATCAAGCTGCTGGCAGAGAGGTGGTGGATGGACCACCGAGGTAGAGGCAATGTGTGGAGTAGACAAACCCGCCAGGCGGCAGACCTAGAAGAGAAGTAGGGATAGATGCAAGTGGTGGTATATTCTTTAATCTACTCACACCACCACCCCTTTAGGTTCACACATGGCTTAGGGGGTGTGGGATAGGGGTAGGGACCACTGCATGAGGTTGAGGAATACGACCCAGATACTATTGGGATGATCCAAGGTACGATCTATGTCTTTTTGTCCTTAGTTTTCATACATTTATACACTGGTGCTAGTCATTCCTTCCTCACACCATGTCTTGTGTGAAACCTTGAGATTCTGGTAGATCCATTGACACAACCCTTACTCTTGGAGACACCTACAGATGGAGACCTGATGATCACACAACTTTGTAGACAAGGTTCACCGACCCTTGTAGGTGAGAGTTTCGGTTGGAACCTCTTGGTGGCAGCGTCAAATCCTTTTGACATCATTATCGATATAGATTTTTTATCTTCAGTCTATGACCAGATTAAATGATTTAGGAAAAGAGTGTGGGGTGTCCGCAGTGATGAGATGAGGTTTTCCTTTATTGGTGAAAAGGAGACCCAGGAAACACATGATGTGATCCTCTATAGGAGGTTGTGGCTGATCACTAATGATTTTCCTAGCCTAACCCTCAGAGAAGTAGATGATGTGAGCTTCTAGTTCCATTTAGTCCTGGTGGATTATGAGTATGCCTTTCCCAATGATGTTCCAGGACTACCTCCCCACCATGATATTGAATTCTTCATCAACTTACACCACAGGACAACACTGATATCCTCACCGACATATTGAATGGATCCAATAGAGATTCACATGATCATAGGGTGTAGTTAGAGGATTTATATGGTAAGGGCATTGTATGACCTAGTGTTTCACCCTGGGCATCCCCAGTTTTGTTTTCCCAAAAAGACTATGGGAGTTTGAGGTTAGGTGTGCATTACTAGTGCCTGAACCAGGTGATGGTGAAGAACAAGTATCAATTGTAGAGGATTAAAGGCCTTTTTGTTCAGTTGATAGGGTCTCGTTGGTTCTCAAAGGTTGACATCAGATCAGGTTGTCACTAACATCGAGTAATGGAGGAGTATATACCAAAGATGGATTTCAGATGCTGTTATGGTCACTACGAGTAGTTGGTGATACTATTTGGCAAGATGAACACCCCTGCAATGTTCATGGGAATTACAAACTAGATATTCCAGCCATACATAGACTAGATCATCGTATTCTTCATCAATGACATTCTTTTGTATTCAACATTAGAGGAGGAGAACACACGACCCCTACAAAGGGTTCTAGATGTACTACGAGAGAACAAGCTTCATGGGATGCCCTCGAAGTGACATTTCTAGATATATGAAGTCCACTTTATAGGAAATTTTATCTCAGTGGATGGAGTAGTAGTGGAACCATCCAAGGTCAAGGAAATATTAGAATGGGAGCCACCTTGGTGTGTGATGGAGGTGCATAGCTTCCTTGGGTTGGTAGGATGTTACCGGAGACTCATTCCTAGTTTCTCTCAGACATCCGCACCAACGATATCCTTGACCAGAAAGGGGTAACCATTCATGTGGATGGAGAAGTACCAGTAATATTTTGAGTAGTCGAGATAGGGTTTGATGAGCACACCAATCTTGAGATTTCTAGAAGAGAGTGTCGAGTACATTGTATTCTGTGATGCATCAGGGACCGATCATGGATGTGTACTAATGTAGAGATAGGAAATGATTTCTTAGGGTTCACAGAAGATTAGGCCACATGAGAAGAACTATGTGACCCATGATCTCAAGTTGGAAGCAGTAGAATTCACTTTGATGATGTGGCAACACTACCTTATTGGCTTAGAGTTTATCATCTACTCATACCACATGAGCCTCAAATACATCTTCTCATAGAATGATCTAAATATGAGGAAGAGGCGATGGATAGGGATTCTTCCAGGGCTACGATTTTGAGATCATCTATACTCATTGGAAGGGAAACAATGTAGAAGATGCTCTTAGCTGAAGATCATGCTCGCAGCTGCTGAGCATGGTGACATAGTAGTTGACCTCATTACAGTTATCCTTCGTGGACAGAGATGATGTATCTTACCTTTAATTGATGGTTGTCACCCCTACACTCTTACAATGAGTTAGGGAGGCACAACATGGTAATATCATATGTGTGGTTTTATATGCCCATTTACCCATAGGACATGCTCTTGGTAAATATTTTCATGGTGGGGAGAACATTATTCTTTTTAATAAAGGCACAGTCATGCTGGTGGAGTTGTGGGAGGAGGTTCTGAGGGTTTTTTACACATCCCCGTTGGAAGTACATTATGGTGTGGTGAAAACATACCAATACCTATGGCGTCAGTTATGGTGGACATGTACTAAGAAGATAGTAATAGAGTTCATTTATCAATGCCTTACATTCCAGTAGGTGAAGGCTGAGAACCAGGTCTATGGAGGGTTAGATCCCCTGGATGTTCTAGAGTGGAAGTGGTATGTAATATTGATGGAATTTGTGATTGGCTGACCAAGAACATCCAAGGGACATGATCTTATATGGGTAATCATTGACCTACTCAACAAATTGGCCCACTTCCTTGCTATTAGAGAGCAATGTTCTGAAGATATCTTGGGAATCCTCTATGTGCAGGAGATAGTTCAGCTCCATGGTGTCTCTTTGACGATTGTCTCAAACTGAGATGCCTGCTTCACAACCCAGTTCTGTTAGGGACTATAGGAGGTATTTGGGACTCAACAACACTTGAGCACAACATTCCATCCCCAAAAAGTTGGTCAAATAGAGAGAACCATTTAGGTTTTGGAGGATATTTTATGATCTTATATCTTGGACTTTGGTTATAGTAGGGAAGAACACCTACCACTGGGGGAGTTCGTGTACAACCTCAACTACCACTACACCATCGGTATGGAATCGTTCAAGGCTTTATATGGGAGAACCTGCCTGTCACCACTTTTCTGGACTGACCCTAGAAAGTCAGTAGTCATGGGTCCAGAGATAGTTCAAGGAACCACCGAGAAGGTGAAGATCATGTAAGAGTGGATAAAGGCTACATAGAGCTGGAAAAAGTCTTATGCTAGTAAGCTACAAAGTCCAATGGATTTTGAGTAGTGATACCATGTATTACTTCGTGTCTCACCTCAACAAGGGTTATGGAGATTTGTCCAGGGCAGCAAGCTATATCCAAGGTTAATCAGACCATTCCATATACTGCACAAAGTTAGTGACGTGGCATACTGCTTACCTCTTCCACTGCAGTTGGACCGGGTACATGATGTATTCCACGTGCCATAGGCGAGGAGGTACGTGTATGACCCTTCACACATCATTGACCTGGGTGATATGAACATCGAGGATGGGGAAATCTTTGATGAGTATCCAATAGACATCAAGGGTCGTCTGAAAATTATTCTTATTGGGTG
Source organism: Viscum album (assembly GCA_963277665.1). NCBI lineage: Eukaryota > Viridiplantae > Streptophyta > Magnoliopsida > Santalales > Viscaceae > Viscum > Viscum album. The sequence continues at coordinate 1,234,420,866 of OY728128.1, forward strand.
ATTGATTCCCTTAGTGTGTGTCTGATAGAAGCATGGGAACCTTTAGGAGAGATTGTGGGAGTGGGATGCTCAGATCCGTGCACAATACCCACATCTTTTTGAATATCCCTTGTTTTGATTTTTTATGGGAAGAAAAGCCCAACGGGGGAGAAAATGTAATGTTTCAGATTTTCTATTTATTATTTTTTAATATTATATGGAATTAATATAAGACCAGGGTTTTCAACAGCATGTGATTCCAAGGGTAGGAGTTCCTGGAATAAATGTTTGAATTAAATTTAAGATTTTAAAAAGCGCACCTGAGCAGTTTTCTTGAAAAAGTGTAATAACATTTAAATGGGTACCCAGATAAGAAATGTGAGGGCACTGTTTCATTTAGAGTAGCGACTTTACCTTAGGTGGGTCCTAACATCTATTGGCATGGGTCAACTAAAAAAATATTTTTTGGAATTTTTAAGGAAAATAAAATAAATTAATAATTTATTTTATTTTAAATGTTTCCCTATTGCAGCATTTTTTATTTTCCTCTTAAATACACAAAATCCCAGGTCTAGAATAATAAACATGGAAAACTCCCTATAACCCTCTAGAGTGTTGGAGAGGGGCCAAATTTGGAGGATTCTTGACAAACACCGACCCGTAGATCACTGTGTAGCGAGATCGAATCCCATATGACATCTAGTATTCCTCTTTATCGATGATTGAGGTAGGGGTTTTTTCCGATTAAGTTCTTTTTTATTTTTGAATTAAACAATGAACTTAGGTCAATCCACCAATTGATTGCTCAACGTTTCATATGTTCTAGGTAGGTTTGTTCCACTTTCATTTTATTGAATTTTTACCTTCTCGCCCCGCGTTCTTCATGATCTTTGTGGGGTGACAATTAATGGACCGTTTCATATTTGTTTCTCAACAAAAAGATCCGAAATTAGACATACAACATCATGACATGGTTTCAGAAGAAATTTGTATTCGATTGTTCTTTCAGACGGGTGGATCAAGACTTGGTTTCAGGGCCAATTAGAGGCCTGAAAATAATAGAGACGACTTCAGGATGATGGGGAAACCTCAACCGTCCAGTTTCATGGTGACCAGATCACCAAAATAGTTATCGGACGATCATCAGAGTCATTGAATGAAAAATTTTGTTTTCAGGAAAATCCTGAAGAACAGAGTGTGTATTCCTAATAACACGCCATGTGGGACCAACTCAACAACGGTTAGGGTTATGTGGGTCCAGAAGACATGAAACGACATGTTCTACGAAGAACACGATGTTTGGGTCCTTATGTGGGACTCGACTTATATTTTAGACGATACACAGACGCGAGGTGGAGTACACTGCAGTGTACCCCACCACACAACCAGACCCGGAAGACCGCACAAGTTACCCTGTTTACCTTTTAAATGGGTTGTCACACACAAGTTGAAGATGTGTACGAGCACTTGACAACATACACATAGCAGACCATAGTTTCTCAGACATGTTGATTGGTCTACCCTACATGTCGTGTACTCAACATTCAACATGGAATGTTCCCTCTAAATCTAGCCATTACACATGGGAAGAACCCAGAGTCACGAGACATAGCGTCTGACCCCTTCTACATGCCATGTATATCTAGGAACAAGACTTGATCATATTTTCCACTATTACATGGGCATGTTTTTTTGGGTTAGTTACACATTTTCTTATTCCATTGTTTGTCATGTATCATTTATATCCAAAGGAGTACAATCCCTTCAATATGAATTTATGAGATAGAGTCAGGTATACCTAAGAATGGCCCAGATCAATATTCTCTATCCATTCATGACCCTAGGTAGATTCATGTATCAACGTAACTAATTTTGCAGGGCATGAATCCCCTATATTATAGGTGAATCCGGATGAGTTATAATATCCACCAAGGCCCTAGTAGTGATCCTCATCTATGTATCATGATCTTCCCCCACTCAAGAGTGTGTTCTCCTAGAATGAGTGTATCTATATATCATATCTTTTCCTGAAGAAAGGTACTTCTTGTATTGAAATCATTATAACTATTGGACTCATGGACTAATTTCTCCCAGACGAGTGCTTCGTGAAACCTTAGAACTGAATCACTAGAGAGGATATGTAGTTGTGTGGCTTCATTATAGACCAATGGTCTAGGTTTTAAGTATATTTAGATGGTTCTTAACTTACTATATGTTCAGTAGACATATACTGCATAGATATGACAATAACTTTACATTGTGAATTTGCTTTTTAGTTTTCTGGGTCCTCTACTAAGTATTATAATACTCACCCCTACACGGGATTTTCCTGCACATGTCGTGTCTTATACAGGTGAGAACCCTTTTGATGGAGTCCAGAGCAGACCAGGATCAGACCAAACTTTCTGAGTTCCCTAAGGATGTGGTTTTCCTACGGCTATGTTCAGCAGTACCAGTGCCTATTTGTGATTAAATGTTGGACTTTGTAGTTTCCATGCTCTTGTTTTTGTGGGATTTTGTTATGGACCACTTTATCTACCTTACTTTACTTTCTATCGTACTCTATTTGTTGGGTTTAGTTGTATGAATACATTTTTTTCCTTATTGGTTTTTACATTTTACCATTTTCGGGCTTAAAGATGTGTGTATGTGTACAGGTACATATGAAATGCCTCCCATGTTTGTGATATTCCTACATGGTTCTAGTCACTACCCTCTAGCCTATTGGAGGAGGGCATGGGGAGTCGCGGCATGAGCCCCACTAAGATGAGTCATGACAGATTTTTTCATATAACCTTAACACATTCTTTGTTTTTATTATCCTAGTTGAATCCTTTATGTAAAATATCTCAGGAGCAAGAGCAACTTTGAACAAACCAACCCAACTAGAAAAAAAGAATCCACCTATTTAAGATAACGATTAGTTTGTGTGTAATACTAAAAATTAATAAATTAAAAATAATTATGAAACAATAAATTAATTATATATATACTAATTTTAATATGAAAACACAAATATTTCCATTGTGTTTGAGAAGAGTCAAAATTACTTCTCTTCCTGTAAAGGAAATATAAGGAACTTAAATGAAAGTGATTAATTGAAACATTGCACGAGTGAAAAGGTTTTTATAGAGAAGAATATTTTTGAAATTTTAGTGAAAATGGAATGAAATATAGACATAAATATTCTAAAATAAAACTAATTTTCAAGGAATTATGATAATTAAACCAATATTTCATAATATAATATTTTGATAAAATAGAGATTGTATATCATAACATTCACATTGCAACTTCACAAAGTGTAAAGACCTAGAAATTTCAAGGGAATTTTTTTTGTAAATTATTAGGAATTTTACGAGTACACAGTTTCTAATGGGGCCTGATTCTGAGGCCCAATGTCCCCAGAATCATTTTCTGATGTTTTGTTTAGGTACATTCAGTGAACGTTCAAGCAGGATTTTATAACTTCTGAACTGGTGATCGAAATCAAAATCTAAGGGCACTAATGAACTTTCAACGCCGGTATTAACCTAAGGGTCCCTTTACCGTAGTTGTATTTTATCGAGAGGAGAAGTTAATTTTTTGGGGTTTATTTTTAAAAATAAATAAAATATTAGTTAGATATTTTTATTTGGTTGGTGGTTATAATCTCCAAAATGATGTTGGAGGTGGGGCCCACACCCCACATAACCATCCATGAAAGGATTTAGTGTGTTGTGGCTCACATAAACCCAAACCCTTTCACCTCCCCTCAACTCCCTTAAACTCCCCATTAACTCCTCTTTGTTAATGTGAACTCTCCAACTCCCTTTTCTCTTAATTATTCCAACACCCTCAAACTTAATTGTCTTGCATGCAATTAATTATTTGGCTCAAACTTTTGAATTATTTTAAAAATTCAAGTTAGGGATAAAATAATAGCCTAAGCTATTATTTTTGGGTTGGCCTTTGTTGTGTTGGGGTGCATTGGATATTAGAGGGGACTTTCTTTCAACGAAGAACACCTTTCCTCAACGAAGAACTTCCCCAAAAAAGAACATGAAGAACTTATTCCACATCCCTTCCTCTTCGGACACACCCTGATGTCAATGAGTCTATGTTTTTTTCCAATTATCTTTCCACGGACAATGACTCTTCCTCTAATGTTGACGGGACGACACCGTTCTCCGCGACGTCATCTTCCGTGATGCCTGACTACTGCAACACTCGTCTTCCGCTGCTCATCGACGTCCGATGTAATTTACGAGGTAGGGCATTTGTATAATATAAATTGAATAAATTATACCTTCATTCTTGTTGAATTAAAGTGTTCTTATATGGAAATTTGTTACCACCTAACGTCGAGTGCACGAGCCGAATGAACATGGACCGATGACCCTCTATTGTTTTTTGTTTTTTTTTGCAATGGATATGATGTTGGAAGTGGTGGTGGTGACCGGAGTTGGTGATGATCGGGGGCGTCGATGACCGAAGGCAGCGGCGGCAATGTCGGCCGTACGCCGACCCGAAGAGGACCACGACACCGGGTTCCGCGCGGAAAGGATACCGCGGCCCACAACCGCAGGCTTCTCGACCGAAGAAGAACATGCCAGCTAAAGCTGGCAGTACTGGAAGAACCGAGGTGCCTCTCGGTGCCGTGCTGCGGAGGAACCGCGGCCCGTGCTCCGCGGGCCGCTTCGACGGGCGAACTGGCTGGCCGCCTGCCGGCCGGGTTGAAGGAGGCCGTAGCACTCGAAGTGGCCGTGTGGGAGAATAGTGGCCTGCGTTTGTGGGTCGCTCACGCCGGGATGAATGGCCGGGCAGGAGAGGCGGCGCCACCCGGTGCCGCCGTTGCAAAGAAACGGGCCCCACCACTTCACTCGACCAACTGGCTGAGCTGCGGCCTGCCGCCAGGCCGAGTCAGGACGACCCCCCTAGTTGGGTCGGACCCGCCAAGCCCTGACGTGCCGACCCGCCAGCCCACCGGGATTGACGCGTCAGACCTGTTTCACTAAAACGTGTATAACTTAATGACCGTGCATCCGAATGATGTGCTGTCTGTGAAACTAGGATCCTCGTGATGAGAAAAACCTTTTTTGATACTCTAAGTGAGTTTTGGAAAACTTTGGAAAATGACCTGGTTTGGAATGAGCGTAATTCCAACCGGGCCCCTAGAACGGAAAATCCAATAACTCTCAAACCGGGCGTCCGATAGACACGTCGTCTATCATGTTGAGTTCCTTTTGATGAGACGGAACTTCAAGATACATCAACTCTAGACTTTGTGAAATTTTATCTATCGACTCCCTTTAATCGAGGAGCGAACCCTCCGGGAATCGTGTGTACTATATCCGGGAATCCTAGATTTGTCTGCGACTACGTTGACTAAGGTACTGAAATCCTCCATGGGTTCGACATCGACGACTACCATACTAGAATATTTAGTTGATTTGACAATGATGACTACCATACTAGAATCCTATGTGGGTTCAATGACGATGAATACTGTTCTTGTGTCCTGTGTGGATCAGGCTGTTTTGACCTCTGTACTTGTATCCAATGTGGGTCGGACAGAGTAGCTGGTCTTGTATCCTATGTGGGTCCGACAACTTAGCTAGTCTTGTATCCTGTGTGGGTCTGACAACTTAGATGAATCAGTGACTACATCAGATCATCTCTATCGATATGCAAATGATCTATACCTGTGTGAGTTGAGTCTTGACTCTCAATCATTATCATCGATGTGATTGAGTTTACTTCTTGTGTGGACTGGGTTGTGCTTCGGCTAGAGAGTTGGAGCCAATCTAAGATTGATAAATTAGGTATACGTATGAGCATATACCTAGGTAGGGTTGGTTGTTACTTCGTGGTTGTATCTTTCCTTTTGTGTTTTATCCTTTGTAGATTCTGGGAGTCCTTCACGGGTCTTGGGGTCCCTACTTATTATCGTTATACTCACCCCAGCATGGGCTATGCCCGCACTTTGTTGTGTTGGATGCAGACGATGGACAACATTGATGCAGGCCAAGAGTGAGGTAGGACCGGATGGTACCCGGAGGTGGACCACACGACGAGATGACACTCGGAGAAGACCGGTAGACGTGGAGTGATGAGGTGGACTAATGTACCTACCCTTCCGGTTGGATACTCGGCGGACATTCCAGGAGCTTCCCTTTTTTGCTGTTGTCCCTTTCTCAAATGTACTTTCTTTCCGTTGTACATGTACTTTACTATTGGGCTTGTATTTCCGGCCCCTTTACTTTCAGCACAACTTTTTGTATATAGTTTTCACTTAGTTCATTGCTTCCAGCTTACTTTGTTTTGATTGTGTGTTACTACATTAATGGTAATGCCTTCCCAGCATAGAGATTTACGCCTTTGTTGCTAGTCGCCAGCACCTGGCCTATGGAAGGCATGTTTGGGTTAGTCACGGCACATGCCCTGAGGATGGTTCGTGATGAATTGGTATCAGAGGAGTTGGATCTACCATAGAACTCAGTACTCTGATCATTATTTTCTCTGAATCAATAGTGTTAAGAGTATTGAGTGTGGTTTTCAGTCCAAGGAGTCTAGTGTTTCTATGGAGGCTGACGTATCCATACACCAGGACCCTGACCTCGGATATCTGACTCAGTGCTGAAAAACACTGATTGCGTGTGCGTTTTCTTAGAAAAGTTTTCTTTGTGATTACTTTGTGTCAGCTCACCAGGTATTTTGTTTGACCATGGTGCACCTTTTTCTTTTTAGGATGGCCCCACGAAGGTACCATGCTATAATTTTGAGTTATGTACGAGATGGTAGCCCACCGAGCAATGACGCCTTAGTGTAGGGCCCCATCACAGCGGATGCACCAACGGTACCACTACCTGCTGGGCCTCCGATGCCACCAGCCCCAACCTCAGAGAGTTCTCACCACCCGAGTGTGTTACAAAACTTCTAGCGACATAGGTCGCCTAGGTTCTCATGAGGGACGGACCCACAGGAAGCTGAGGATTGGCTAGAGGCTGTCGTCCAAGTTTTTAGATTAGTAGGGACACCAGCTAACCTTATGGTGATCCTTGCCGTGAGTCTCCTGCACGCAGCAGCAGGTAGATGGTGGATCCAGATACTCCAGCGGCATGATGAGGCATCTTTAATCTAGATAGACTTAGTGCATCTCTTCTGATCAGAGTTTGTTCCAGCCACCCTTCATACTGTGCGGATTCAGGAGTTACTTCATCTGTAGTAGGGGAGCATGACTGTAGCTCAATACTCAGCGAGGTACATTGACCTATCATTCTACTCCACGTATTTGGTACGAGACACATTCTACAGGGCCTGGACCTTTGATAAGGGACTCTGTCATGAGATCACGGCTTCGACAATTCCCCTCAGCATCCCGATGTAGGTGGGGGTGCTGGAGAGAGCCCTTCTAGTGGAGAGTTTTCTCGCTGAGCAGTCACCAGCGGCAAGACCCACCACAGTGCGACTCGTAGATGAGTCTTCGACTGCGTTGTAGTAGACAGTTGATGCAAAGGTCCAAGAAGACAAGGCCATCCGGTGGGTGACCATAGGATACATGTTTGATTATGTTGGGCACACGAAACAGAGCTAGCCTTATGAGGAGCAGGCAGTACTATGCCTGTGGCAGGCAGGTACACATGGCTCGTGACTGCCTGAAACGCAATGCAGATGAGCAGAAGATAGTAGAGGGACCTCCCAGGTAGAGGCAGATGTTCGACCATGGTGGTCCGTCAGTAGCATGTGGACGTGGTAGAGGAGCTGGCCGAGTAGCGGGTAGTGGATGGCGTTTTGAGGCTCTACCACCACCATCACCAAGAGGTCCACCCTGACCTCAAGGAGCTGGCGGACAGAGGCAGGATCATCTCTAGGCAGTCATGGTCTACATCCATGGTACACCTGAGATGATTCTAGGTACTATCTATGTCTACTCCACCCTCTATATAGTACTTATAGACACAGGTGCGAGTCATTATTTTGTTACCGCTTCCCTTGTCCGGAGCTCATAGATTCAGATAGAGCTGTTGGATAAATACTTATGGTTGGAGACTCATACGGGAGTAGACTCGATGATTACGCATTGGTGCCGCTAGTGTGAGATTACTCTATGAGGAAAGTGCTTTGGCTAGGAACTTCTTATAGCGGTGTCAAAGTCTTACGATGTCATCTTGGGTATGGACTGGTTATCCATATTTCATGTTCAGATTGACTGTATTAGGTGCAAAGTGTGGTGTGTTCGCATGGATGGGACCAGGTTTACCTTCACCGGTGAGAAGGGAGACTTTGTAGAGAAGTATGGACTTACGCAGATGAGAGGGTAGCCGATCACACATTAGTTGGCTATTCTCATCCTCTGAGCGGTTGATGTGCGGAGTCTAAGTTTTCCTGTTGTGGTGGATCAGTACGCGGATGTTTTTCTTGACGACTTTCCAGGACTACCTCCTCACAGAGAAGTAGACTTCTACAGAGACCTGTACCCCAGGACAACACAGATATCTACTCCAGTATATCGGATGACCCCCACTGAGCTTCGTGAGCTATGAGTATAGCTGGAGGACTTGCAGGGGAAGGGATTCATCTGACCTAGTGTTTCACCCTGGGATTCTCTAATTTTGTTCGCCAAGAATGCAGATGGGAGCTTACGACTGTGTGTCGACTACCATCGCCTGAATCATGTGACCGTGAAGAACAAGTACCCACTTTCAAGGATTGACGACCTCTTTGATCAAATAAAGGGAGCACGATGGTTCTCAAAGATATACCTCAGGTCATGCAATCACGAGCTCAGAGTCAGAGATGAGGATGTGCAGAAGACGAACTTCAGGTGTTGGTATGGCCACTACGAGTTCTTGGTTATTCCCTTCGGCATAACAAATGTTGCAGCAATGTTCATGAGTCTCATGAAAAGGATCTTTATGCTTTAACACGATTGATTTGTGATAGTCTTCATTGACAACATACTGATTTAGTCAACTATTGATAAGGAGCATGCCTACCATTTTCATGTAGTACTAGACACACTCCGAGAACTCCAGCTTAATGGTAAGCTCTCGAAGTGCTAGTCCTGGATTCGAGAGGTCCACTTCCTAGGATACGTCATATTGGAGGCTGGAGTTGCAGTGGATCCAGTAAAGATCAAGGCAGTACTTGCTTGGGTCCACCCAGGAGTGTGATGGAGGTTTAGAGTTTTCGAGGTCTGGATGGGTACTATCAGAGATTTTTTCCAGACTTTTACAGAGTTGCAACACCACTTTTAGGTTTGAGGAAGAAGGGGAAACCCTTCATGTGGTTAGAGAGATTCCATAAGTTCTTTTAGGAGCTGAGGCAGAGATTTTTCAGTGCGCCCAACTTGAGGCTACCAGAGGAGGTCTTAGGGTACGTAGTTTACTGCGACGCATCAAGGACCGGAATTGGGTGTGTCCTGATGCAGTAGTGAGCACTGATTGCATATGGTTCATGACGGGTGAGACAGCTCGAGCCGAACTACGCTACCCATGACCTGGAGTTAGCAGCCTTTGTCTTTGCCTTGAATATATGGTGACATTATCAAATGGGAAAGCATTTTACAGTTTACTCTGAAAAGCATAGTCTCAGGTACATATTCTCACAGAAGGACTTGAATCTGAGACATCGGCGATGGATCATGTTCCTCCAGGACTATGACATCGAGATATTCTATAATCCATGGTAGGGGAATGTTGTAGTAGATTCTCTTAGCAAGAGATCGAGCATCCAACAACTAGGAGAGACGACAAAGCAACTGACCGCATTGCAGATATCCTTTTGTGGATAGAGATAGAGCATCCTTTTTGTAGTCTCTCACAGTCACTCCTCCACTTCTTTAGTGATTCAGAGAGGCGCAACGTCGGGACGTTGACTGTGAGAAACAACGTGATCAGATATCCTTAGGAAAGGCACCTGATAGATTTTCTGAAGGTGGGAAACATGTCTTCCTCTTTAGAGGATGTACCATGGTACGAATTGCACTAAAGGAGGAGGTGTTGAATGAGTTCCACATTTCCCCTCTAGCGGTACATCAAGGAGTTGTGAAGATGTATCAGGACCTCAGATGACAACACTGGTGGCTAGGTATGAAGAAAGTTGTAGCAGAGTTTATATCACGGTGCCTCACTTATCAGCAAGTGAAGGCAGAGCACCAGGTACCGGTGGGCTTGGTACAACTCTTAGAGGTTCCAGAGTGGAAGTGGGACTGGATATACATGGATTTCATGATGGGGCTTCCACGCAAATCCAGGATTGACGACTTTATCTGGGTGATTGTTGAACGACTCACCATGTTTTCCCACTTCATACCGATTAGAGAGAAGGGCTCAATAGAGAGCATGGGACGCCTCTAAGTTCAGTAGATCATACAACATCATGGTGTACCATTAACTATTTTCTCCGATCGAGATGATCATTTCACTTCCTGGTTATGGAAGGGGTTACAGGAGGGTTTTGGCACACATCTTTACTTCAGCACAACCTTCTATCCTCAGACGGATGGTCAGACAGAGAGGACCATTCAGACTCTCGAGGACATGCTCTGTGCTTGTTTCCTTGACATTGGTTGCTGTTGGGAGGATCACTTAACCTTGGTGGAGTTTGCATACAACAACAGCTACCACTACACCATTGGGATGGTACCATACGAGGAACTGTACGACTGACCTTGAAGATCACCACTATGCTGGACTGACCCAGGGAGTTTGTACTTGTAGTACTGGAGATGGTGCATGCTACGACGGAGAAGGTGCAGATCATCCAGGAGTGGATGAAGAATGCACATAGCAGACAGAAGTCCTATGCTGATAACATATAGAGACCACTGGAGTTCAAGGATGGCGACCACATTAGCTTACGAGTGTCACCTCGACGAGGTCTATGGAGATTTGGACTAGGCGGCATGTTATCTTCACGTTTCATCAGACAGTTCCAGGTCCTCAACAAATTAGGTGAGGTCGCTTACCGCCTGGCCCTTCCACCTTAGTTGCATCGGGTGCACGACGTCTTCCACATATCTCAGTTGAGGAGATACGTGCACGATCCATCCCACATAATTGACCACGAGGAGACGGACATCGACAACGTGGCAACATTCACAGAGGTCCCAGTAGATATCGAGGATCAACAGGAGTGGGTCCTATGTGGATGATCGATTCCTATGGTGAGAACTTGCTGGCAGTACGGGAACCTCCAAGAGAGCACAAGGGAGTGGGAGGATGAGATGGGTGCTCAGTATCCCCATTTTTTTCCTAGTGTGAGTTATAGCTTTACGAGGATGTAAATCCATGAGGTGGGGGTAATGTAAAGACCCGGAAATTTCAAGTAATTTTTTTTCTTAAATTCATTGGAATATTACGAGTCTCAGTCTTTGACGGTGCCTGATTCCGAGGCCCGGTGTAACAAAAATCATTTTCTTATGTTTTGTTTAGGTACGTTCAGTGAACCTACGAGTGGGATTTTCTAACTTCTTAATTGGTTCTCGGGATCAAAATCTAAGGGCACCGATGAAATCACAATACTAGTATTCACCTAAGGGAACCCTTACCATAGTTGTGTTTTATTAGGAAGAGAATTTAATTTTTTTGGGGTTTATTTTTAAAAAGAAATAAAAATATTAGATAGATATTTTTATTTGGTGTGTGGTTATAATCTCCAAAAGGAAGTTGGATATGGGGCCCACACCCCACATAAGCACCCATGAGAAGATTTATTGTGGTGGGGAACACACGAACCCAAACCCTTTCACCTCCCCTTAACTCCCTTAAACTCCCCGTTGACTCCCCTCTTTTAATGTGAACTCTCCACCTCCCTTTTCTCTTAATTATGCCAACACCCTCAAAATTAATTTTCTAGCATGAAATTAATTATTTGGCTCAACCTTTTGAATTATTTTGAATATTCATGTTAAGGATAAATAAATATCCTATGCTATCATTTCTGGGTTGGATTTTGTTGTGCTGGGGAGCTTTGGAAATTAGAGGGGACTTTCTTCCAATGAAGAACACTGTTCATCAATGAAGAACATCCCCGACGAAGAACACAAATAACTTCTTCCACGACGCTTCCTCTTCGGGCGCACCCTGACATCAACGAGTCTACATCGTCTTTGAATTATATTTCTGTGGAAAATGTCTCTTCCTCCAACGTTGACGGGACAACACCGTTCTCCACGACGCCATCTTCTGTGATGCCAGACTACCGCAAATCTCGTCTTCTACTGCTCGTCGACGTGCGATGACATTTATGAGTTAGAGGGTTTGTATAATTTAAATTGAATAAATTATACCTTTATTCTTGTTGAAAGCATGTGATCGTCTATATCCATTTGTTACTGCCTAACGCGGAGGGCATGGGGTGAACGAACATCGACGACCCTCTGTTGTTTCTTGTTTTTATTCACGATGGCGACGGTGTTGGAAGAGGTGGTAGTGACCGAAGTTGGCGATGATCGTGTGTGCCGATGACTGAAGGCGGCGGCGGAAATGGCAGTCGCGCGCTATCCCGAAGAGGACCGCGAAACTGGGTGCTGCACGGAAGGGAGACCGCGGCCCGCAACCACGGGCCGCTCGGCCAAAGAAAAACCGACTGGCTAAAGCCGGCAGGGTTGGAAGAACCACGACGCCTCTCGGCACCGTGTGGTGGAGGAACTGCGGCCAGCGCTCCGTGGGCCGCTTCGGTGGGAGAACTGGACAGTCGCCTGCTGGCCGGGTTGAAGGAGGCCGCAACACCCGAAGATGTTGCATGGTAGAATAGTGGCCCACCTGTATGTGTTGCTCGGGCCGAGAAGACCGGCCGGCTTCGGCCGGCCTGGCAGGAGAGGGGGCACCACCCGGAGCCGCCGTTGCAAAGAACCGGGGGGGGGGGGGGTGGTGCCCCCCTCTCACTCTGCTCAGACAGCTGACCGAGCCGTGGCCTGCCGCCTAGCTGGGCCGACCCCCCCAGCCGGGTCAGACCCGTTGATCTAGGATGGGCTAACCCGCTAGCGCACCGGGCTTGACGGGCTGGGCCCGTTTGACTTAAATGTGTATAACTCAAAAACCGCACATCCGAACGATGCGCCGTCTACGGGATTGGGATCCTTGTGACAAGACATACCTTTTGTGATACTATAATAGAGTTTTGGAAAACTTTGGAAAAAAACCGGGTTTGGAATGAGTATAATTTCAACCGGGCCCCTGGAACGGAAAAGCCAATAACTCTTAGACCGGACGTCCGATTGACGCATCGTCTGTCGCATTGGGTTCCTTTTGATGAGACAGAACATCGAGACACATCAAATCTGGACTTCATGATAGTTGATGTATTGATCCACATTGCTCGAGGAGTGGACTCTCCAGGAAGAGAGCATGTTGTGTGCAAGAACCCTAGAGTTGGCTGAGTCTATGTTGACTACAGTACAAGAATCCTCCATGGGTTCGACAACGATGACTACTGTACTGGAATCCTCCCTGGGTTCGACAGCAATGACTACCATAATGGAATCCTCCGTGGGTTCGACGACGATGACTACTATTATTGTATCCTGTGTGGGTCCAACAGTTTTGACCTCTGTACTTGTATCATGTGTGGGTTCGACAGAGTAGCTGGTCTTGTATCCAGTGTGGGTCAGACAGCTTAGCTGGTCTTATATCCTATGTGGGTGTGACATCTTAGATTAATCAGTTACTACATCTGATCATCTATATCTCTATAAAAAATATGTATACCTGTGTATGCTGAGTCTTAACTCTCAATCATTATCATCGATGTGATTGACTTTACTTCCTATGTGGACTGAGTTGTGCTTTGGCTTGAGAGTTAGAGCCGAACTGAGATTGATAACTTAGGTATATGTATGGGCATATACCTAAGTAGGGTTGGTTGATACTTCGTGTTTTATCTTTCCTTCTGTGGTTAGTGCTTTGTAAATTTTGGGAGACATTCGGGGGTCTTGGGGTCCCTACTGAGTATCGTTATACTCACCCCTGCATAGGCTATGCCCATACATTGTTGTGTTAGATGCAGACGACAGATAGTGTTGATGAAGGCCAAGAGCGATCCAGGACTGGACGGTACCCGGAGGTTGACCATAGGGTGAGACGACACTCGGAGCAGACAGGTAGACTTGGAGTGCTGAGGTGGACTTCTGTACCTACCCTTCCGGTAGGATACTGAGCAGACATTCCAGGAGCTTCCCTTTTTAGCTATTATCCCTTTTTCAGTTTTACTTGCTTTCCGTTGTACCTGTACTTTACTGCTGGGCTTGTATTTCTGGCCCCTCCACTTTCAGCACTAATTTTAGTATACATTTTTCACTTAGTGCTTTTCTTCCAACTTAGTCTATTTTTTGTGTGTGTTACTACTATTAAGCCAATGCCTTCCCAGCTTATGGATTTATGCCATTTGTGCTAGTCTCTAGCCCCTAGCCTATGGAAGGCAGGCCTAGGGTTGCCACAGCATGGGCCCCGAGGATGGGTCATGACACAAATGGTTTCCTTTATTATAGTATGTTCTTCAATAAGATTTGAAAGATAATCATGTGTAGAAGAAAATTACTTCATGTATATTTTAACATTTAATTATGATTATGTTAATTAAATAGAGAATAAATAATATTATGTGGAAAATCATAGTATATTAAAAAACACTTTTACCATTTAATTGAAATATATTTATTTTTTTAATGTTTTTATGGATTTGGATCCTCTATTAGGAATAAAAATCCATCTTTGTTGTCCCCTATAACGTTTAATACATAGTAAACATTAGGAAAAACATGAACTAATTGTTATCTCCCAATTAAAGGGTCATCCTTGATTGAATTTTCATTTGACCCAATATTTTGTAGGCTCCAAAAGGACAATAAACCAATTCTTGTTTACAAGATTTGTGAAATAAAATAATTTCACTAATTGGGATTCCATTATGAATCAATCATCTTTTTTCCACATCCACACTAAAATTCACCTTCATGAATCCCATTTCATCTACTTTAACTACACTCCCATTGTCAACTCTTTTTAAATGAAAAATAAACATTTGAAATTTTGTATAATCTAACACATGTATTTGTTTGATAATGAAAAAATATGAAATAATTTCATAAATTGGATTTCAATCCTTCGAAATAAATATGTGTATCAATTATAGAACAAGAATAACTCCACTGTTTTTCATCATACTACAGTCATCATGTTCTTTTGTACGTAACATATAACTATTGATTAAAAAACCAACATGAGTTATAATATTTGAATTTAGTACCCTTGATAGACATTAAATTTGTTCAAAAGTTGAATTTTGGATTTTTCGATAAGTCCTTATATATCTGATCTCAGAAACATACTATAAATTGTTTACTATATTTTTTTGATATGCATACTTCAACCCTGTATGGTTTAAAATATATAATAATTTCATTGTGGGTTTCAATTCAAGAATAAATATCTTCAATGTTATTTAAAATTTAATGGCATGCCTGATCCACCTCTAGGAAGGTAATTTTAACAACATATCTTCGAACAATCCCTTTTCCCATAAAGAATCCACTCTGTCGAGACTTTGTATGACCGATGATATCAACATAAGAAATTTAATCTATATAGAATTCAATATCTTCTTCAACAATATATCTTTCTTCAATACGACCTCCCAACCGACTTAGATTCTTGAAATGTCATATGAAAATATAAATATACGGTTCAATGGGGTACATCCATTTGTAATCGAAAAAACCACATAGTTTCACCTCTATTACCAATTGAACCATCAGATGGACCATTATATCAAATAATTAAGGTAGGAATAACCTCTATAATTCACATAATTTGACCACAACCTTCATATTCATGATTGGAAACTTCATCAGGTCTATAAATTTACTATATATGGTGTCATAATTGATGTAGAGTTTGGTTATTTGATTGCCTAAATTTTTAGGCTTAATTAAATGGAAAAAAATAAGAATCAAATCTTGTATAAAAACATTACAGTCATAGTCCCTATAACTTATAATTAGTTATTGACCGGATATACAGTCATTTGGACAAGCATACAATTTTTAGAGATCATTCTCAGTGAACATAGAATTAGTTATCTTTCATATGTTTAATATGAAAGTTATTTTTCTTCAAAAATAAAATAATTCAAGACACCAAGAATGTTTTTGAACCTGGTTTCACACCATCCCCAACCAACATTCAAATTATATAACTTCAATACAGCTGATAATGTCATGTATTTAGTACTAACAATAAACAATGGCCTCTTAGAAAAATTATTTACCCTATCAAACAACTTTGGAAAATGATGAATGCCATCTTTAATTTCAATTTTAATTTATACCATACAACCTACCTCATAATTTACACTAGTATTCATACCAAATGATCTATAAACCGCAATATCAATCCAACCAGTATGCAAATTCAGTTTGGTCCATGTATAGTACAAAATTTATTACTATGATCTATACCATGGTAAATAAAATGTTCGTATAAATCTTTTGGACTAGTATTTATTGAATAAAAACAATATGAACACAACTAAAGGACTTGAGAAGTTTTGTATGCATGGTATATGACATGCATGGTCAACTATTTAACTCAATCATCATACTGTTTTTCTAAACCATTAGCGTGAACCCATTTTTGATTAATATCCATCCAATTATGTTCATAAAATATTCATTTTATATAACAAATAAATAAACACACATAAGATATTCACTACCAAAAGTGAATCTTATTGATAATTATAATAAGGGAACATAACATTTGATTATTTCAAATAATTATAATATGCTTTGATGGAAATTGTTAATTGAATTTGAAAAATTAATTAATCCACTATGGTAGGCGTTGTCCTCTAAATTCATCAAATGGTGAAAGTTAAAGGGAACTTTTCATCCTCATCAGTTTCATGTCCCAAATAGTTATAATTATTTTTTTCTTGAAAATTTTTCCCCATCTCTAGTGGACATACACCTATGTTTCCTAAACTATTATAAGAAATAATAATCCTATACCGGGTATTGGTGATCAATTTGGATGACTAATGATCAGTGTTGTTAAAGAAACAAAGATGAAATGGGGGAAGAGTATCCTGTAACAAAATGGAATCATAAATGTTCGAGCGATGAAGTCGATGAGGATAAAACACATTAGTTCTTATAAAAAACAATGGGGGTGCTTAACATTTTTTAAGGATTCTATTCCAAAAAAAAACTAAAAAAACTATAAAAATTATAATATGTTTTTCCTATGGAATATAATAATAAATCATAGAGAATAATTCACATAGATGACAACTTAATTTTTAATCTAGAGTTGAATTCTTTTTAATAATTAATTTTACAAATAAAATGAAAATAAAATTATTCCTTTTGCAATATATCTAGTTCTTAATATAATTAAGATATAATGGAAGAAAATAAATATGATTCTTTAGATCAACATAAATGGAGTACAAGACCCTGAAATAAGAATCATCCATATATTGAAATCATATATTTCAAATCCTTCCTTTTTATTATTGATAGGGATTAACATAATAATATATTAAATAATACTATATGGTTCTAACCGTAGATTATGATATCATGTTATATAGTGAAGAATTGTCTTCAAAATATGTTTCATTCTAGAAAGAATCATCTAATGATTAAATAGATTATATTATGAAAAATAATTCTTAAATATTTAAATTTTTTCCATAATATTCAAATCATATTGGTTATAAATAAGTATTTCAAAGAATGTTTGACTCCAATTATAACAATATTTTTTTTAAATCTATATTAGAAATGAAATTTCACAAAAAAAGAATGTATTAGATATTTTGATACTTCTACTCATTTAATTCAAATTATGATAATAAGGATATTATTTTCCTTCAAATTCGATAATTCATTTGTGTATTCATTAAACATATGTTAAAAAAACATTTTTAAATTGTATTTTAAATAAAGAAATTGATATTTAATAATATGATGGTTTTATATATATTATATTTAAAAAATTTAATTTAGTTAAATATACTTATGGTTTAAAATAAACACCTATTCATCCTGAGAAGTAAGTATCTATTTTTTTATCAAATAAATTTTTATATAATAATGTTGATAACTGTACTTTTTTTATTCATAAAATAATAATATGTTATTATGTGTATCTATGGTGATGATATATTAATTTTTTCAAAAAAATACATGGTATTAATTAGATGAATAAATATATATCCTGATGGTTAAAATTAGAAAAAAATAGAATAATAGACACTATAATGATTTTAAAAGTGGGCTAATACCCTTAAAATGAAATATTCAATACAAAGTATGATCATATACGAGTGAAATACTCATCCCAAGATCATTCACCAAGATACCCAAGGTTTATCATGACATGTATGTAGAGGTGAACAATATAACAGAACACATCTCAATATAATAAAAATAATTAAAAAAATTGTTCAAAAAATATAGACTCACTCACACCTATGAACACCATTTAATAAAAAACCTTTTAATAATAACATTATCAATATAATTATATCAAGGAACCATGATCAATTACAATTACAATAAAAAAAAGATTCACTTATAAATCAACAAGGGGATCATCTTCAAGGGTGTATATAAAACAAAATATTAATATAATTGAAAAACATATAAAATATAGCTTACTACCATTTAAAATATGATAAAATGCATCCAACATTCCATTTGAATCCTGTCCAAAAAAATTAAAATAATGAAAGGATATAATACTTCCATGTTCTTCGATAAAATAAAAAAGAATCATAAAAATAGAAAAAATGGTTTAATTCACAGAAAGCCTTGATCATGTCATAATAATAATTCATTATAAATATAATTAATCGTTACATGAAATAAATTTTGATGTATTAAATAATACCCATGGGTGAAATTTTAACAAACAATTTCTGTATGATATTTCCATGGAAAGAAGTTGAAAACATTCAAACATAAGAAAATCATTTTTCATGTTAATGAAAAAATTAAGAGAAACACAAATAAAACCATAACCCCATATAAAATAATTATAATAGATTTTAATTTATAAAAATATATGGATTTAAATGATGTAAGAATTCTTGGTTAAACGTCTAAATAAAGGTGAATTGATCTACCTACCATAATGGATGAAACTGGTGTGTGGAATTCTTGAAACATGATATTGAAAGAAGAACAACCCTTAAAGGGTCAATAAAAACCCAATATCATAGAAAACACAAATTATAAATTTATTCACAAAAGTAAAGACATAATGAATTATGATTTGAAAGAGATAATGAACAAATTAACCCACAAATATATCATCAAATAAGAAAAACATGTGAGGAGGTGGATAAAAATTAAAATATATAGGATCGAACCATTTATTCACCCAAGACAAATAGATATATCACATGTGAAATCAAGGATTCATTTGAACCTTAGATTCTTAAATCCTTGATTCATTTGAACCCTGGATTTTTTTAAGACTTGATTCAAGTTTGGATTCATCGAGGAGGTGCATCAAAAGGAGGTGGGTTCTAAAGATATCTTGAGAAATCATTACTGATTTAAATGCAAATAGGGTTATAAAATAGATCAAGAACCCTCTTATTAGTGCTTCTAAAAAAAACATATAAGGATTCCTTTTATCAGTTCTAAATTAATAATAATGGATAAAAGGAATATTTTTCAGTGCTTTTTAAGCACTGATAAAACACCATCAGTATGAAAGAAGTAGTAATAAAATGAATATTTAATAGTGATAAAAAAGTAATGCTAATAAAGTATTTATAATTATAATTATAATTAATTTTTTTTGTAAATATGTTTATATAATTATATATTTATTTATTATAATTTAATAATTATTTATATAAATAATTATTTTTTTATAATTATATAAATAATTTAAATTTTTTTTATTTTTAATTATAAATATATAATTTTATAAATATAATAAATATTCATTTATAATATTTTTTTAAATATATTTATAATTAATTATTGACCATTCCAAATATATCTGTATCGTTATATATATTTATATTATATATATATCTAATATATATATATATATATTGAATATATTCATTTTAAATCAATTTATTATAATTTTATAATTATAAATATGTTTATTTCATTATATATATATATATATATAATATATATAAATATATTTAATATATATATAAATATATATTTAGTAAAAGTATTCAATAATTGGATATATTTATTATAATTATATTATTATTTAAATATATTTGTTGTAATTTTAAAATTATTTAAATATATAACTATATAAATATTGTATATATATATATATCATTGTATATATTAATATAATTATATTTAAATTTTAATATATAAATATAAATATATAAATATAAATATATAAATATAAATATAAATATAAATATTAACATAAATATACAAAATATTTTCATTATTTAAATAAATTTATTGTAAATTTATAATTTATTAAATATAAATAAATATTTATTTCAAATTATATAAATAATTTTTCTTAAAAATAATATCTATTTATTTATAATTATAAATATATAGATTTATATATATAGAAAATTTTTATTGATAAGTTTATTTTTATACATATTTTTTTATATAATTATAACATTATAAATGAATATATAATCTTAAATGCACACATCTTAAATATGAGTGAAATTGAATAATTAGAAATGAGTACACTCTAAAACAATTGAAAAGTATATAAGACTTGTTAATTAAATATAAATTATAAATAAAATATGTATATATATTGAAGTAAAGATGAATACATTTTGAAAAAAATTAAAACATAGTAAATAAATAAATAAATAAATAAATATATATATATATATATATAAGAAAATGATTAAACTCTAAAATTAAAATAAGAAATAAAATAATATTAAACATTAAAAATGAAATAATACCTAACTGTAATATAATTAAAAATAAATAAATTTTACCGATTAAAGAAATAATATACTAGATGGATCATTCTATAATGAAATACTAAAATTCATAGTAAATTTTGAATATGGTACATAAATTTTAGGCATATGTGTTTCTATATAAGATTTCATTAATTACACAAATATTTGTGAGCCTGCTGTATAAAAAATTCATTCATTACATTTATGTATGTTAAATTAATATAACAAACTTTTGATATATGTTAAATTGAAAAATAAAAGGACATTCAATTATGTCTATTACTCTATTAAATTAGTCATTATTTTTAATTCATAATAATTTTTAATTAAAACCATTCTTCACTAAAAATATGACTTATTTAATGTAAAGTATAAATATTTTGTATTATATAAATCAAATTTTAGAATGTATTATAAACATTCATATATATATATATATATTAAAAATATACTATTTATTAAGATATATAATCTATATAAATGTATATTAACATTATTTATTTTTATAAACAATTACTTGATTAATAAAATGTTTAATATTTTTCTTAATTTGTTCATTTTTAAATTGAATTTGTTTAATTAAATTATTTAATTCATCTAACATGTCTACATATTTAATATATAATTTTTATATTTTTATTTCTAAATTATATATAGTATATTAAATCCATTCATTTTCATTAATAAATATATAATTAATAATGTTTTAATTTTTTTAAATTTACTAATTTTTATATTTTATTTAATTTGTTGCTTCATTTTCTTTGAGACCACAATCAATGCTAAAAAGAAATGACAAATGATACATTTTTCACCACTAAAAATAAAGCGCTGATAAAGGTTAGCCTTTATCAGTGCAAAAACTAAAGCACTGATAAAGGGTACCTTTTATCAATTCTAAATAAAAGTGATAATAAATGTAAACCCTTATCATTTCTAAAAAAAATTACTAATAAAAGGTACTTTTTATCAGTGTTAAAAAAGAGCTGATAAATGGTGCCCTTTATTAAGAGTACAAAAAAAGGATGATAAAAAGTACCCTTTATGAGTGAGAGTTTTTAGCACTGATAACGGGTACCTTTATCTTGGCTTTTTCCAGCGCTTATAAATTATTGTGGTATTAAAGGATGAATATTTAGTAGTGTATGTTTTTTTAATTATTTTTAGGCCATCAATTTGAGTTAATCACATATGGAAGGATTTTTTAACTATTATATGGTGCATGAGCCTCACCTTACATAGATTTTATATGCTTGAACATTTCCTTCCATTTCCAACATTCATTGTGCGTTGTTACAACCCATTTGATAGTGGTTGTCCACTGGTGGTCGAATGTTACAACATAGCCAAGACTATCGATCCTTCATCCCTATTTTCATATTTATTTTACAAAGATAATTTTTCTCAATTTAAAACATTTAGTTGGTTCTAGAGAAAAAGTGAGAGCACAAGAGAGATCTCCGGAGTTGGAATTCATCATCCCAATCAAAGTGTGCGTAACATTTATATCTTCTTACCGATCTAATTCAAAGATTTCATCCATTGGAAATATAAAATTAGTACATATAAGGAGCTCCCATAATTCTTTCATTTTTGATATCAATATATTAAAGCCGAATTAGAGTATCTTCATAGTTCTTTGAAATTATTAGCTAGACGGTTGTATAAACTATAGGTCTATAAGTTTTCATGAATTTATTTGTCAATTTTATTTATGTTATTGTGATACATTATTTAAGTTATATATGTTTTGTTTTCATTTCTTCTTCTATTGTTCTTGTTTACAATCATGTATTAATACTAATTTTTTAGGGTGGTGTTCTTTTCATAGATATATGAAAAATGGTTTCAACCATGTTATACGAGTGTTATCTCTTTAGTATTTCCCCCATCATTATTGTGCACCTTGAATCATCATCAGTTTATTCACATCTAATTTTTTATTTTTTAACTTTTGAACATAATCATGAATGTATTGGAATATGGAAACTGATATAGAGGTTTTTCCATTGTATGTGGGTCTACTGTTATGTTTTTTTTTGAAAAACGAGTATCAAAGACTATTGAATATAATAATGGAATATTATAAGCATAAAGATTAAAAATTCCACTATGATAATGAAATTAACCTTTGGGAACTCAATATAATAGAACTTGTGGTCTATTATCTTTCATGTACTTTTTATGCACTAAAGAATCTTCATAGTAGTCATCTCATTGGATGAAAGATTATAACCACCTATATAGATGCAACTTTCAATGTATTAATGAAATCACATAGTTTTATTATGCTCTCAATGGATGATAAAGTCATGAAAGAGTTATCTTATGAAGCCTCCATGTCTATAATATAGTCTAAAACATAGAAATCATATAGAACTATGTCATTTTTCGTATGTATGAATAGCAATTAAAAACATTATAACTTAAATATGCATCATATAGCTCAAATCTAATCACATATCGATGAGTTTAAAATAATTATATTTTAATTTGATTATATTAATCTAAAAATTGGGGATGAAAACCAATCCATAGTACTTTCAAATTCATCAGATAGTTTTAGTGATAATATTATTTATTCTATATTATATTGTAGAGATTTCTTGGCATTATAAGAAATGAAATCTACCATGCATTCATATGAACTATAATTTAACCGTAATGATAAGACCAAGTATAATGGTTTAACTATTGGGTTTCAATTATAGTTTAGAGTTATATTAAATGTTAAGGAAAAAATAATGGAAAATATCATGGTTAGTCCAGGGATAACCATTCCAGGTAATTTTTTTGATATTTTACTATGTATCATTGTGGGAATCTAGACATGTCAAACCGAAGTTACCTAAACTCAAATTATGAAAGACCTCAAAAGAGATTATATATCATTCCAGGTTTATGATATAGTCTATTATAGTGTTGAGTTTTTGAGAAATTTTAATCAAAAAATTTGCGAAGAGTGGGTTTTGGAATCATGTTAATTTTTCCTTATATGCATTAATTGGAATTCCTTTTCTATGTTGGAAGATTAATAATAAAGAGAGGTCATGTTAGGTAACAATAAGTGGTGTTGAGTCATGGGTAAATTACATTTTTTAGTAGATATTATTGATCATTATATCATTAAATTATTTTAAATGATGTGGTTATTGGACCTATATATTTATCTTATTTAATTATAAATTTTAGATCATAAGTGATTTACCTTTAGATCTGAACCTGGTTTCTATAAGATCTATAAGGGTTCATGTATGGTCATTAAAATATCCTTAGATAATAGGATATATTTATAGAATAGAAATACTTATACTTGGTTGTCTGGTATAACCTATTCTACTAATAAGATAACACCATACTATGAAATAGGAGTTAAAGGAATGTATGGGTTAATGGTTTACAATAGTTAAGTAAATGCGGGCTTATTACCCAAGTTACGCAGAGAAACTTATCATTATAAAAATATTGATGTCAAAGGTATCACTAAGAAGCATAATTTATGTTATAATCTACATTATAATACTTTATTCTGGTTCATGTAACACTCTATTCATGATTGGTTGTGTAGTATGTGGTCATGATTTTTCCTTTATAAATCCCTTGGGGGTGAGGATTCTACTATTAATATATACCTTTAAAATATCTAATTATCATATTCTAATAAAATTATATTAAAACTAAGAAGTTTTTTATTTTTTTATAATATTTGGTGGATATATTTACTAATATTTACAATAATATATTGACTAGAATTTTTAATATGTCTACAGAGTGGAAGAAATAATAAATGGCGAATTGGACGGAGGAATGAGTGGCCAAATGGATACCATGCACATGGAAGCCGCAATCAAAAGTTATATAAGATTAATTACACTTGAATATATGGTGTGACAATATTAATAATAATAATTTTATACATAGAAATAACCTTAGACTAATTCATGAAGAAAATTAGAAGAATTTAGAGTTATATAAATTATTATTGATGCTGGGAGTAAGAAATATGATTAACTAAACGTTTTAAATTTGTAAGAGAAATATAATTCTATAAGTTATGACTATATATTTGAAATGTGTTTGGGATATTTGTTAAGTACAAATATTTTCTATGTTATTGATTTTCTGTGTATGTAAGTGTTAGATACTTAGAGTTCACAAAAATTTGGTAAAGGATGGAATTCATATTATATGTTTAAAAGTAATTTAAGATGTAGAGACATTATATTTGAAAAAAATTATGATGACAAATTGTGATAATAAGGGTGCATTTTAGAAGTGTAATTCAAATATAATATTTTCTTAGAGTCTTCATATGTGCATAAAATTTAACAATATTTACATTCAGATATGCAGAAATGTCCTAAAATGAACTAAAAGTGATGCATTATGATTATACTTGTGTTTCATAAGAGAAATTTTTGCAACTAAAGTGAAAAAGTCAGTGTTATTATTTTTGTAATGAGTGATAGTATGAGGGTCATTGGACTAATTTTTAATTGGTTTTTTATACAAATGAAAATTGTATGAGTTATCATTAAGTAGATGAATGATTATTTAGGCTCATTACATTTTTCATTTTAGAAGAAGTATGGTCTATGGTAGCATAATGAATTATGATTTATATATAATAAAATATATTAAGTATTTCATCCTTATGTTACGGATATAAGTCATTAAATTTTTTAAAATGGATTATGTTATAATATTTTAGTAAATTAAATAGAGATTTTAGGCTATTTTGGTTGATTAAGTATGGAAAATATAATTTAGTGAAGATGGGTTTACACTGCTTTATTGTATAGAGAAGTTTCATGAGAAATATTCACTACACAACCAATATACTACATGATATGGTATATATTGAAATAAAAAACTTTTTTCATTGATTTTATGGATGTTTAATGTAGGTTATCCACAATGAGTTCAACAGAGTTTCTATACAATTAATATAAAAAATATATCAATTAATATTTTAGTAGAATCTAAAGGGTAAATATATGGAAATATTTTTGTTATATTTGAGTTATTTTGATTTCCTGATCATGACCACACTAAAACCATATAGAACAGCTATTGTTATATTAGAGAATTTGAGAAGAGAAATATTCATTCCAAAAAATATATCAAAAATTCAGTTGAATAAAATATCTATATATTTTCTCATATCAATTTATACATAGAGAGATGGGAAGAAAATTTATATCAATGTTGTAGTAGTAAAGAAGTATATATGTTTTGGGATATATTTTTTTATTAAAGATTACATGAAAAATAAAGGGAAAGAGAAAAAAATATTTTTTTCATTATCTAGTTTAGTTAAAGTGATGAAGTTCAATTAATGAGGAATTATCACACTTACATATCGAACTATGAAGGATCAAAAAAAATTACCCTTATAATGATTCCACTAAATAATGAAATGGTAATTTCTATTGTTATGTTATTTTATTGAATGAAATTTACAAACTATTATACTAATTAGTTGATCTAATTCAAAATTGAATAAAAATAGCATAAAAAAGTATGTCATCACACAATATCTATTTATAAATAAGGATTCAAGTTTTATTATTAACCTATACTGAGATGAAAGATACCATCATGTTTATGAACTATTGAATAGTGAATTAAGTCTATAAAATAATTATACCATCACAAAATATATGCATAAAGGGAAGAAGAGGGAGTGTCATTTGGATAAAAAATATATCTTTCATTACAATTTTAAAATAATCACAGTGTGTTATATTAAATTCGAGTATATTGACACACCATCATCATATTCTTCATAGATTAACTTCTTTTGGTAAACCATGTATAATAAATATGCCTTGTTCTTTCTATAAATTCTTGTATTGATAATTTATATGTAGTTCAATTTTATGATAATAAAATTAATCAAAATATTAAATACAGTTTCATTTAATATAGATAAAGATCTAGAAGAGGGAAAATCATGTTATAGAAAAATGTGAATTCATAAACTCATTAATTCACACCCTCTTAGGGTGTGTTGTGTTCTAAAAATTTTCATTAGATCCAATAGGTTCTCTTATGAATTCAACATCTCGTATTCATCTTACAGATATTAAAAGATATTGAAAGATATTGAATCTATAGTAAAAACTCCTTCTTTCAAGGACACCATTTTTTGTTGTATTAACTATTTAATATCATATTTAAGAGTTCATGTTGGACTTACCATGATATCCTTTTAGTTATAATTTTATAATGAGTTGGCATGGAATTGAGTATATTAAAGTTCAAATAAAATTTTATTTTGAATCTTGTGGAAAATAAGTCATTAAAAATTCTTTATAAAAGGGTTATCCAAGAATATATCTCACTAAATGACTTCAAAGGATATGTTTATGAATTTGGAAGATTTAATGACAATGAATTATTATTAAAATAAATAGTTTAGGTTGTATATATAAGTATAAAATATGAGTTAGTTAAAAATAAAATTATAAGTTGTGTTTAATAATAATTCCACATGTCTTCAATTAATAGGAATAATAATAAGAAGAACAAAACTCAGAAAGTTAGTATTTCTAATGAGGTGAATAAAATTGATTCTCTGGGTATATCTGATATTAACTCTAACATAGATGTTCATTATAAATCCAATGATCTAGGTTACACCACACATTAATTGTTGGAGGATGATGTTAAAAAATTGGTTACAACATCATAGGGTTAATCTAGATATTTTTATAGAAAAACATGTGATGATTAAATCCTTGAGGAATAAAGTGATATTATTAAAGGATGAAGTTTAAATGAACATTTTATAAATAGAAACTTTTGAGGATGGAAATATAATGATCATGAAGTAAATAATGACTTTAAAAAAGTCCATTTAAATAATTAATATGTTGATAATGTAAAAAAGGGATAGACCTAAGGAATGTGGTTATGAATTGAAGTTAACCATGTAAATGAAAAACTCACTGAAAAATAAATATACATACAAAGAGAGTAGTGTAAAGATTAGACGTATAATGTATAATAAAAAAAATAATTTTAATCATGATTATTTTGAATTCCAATTTAAGTCGAAGAAATTAAGGATTAAGATGTTTTTAGGGATATCATTACACTGTGAAGAAGAAGATAAATAATGAAGATTTCAACATGCTAAATTTAATTGGAAGTATGAAGAAATCAAATATATAAACAATTAAAATACTTAAAAGTCCTATAAAAATTAAAGGAAATCATTCCTAAAAAAAATTTCCACTAAAACTATACTTTTATGGAAAATTTGGGCAAAATATCGGTGTGTGTATAGAATCTATAAATTCAAACTAGGGAGGAAGATCAGTTATAACCATATCTCTAATTATGAAAGATTATACATGGATTTTATTCATTTTGGGATGTTTCATTTCTGGTGATTATGATCTTATAGTGAGGTATTATTAAAAAATAATGGAGGTGCTATGTTGAGATTCCATGATTTGGCGTCCAGAAGGAGTCATGAATATAATAATAGTAAATATTCTCTACTTGAAAATATATTCATGAATTTGAGAGATAGTAATAGAGGGAGGAAATTTTATGTAAAAGAAACACCAAATGTTTTATACTCACAAAAAATTATTATTAGTAATATAAACAAGTATGGAGAAAAATGAAGGAAGCAAGGTACACTTTCACAGTTACAAAATAAGATGTGAAATAAAGACCGTCACTTTTGAAGATGGAAAAGGATTTTATTATCTGAAAAATTAAATAATGGATAATTTTTTTATCAAGGATAAAAAATTTAAAGTGATTTTGATGAATTTCTTGTATGAGATACAACAAATACTATTAAATGGTTTTATCCACACTATTACAAAGAATAACTAGATGGATGGTGGATTTTCCCACGCATAGAGAATATATAATGGAATGGAATGAAAAAAGGTTCTTAAAAAAAGAAATTTACACAAGTGAGATAATTACTGAAAAAAGGTAATGAATACTAATCCATAATGGTAAATGAATTAAAATTCACTAATTCATTGGAAATTTTAAATTGGTGGTCTTACCTAGAGAAATTATTTGAAGAAAATCAATAATCAAGGGTTAGTTTACTGTGACCGAGGAAATTCCTAAACATGAGTGTATTCATAGGTTTCCCATATCTTCATATGCATAAATAATTTAACAATCACTATATGAGGTATATTACTAAGGGGAGATATTATCTATAAGGTGTGGCATGATTAATTGATAATATTTGGTATTGAGGAAAGGAATGTCAAAAAAAAAAAGTGGAGTCAAACTTATTAAAGTTAATTATTGATTTTAGGCCAAAATATATCTAAATAGGTATAAAGGCCTTGATCAGATATGAAAAGTGGTGTTAAGTAACCAATTTGTATTTCAAATCCAAATATAATGTTCTTTTCTATTATGAATATGTAAAAATGTAGAAGAACTTATTTAATGTTAATGTGGTGTAGAAATATGGTTTTTAATATTTAGAGGTGTCAGTTCATATAATGTGTTTGACAAGTGATATTTGGTCATATTTCATGTGATATTCTATTTCCATGATGAATAAGAATATATTTAATTTATAAAGAAGGATTGATCATAAATTTCAAGGTTATATGTAGTTATTTTATCAAATGTTTTATTAATTGAATGTTTTTTGGATAACAAAATTTTAAAGGTGGAAAATTATAAAATCCTCAATTTATTCCCACAATTGCGGTTAATTTCATTAAAAAGGTCAAGAACTAATGGAATTCATGTTGTGTTTCTTATGATAATTTTAATCTTATTTATCCGCATCATAAATGAATATCCCTATGAGGATAGGAATAATAAAGGATATGTCGTGGAATCACATTTTTATTATAAAAAATTTGTATTAATTGGTATAAAATTTGGAATGAATCATTCACTTAATATTTAATTTCTTATTCTCTAATTATTTTATAAGAGTTATATTTATATCAAATAAAAATTTCACGAAAAAGTGAGAGTTCAAGTTTGATGTCTTCATTTAAGTAGAGAAATATGATGACATTGGATTGCACTATTGTTTCCTACAATGAGTTTTAACTCAGTAGGAATAGAGAGGTTTCCAATTTCACATTTCCATATGGTAATTTAACTTTATAAAAGTATATAATTTTAATGAATATAGAAATATATATTTTCATAAGCCTTATAAATTGAAAAATAAATCATGTTTTTAACAAGTTCTATAGAACTAAATTATTAAATTTGTAATTGATTTTCTCAACTCAAATAATTAGTAAGTGTAAAGAACCATTACAAAGGAGAAAATCTAGAGGTTATTTTCTATAAGTGTTATCACCCATTATAAAAGAGCCACGATTTATATTAAAAGGTGGTTGATAAAAATTATAATACAAATAAGTGGTATTATGAATAAATTATAGAATTCAGTGCATAGTAAATAGAACTATGGGTTTAAGAGCATATAAAAGTCTTAAAATAATTTTAATAGAACTATGAAGATAGAAAAAAAGTCTATAAAATTATTTTTTATATATACATAGGAAAATAATAATGCCTTAAAAATATAGGTTTTGAGAACATGATAAAATTATGGAGAAAGTATTATGTAGATAATGTGGGAGAAAAACTAAGTAGGTAAACATATGAAATTCCCTATGAAATGGGAAGTGTATTAAGCACATAATTTAGATAAAGAATACCCATTATAATTTATTTATAAAGGGGGATTAAAGGGAAAAAATAAAATTAAATATATATACACTATGATCCTTTATTTTAAATAGAAATAGAGAGATGGAACAAGGATTTTAATAAGTATTGCCAAAAAATCCTTTAGACAGGATGATACAAGTAGGTTGATGTTTTTTGAATTTATTGACAATAGTTATTGGATGTGTTGAAGTATTTTTTAAAATAAGATGTTTCTTTATTTTATAGTAATTACATAAAAAAGGTAATGGAGAATACATGGTGTCTTAGATGAAGGAAATAAAGAAAAATATGGTCACCATACACATGTAAACAACATTATAAATTTTAGTAGAATGCATGAGACTGAAGTAAAAAATAACAAGTAAATTTAGGATAATCATGTTGTATTTGGATATATAATTGGAATGTTTTTGGACGAAATTAATAAGGAAGAGTCCAAAAATATTTTCTTGAATAATGGATATTGAAAGGAGAAAAATTTAAATAATGAAATATATAAGTAAAAGGGTAGTTCAAAAGTTAATGATAGAGACTTTTAATATATTTATAAGTTTGGGAAGTGAGATTATTGGTTAGAACATATTGTTCCTATGTATATAAAGTCATCTACTCTGAGTTCACTCAAATTTGGAAAGTGATAAAAGTGTTTTAGTACATTTAAGAGTCATTTAATGGCTGATATACATGATATTTGAAAATGGTATGAATCACAGTTGTTTTCATTAGGGTGGATTATAGAATAGGTAGAGAAATATTGAAAAGTATTCATGTATCCCTGTTTATGTAAGATTTAACATATTAAATATTCCTATAATTGGAACTATTTTTACAGGAACAATTAGAGAAGTATAAGGTTTGTCCCATTATTTCATAAGATTAATTTCTAAGACTCAAGGAAAATAATTAAAGTCATTTTCCATTAAATAACGAAACTATACGATTCACTATACCTCTAAATAATAATATTTTCTACTATAATGGAAAATTATAAGAGAAATATCAAAAAATAGGAATAATTTTTATTGGTCATATCCTTTTTAATTTAATATTTGTTCAGCCAACGATAACCAATTAGAATATATTTCTATTAATAGTATAATATGATTAAAATTTTGGTAGGCTATAATGAGGAAAATAAATAAGAAATCAATAAATAATTTTTTGAGGATATTTTAGTAATTTAAATTAAATATTAATTATATTTTGGTTTAAAGGGTGTTTGAATAATATTATATAGTGAATTATGAGTTAATTACATGGTTTATAGTAGATATTTTTTGTTGGAAATATTCATGTTGTGATTGAGCCAATAAATTGTGTCATTAATACATGAAGAAAATAAATATAAAAACAAATTTCTTGGATAATTAAAGAATGGTTTCCTTCACGTGATATTCAGACGTAATTAAAAATAATGATATTTGGCCATGATTTTAGAAAATATAAATTAGTTTGGTTGTATGATGTTGACCAAACTAAAATTTTGTGAGACTCATGAGAAGGATCATTGGGGATTAGAAAAGAAAAGGACTAATCCCAAATCATGGATTATAAGGTTTGTTGAATAGAATATCTGCATAACTAATCATTGTAGCTCTAATGTAGAGAGATAAAAGAATATTTTATATCAGGTTAATAAATAGAATAACAAATTATTTTACTAGATATATTACTATATCAAATATTAATAGAAAAATAAAGGGTACTAGACACATACTAATCTAGTTGAAATATATAATTCATGTCAAGATAGCAGGCTTACAAAAAAAGTTATTACCGCGCCATTTCTAGTTTTTAATAAGTAACAAAACAATGTTATCCCACCATGGATTAATGTTCATATGAATGTCGAAATTACTTTTACTATGTTATTTCATGGAAGAAAAAGTATCATACCTCATATTAAGGAGTTAATATCCCTTTGAATTGATGGAGGGGAGCACAATAAAGTAGATCTTAATGAAGCATATATAAAAATATGAGGATTTATGGTATCATGGTGACTCAGGGTAAACTATACTAGAACATCATGTTTATAAGCAATTTAAGATACCCTCATGTTTATAAATTTAGTACACCTTTTTAAATATAATTAATATAAAGATTAATAAGGATCGTACCTATGACCGATAGTGCATCTTTCTCGTTTTTTAATAAATTTAGTTAATAGTATTACCCTTCTATAAAATGATGCACCTTAGATATATGTTCCTTGGATTTTACCATTATTATAGACTAAATGTTTATTTCTATGTAATTTATACCAATTAAATCATTATTTTGTACTTGATATTCAGTAAGGTTGTGTGATTCAAATATTAATGAATGTGTTGAATTTTATTCCTGCTAACACAGGAATAAGTTCTCAAACTGATAGAATCAATTGAAAGAAAATATTATATTGTAAAATAACATGATTCACCCTAATCATAGGGTGTCTCATATTTCAATAAGTGGTAATAGAGACAATAGGTTTTTTAATTCAACCTATCATATCCATCTTACAAAGTTTTTAAGATTTTGTAACAAATGAATTACAAAATTAAGACTCCATTTTTTAAAGGAAAATATTTTAATAATTGGAAGAATTAGTTAATGTTATATTTAGAAGTTCATGTTTGACTCCCTTAGGAAATATTATAATTTTTTATATAATTTGGTATATAATTGTGTGTGTAACAATTAAAATAAACCTGGAGATTGATTATCATGATAATAATTATTTAAAGGAATATTTTTTAGAATGGGTTTCCAAAAATATAGTTCACTATAAGTCTTAAAAGGATCCATGGATAAATATTGAAGAGTTATATGGTAATGAGTCAGTGTAGAATTAAGAAAAACAATTTTAATCTAAATGTGTAGAGTATAAATTAGTTGAATATTTTTATTTGAGTTTTGATTAAGAATAACACTATATTATTATAATCATGAATAATAATAATAAGAATAAATAATGTAATAACATTGGTTTTTCCATAGAGATGAATAAAATTGATTCATTTGGGATATTTGATCTTAAATACATAAAATATATTCCATGTAAATATATAGGTGTGGGTTTTAAAACAAAGGAATGGATAGTGGATGATTATATAAAAGATTCAACCACATATCATGGTAAATATATAGATTTTTAAAAAAAATAAAGATAAGATTCAATAATTTTTCTATGAATTGAAATTATTGAAATTAAAGGTGAAATGAATTATGATTACACAACAGATTTATAGGAAAAAAATAGGAATTTGATGAAGGATGTGATGAATTTAGTGTGGTTCATGTCTTTAATAAACATGATGATATAGGAAGAAAGTGATATATTTGAAAAAAATGTTCATGAATTAATGTTAAAAATATAAATGGATAAACTCCATGAAGCATCATTGTATGAACTTAGAGATTTTTTACAAATATAAGATTGTAAATACACATGAAAAAAATAATAACCACCTTGTTAAATAATATGTACAAATGAAAGAGAATGATTTGTAACTAGTATGAATATGTGTTTTGAATCCTGAAATTTCAATAGATGAGGAAGGTCATCTATAAAAAATCTCAATCAAGTATATATTATACATAGTATGATTTATTTTGGAGATTTCATATTTAATAAACTATGGTGTTATGGTGATTTACTATAAGAAATAATTATGGAGGTGCTGATATAAGATTTAAAACTATTATTACTAGGAGGAGACAATAATGGAATAATGAAAAATTATTTCACTAAAAAAATAGATTCATGGATTTTAAGAAGTGTAATGAAGGAAGTAAATAGATAGAACATGAAGAACCAAACTTTTTATTCTCCCACAAACATTATTAGAAAGAAATTATCCATAATGTACAAAAAAATGAATAATAGGCTACTCTCTTAGTTATCAATGAAGATATTAAAGAAAGTTAATTAATTTCATAGATATTGGAAAACGTTTACATAAAAACATGAATGATGGTTCAATGAAAGCATGTCAAGGATTAGAAAATTTGATGTTATAATGATGGAAATTATTACTGATAACAAAAAATATTCTCATGTTTTTCTATCCAAACCACTAAAAATCATGATTAGAAGAATGATGGAGGTGATTTTTCATGGATAGTGATGTATGTAAAAGAAATAAAAATGGTTAATTTAATTAGGTAACATTAAATTGTGAGACTATTATCACAAAGGGGATGAATTAAAATCCATAAAATTAAAAGAATTGAGATTAAAGAATTCAAAAAGAAAACAATTCACCATCAGTGTTACCCATAAATGTCTTTGGAGAACATTTATAGTCAAGGGTTGGTTCGTCATGAAATACCTCAATCCTCAACTTGATTAAAGGCTAGGGATTCCCTTATACTCACATAATTCAATTGTTTTATCTATTTAATGATTTGTTGCAGGATTAAAGGAGAGATTTGATCTATGATTTTTTTGTAATGAAATCGGAATATTTTTGATTGATACAAGTGGATTCAGATACTACATGTTGATTAAAAGTTGTTGAGGTTACAAATTTATTTTATATATGATGAACTAAAGAAACTCGTATCAAGGCCATGATCTATCTCAAAATGTTTTGTTAGGAATCAATATTGGGTCCCAAATCTTAATCCAATATTTCATGATTTATTAAATTATTAAAAATGATGAAGAGATTGATTTGAATTTAAATTGGTGTAAATATATGATCTAAAATATTTAGTGGTGCAAATCCATCTTTGGTGTTCAACAATTGATAACAGTCCATATTTTAAATTTATCATAGAACAAAAAATAACAATAATGCTTAAAATATGTAGTAAAGATGATCAAGAATTTCATCATTAATTTTTATTATTATTTTAAATTTGGTATTAGTATACTATTTTTTATGATACAATAATATGATAAGATTAACTTTCTTAAAGTAATAAGAATTTTCCAAAAATGACGATCATTTCTATACATAAATTAAATAACTAAAGGAATATATGGGGTGTTGGTGAATAGAACATGATATTTTTTGGAATTATTTTAAAAAAAATATAATTTTAAAGAAATAAATAATCATATATATCAATATGTTTCATAAGTTTGTCAGAAAAAAGTAGCATCAACTGATCCAACATGAGTTATGCCTCCCAAAATTACTTCATTGTTTATTCAATTTTGATTTTATGAATGTGTGATTCAGCTCAATGGAATCTGTGTTAAATAATGTGATAGTTAAATAAGTATGTGTTTATAGAAATAAGCATATAATATTGATATATTTTATTTTTGGACTCTAAATTTTTTTATGACACTGAGTTATGACTCAGTTTTCTTTGAGAATATTTTAATGATTCATTGCTAAGTGGTAAGTCTACATGATAACAATATTTGAGTAGAATTAATATAAAAAAGGAAAAGGATTAAATACTAAAAAATTAATTAAATATGTAATAATTTTATTCAAATTTGGTTAATAGGTTAATGTGAGAAAATATGGAATTGATTTTTCCAACTAAAAAATTAACAAGTGGAAACATGTGGTAGCAAGGAAAAAATATAGAGGATCTTTTCAATAAGTGGTATCCCTAGTGGAAAAATAACTAATGGTTTTATTAATAATTTATTGAATAAAATCACTAGTATCAATATGGGGAATCATGAATAAAATCAAGACGTTAAAAAAATGGTTAATAAAAATAGGGGTTTAAGATTTAAATATTGTTTTGAAATAGTAATTAGTGAATTTAATCATGTGAAAACAAACTCTATAAACATATTATTATTTATCCATGTATAAAAACCATCTTTTAATAAAAATATTTGTATAGATATACTTTTTTATTTCTAGATAAAGTCTTCTATAGATAAATGGGGAGAAAAATTTCGAAGATTCTATTATGAAATTCTTTGAGAAAGGGGAAGTGTATGAATAGAATATATTTTATAAATAAGAACCTTTTTATTCTATAAAAAAGGTGGCGTAAAAGAATATAATACTATAATATACATATACATTTTGAATATGTGATAGAAATTGGAATATGGATATAGATCATGAGTTTTATATACGTATTATAAAAAATTACAAAGGGTGAAAATGTTATAAGAAGGGGTTTATTTATTAGATTTTTTAAAATAGTTTGTGGATGTGGTGAAATATTATATACAATAAGAAGATGGTTTGATACTTTGAAAATTGTTTAATTACTGAAATGAAGAAATATGAATTCTTAAATGGAGTAATAATGAAAAATATGGATACGATATATAAAAAAACTACATTACACTATTATGGTAGATGCATGACACTAGAATACATGGTGTGTGTAGATTAAAGATAATTATATCAAATTTGGAGATGACCTTAGAGTGATTTAGGTAGAATAAACTATGAATAAAAATTTACAAATGTTATTCTTGAATTTTTAAGTATGGAAAATGAATAACTAAAAGTATAAATGATTGAAGCGGAATGAAATTTTGGATGTTAAGGATAAATGTTGGAAATTATTTAGGATATTTTTAATTTCATAATATTGTCTATGTTTTTGATTTTAGGTTTATATAAGATTCATATAATTTCAGTTTAACGTAATTTGTAAAATAATGGAAGTCTTGTAGTGTACGTGAGAGTCGTTTAATTCTGAGAAGATATGGTATTCAATAACGATATGAAGCTTCCATATGTATGTATGCGTGGATTCAAAAATAGATAGAGAAATATTTTAAAATCATGATGTTTCCCTATACACATAAGAATCATCAGGTTTCACTTTTTGTGAATTTTCAATTCCCTAAAAGGAATTTATAGTGAAGTGTAAGGCTTATCCTTGTATTTCATAAGTTGGATTTTTGTGACTAATGGAGAAGAAAAATATTCATTTACCGAAAATATTTAAAATTTAAAAATCATTATAGGACATTATAAAAGTGTTATCTTCTATATAGGGTAGTTATAAGAGTCATCTTAGGGAAAAATAATAATTATTACGAGTTATACCCTTTGACATTTTAGGATAAGGACGACCTACATCAATATAATTAAATATGTTTTATTAATAAAAAAATATGATTTATGTTTTTTCCTGTGATGATGTTGAAAATACTTTAAAAAGTTGAGAAGGATAATCTAAAAAATTTTAGTAAATTAAATAGAAAACATAATTATATTTTGGTGGATCTAAAATTTGAAAAATATCATGTAGTGATGAAATAGTTCACTTCTTGGTTTGTAATAGATATGTGTTGAAAGAAATCTTCACATCATTACCAATCCA
This sequence comes from Viscum album, assembly GCA_963277665.1. Taxonomy (NCBI): domain Eukaryota; kingdom Viridiplantae; phylum Streptophyta; class Magnoliopsida; order Santalales; family Viscaceae; genus Viscum; species Viscum album. Next base: position 1,234,458,717 of record OY728128.1, read on the forward strand.
CTTCAAAATCATATATAGATATGGAGAAAATTAATACACTAATGGATTTCATTTATGTTTAAAGAAGTCTATCCCCCAAATTTTTTTTAGAGTTTCCATTTAGAGAGTATGAAAAATATCTCACATGATATTCGGTAGTAATTTAAATACGTAATATTTTTGTATGATTTTTGGAATTTTGATAGATTTTTAATACATGATCATGTTGGAAAAAAATCTTGTGGGATACATGAAATTATTATTAGGAATTATAACCATTGGACCAAAATTTTGGTAGAATTAAAGATCTATATAACTACTTGTAATGGTTTTTATGTTGATTGGTGAAAAAATATTTTATTTTTGGTTTATTAGTGAGTTAAAGAAGGATTATTATGGTCTTTATTACCATATCTGAGATTAAGAGAATAAGAAAAGGGAAGAGACTCATATGTTTTCTATTAAATTATAACATTTTGTTCAATACATAATGCTTGAATAAGGTGGAGGTATTTTAATTCTATATCTAGTTCTAAATATGGAGAAAAAAATGTCTATCCATGTTAAGATTAATTTTAATTCATAATAAATAATTTATATTGCTTTGTTATTCCTTGGGAGACAGAGTCTCGACCTTCATATCAAGTATTTGATACCATTTATTGTTGAATACAAATATTTCATAAAAAATGAGTGTAACAAATCATTTTTCTAGAATGAGGATACATGGTATATTAATAACCAATGATAAACTAGAAGATTCCATCACGTCTATAAAATACCTAAGAAACCATTAAGTCTATTAAATGATCATATTTTCCCCAAAGCTATGAATATATGGAATAATACGAAGTATATATATGAAATACAATTCATCTTTACAAAACACTTGGTAATAACTAATGTGAGTGGTATCATATTTTGTTACATCAAGATATCATGGGTGAATGCTCATTGGATTAACCCTTTATAGGGAATTAGGTAAAATATTCATTTACTTTAGATGGTTTATATTTTTATATTCCTAAATTATATTTATTAATGTTTAGTGAGTAAGTAATTAATCGACATTTTTAATATTTTTCTTACTAACATAGAAACCATGTCCTACAAAGAGACAAGAAAGAGAAAGAAAATTTTTAATTGATGAATAACCTGACTCACCTCTTCCTCATGGTGTCTCATATTTAAATAACTTCATAATATTGAATAACTATAATGAAAATGATCCCCATACTATGGACATTTAAGGGTTTCTAAATTCACTATCAATATTGATTTCAAGACTAATAATCTTGTAATAATGGTTGTTATATATATTTTCATTTGTTATATTGAGGGGTTAAGACTTATAAACATCAGGTTTGAAAAAATAGATTTTATAAGTATTAAATTATATAGTTTTATGTGTTCCAGGAGTTAGAAAATAAACATGAAAACCTATCTCTAATGGTAGTGGTAACACACACCAAACAAGGGATGTTGAGGTTTTGTGCCCAATTGCTTTTGAGTCTTCTACTAAGCCTCATCCACCAACTATTTAACCTGTAACTCAGTCTATGTTTGTTTAAATAGTGTATTAGATTCTATTTATCATAATGATATTATGAATTACCAACTTTTTAGGGATGTAGAGAGGATTGTTTTTAGACGTAAACCAAGGCATGTCTATTCTGATATGGTTTCATTTACCTTCAATGCTTTCCAAAATTTTGATAGTTGGAATATCTATAGTTAATTTAAATTTTATTTTTATATTTTCATATTAATGATATAAAATTTTTAATAACTCTTTTTTGCATTACTGTATTATTTAATTTTATATCAGTATTGTTTATTGTTACCTAAAGAATTTGTTTTTTATTCTCACATTATGTGTATGTTTCTTCAGAAGTCAAGAAGATTTATTTATTTTTATGGACTATGAGATTCAGGATACCTCATTTCATGGCGTAATGAAGTGGGAGGAAGAGGTAAAGGGGTCCAGTCCTATAAAAAAATTACACTCATAAAGATTGATAACCGGTTTGAAGCCTTTGGAAATAAGAAGTGGGACCTGAATAATAATGGACCTTATTGCATAATTATCTGCAAGGAGGGTCCAGCTTTTCCTAGGGCTGATTCATGTGATTAGGTCGGTATTTTTGTTTTTATTGGCATTGTGGTGGAAGGAAACACTATAATTATTTACATGCCACAGACAAAAAAGTGATGAAGGGTTCTTATATATCAGGAAGATTCATTTTTGACAAGGTGAAGATTTGGAATGTAGAAAGGATTAATCCAACCATCCTAAACCAATAGAGACAAGATCGTCCTCGATGTTGAGATATAAGAAGATAGCTGAAACCATATATTACATTGAAAAGGGAATCAAAGGTGGGTGTTCAAAAGGAAATAATAAAGTATGTGAGATAAGTGGACTCATTAACTTGATGTAAAGAGGCCTTGTGTTAGAAGAGTATTACAAAAGTGAGTCCACGATAGGTCTGGGTGTTACCTTGATGGCCAAGATGAAACCCATGGATCCAGATAATGGAGAGGGTTTCATTTCTGGTTAGTATTGGGAGAAAGGTTCAGAGGATGATATAAATGGTAATATACTTGAGATTATTATGCATTAAAAGGAATAAATAATGGAGGATGCTCTTATGATCAATGTCTCACAATATGAGGCTAACAAGATGATGGAATGGTTGTTATGCATTGATACAAATTGTGAGAAGTTTGCATGATTCAATAAGAATGTTATCATGTAGTTAAGTTGATTTAATGAAGCGAAGATCAATAGAAAAGAGTAAATATTGACTTGAGATATGATGACTTATCACTTTGAAGAACATATGAAGGATTATCTAGAAACACATGTAACCACTCTCCATTGAAATTTTTTTATGGATAAAGATTACAATAGGAATAATTTTATTTTTAATTAGTTTGTGATATATTTTTTGTCTCTATAAACTAGGGTGAAGCATTTTATTTTATCACTTTTTTTATTAATTTTTTTTTCATAATAAAAAAACTAATTTTCATTTATTTTTTTCTATTTTCCATTAAAACAATATTTATGAAGTTATTATTATTATGAAATTAATATTTATCTCAGAGTGTTATCCTTGAAAGCCATGTTAGGATTATAATTTATTCTCACACTCTCAGTTTCAGTTAATCTCACAAGAAGGGATTGTTTTATTTTCATGAAATGAATCAGGTGTATCTTACATTGATTTATGAGTCACAACATCTTTTATTTTGAATCTTCCATATATCAATTTATAGACAACATTGTAAATAAGTTGTTATTACTAATTTGACTATGGTTATCCAACCATTCTAGGATATATCATAATAGATTCTATTGTTATTCATTCAATATAATATTCATAGATTTCATAGTAGAAAAAAATTTATATATTTTATAATGTCTAGTTCATTATTTATAAATAAAAGATAAAATTTTGAGAGAACATTGAATGTATTATATTGTGGGTTATATTATTCCTATTGTGATATTAAGATCACTCAAGATATTTCCTCTGGTGAAGATTTAAAAATGGTACCTATGAGATGTTCATGTGATTATTCAATTGGGTATTTTTTTTATCTTGAAACTCAAAAAGAGTATATTTGGATTTATTTTCAAGAAATAACCAATAAATGGTATGTTTTAATTATATGAAATATTTATTTCCCCAATTTGTTTATTTTATTTATGTTTATGTGAAATTTTTGTGTGTGCTATGTTTGATATATATTCTTATCTATTACTCTTATACTTATTTATGATTGATTATTTATAAATTATTTATAGGGGTATGTTCTTATGATGAATGTAGGACCAAATTGGACCGAACCACCTTATATTAGTGTTCTCTCTCTAATATTTCCCCTGTTTCCACTCTTCTTGAATTATAATCAATTTATTTTCAGTTAATTTTTTTATTTAATGAATTTCATATCATGAATTATTTAACCTATTGGTGACCATTAATTATTACAGAGGTCTTTTCCATTTCTTGAGAGTATACCATTATGTTTTTACTAAACAACCCAATTTTTGAGTGAATGATATAAAAAGATAAAGTAGTAACAATATATGGTTTTTTGGTTTGGTGACCTTATATTTGAATATATTGAAGATAACTATGAGGATTTTTAAATTGATTTTAATTTTAATTATTGAGAAATGAATATCATTGGGTTACTAAAATAGTTTAATTATCTTCCTTTGTAAATTGATTTTTGATGATGTGCTTTCATATTTGTATAAAATATAAATGGGAGGAGTGAGTTATAATTATGTTGATGAATTTATTGTTTATGTAGGGAGGTGCAATCCTGCTATAATATCATAATTTTTATGGATAAATATGTGTTGATAAAGTGTGAATGTGTTGTGAAGAATCTATATAAAATGAAAAAAATTGGACTATTGTGTTTTGGAATGGAATGCATGAGGAAAAATATTGAACTATTTATTCAATAAGTGGAGACCACATAATGATGATTCACAACACTATAATAATTTTTATAGAGTACTGATATAAGGAATAAAAAAGTGTTCCTTGATTTATTTTTAATAAATTTATTCAATGAATGAGAATTAAACTCAAAGGTAATATATTGAATATTTGATTCATGACATATGGTGTGGTCCAGATAATAAATTATTTTCTTATTTTTCATGAACATTGATGAAGAATATTTTCATCATAAGAGGCATGATAACTGAATTGAGGTTACATGTGTTGTACTAGCATAATATAATATAATTAGGTAGTATATACCATAATCTCAAGCTTGGAATGATACATTTTTTTCGAATGACCATACATAGAAATATTATATCATGGAATAGTGGTTAGAATACAGAAAACATTCACACGTATGTTGATAATTAATTTTAATGATGAATGGTAAATGTAATATTATAAAACATAAGGGGAATTTAAATTTTTTAGGTAGACAATTATTTATTCATCAATTTTAGGGGATACTCAATTTTTTTAATTTATTTAATATCCATTATTATAATTGATAAATTATAAAAACAATATTGGGATATATTATCAACATTATTTTTGGCTAATACTATCAAGGTTGTTGGCATAGACATATTGCAGCATGATTAATTATAGTTCTATTTTAATATTTTTTTGTATATTAGCACTTTTTTGTATATTTTTATTTTCATTACCGTGACCCCTACCCACAAAGATACCACAATGAGGGAAGAACGATAATGACTAGTTAGTCCATCCAATAGACATCCCTAGATTTACTATAGTCAAATTGGGTATAACAATCTCAAAAATGGGAGTTACTACCCACTATAATAAAATAGGATTGGGAGATAAAATCACCAACCTCCAAAAAACTCTGAAAAATATTATAATAGAAAAACCATGTCCATCCCATTATTCATGAATAATGTAAAACTAAAATATAAAAAAGACTCCAATATAAACCGAAATACAAGTCTATGACGGTGACAAAAAACTCCACTCTAAAAAGTAATATCTATCTCAGTCCCCAAATTACTCTAAGAGACATGAAAAATAGTTTATATAAGTTTGATGAGTATGCATGTACACACAATTGTAGAATAAACAATGCCTCAAGTGAGTTTGTGAAAATATAATGATAAATCATAAGGGAATTTACAAGAGAAACAACAAACATCTATATAGGACTTCTTACCAATCCCAACGTCACCTTGGCTCTCTCACCAAATCACTCATCCAAATACAGCAATATACCATCGATATTATAACCATTAAATGATTCATGTGACTTCTTGAACATATATTTATGAATATCACATCCCCACATCGAACTTCATATGATCTAATCCATTATATACATAACGCATCACATCACATCACATACCATCCATTATTGATGTCACTCTATAAGTTTTCTAATATTAAATAATAAGTGATCAGTCCCAAAAACTGAAGATTAAATAATAATCTGTATATTTTTACCATCGATGGAAATAATTTCAATCACTTCTAAAGTAATCAAAATTTTAATGCATTGATCATTAATAGAATTCACCCTTCAATGTATTGTTACAACGATAATTTTAGGAGACTCAAATATTTGTTAATTTATCTTAGAAAATTGAATAATATATATTAAATAGGAATGAAATTCAGTTTATTGGGAGGTTGATAAGGTAGAAATTACAATTAAAATTTAAAAACAACGAGTATTGTAATTCATGAATATATTCTTTTCTATAAAGAATATAATCAAATTAATCAGACTACATTAATAACCAACCCCATTTTTTCCAAAAAATATTTTCTAAAATGTGTTAAAATAACTCGGTCGCTATTTTTTTATTAATCATAAACATCATTTATTTTTAAAATTTTATTTATTTTCTCTTATATATACACACACATTCAACGTGATTTCACTACTTCTCAATCCATAACTTTTTTATTTCATTATTTCACTGGTTTAAATATATTTTGTTTTATTACCATTACCATTTTACCATAATTATGTGTCAAACTTTTACCTCTATTATTCATAGCGTAATGGGTCAAATTATAAATATTATTCATCTATGCCTCGATAAGGGGTATATTTTTTTCATAATTTGACAAAAGTTTTAGGAATGGATTGTGAAGCTTATTATATTATCATAATTATTATATATTTTAATTTGCTTAAATTTTAAGAAATTATTGAGTATTTTCGTACCTACCATATGTTTATCTGATATAAATCATATTCCATTAATTTTGGAAATAGAGAAACATTGCCATCCTCCAAGATTTATTTAAGGATTTACTATATAAGTGTAAAGAAAAAAGTATTAAAAAATAATAAACTATAAAATTGGAAATATATAGATTTATTATTTAGGAATGAAAATTATATTTGGACTATATTTTGAGAGTTTTAGTTGTCTATAATTTTTTTAAAACCATGTATTATGATATCTTATAAATAATTTAATTACCTATTAGATAAATCCTATCCGTTTTTGTTTCATACATTAAGTGGAATGCCTAGTGAGTATTTTATAACCATTATTATGATTTTACACAAAAATTATTTAATAATTTCTTATTAATGTCCTCCTATAGAATGAAACAAGAATGAGTTATTTTCATTATTATCTCAAAAAAATTATTGAAATTGGTTTTTATAAATGGAAAAGAATAGATTGAATATACGGGAATAAATCTATATTAAATGTTTTTATGAAATTATATAAAAAATATTGACTAAAGAGATTAGTAATAAAACAATAGATATCCCAAAAGAAAGTGGGAAAATATTCTATGAAGTCTTTGATACATTTAATATTTTACTAAAGAAATTGAACATTCACTAGTTTCTCTCATATCCATTAAAATATGTAATATATGAGGCTTTGAACACCTTAAAAGATTTGTTAATAAATATTAATTAGGAAATTATGGTGAAATAATTGATGAATAATTTAAGAAATATTCAATAAAATTTCATTGAATTCACCATACAAGAATCAGGTAGGATGGAGAATCCTTGAAAATAAAAAAACATATAATCAAAATACCATTTTCTAATTAGATAATAATTTAAATCAATTAAAAAAATTATTAATAATTAGATCCATTTCAAAACCTACACCAATATCTTATGGAATTATATTTACATTATGGATGATGGCCATATACCCTAAATCACACACACACACACATATATATTTTAAATTTAGATGATATCATAATTAATGATATTTAAATGGCATAAGATAATAAATATGGTAAACCAAAGCATATCATATTATGCCGATTTTTCTATATCACAGGACATGAAATAAATATATCAAGTCACTATTTGGACTATCATTTTTTTATGATCATGATATATCTATTGGCCATAATGAATATACTTGTTTGATTCAAATGGATGTCTATGATTTGATAGGAAGTGGAATTTTATGTGTTAATGATTGAGTATAATTTCATATAAGGCTATCAATACGTAAGCTTTATGTAATGAATTTGTTTAGAGTATATAGAATTTAGTTATGTGATTAATGCATTCCCATTCAGTTGGGATTTTAATAATTATTTATAAATGGATGAAATTAATTTTAAAATTTATTACCTTCAAAAAACATATATAAATTCATAGGGAGGATCCCTAATTCATACATTAATAGTTAGAAGGCCATTAAAATGGAAGTTGTGGTTCTTATTGATTCTCACAAACAAAATATATATTATCCTTCTTCATTCACCTTGATATATACAAGAATATCATGATATGAAAGATACATACACCCAATTATTGATTATTTTAGGTCAAATCATTGATACACCTCAATGTAAGGTGTTATAAAACTGATTCTTAGTGAACTTCATTACATACCATGGTCAAAGACTAGAGTTTCGATCATCATCATTGCAACATAAACAAATGTTCTTCATTTTATTTATACTTGTTTTTAGAATTATAGCACATATATATTAGTTGAAGGGTTTTTTGAAATATTATATTTATTTAATAAATTTGATTTGATACATTGAAACTCATTAGTGAAATCAGAGGAAATTTTTCTTTAAATTATTCATGATATAACATTTAAAAGAAATATAAAAATTTTATCATAACAATAATCATAATAAATTTAAGATTTATTTGTGAATTGATTCAGGATACTGGATATCATATGCAATAATAATATTGAACAATAGGGTATAATATATATTAATCAATGAAATATTATAAATTATTTCATTTTTTATATATCATAACATATGATTTGGAAAATCATAGTAAGAAATAGAACCAATATACACTATTTTCATGTAACAAAATAGAGCATCGTATCAACTTAGTGACATCGATGCATATCGTAAAATCTTACATATAGATGATAATGAAGATATCATGGATTATGATGGCTAATGTATATCATTGAATACATTAGAAAGCACCTGATTAATTTGTCACTGTCCCTGAAATTATAATTACATTCTTTAATTTGATTTTAAATTATATCTAGAGTCATAATATAGAAGATATAATTAAATAAATATGTTTTATTTTTTCCCTATTTTTTATTTATGAATGGGGTTATATAATTTATAAATTCCTAATAAATTATAGATTTTTGAGACATTTATTTAATATACAAATTAATTTTAATTTAAATAATTATAAAATATCACAATCTAATTATTAAGTGTTTATTATACATTAAATAAATAAATTTATATTATATTTCATATTAATTATAATATTACTTTGAATTAATATAGAAAAAATTATAATAATGGTATAATAAGTTTAAATAGAAAATTTATGTGGATTTTTAAAGTATTTATATATAAAAAATAATGAATAAGATAATAAATTTACAACTAATTATAAATTATTCATAATGGATATGATTTAGAATTAAATAATATTACACCTATGATATTTTTATTATAGAAAATGTTTACAAAATATAAATGAAATATAAAAAGTTTATATTTTTAATATCATATATATAAGTACATGAAATATAAAGGATGATATTAAGTCATTAATATTTGAGTTAAATATAATTATATTTATTTATTTTATTTTGGAATCACCATAATGAATAGCTAATTCATAAAGTGTTGATTTCTTTATTTTTGAATATTCAATAATTTTTTATCTCAGGTATAATTTTCTATTAAATATTTATTCAGTTTTTATTATCCATTATATTATTCAGGAAGATAAATGATATATTAAATGTAGATATTTTTTTTGAGATTATAGTGTTAAAATGATTCTGTAAATCATTATACAATCATTTATGGTGTTACTTTATATGTACGATAGTTGATTTAGTTTTATTCTACCTTGAATTTACCTTGTTGAAGATTTTGTTTTTCAATTTGGAAGTTTCTTATCATTTTTATATATTAGTGTTATAATTATTTTTTATATAACATATCTCTCGAATAAATCACCGAGATTTGAGGGAATTTTTGTCAGACTTCTCACAAACATGGGTTATTATATTCTATCTTGAAAACTACAGGCTGGATACAAATGAATAGACTATAAGATGATGTTTTATTTTATTTAAATACATTTTAATGGGTATTGTGTTGATTTTAGATTATTTAGAGTGTCTAGAGAAGCCTGGGGAAGATTTTATGATTTTCTAAAAAGTTTTGAAAAAGTTCTATTCAAAGTTAATACTCATTGAAAATCTGGAATACACATTCATACATTAGAGTAACCCTGGGAAGATGAAGGGTGCGTAAATGTATTTTTATAATACAAAATTATAAAATATTGATAAAGGATAGAATATATATGAGTTACTTACTCATATGTAAGTGTAATTTTTTATTAGACACATGAAAGTAGAAAAGTCGAGATCTCTATTTAGTTAGGTAAATACAATTTTCTATAAATGTAAGTGTATATTACATGATACATAAAGGTAACCATTGAAGAGAACTGATAATTATCATATTCTAGAGAAAAATTATGATATATAAAAGTAAATAAAAATTACAAAAACATATATTTGTTAATGTAGGCAATAAATAAGGGTCATCTAAATAATTCCAAGGATATGTAAAATTAAGAATAAGATATATAATTTTGTCTGAGACATAATTTAGGATGTTTCAATTTATAAAAAGATAATTTAGTTATGTTACTTAATATTTAAAGGTTATCACAATGTCAAAAGTGATTTGTAAAATTAACTCCTTCAAAAAATATTTATACTTAAAAGTTGATAATTATTTTTAGAAATCCATGTTCAGGAAGTAGAATTATATGAATTAATGATATACTAGTATTTCTTGATCTAAATATTTTTGAAATTATTAAAATCATTATTCAATAATGATTTTTGAAGAAGATTAGTTCGACATAAATCATGAAGAAATATATTTTTCCACGATGCTATATTTAGATGGAAGTCCATTTCAGGGTAGTTATAGAATTTTATATATAGTCTTGTAGCGAGGAGAAATCCCAGAGATGGGGTTTGATTAATGAGATAGTTGTATTAGTGATTCAACAAACAACAATTTTTCTATTTGTCATCATGAAGATATAGAGAGAAGAATATAGGTATCCTGAAAAAGGAAAAAATTATGATAATTATTTTTATCATTTTGTGTTTAAAAATATGATTATCATATAGATATTAAATAGGATCATTTAAATCTGTGTTGAGGAACAGATGTTATGGGGGATTTAAATTTTGAGAATGAAGGGTTTCCATATTCAACATATGAAATTGATATAATGATGAGTAATTGATCATATAAAAAAATGATAATAAAATTGTTCTAGAATACTATAAGAATTATGATGAAATACTTTGAGTTGGGAACAACCATAGCGGGTTTCTTTACAAATAAGGGAGGAATAACATCTAAATTCGAATATTTCATTTTTGGTTCATGATTAAAGGTTTAATAATTATTTTAAAAATTGTTTCTATTGTAATTGGTTCTTCTCAAAGTCTTTTGGGTGTATAAATAAATTGTATATTCAAAGACATTCCCTTATATATATATATTATAATATTAAATGTGGAGCTACGTGTATGGGGGTTAAATAAAACTACGCACTAGAGAGGTATTCATCCTTCTTATAGGTGAACATTATTAATTTTTTTTACTATATTCCATATATTTATGCACTTCAAAATGTTAAGAAGAGTTATTTTTCAAATAATGTTATTGGTTTTAATTTAGAATAAATATATTAAAATTTATTCACCCCACTCATAGTGATAACGGCTTCCTAAGATATCCTATCAATTGGAATCAGATTCAGCTCGTCTATCATATTTTATAGTTAATTCCATGGTTCAGTTTTACTCTATCAATATGAATTAGATTCCAATATTTTTGGGAAAATATTTCTACATTCATAAGGGGATAATGGTTCCCTACATTCTCTTACTATGTATTGGTCATTATATTTCTATCTTTCTTTGTTTTACTATTCCAAATGTTATTATATCCATATCAATAAATTATAAAAAAATATTTAGAATTATGGAAATGTAGGGAATTATTTACATATCTTTTTTTCATAGATAGAGTTAAGAAAAGTGATGGAGTGTAATAATAATAATATTTATTCATCACTTTACGGTATTTATAGTGGAAATAATAAGATATAAGGAGAAATCATTAAAATATAGAAAAATTAGTATGAATATGTCATAATGAGAAAATAATAAATTTTGTATGAATTATTCACCAAAATTACTATAATTTTTAGTTCATTTATAGGATATATCAGATGTATTAAAGAATATACCATGGTAGAGAAACTTAATAGAATTATTCTAGACATTTTGTATGCTATTATATCAACCCTTAAAATTAATGATATTTATGATTTCACATTTAATGAACTTTAAAATTAAAAAATTAATCCTAAAGTTATACATGGATCTATGCTCAAAAAAATACTATTAATAGGAAAAAAATGATTTTAAAGACTTTAAATACTTGGATAGAAAATATGAATAGATTTATTATGAAAAATAATATAATATGTATTATTATGTTTATATCCTCCATTTACTTAGAAGTAAAGTCTCAATAATAAATGGTAAGTAGAAAAAAACTTATTTTTAAAAGCCTTAATTGTCGAAAAATATTTATTTCTCTGCTGGGTGTCGCTTAAAAATTATAAATAAAATAAATATGAGTTATTTTTGAAGATGTTATAAAATAAAGGAGGCTCGCTAAGGGGATATAATTCTCAATCAAAAGAAAAAAGGAAAATGTCAACGAATTTCTACTGAAGGTATTTTCTATCGATTTAAAATGGTATTTCTAATAATGAAGAAAGCTACGATAAATAAGAAACTATTACGGAGTTATCTAAATAGGGTTTTGAGGATTATTTAGAATAATAATTTGATTTTTCTTGATAATAAATCAGAAATTACATGTGAATTTGTTAGTATAAACTAGGATCAACATGGTGTACACTATGATAGTGAATATCAAGATATCATTGAAGGATATTGAAATGGTAAAGGATGAAAATTTACATCAAAAAATGAAATATGATCATATTTAGAAATAAATTATTGTTAAATAATTTAAAAGTTAATTATTTTTAATTATTATTAATGTAATAATACTAAAAACATGAAATCCACTATGATATTTAGTGATAATGAGGTAGATAAGAAAAAAAGTAATATTGTTGAATCTTAGAAGAAAAAATAAAAATTAATGTATGACTGAAATATAGTAATTTGAAGTTATTGTGTGAATTAATAGAAACAAATAGCAATAATAATTGATGAAAAAATATGATGCACATGAATAATTGACATAAATTATGTCTTTCTATCAAAATGGAATAATATTTCTAGAAGGGTCCAGTGAAAAACAATAACATTTATTGGTAATAATGTCTGAAGAAAATGAAAAATCTACTTATATCTAGAAGGGGAATAAATAGAGGGTAATTTTCACACCATATCCTTATTGAATAAGAATAGATTTAAGAGAAGTGTTTTCTAAAATAAAATCATTCGTGGTTTGAGAATGGATTTAGAAAAAACCTATTTAATAAAATAATTTCTATAAATTATTGATGCTTGAAGCATATAATTGGTGTTGTGGCATGTTTTTCTATAAATCATATAGTTTGTTCACTTAAAATATTCTTAAATGCTCTAAAAAATTATCCTGAATCAATGGGGATACAATAGGAGTAGATGAGAAATATCATAAGATCAAACAACCTAAGAAAAAGATTGAAGGGGAAAATAGTTTTGAGATATTGGAAGATGTTTTTGGAATCTGATATTAAGAATTATACCACTCAAATAAATGTCTTATATTTATATCATAATTTGTAAATATATATAATAAATAAAATAATTACTATAATAAAAATTACTTATAACAATGTGAAAATTTGGCAAATTTTACATTAAAGTCATTCAAATCTAAGAGTCCTTGGATCATGGATAATGGATACCCTTATCAAATAAAAGGGGATTTAAATAAATAATAATAACTTTAAAATATATAAAATAGGAGTGGGTTCCTTTTCAAATGATAGATCGTAAAAAATAAAAGGTGTTAAAGAGGATAAAATTGGGAAACCAGATAAATTGTAAAAGTGTTCTAATTATGGAAGGGATGATTCATAATCTGTTGAGTGTGCCAATTTTTATTATGACTAAAATAGGGTAATATCTTGAAATAATGATTATTTAGTGGAGATTATTAATGATAGTTCTATGATAATAATTTTCTTGATCACCTAAGGTAACCATTTTTATGTTGAAGATTCCATAATTGGTTACAAACTGAGTATGACAGCTAATACTAATTTGCATTATAGAAATTTTTTTTATCTTTTCAAAAAAAATCATGAATAAATTTATTAGAGAAGTGGTTGTAAAATGGATCCTATTTTTAAAATAAAAATACTAATAGTATTTTCATACAATTTCAAAAATGGAAAACAGTGATTTAAATTCATAAAAGAATGAAAATAAAAACTAAATTATAGTGGTAACTGATTAAATCAGTTATTTTTTGGACCTATTACCAAGAAATAAAAAATAGAGGATATATATTTCTTCACTTTCATTGAGTATTTCACTAGAATAGAATTAATTATTTTTATGGATAGTATGTCATAAGATCTAAGTACGCATAATGTTTTAATGAGGAAGTCTCATGAATTTTTTTTATTATTTTAAAAAATAATTTTATTAAATGGTGTTGGGCATGTCATAATTGTTTTAGAATATATTGATAAACATTTCATATGATACGAGTTTTGTGCTCTCTTCACTCTTTAATATAATGGGGTGGTAAAAATAAAGAACACTATCTTTGTATATATATTTATAATTACAAATACTATGGTTTAAAAATTAATATATTTATAGTGGAAAGAAATTTACACTCTTGGGTCATATAAAACAATGTTTTTTAGGATAAATTAACATATTACATTTCATTAAATTTTATTCAAGAATAATTTTAATTTACTATGATTTAGGATTTTGTGAGAACATATTTAATCCTAAAAAAAGTTATTAAGTGTTGGTAAATTTGATAAATTGGTTTAAGATTAAATATTTCTTATTTATATATAGAATAAAAAATATTATAGGTTCTATTACAATTTATTTTTGAAGAATGTTTATTGTGATGGATTTATTTTTATTATAAATGAAAACGAGGAAAAAATAAAACCATGGCTAATGATGTTGTTAATTCTTGACCCATATAAAATGGTGAAGAAATAACATATAATTCTAATGGAGAATAGAATTATTGTTACTCAAGGGATGATACTGAATATAAAATATCAAAATAAAAAAATAAAAGACAATAGAAACATATTGATGTTGAAAATATCATTTTAGATCACAATCAAGGGGTGAAAAACAAAAAAAAGGAAAATTGAATTTGGTTACACTAGTCTAATTCCAATGATTGAACCTCAAAAATAGTAATGATTATTTTGAACATCAAAATTAATAAAATAAATAAATATATAGTTGGATAAAATTGAAAATAATGAATCATTAGATATTTTTCCTAGTATCATAGTGAACAATGTCATTGGGAAAAATATATTTTTAGAAAAAAGGTAAACAATAAAACTAATTTTATAATAAATAAATATAGTACTATTTAAAATGTTTAATCTAGTATTTAGGTTTTTGATTTTGATGAAACATTTTTCTATAGTTTCTCGGCAATGAAACATTATTATTTTCCTAGTAATTTTAACTCAAAGGTGAACTATTAGAAATATATTCCATTACAATATACCATTATAAACATATATTATAACCATTGATATATGTTAAAATGTTACAAAATAATTTTTAAAACCTTTTGTGTAGGTTTTCCCTATACTAATAGCTTTCATAAATAATTTGTAATGGATTTCTAAACGACCAACTTTGGAAAAACATTATTATAGGACTAACCTATACCAACAGTTTTGATAAATAAATACCATACTTATAGCCCATGCCAATATTTAATAAAACTATTGTCATATTATAACTATATTAATGGTTTTAGAAAACATTTTGTATATGATACACAACACTTAAATATATTTTACCCTATATTCTTACGTGTGATTTCTCATTTATCGATAAAAGTTTTCTCTTTCCACATCAATTCCTATAATTATACTTATATTATTGATCATTATGAAAACAAAATTTGTGAGAAATAATCATGTTACGTAGTTCCCCATTATATTATCTCTTCTTTTATAAAATTCTTTTTACATTTTCACTAACTAGATTTTGAAGGTGAGATTGGGTTTTATGTTGAACAAATTTTGTAGTTTTCATTTAATTTTCATGGGTTTTAATCATCATCCATTTAATTTTATTATTTTATTTAGTGGAAAAATAGTATCCATCATTCGATTCATTATTTCTAATAGGCGTTTCTTCATACCATTATTTGTTTACATAACTATTTCTTGTTGAAATAATCTAATTACATTTTTTTAAAGATTAAATCATATTTATCATTGTTGTTTAAATAGTGATAGTAATAGCTTGAATTTTATTTTTAATTAATGTGATAAATTATAGGTTTTACTTAAAAATGAAAAACAAGAATGTGTAATAAAATAGTGTATAGAAAGTTCTTGATGAAATGTAAATTTCATATAAAATAAATTGTGTTATGTAGATGGATTATTAATAGAGTGTTATGAACAAATAATTTAATGGGATATATAGTTTATTATAAATATTAATAATTTTCTTTAATTTATATAAATGTTTTGGGCGTCTTTTAAAAATAAATGTTGTTATGTGTTTTTTATTAATATCACTATAATGGGGTGTTACAAATATTTTTTTTGGGAATATCAATGCTATATGGTGTTTGGTCCAGTTATCTGTATTGATTGATATACTACTATAACCACTTTCTTTTTATTAATACGACTAAGTGCGTTGATTAAAATCATGAACAATTTTATAGAGTTTTTGTTAAATTATATTAATGAATAAATTGTTATTCTTAAATTTCAAGAGGGGGCCTATTTTTATTATTGTGAACAAATTATCAATGTGGGGAGATTTTATTTTGTCGAATAATGTACTTATTTATTAAAATTTTTTCATGATTAAAACATCACCAAGGAATTGATTATTAATGATATGTGATTGTAGAAATTATCGAACCTTAAAATTGTATCTTCTTCATTATATCAATGGTATACACACTTACCTTCACCTTAATCCTCACATCTGACCTATATTTATCCATTTTCACTTTAATTTACTTCTATAATAAAATTAGTGCCTACATATTGTGCTTCTATTTGGTCGAGTTATCCCTTCACTTGTTAGTGTCTCCAATGCATAAAGTGTTTTGAAAATATATAAATTGTTTTAAAAACCATATACATATATAAATGTATCCATATTTGGAATTTTTTATTTGGTATAATATGTATTTAAAATATTCATTATTTTCATGAAATTACTAATTATAGTATAATATGTCAAATTTATTTAAATTTTTTATATTAGAATATAGAGATTTTATAAGTATAAAATCGATAATATAACAACTATGTTTTATAATAAGTTGAATTTTATATTTCCATTTAGTAATTCTTCAAATGGATGTATTATTTGTTTTCCTTGTTATAATTATGTTATAATACCTTGATTAAGTCAGGAGGAGTTGGGTTACCATGTATATTTTTTCTTCAAAACTATAAAATATGTATAGAGTTATAGTATAAATAAGCTATAATAATAGATTGTTCATGATCTTAATGAGTAGAGTGCAATGAAAAATTTAATATTTGACAGGTTTCCATTCATTCACCATCACTATAAGAATAAAATATTATGAGTACACATTATGCAATTAATTAAAATTAATTACATTGATAGAGTGAAAAAATTAATAAATTTTGTATGAAATTATTTATTTCAGTTATTTGGTAAACTAAAAAAGTTGAAATTTTCAACGAAACTATATAACTAGAAAATCATGTATAAATTTTTTAAAACTTATATTGAATATCTTATTACTCTTTATTGTAATTAACTCATTATGGTTTATATATTACCACAAATCAATATATATCATGAATGTTAGTTGATTGTTATGGTTTTTAAACTAATAAATTCATACTTTCCCTAATATTTTAACCTTTTCTGGGAAGAAAGCATAAGACTAAATACCATTAAATAATGTGATATATCTCAATAGAATGTAAATAAATTTACAATACTATCTATTATTTCACATAATGTAATGTCGAACATTCTTAAAATTCATAGTATCAAAAATAATTCCATAAATAATGAAATGTAAAATAATATGTGATTGTATGATACTAAAATATTTAATAATAATAATGAGTTATTTCATCCAGCGGATAGTTTACAATGATAGTCATTTATTATAAAATATCTTAATCTTATATATTAGGTACATGATTTTTGGATGATTATATCATGTAGTTCATTTAATTTATTTGGTTATACTCTTACATCACACAACTCATGGCCAATATTTATTTATATTTATAAATTTTTTCTTTGGACGGGTCTGAAAAAATCATTTAATTTGTTGATTAGAAACATATATAAATTGTCCAGTTATGTAAATGATATATATGGGTACTTGTAATCATTAATAAAATATTTAATGAAAATTTTAAATATGGTTGCATGATTATATAATTATTTTTTGAATAACCGATATTAGATCTATGGTTCATTTATATAGATGATAAATGATTTTAATTCTTATAGAATGATGACTGAATATAGAAAAAAGTTTCTTAAAATGACACACATCTTTATAGGTTTCCAATTAATAATATAATTTAAAATATTTATTTTGTGATACTTTTTTGTTGATAATCAAGACTCATATTTGGATTTTGAGTTTTTGGACATCCTTAAAATACATTTTTAGATGTTGTTATTGGATTGTTAAGGTTCTCTATTGTTTCATAAGATTTTAAACTAGTGTATGATAGGTTGAGCTTGTGAAAAGTTTTTGTAAAAATCTATTTACAACATGATAATGTGATCAAAATATGAATTACTTTTTGTAGAGTCTCTATAGGAAGTGAATATAATTTCTGGTTGATGAGATTACTTTATAGAGGCATTAATGATTTGAAAATGGTATATACGATGAATGTATTTAGGTACAAGGGTTCCCATATACCTGGAAGGGTATTCATGACATGAAAACTCTATTTAATCCATAGACGAGGTTTAGAAGCCTTCCTTAGGGGGGAGGTTTAAATTTTGTTGGTGGTCCATTCTAGGAACCCCTTGGGTTTCCTCTTGTTTTGGTCAATAAACGGTGCATTGAGATCCCTCATTTTTCTTCCATTTCCCATCATTTGATTTCATTGGATCCTGGTAGATTCTTTGTGTTTCATCGAGCATATTTGATGCACAATCCTCCTATATTCCCTAATATTATTATATTTTATTTTTCATATATTTCAGTTCATTAATATACAGATTTACCAGATTATGAATAAATAATCACATTTTATAGGGATTTCATATGCAACTAATAGTGTATTGTTTGTAAAGATAAAATAAATTTTTATTTCATCATTTAACATAATTTATATTACTAGGTGATTTTCTCTATATTTTCCATAAATTTTAGGTTAACTTTGAGATAGATTCAGAGATTCAATTTTTAATTATTTATTAATTTGGTCTGGTTATTTTTCAATAATTGACCTCAACACTTAGCCTGAAGTTTTGGTGTCGTGATATCAACTAATAAGTTTGGAATAAGTTATTCCAAGATGGGTTTTTATTTTTTAAATTATAATCAATATAATTTATAGTTTTTTTCGATGTGATATGTGCTTGTTGTGTTGGAGGAATTTGGTTTTAGCATCGGACAAATTTATGGATCGTTAGTTGAGTTAGATGTCCTTTACATTACCCTCTCTATTGGTATTTAGTGATTTTATTTATGTTTGTGTAATCATTATATTACTTTATTGAATGATTTTTATGACTTGGGTTTTCTATATATAA
Organism: Viscum album; assembly: GCA_963277665.1. Classification (NCBI taxonomy): domain Eukaryota; kingdom Viridiplantae; phylum Streptophyta; class Magnoliopsida; order Santalales; family Viscaceae; genus Viscum; species Viscum album. Next base: position 1,234,478,749 of record OY728128.1, read on the forward strand.
GTTTTTGATTGTATTCCATAATCCTAATTGCAAGCATTAACCCCATTGGTTTTTAAATAGTTTTTATGGTGGAATATAGTAAATATAAGTTTTGGTCTCCCTCTTTGTAGATTATCTGGTGATTTGTTTTTGATTTTAAAGATAAAAAAGTTATCCTTTTTTAAATGTGAATAAATAATTTATATGTATTAAATGGAATTTCATGGGAAAATGGAGATTTTTAAAAGGGGTTTGGAAATGGTATCAGAAAATAAAAATTTTATTTCCTAGTATTTATTTGATAAGTTTTTTCCAATTTCCTTGTAGAAGTAATATGGAATGAAATTCCATTTCTAAATTATTGGTAAATGGTATTTTGCCTCTAATTTTAATGTAAATCCAATAGGGTATGGTGGTGTTGTTGTGGTTCATTTTACAATAAAGAATTGATTTCCTATTTTCTTAAAGATTTTTTTTCTCATTGTGATTTTTTTGTGATATCATGTTGATTGTGTGGACCCATGATGATTTGTGTTATTTTTGTTGTCCAGTTATGTTCATTTGAATCAATAAAATAGGTGGTTTAATCTAGATAGATGTGATAAAATAATTAAAGGGTTGAGTTGGGTGTTGAGATGGGTTGATACATGAAACATGGTACTAAGAGTTTGGAACTCTACAGGTGATGTGGTGACCTAGTTTTATAAGTTATATTACATTTTTTTATTCCCTATGAATAAAATATACATGAATGCGATGAGTGATTAAATATATAATGGATTTATCAAAAGGGTTTTTCCTTGTTATGAGTGAGATAGCTGGGTGGGGACTTTCGGGTGATGTATTCCTTGATATATTTGTTTTATAGTTCCACTATGAGTGATAAGGTTATCATGATTGTGATGGGTCATCTACAAGTGATATATTTTGAATCATTTAGATAACGTTTGGTTAGTTATGAGTGAGATTCTTGTCTTAGGAGGTGATATCATATGGTGGGACCACCATGAGTGAGAGAGGGTCTAAGTTGTGTTGTTTTACAGTTTATAGATATATTTCCCAAACTTGAGGGAGATGGTAGTGGATAATTTGTGATTTAGACGTTATTTATCAAGAAGGTATGATTTAAAACATTATTTGATATTTAAAACATTTTGAAATTCTACTCTATGTCCTCAAGTATGGGTTAGGAACATGGTTTGACACCCTAACCAACATAATCAGTTTTGGATTTACGTTATGGTACATAGTGACTTTATTATGACATGGAGATAAAGAATGTATCTCTAAGTGTTAGAATTATGTTTTTGTTAGTAGTTTTTGGAGGTTTATAATTCAATAAGATGATTATTTGATTTTGTATAGAGCCTATAAATTTTAAATTCAATTATTTTTCATCATGTGTATTATCTAGTGTTCTATTTATTATATATGATTCCCATAATTCCATGTTAGTCTTCTAATTCTCTATTTTGTTTGATACATCATATATAAAGTTTACTTCTGATTATTATAGGCTATGGGAGGCCTTGTCATATCCATTTTTGATGTCTATATATATCTTTGTGCCTTCCATTATAAGGATGAGTAAAACTGGATTTTCAGAATATTTAGGTGTGTCAACCAAGACCTATTTAAAGATAATAGTCAACCCATGACCCCATTAGGTATTCATTTCTAGTCATATGCCTCTAGGAAATGCATAAGAACACTTGAGGTCATTTAGTGACACCTCACTTGGGATTCATTTGGGAAATCATGGATACATGGTTAAAAATGGTATCTAGTCCTATTTTACGAGGGTATAGTGTAGTTATAGGTGGTGTTTTATTTTTAGGACATGGCGGGTTGAAATAGTGAATACTTACCTTGTATAATATTAGTTGAAACCCAGTTTTCATAGAGATTTACAATTTTTGTACTATGAAATCTATATTATGTGTGGTTTTGTTTTGGATGAAGAGTCCCAATTTTGGATTAATGAGACTAGGGATGAGTCATTGGGCTACACTCAGCCCCAATTAATATATTTATTCATCATGATATTCCCATAATTAGAGTATGATACAAATTCTTATAGGCATTGTCTCTTAACATGTTTCTTTATCATAATACATTATTAATTAATGAAAATTGTAATATAATTGTTATTTTTTCAATTAAATTATAACAAATGATTAAAATATTATGGATATGGTGGGAATGTGTTATTTATTTTTATTTTTCATGTTTGGTTTTTATAGGGTAATGGTTTTGGGGGTTTTGGTGTTTTGAGAGAAACCTAGTTTTAGGAAAAACTCGTACTATGGAATGAGGTGCGTGAGAAATTATTTTTAGAGTTCATTTTATGTGAAAAAGATTTTGGGATTTATGGTTTTGAAATTGTCTAGTAATTTTAGGTTTTGTAAAAATATATGGAAAATGGTTTTTAAAATTTTATTTCAAATTGTTTTCAGAAATTAGATATATTTTTGGGAAAAGGGATTAGCTTGCCAAATAATTTTTGTAATTTTAGTTCAATTAAAAACCATTGGACTCCATAGGGTATTTTTTCTAAACATAGTGAGTTTTAGGGTGTGTAAAAATATTTGTGAATTGGTGTTAAAATATGTGACCAATGCATATATAAAATGATATGATCTTATTTTTAGTATTTGGGTTTAGTTGGCCTGGATTATTGAATTGTGTTCTTTGATTTGGTTCCCTTTTAGTTGGAACCACCATGTGAGGTTAGAGGGTGTCTTTGGTTTTGTTTTATGGGGTCCAAAAAAAATAAAATATTTCTTTTATAGACTGGGTTTTTTGGATTTTTATAGTACACTAAGAGAGACCCTAGGTGTTGGATTATGTGTTCGGAGGGTATGTCAAAAATATTTCATGAGATCCACTATGGAGATCTAATGGATGTATTTTGATGTTGCTATTGAGTATCCAAATGTGTGTTGGTAGATTTAGAGATTTGATCATCAATGTCTGTTTGATGATTTTATGGGTCGGATTGATTGATGTGTGTTTTTAGTAAGTGATTCCTTTGGTGGGGGGACATATTAACCCTCATTTTCTATTAGTAGAGGAGTATTATACAAGGATAACCATATATATTAATTTAGATTAATTATGTATACATTGGTTATTGGGATTCATGGAAATGGTTGCGCATCTTCTTGGCAATTGGTTATTGATGTTTCATGTTTGACAATCAGATGTGCCGGAGTTGTCATGTATAATCATTAAATATGGTAATGGGGAATTTAATATTAATTGTGATATTGTGATTATTTTGAAAGTGTGGTGCAAAGGATTCTCTTATAGTGTGTAGAACCAAATCAGATGTGAGTGTATAATATTTGTATCAGAATGGATGTGGGTGCAGTTGAACCAGTTTGTGGATGATCGAGGTGGAGTTACAAATATAGTATAGAAATATATTATCAATCCGGTTCTATGGGAAATAATTTATTTTTAATTTAAGATGTGGTATTAGTTTGAGTTTATGTGTTGGAAATAGGCTCAAGATAGTGGTGGTGTGATCTGTGGGTGAGTTGGATCAGAGATGTGTTAGTGATTGCGAATAGATCATGAATGATAAATTGGTTGGATGAGGGTTATTCACTGTTATTACACCACATGTTTGGATAATAACATTATGTGTTTGTTCTTATGTTTTTTTTTATTTTTTGGGTAAGGCCTCAAAACCAAGTAGTACGGTGATACAAATATGAATCAACACATGAGGCTGAGCATTTTGAGGGGTAATCATCCAATTAAGGGATGACTAGTTTTATTCAGTAGAATTTAATATAGCGAGGTGTAATACCTATTGAGATATTTATTTCAAATATATTTAATTTGAATCATGTTTTGAACTATGATTTTTGGGGAAAATTCAGAATGTCCATGTCTGTTGTTTTTGTGTGTGCAACAAACACATATCGGGTGTTTGGAGATGGAATACAACTAGTTAGGGGTGAACTGACAATTGAGGTAGGTTTATGTTTGTAGCTAGAAACTGTGATATTCTTCTTAGTTATGTGAATAAATATGGAGAGTAGTTTTTAATGACCAAAATATTTATAGGTTGTGAATTGTTTATGGAATTTAAAATATTCTTTTGGGGAGATGTTTTTTAGAACCTTGAATTATATTTGGATTGTGAGTATTATGATGTTCTAAAAAGGTTTTTTTGGACCTTATTTGAGGTTTAGTAAGTGTTTAATGTTTTTTAGAGGATTTCAGTGTAGAGGTTGGGTGGATGAGCTACAAAATAGTTTCAATAGTAGGATATTCCTAAAATTAAGGGCATTTGAATCATGAATAACCATTCATGGGTTATTTACAGGTGATGAATTGAGATATTGGGATAAGGTATGGTAAACAAGAGGCATTCAGGGTGGGAATAACATTAATTTAATGACATTTTTTAGGTATAGGGGTTACCCTCTTCTTCAAAGGGGATTGAAAATATAAACCACCTCTTCTCATAGTGAACAAGTGGATTTATCCCCTCTTAAGGGATTTCATATAATTTTGTTGATGAACCTTTATAATAACATCCAAGGGTTTCATGTTATTTTGGTTTACCAAATGAGTATTGATATCCCTCTTTTGAAATCATCATAATTTCCTTTTATTCCCTTTGACCTAGATGGATTCTTAGTGCTTCATCAAATAGATTCAAGGTAGGTTCCTTCTCTATTTTAATTTCTTCCCCACCATTTTCTCTTCCATGATTTAAGTATTTACAGATTTTTTGGGAGGATAAATTCATTGAATCATGGTGAAATCACAACCCTTGTTGGGGTTTTCGTATTCATCTCATTGAGGAAGTCTTGATAAAAGGAAATCAAGTCATCATTCATTTTTGACAATATGTAATGTTAAACTATATGTTTCATTAGGGTTTTTTTGAGAAATCACTTAATTTGGATTTTAATTCATGGATATATTCTTTTATGTATTATGGATTAGGTTTGGGTTTATGATAAGAGTATTACACATTCTATTGTTTGTGGTTTTGGTGTCATGAGGTTACCCTGTGTGTTTGGAATTGGTTATGAAAATGGGGGGGTTTTAGTTTTAAATGATAAATTAATTAAATTTATGGTGATTATGAACATGATAGGTTTCCATGGACTTAAATAATGTAGATATGAGTGTGGGATGGATTTAAAGACCATAAATTGAGGTAGGTATTCTTTACATTACTGTGTATCATGGGTATTGGGGATTTTATGTTTGTTTTATCATTATATTACCCACCATTAATATTTTAATTACTTGTTTGGTATATCTAAAAGGATGGGATAATAATGAATTTTCCTAAAAAAGTACTTGATATATACAAGATACAAAATAGTGAAATGGTTGTTCCCTATTTGAACGAGAGGAAATAGATGTATTTATATACATATTGATGTCATTTATAATATCTAAAGTATAAAATAGTCTTCCTTTTTTAAATGTTTTACTAATTTTGTTTGAAATAAATAGAATTTATTGTAGAATAATGATTTGGTAAATGAGTTTTGAAATGGAATTTCAAAATAGAAATTTTATTTCAATATATTTTTAATATTTTTTATCTTGGGGACTTGTGTGAGTAAGACGATATGCGATTCCTTTTCAAAATGGATGGGAAAAGGGATTTTCATTGTGTTTTCAAGGGAAATCCAAAAGGGAATGGTAGAGTTGTTTTCTCTTTTTACCCCAATAGGGGGATTCCCTATTTTCATAAATATTTTTTATGTGTTTTTCTTATCATTTGTAAAAATTTATGGATTATGTTGATACATTATGATGTGTATGATGTGTGTTGACCAATGATGTAAATTAGAGGGTTTCAAAGTGACTAATTGAAATAGATAGATTCTATAGAAACTGTATAGCTTTGGTATGGGTGTTGAGATAGGATGATATGTGAGGCTATGTCCAAGGTGACTAGTGATGTTCTGGTGATTTTCTGACCTCATGAGATGAGCTACAGTCCTGAAAGGCGCTTTCATGGGTGCTCTGAAATGATGTGTGATTTTTGAGTACATAGATGTAGTAGAGTGGCCGACCAAGGTTGTCTTTTCAAGGAGGAAGTAAATTTGAAAACATATTAAAGATATTTTGAAAATATCATAAAAGTGAATAATAAAACTACTTTATAGGATATGGGGTTTTTTACAGTTCATAAAACTAGAAGAAGTTCACTGGAAGAAGATTGTATAAAATTTTATTTTAATATTTGCAATGAAGTTTGATTAAAATGACACATCAAGAAGATGTTTTTTTAAAAAATATTTTAAAAAGGGTAATATATTTAACTCTATCTCTTAAATCAATTATTTTTAAATATTATTTAAATTAAAATACACTTAATAATGATCCCCTAACTTGTTAACCCCCAAACCCAACAAGAATTAATGTTACCAAAAATATGAAGTGAATTAAAACTTAGGCTATCTTCAGAACATGTAATCATAACACTCTACTTTGATTGATATTCTAATGATAGATTACAGTCAATGGTAAATTAAGAAACATATCCATTCTAGAAATAAATACTGATTAAATTTAGGGATTATATTTTAACTCTACAAATATATCATGCATGGTCCTATTTTACCAATAAATTCACACTCTCACAATTAACACAATTCTCGACCTCGCATGTTTTTTGTTTATTGTTCAAATTACTTATTAGTTTCATAAAATCCAAAAAATAAATTAATATATCATATTATGTTAATTATATTAGACAATTTATTCAAAATAAATAAATGATGGAGGTTAGAGGTAGATCAAATACTAAAAATAATTACTCTTCCATGTGAGGTGTAGTCATCATAGAAACGTTTTTCATGTGCAAAGGTTTAGAAAGGGTAAAACCCAATCTTGTTTTTATTATTGATTTCAGCCCAATTAGTATGATTAAGGATGAAAGAAATATTGGAAAAATTGGGAATACAAAATAAAATACATGAAATAGAAGAGAAATAAATAAATTTATTATGAAAACATAAATATTACAAAACAAGAAAGAGAGTAAGCCTTCGATGAAGGGATCCTTGACTCAATAGCTCCTCCTATGAGTATATGGAGTTCTATAACCACTATATTGGTCACAAGAAACCTATGTGACTCCAAAATGGAATCACATCACTCCTTGTCTTAACTTCCAAATGCGGTACTCAAGGTGTCAATTTATAGCCAAAATGGGGAGTGGTTTTGGGAACCCAGTTTTTCAGTTTCCACTTGTGTATCAGTTTTTGTTAGTAAATGTATTTATCTGAATTTGTAAAAAATGTTAAAGTTATAGCCCAGTATCTTGAATATATTAATGCAAATTTAGTGGCCAATGGAGGATGACATCACAAGATATGGCCTCAATACCTAACCAAATCATTGGATTCGTACAGATTATATCCACTGGATAGATTGGTTTAGATAGACCCCTTAATGAATGAATTGGGCTTCAGTTTCTTGAGATTATTCATATCCCATGATGTTTTAGAGAGGCCCAAAATATTTCAGCCAATTTGGAGCCATACATTTTGAAAAATGTGTAAAACAATGGACATATGTCATTGGGATTCCATGCAGTTTAGGCCATTTCCCTTATGGATCATCTCTGACCCTCCTAATCACCTCCTATTACAACGAATTCACCAAATCAAGAATAATTTCACTTTTTAACAGTGACAAACATTTAATAATTGAATCAAATGGGATGTTCAATTTTATATAATATTTAAAATTTTAAATACTAAACTAGTTTAAAATAATGATGTAAGGGTGAAAAAAGGTAGGGAATTAGGATGTGATCACACCCCCACACTTACCCTTTGGTAGTCGCGGGAAAAACCTCATATCATGTATTCCGAAAAACAGTGTCAAGTAAACATAAATATCAAATGAAAAAATTTTTTCAAACACATATCCCTGAGATCAAACAATTTAACTCCATGAAACAAAAGATATCGTGCCTCATAAAAAACCATTATTTCAAGATATCCATTTATATAATTCAATAAATTTCGACTTCATTTATCCTCCCATGCACAAAACACTTACCTCACTTGAATTTTCTCTTACCACACAAATGCCATTTTTTCAGTAATGTCTTTCTCATCCAAACTCATATAAGGGTCACCATAGGCTTGATGAATTTCTATATCTCCAACTGATGAGAGTTAAGGACAAATTTCTATCATGAGGACTTTTCAGGGTTGTTTTGTGGCTTTCAGTGGGTAGGATTTGGTGTAAAAAATTCTGATGCTGAATGAGGAGTCCCTGACACTTTTTGAAGCAAAATTGTCTTATTTTAATTGTCACCCGTGTATGGTCTCCTCCCCACTCCTCTTAGTATCAATTCGGCTCCACAATCATTAAAACTCATGGAAGGTTTAAACCATTCATCATTTAAACAAAAAAATTTCAATCCTCTAAAACATGGTTTTTCATGAAAGCTCTAGGTAGGAACAACTTTCTTTCTTCATCAGAAGCTCTAGGAAGGCAGGACTTCTTCTATCATGAAAGCTCACAAAAGGCACAACCTTCAACATAATGATATTTTTCAGTAGAAAAAACGTCTCTTTGAAATTTAGTTTTCGACCAAAAGTATCAAAAAAAATGTGGTATCACAACACAAGATGACTTCCCCCACACTTACGTTCAACTAGATTATGCAATTTCACTTTAAGAGTTGGTTGGATAGGGAAAGTTGGCTTGTAATGTGGATAACCTAATAGTGTGTTCATGAATTATAATGTCTAAAAGGATTAAATGTTTCTGTTAGGCCATTATAAATAAGGATTATTTGAAATAGGGTCTTTAATACCAAACAAATTCCTCAATCATTCAATCATAAGTACCTCAAACACTAATGTTTTGACAGGAATAAATCAAGTTCTTATTAAATTAATCATGGTTTGGTTCTCTCAAAATTAGAGTTAAATGTAAATAATATGAAAATAATGGTTCATAAACCTCACAAGAAAGTGATTTAAAATATAAATATAGTTAGATGTGTCATGAGATTAAAAATTCAGAGTTATTTTCAATAAATTACTGAAGATTTGAACTATAAACAATGTTATTTCCAGCATTTATCTAATCTCGGTTTCATGGGATAACTTTTTTTACTTATTCATATGAATTTCAAAATGTTGATGAGAATCATTTTAACTCAAAATATTCAAAACAAAGACCCAAAAATTTGAAAAATAAAATAAAAAAATATTAAAAAACACACATTTTCTTTTGAAAATCATTGAAAAACCGGAAAAATATTTAAATTACTAAACCAAAATGTTCCCTCCCCCAAACATAAAATATTGAATTTTACTGAATGTGAACCCATGAGAAGATATATTCACATGAAATATATAATTTTAAATAGGACAAATAACAAAAAAGTGAAAGGGTTGAACAACCTGACATGCTCAAGTGATGATGGGGTTATGTAGAGTGATGAAATCCACTGCATCAGTAGGATGTCCCTCAATGTATTTCTTCAAAAATTTCCCATTGACTGTAAATATCCTTCTTGGGTCCTATTTTGTGATCTCAACAGCACCATAAGAAAAATAATCAGCCACAACATAAGGAACTTACCTCATTGAATGTAACTTACGAGGTTTTAGCTTCAGTCGTGAACTATAGATCAAGACTTTCTCTCCAACATGAAATTGTCTTTTTTGGGTCATTTGGTTATGGTATTATTTTGATAATTCCTTTTAGAGCCTTGAGTTCTCAAATGAGGACTAATGAATCTCTTCAATTTCTTGAATTTTCACCTTCCATTGGATTCTTTCTTGGGCAAAAACCATGTTGCATTTCTTTATAACCCAATAATCCAGATGTGCAACTTCTATGGGGAGAGGACACGATTTCCAAAAAACAATCCAAAATGGGAACATAATGATAGTTGTCTTATATGATGTCCTATAAGAAAAAAATGCATCATCTAAACACCTTCTCTAATCCTTTCTATTTTGCTACACAGTTTTTTTACAAAAAATATTTCAACTCACGATTTGAAACGTCACCATGCCCAATTGTTTGGGGGTGGTATGGTGTTGATGTTTTTTGCATCACCCCATACTTTCAAATAAGGAAATCAAAAATTTTATTTCATAAGTGTAAACCTTGGTAACTAACGATGACCTTCAGTACTCTAAACCTATAAATAAAATTTTCTTTGAAAAATTACACAACAACATGAGAACCATCAGTCCTGGTGGCCTTAACCTCCACCAATTTGCTCATATAATCAACATAAACCAAAATATATTGGAAACCAAATAAACTAGGAAAAGAACCCATAAAATCAATTACCCAGACACAAAAATCTCATAGAATAATATGAGTAGTTGGGGCATATCGTGTCTCCATGAAATGTTACCTGTATGTTGGCATTAGAGCACAACTTACAAAACAAATGAACATTATGGAATAATTTAGGCCAATATAATCCAGAGTATAAAACATTCATAGCTATCCTTTGGGGTCCAATGTTTCCTTCGCAGGAAATTGTATAGAAAAAATGCATAATACACTCAAACTCATGGTCAGGAAAACACCTTATAATGACTTCATCACTACACATGTGCCAAAGGTAGGGATCATCCCACAAATAATACCGAGACTCACTTTTTAATTTTTGGACTTGATTTGTATTTAAATTTGCAGGGATTTCAGATGAAACAATGTAGTTCACTAAACCATCATACCAAGGATTCATACCTGATATGGAATAAATATACTCATCGGGGAAAGTGTCCTGAAGTGGTACATGGTCCAAGGTGTCATCCTCTAGTGTGTGAGTAAGCCTACTCATGTGGTAAACCACCATGTTTTTTGGCCCCCTCTTGTCCTTTATATCAATATGAAATTTTTGAAGAAGAAGCATCCATCAGATTAGTCTGGGATTTGCATCAGGTTTCCTCAAGAGGTACCTCAGAGCTGCATGGTCAGAAAAATAACTACTTTAGAGCCCAATAAATATGAAAGAAATTTAACTAAAGAAAATATGACCGAAAGAAACTACTTTTACATGGTTTGTTAGTTTTATTAGGATGAATCTGGTGTCCTCTATATATATCCATTCACATGTGAACGTCCCTCCACTATCTGAGATAAGGAAACTCCAACCATGATGTTGGAGGCATCACACATAATCTCAAAAGGAATGTCCCAATGTGGATGATGTATAATTAGTTGAGTTCTTAGAAACTTCTTCATCTCATCAAATTCTACCCTCCCTAAATAATTAAACACAAAATAATAATCATTTTGATGTAATCATGACAAAGGAAGAGAAATATTACTAAAATCTATAATGAAGTGTCGATAGAAGCCTTCATCCCTTACGAAATGTCTTATATAATGTAAAAATGAAGGATATGGTAAAGATGAAATAATTTTTATCGTAGATCTATCAACCTCTATCCCATGTTTCCACACTACATGCCCTAAGACAATGACATGCTCTACCATGAAATGACACTTTTCAAAGTTCAAGACCAGATTCTTCTCAATACAACTATTCATCACCTTTCCCAGACTACATAGAAATTAATCAAATGAAGACCCATACACTTTAAAATAATCCATGAATACCTACATGAAGGTCTCAATAAAATCCGAAAAAATACTCACCATGCATCTCTGGAGGGTACATGGGGAATTGGAATGTCCAAATGGCATCCTTCGATAGAAGAACATACCAAATGGAGAAGTAATAATCAAATGGAAGGTCTAATACCCGATATTTCAGCCAAGGACCACTAGATTATTGTAATTTTGTCCCTCAAATGATTCAGAAGTTTCTCATCATGTTCAAAAGGGACATTGTTAGCAATGGTGACATGGAATTTCTCACCACATAAGAAGTATGAGTATTTGAGATAAGGTGGAAATGGGATGAGTTCCAATACAGGGGGTGATTTATGGATTGAGACATTGATGTAACTAAAATATTTTCACAATAAACATCAGTATCAGAATATACATCATCAAAATACGATAATAAAGCATTAAATACATCAGCATACTCAACATCCATGTCATAATAAGAGTTCACATGATTAAAATCAAAATATGATTTCATTTCCTAATTAAATATAATATAGTATTGTGCCTATGAAATAGGGGTGGATGTACTCTTCAACATCAAAAAAGAACCAATAATCATAATCTCTCTAAGAATAAGACAATCAAATTCTCTGGGTTTTTTATTTGGTGGTTCAAATGGGAGATAACAAACACAGATTGTTCCTCTGAGGGGTACTTCATGGAGTCCATAACATTAAATATCACAAAATCATTTCCAAACTCCATGGAAAGTGTACCCTCATTGACATTTTTGATATTTTTTTCATTTTTGAGGAAGGGCATACCAATGATAATTGGATAATGAGAACATACATGATCATCCTCCATGTTAAGAACATAGAAATCTATTGGGAAAATCTTGTCTCTTACCAAGATTATTACATCCTCAAGGACTCCCACTGGATATGTAGTAGATCTATTTACCAACTACACCACTAATCTCATTGGTTTCAACTCACAAACCATTAGTGAATAGAATACAAAGGGAGGCATTACATTTATGGAAGCTCCTAAATCACAAAGAGCATTAGAAAAGTGAATCTCCCCTATAGTGCATGGGATGATGAATGTACCCTGATCCTTGAACTTTGTTGGCATTGATATGTTTGGTTTAATGAGTTCTAATACATTACTTCCATGATTGATACTCTCATTTACATTGAGCCCTCTTCTATTTGTACAATGTTTTTCAAAAAATTTGCATACCTTGAAATTTTCGTGATGTCTTCATGTAGATGAAAGTTAATCTCCACACACATGAATGTATCAAAAAAATATTTTTTCATTGCATCGTTAGCCATCTTCTTGGTTGTACTACCCTATTTGGAAAGGGGAGGGTTTCAGGAGGAACATCATTAATATAATTATTACCTTTATCCTTCTCCTTGGGTTTCTCATAAATAGGATTTGAATGTGTATTCTATAGAGTTGAGGTAAATCATGGTGGAACGATAGGTGAAGATGTATCAGATATTTTTTTACCACTTCCCAATGTGATGGCACTGACAATCCCCTTGGTCTTTGGAGTATGTTGGGAAGGTAGATTTCCATAATTCATACTTACCTGTTCAGGGAGGGCAGTAGCAATCTGGCTTATCTGAATCTTTAAATCCCTCAGCTCTAAACCATGACTCTTCAAATCATTTTATTGATTAAGAACAATTTTATTCAAAATTTCATCTATGTCAGTGTCTTCCATGGATAGGGGATTTACTTGTTTTTGAACTGTTGAAACATGGGCTTTAAATCTCCTCTTGGGGTTGTTGGAAACCATGCTGGTAAGGCAGAGGCTGCTGGATGTTTTGTTGAAAAGGGGGCCTTTATTTTGTCTAGAGCCGTACATAATTTATGATTGACCCTTCCACACTTGGTTGTATGTTGGTGAAAATAAATCAAGCTTCTTTTGAGGATATGGTTTTTGTGTCGGCTGATATGGTCACCTAGGAAACCCTGCTGAACAATCTTCTGTTTCTTGTACATGGAGGGAACAATCAGTTGGGTGGATTGTGATAGTGCAAATTCTGCAAGGCCTTGAAGGAGGGGGTATGGACGTATTCTGAGCCAATGTAATATTAATAACTATAGTGTTCAATTCTTACAACTTAGTATCAATCAAATTATTTTCAAGAGAAGAAGGAATTCCTCATGTACTCCTCAAACATGGGGTGTACCTCGATCACCAAATTGTTCAGTGCTTTGGGGAATTTTGTCAATCAATGCATGTGATGCTATTGGTGTCTTTTCCACCAATTCTCCTCCAGTTATGGAATCAACCATGCTTCTCTTCATAGGTGTGAGTCCTTTGTAGAAGTACTGGATGAGTAGTTGTTCACTGATTTGGTGATGTGGGAAGCTTTCACACAACATCATGAATTGCTCCCATTACACATAAATTGACCCCCCTTAAGAATACTTGATACCTGAGATCTCTTTATGAATAGAAGTGTTCATTGTTTTTGTAAAAAATATATCTAATAAAATACATTTCAAATCATTGAAACATGTTACATCTCCATGTTGTAAATAATACATCCAATCCTTTGCAGCTCCATCAAGTGAAAATGGGAATGATCTTAGTTTAATTTTATCTTCAGATAAATTTCTAGGTTTATGTGATGAGAAAAACATATTTACTTCTTTAAGGTGTTTATTTGTATCTTCACTCGATAGGCCATGAAATTTTGGAAGTAGGTGTATTAACCCAGATTTCAGTTCAAAGACAGATTTGTGATTTGCGTATGCAATGATATTTGGTTGATAATTAATATCAGGTGTATCCAATTCTCTAATGGTTATATTAAATTAATTTCTGTTATTTTCAGCCATTGGTTCCTATTTTATTGTTTAATTTAAATTTCATCAAATTTCTATGTTCTAAGAGTGGAGGAATTCCCCAACTGATTGAATATTGAATCTTCCTATAGACTGGGAATTTTTGATTCGAGCCCGAAGGCTTCAATCAATCTAACGATTAAGATCTAAGAGTTCTTCTGGATTATTTCATGTCATAAATAAAATAAAAATTAAATAAATTACAGTGGACCGTAGTAAAATAAAAATGAGATGTTTGAGTTGATAGTCCTAAAAGAAGAAGAAAATAGAAGAAGAAGAAGAAAGAATGAAAAATCAGTCTAGGTAAAGAAGAAAGAAGGAAGAGAAGAAGAGATAATAATGTAAAACAAAATAAATTCCACTAATTGGGAAAAGGAATTACTTTCCTCCCCAGAAATTATTCCAATTTAAAAGGCGTTGTCTTGGGTGCTCTCAAATGAAGTGTGATTTTTTAGTACTTAGGTGCAATAGAGTGGCTGACCAAGGTCATCTAAAAAAAAGGAGGAAGTAAATTTGAAAACATATTAAAGGTATTTTGAAAATAAAATAAAAGGGGATAATACAACTACATTAAATAATATGGTGTTTTTTACCCTTCATAAAACTAGAAGATTCTTTATCGATGAAGATTGTATAATTTTTTTTGTTTTTATTTTTGTAATGAAGATCGATTAAAATGGCACAATAAGAAGAAGTTTTTTTAGAAAATATTTTTAATGGTGTAATAGATATAACTATACCTATATAATCAATTATTTATTATTATAATTTAAATTAACATCCAATTTATTATGAACTATTAAAATTTTAACCCCCAACCCTACAAGAGTTAACATTTCCACAAAGATGAAGTGAATTAAACCCTATGCTATCTCCGGAACATGTAATAGAAAAAGACTACATTGATTGAATTTCTATGGATATATTATGGTCAGTGGTAAATTATTCCAAATATCCATTTTTTAAATAATGGTTAATTGTGTTTAGGGATTATATTTTAACTCTACAAATTTATCGCGCCTGGTTTTATTTTACCAATTAATTTCACGCTCTAACAATTAACACAATTCTCGACCTCACGTGTTTTTTGTTTATTTTTCGATTGATTTATTAGTTTCATTAAAATAAAAAACTAAATTAATATATAATATTATGTGAATTACAGTATATCATTTATTTGAATTTAATTAATTAATGAGTTTAGAGGTAGATCGATTACTAAAAAGAACTACTCTTCCTTGGGCGGTGTAGTCTTTACAGAAATGTTTGGATGTGAAAATGTTTAGAAAGCGTAAAACCCAATTTCATTTTGATTATTACTTCCATACCAACTAAGAAGATTAATGAATAATAAACTAGAATAAAACTAGATAATATAGAAGAAAATAAAAGAAAACGAAGATGAACAAAGAAGTTTATTATGCAAACATAAATATTTCAAAGCCAAGAAGAGAGGAAGGTTTCGATAAATAAATAATTTCTTCAAGAGATCCCCCTATGAGTATATGGAGTTCCAGAACCTCTAAAATGTTGGTAGGACTTCTCTATAACTCCAAAATAGTAGCACATCACTTCTTGGACGAACATTCAAATGTGGTACCCAAGGTGTCAATTTACAGAAAAAATGAGGAGTGGTTTTGGGCACCCAGTTTTCGAGATACCAATTGTGTATCAATTTTTAGTTTTAAAATGGCCTTATATAGAGTTGGATAAAATATAAAAGTTATATTCCTGTATCATGGATATATTCATGTAAATATTGGTAGGCAATGAAGGATGGAAACGTGAGATATGGCTGAAATACAGAACAAAATCATTGTCTTCGTGCAGATTTTGTCCCCTGGACAGATTTGTTCGGATGAACCCCTTAATGAATGCATTTGACATTGGTTACTTGAGATGATTTATAGACCATGAAGTGTTAGAGTGGTCCAAAAAATTAATGCCTATTTGATGTCACTAATTTTGAGAAATTTGCAAACCAGTGGGCAGGTGTCTTTCGGATTCCATGCAGTTTGGCCCATTTCCCTTCTGGATAATCTATTCCCTCTAAATCACCTCCTCCTACAATGAAATCATTAAAATAATAATATTGTCCCTTTTTAATAGTTATAAAAATATATTAATTTAATCAAATGGGATTTTAAATTTGAGATAATATTTTTAATTTTAAATACAAAACTAGTTTAAAACCGTGATGTAGTGGTGGAATTAAGCAGTGAATTATGATGTGATCAATGCCCTATATGTTATTTCATGTTTGTTATAAATGTATACTTGTGATGGTAAGTATATTATAATAGGGGAGTGAGTACTATGTCTTTTCCTAGTGAAGGTATTTGTTTTATCTTGTTTCATTGAACTAAACTTCTCATTTTCCCATATGTTCTACAATATATAAGAGCCGTGAAAATGATAGAAAAAACGTAGCGTTCAAATCTAGTTAATATCTTAGTTACATATTTTTCATCCCTTGGAAAATTATTCAAAATAATAACACTATCAATACATGAATCACAATCATAAAACATTCATATCATTAATCTTGAAATGTTGAAAATCAAAAATAAATTATTATCTCTCATTATCCTTTTAGTAAGAGATGGTCGATGCACTCAACAATCACAAAGTGCATAGAAACGATCAATACTCTATTTACCCCCAATTATAAATCAAATATTGAAAAATCTAAGCAGTTATTGATAGCCTCAATACCATACTTAGTGATATTAAATACGCCACACTCATGAATTGAAACTCTCCGGTTAGAGTTGTGACTATCACATAATGAAGGAAAGGAAAAAAAGAACAATGGAAAATATATTCATTAAGACTTAATCAATTTTCAATGAAATATAAATTTTAGAGAATATAAATTTAGAGGTTCTATAGATTTTATGATGGAAAGAAATCACCATTCAAAAATATTAGTTTTGTCTATATAATTTCATGGTCGAGCAAAGTTGAGGTATAAGCGCAGATTTAGATTTTCTTCTTCCTAGAACATATAGTGGGAATGGAATCCTCAAGCTCTCAATAAAATATTACTCTTAATTATATAAAATGCATATATTTTTTAATTTTGTTTCCTCTCACCATTATTCTTGTATAATTTAATCCATTTTAATTTGTTACACACTAATTATCATTCTCCAACTCATATTCTACTTTACCAAAATCTCCTCATGAGTCACCACGTTAATCATAATATCTAACCATCCACTCCACAATGTGAATCATGTAAATATCAGGTATCAAAATGCATAAATCCTTATGTGTGCTTTTCATCATCAATTATTATGATGGATTAGGCCATGATATTCTAAATTATTTAGTCTTCATAAACCTTTTCCAATAAATTCCAAAATATTTTCAGTATCTTATCATCCTGGTTGAGGTCCATCCTTATTGCACAAGTTAGAGATCTGTAAGATTTAGCTTTGAAAACAAACATTGTAAAATCACTCAAAGACATTTGGTTACATATCTATTCTCATACCTTATGATTTGGGTATATTAACATTCACCGACATATTTCACATATGAATTTGTGAATAAGAGACAACATGAATAATCAACAATGTGAATAATCACCTATGTGATTGGATGTTTTGATAATCATCTATACAGACAATTTAAATTTGAAAATTATTCTATATGTTCACCCTCTCAATTATGATATGCCAATAATTGATTAGGTCTATCTTGGATAAGTGAATGTTTGAATCAATGGATTTTATTACCCAAAGTCTTCGAGTATGTGTGTTTGGAAGCTTAGTGAAATTGAATATGTAAATTAGATTTAAAAATATACCTTTGAAAATATCCCATACCATTTGTCTATATAGGAAATCTAAAATTTGGAACTACTCCTATAAATAAAATTCATGAATAAAGTAAAAAAATGATAAAAAATGTAGTACAACAGTTCAAAAATTATTTCAATATGAATTCCTGTGTGAAATTAAATTCCAATAATTAATAAATAATGTAAACCATGGAATATTATATAATTAACATACATTAAAATGAAACCTCAATATTGAAACACTATAATTGATTACATTTTTAGAATATTCATTAAATTACAGTTTGGACAGAAAACAACCGACATTAAAAAATCCTCTATTATAAGAATAGTTTATCCTTAGAATTATAGTTTTATATCTAAATATGTTTTTGGAATATTCAATGTAATAGATCCACATAAAATCCACCCCCACAATTATTTTTTCTTGAGTGGAAGAAATTAATTAGTCAAATTCAGTGTAAGAAATGAGATTCCAAGACTGAGAAAATAAAATTCTACTATGAATTTATTTTCATAAATAATTCCCCCCAGGAAATCAATTACGATAAAATTTATCCTCTCTATATAGAATATATGGTTTTAATGAAAAATTGGCTACGATATTACACAGATTTTTAAAAATAAAAATTTTATGGTAATTTAATACAAATCAATTTCCATCTGCATGCTCGCACGTTGTTGGGAACAGGAAACAAACTAAAATTTATAACCTAATTACTAAATAGGATAGTGGAAAGACATGGTCGAACAACAGAGAGGCCACATGTTGTGTTTGGAGAACTGAAAGGAACTAAAAAAACACACAAGCAATGGGAGAAGATAGAGCAGTAAGAGAAATTGAGGTGTAAAAAACTGATAGATGAGTAGGGGGAAAGTCCAATGGAAAATTAGATATTGCTTAGCCTTCTTCATGAACTGAATTTTTAACAATTAGGATCTGACTAAAAGTAACTGGCCAGATTTTTCCTCTGGTCACTTTGTGATGAAACATCTCTTACAGTCCTTCGACTTTAAAATTCATTCCATCCAATGGTAAAAATAATTTAGAAGTCACCGGCCTCAACTTGTCAGTTGAGTTCGGTGTGTCTCTCTCATTCGAGCATAACTCACTTATCAGTGAGTTTCGCAAATTGAAATAGTTTTTATTATGGTGCAAACAAGATCAGTTTTCACTCGATCCTGTTGTTTTTAAAATAAAATTATCTTTAAACAATGAGAGATACAATCCAAAATAATGATATAGCACATGAATTAGACTAAACAAATAAAATCAACCAGCTTATTCCCCATAAATGAAATTAGCTGGACATAATGGATGTTTTTAATGAAAAAATAGAGTTAATAGCAATGAAATTTATATTGAAAAAAGTTGCAGAAAAAATGAGGGTAGAGAAAACTAAGAATTTCAAACTCCCTACTGCTTCTCCTGAAAGTAAAAATTCATGCTGCTCAATGGTGGGTGCGTCACAGGAGTTTGCTCGATGTCCTGACCTGGGAATCGAGGTATGAAATGATCTGATCTACAACTCTCGATGCTCCAATATACTCATGTTGGAAGATGTTTTATGTAGTTGTGCTCTACTCCTGAAAGTCTGGATCAAAGCCTTGATTCTTGTCCTAAGTTCCAAAGTGTCCCAACTAATCCCCTTGAGATCTCTTGAACTCAGATCTTGAAAACATTCTTCTCTCCGCTAAATTCCTCCTGGTCTCTCCCACCTCTCGCGTATTCATCACCCAATCAAAGACTCTGAAATCTCCTCCGAGGAGTTCTCGGGCCTCCATGTGGAGATTTCACAACACTGCTTCCTCCCACGCTGGTCACTGAATGATTTTCTCCTAACTTAATGAACATGATATGCGTGCACCGAGTCACCCTCCCTCGGCAAAAAATGCACGTGAGTCAGATAAAAATGAAACTATCTTTATAAATAATATATATTTAACTAAAATAAAAATGGTTATATGTAATCTTATTTATTTAAATAACAACTATTAATAACATATATGAAATATAAGAAGTTGATATTATATGTAAAAGCTTATATACTTATTATTATTATTATTACTATAATTATCATATTATATGACATATATATTATATAATGAATAATGTTATATTATATTTTATAATATTTATATTATATGTATGTTAATATATTAAGTATATATTATATAAATGTTATTATATATTAAGATCTATAATAAAAGAAAACACAATGAAAGGTGTGTGGGGGGGGGGGTAAAGGATTCGATCGGGATTTGGGGGATGGGAGCTATATGATGGACTTCAGGGAAAGGGAGGCATTGGCAGTTCGAGGTCGAGGGATCTCGGCGGATTTGGTTGGCGGCACAGCAGCAGGAGGAGTGAGGGGCAGTGGTGCCAGGTGTTCTAGGTACAGAGGGTTGTGTCGGTGAGGTCCTGCGGTTCGGTCGGGTAAGGGTTTCAAGAGGAGGAATCGTCATCTTTCGGTGGCTTGGGCAGATTCTACAGTGGAGAAAAAAGGTAGGGGAGTCTCGATGAAGGGGCTAGTCAAGGAGGGTGAGGAGGGATCCAGCATTTAGGTTCGAGCTTAGAGCAGGCAGGCGGCGAGACTCGGCGGTAGGGGTTGGGTTCGATTTAGGGTAGGCCGCGGCTAGATCCCAGTGTCTTTGGCAGCAAGAAGTGTCAAATCGAATTTTATTCTTCTTCAATATTTTGATTTCGTTTGAGTTTTGCTGCTGTGAGTTTGATGTGTTGTTAGTATGTGGTTGCGGTAATAGACTGTGAGATAGTGCAGGAGGCAGAGGCACCAGTTCTGAAACGACTAATAGTGAGGAGGTGAATCAGTGAGGATTTAAGGTAACAGTAGATGTGAGAATTTTGGATAACGGTTAGGTAAGGGAAACAAATTAATAGTGAGGTCAAGATTACAGTGAGGTGGAGTGTGTCGGTGAGGTTTGGGAAAAATAGGAAAAAGTGTCTATAACGATGATGTGGAAGTGTACCGGTGGGGATTGAATAGCAGCAGATCACTGGTATACAGCAGGTAATAGTGATGTAAGGACTAGTATCCATGCTATTGATAAAAGTGGGTGAAATAGTGAGGTTGGAAGAAATTGGGTAATAGTGAGGTAAAGGTAACAGAGAGGCAGTAGGTGTATAAGTGAGGGCAGGCAAGTTGGGTAACAATGAGGTGGAGATAATAGCTACTGGTGAGAAATAATATCGGTGAGGTGAAAAGGTCACCAATAGAAAATAAAATAAATGGAAGAACCAATTGCTAAATTATCGGTGAGAGGGTCACCGTTATGGACATGTGGAAACGGTGAGACCGTCACCGTTACAAATGGGTTGTAGCGGTGAGACACTCACTGTTACAAATGGGTTGTAGCGGTGAGACATTCACCGCATAGGAACATGAACGAGCGACCGCAATACCTGTAAACAATCATAACAAAGAAAATTAAGTAAATAAATTAATTTAATGAAACTAAAAAAATAAATCAATTAATAAATTAAATTAAATAAAATTGAATTAAAAAAAGGTTAAATAATAAAATAAATTATGTTTTCAATTGAATGAATTTATTCGGGTTAAAAATTATAAACAAATTACATAAAGAACAAATTAAAATATTTACAGTAACTTTTTTAAATTATTTAGCAAAATTAATTAAATAATTAATTAAACTAAGGAATAAAAATATTAATCGGATAAAATTAAATTATTAAAACTAATTAAATTATTAAAAGACTAAAAACCAAATAGTGTTATTTATTTAAAATTTCATAAATAATTATTTAATAAGAAAAATCAATTAAAATCAAATTAAAATCAAATTCAAAAGAATTAAGTAAATTAAAATAATTATTTTAAAATGACAATAATGAATATTAAAGAGAATTGATTTAAACTAAAATTGACTATTTTACATAGTAAGTACAAAAACACAACAATTATCAAATATTTACTAAAAACAATCATTTTTGTATAAAAAAGTCAATAAAAATACAAAAAGGATGAGGCAAAGAGTGTAAAAACACTGCCACATCACCATCCAACTATGAAAAGAAAGAAATATTTATCTTCATGAGAAAAGAATCATATAATTTAATAACTCAACAAAAATAATTATACGCACCATTGGATGACGTGGAATGAACATTTATTGGTGAAATAAATAATTCATACAATATTTAATAAATAAATAATAATGAAATAATGATTAAATATTTAAACATGGATTATCATTTTTATTCTATACTCTTTTTAGGAGACATATTTTACGCTTTAATGTCAAAACAAAAAAATTAAAATCTTATGGGGAATTTATAATATTCTCCTAAAAGTTTACCAAAATAATGTTTTTTCAATATGTAAAAGATAAAGAAATTATTTATAATTATATTTAATGGGTAATAAATATTAACATACTCAATTTTTCATCATAACCATTAATTTGGATAAAAATTAACAACCACTTAAAAATTAAAAAGTTATGATAAACAACTAACAATTTTCAAATTCATTAACTGTTTTTTGATGGGTTCAATATTTATACTAATTTGAAAAAAATAAGTCCACTTTCTTACACTTTATACTAAACATTATCCTCAATTATATACTTATAAAATGTGGGGAAAATATATTTTTTTAGATAAAATGGATTTTCAAAATCACATAGAGAAATTGTTATAAACGTGGTAACATGAATGATCATTAAAATATTTCCAAGAGAACATAAAAAAACAACATCTTAGAGTATGAAATATCATTTCATAGAGGTTATTTATTTACTTATCCATCTCAAAGGTAACACTTGTATACTAGTTCTTAATTAAAGAAGTGTTCAAAAGTATGTAAACCATGAAATGAATATTTATCATGACATGTCACTAATAAACAGTATAAAATAAATAATTTAACAAAAATAAAAAGAATATTTTCCCACTAATTTCATCAATATAAAAGTATTATAGATAAAAATTTTAAAGCAATTAATTGTGAATGAAGTAGAAACATCATTAAGATTTTAAAGGCATGAAAATTAACAGTTTTTAAACCAAAAAATCCATTAATATAGAACATTTTTTTCCTTTTTATTCATTTAAAGTCACACTTATCATCTATTAAAATTTTCCAATAGTTATATCTATGATCATAAAAAGGGGGGAAATTACAATTATATGTTAGAAATTCAAACTAAATTAAACTATAACTAGATTTTTGAAAGTGTATGGGATAAATTGAGTGGCATCGGCTTATAGCTTCTCTAAAACATTATAAATTGTAATGTTTCTTCTCAAAAAAGTGTATAGAATCCCCAAGTGAATTAATCCTATTGTACAATGAGAGATACAAGAAACCATAAATATTAATTCTTTCTCTATAAAAACCACAATAAAAAAATAAAAATTTCACACTAAAAAATGTTATTACCTCCCCGACACTTATTCTATAAAACAAAAGATTGAATAACACATAGGTTCTTTAATATATTTTCAAAATATAACTATCCAATGTCCATTTATAGTAAATATAAAATCCTTCATAGGAACTCTAATTAGAATAACATCAAACCAGAAAATAAGAGTTAAAATGAAAGGATCATAGTATTTGGAAAAAATATACCAATGAAGAGGATATTTTTAGTTTTTAGAAGTATTTTATTTCCTATTTGAAATTATTGGTTTTTATTTTTTTCTAAAAATACCTTTTTTTAAATTTAAAAATCATTTAATTTTCTTAGGAATTGTTTTTTTATTTCATCTACTTCTTCAAAACAAAACTTATTATCTAATATAGCTTCACAAAAATTCAAATTTAATTACTTAAAAAACCAAAAAACTCTATTTTTTAACACTACAAGTATATTAAATTCTCTGCTAATGAATGTCATTTAGGGTAATATCCCTATTAGATTCTTATAGTTTGTCTAATAAACCCAAAAGCATCCTCTAGTCTTAAAAACCAATTCTTGTTATTTTGGTTAATTTTTTATCTATACTATTTTTAATATCTCTAATTTACACTTTATTTATACAATTTTCTTTTGGATTATAGGGTGTAGTCATATTATGAATAACCCAATACATTTTAGACAAATAATTCAATGTATTATTATGGTAATTCGTACCTTGATATGTAATAATGAACATTTTATGCCAAATATGAAAATAGAATTATATATACAAAATAAGACTCTAATTTTGTATCATAAATCCTAGTTAATATAGATTCACACCACTTATACAAATAGAATAAAATTATAATGATATATTAATATTGAAAGGAATTATGAAAATGGATAATAAAATCGATCCCCAAACATTGAATAAATAACAAAAAAATAATTATCATTATGATATATCTTGTATTTTAGAAATGTTTCCTTGGGATTGACATTCTATATATGTTTAAAAAAACATGAGGATCTCTATGGATGGTGGGTTAAAATTATATTGAATCTAAAAATTGAATATTAATTATCTACGGTCGGAAGTGACCCCAACTACTTAAAATACTGTCAAATTTCAATACTTAATGAATTTCATAATTCGAGATATATTTTCTAAAAATCTGATCACTTACCATATTCCAAAAGTAAGGATCATTCCAAGAATATATCATTGACTCAATAATGAATTTAAGAACCTAATTATTTGGAAAATTAAAAAAATTAATATACACAACTAAGAAATTTTTTATGTTAAAAACTATGGCATGTTATTAATAATTGAAAAATACAATTTCTCCCCCATGAAAAACTGTCTATTAAATCCACTAAATAGAACACCTTAAAATAAATTAGTAGGTAACGTACTTAAAATATCAAAAAAAAATTTATCAATCCCTTTTCTATCATGAATCTCTTTGTAAAATTACTAAAGAAATAAGATAAACCAATCCAAACATGGTTTTGGAATTTGATTTTTCTTGATATATCGAAGGTAAAAATGGTCAGTGACAACCTCAACATTAGATCCAAAATGACATCACTTACACACACCATGGGAAATTAAAATTTCCAATAATTATTTCGTTATTGGTTACTAATTAGAATATGAATAATCTAGAGTCTTAGAATAATAAACAATTATATTTCAATTTCATTCTACTATCTAGATACAAAAAACACTTAAGATAATTTTGAATAGTCAATCATAAACTCAAAAGTGAAGTCCCAAATAGAGGTGGAACTATTGGTGGGGTAATTGTATTATTTTTTATTTCATTTGTTGGAAAACATCCCCCAAGGTATCATTGAATCATGTTTTAGGTGATTGTGTATGTTGAAAAATTGAACCTCTATATTGTGTTTGTTGAAAAAGCATACCACGATATTAACTATGTTGACAAAGGGGGTTTACATGGTGATTTTTTGAGTTCCATATATATTGTTGATGACCTATACTGACAACCAATGTTTAAAAAAATCAATGACAATGAAATTTACTATTTGGAGGCATTATAAAAAGAACATATTTAAGGTGTTTGAAAGGCATATTTTGGGGTTAAAACATCGAGAAATGGAAAAGTCATGAGGGGTGCACAAGATCAGGAAATGGGTGCGAAATATTTGAAGATGTGATGAAAGATGAAGATACCCAAAGGAATATTATGCGCAAGGAAGTTTTCAGGATAAGAACTCTGAAAAATGGTATTGTAATGGTTTGCACGAATGATTTGGAAATGGGCGTGAAAGAGGAGGTTGCAAGAAATAAACTTGCATGCTTAAAAAGAGGTCAAATGGGGTTTTGCGCACTCAAAGAGGAAATCGCGTGACAAATGTTGAATCTCCCACATAGGGGACATGAATTCCTATAAATATGACAGTACCCTCTTATTTGACATAGCTTGATGCTTAGAGAAAATATGAGCACCAGATCTTATAATAATTTCATGCAAAGAGAGTTGCGTGAAATATTTTGAGTTGTGAACAGGGTAAAATAGATTCACGTAAGATTTGAGTATCATGAAAGATTGAAGTTGTGGACAAAGGGTGTTTCAAGAAAAAAGTTGAATCTAGAACGCAAGGCATTAAAGATTATCACAGGATGTAAGGATGGTTGTGCGGAAGATATGGGGTTGCTCAGTACATCCGGTGTAAAGAGAGATTCATCTGTGTGTGAAAGACGGATGTCAACAAAGATTCTATCAAAAATTAAAGATAAAAATTTCATTAGAGGTAATTAAGAGAAATAACAGTCTTTAAAATATGAGTGGATTTTCTAATGAATTAGTGAGCACAATTTAGTTGGATATTAGTGAGCTTTCATATTGTGAGTGGTTGTAAACCAGAAGGGACAGTGAGTCCGCTCTGAACATGTAAACAACAGTGTGATTATGGTGAATATTGTACATCTGCACATCGATGGTTTATGCTCCTTGGATGTATCCTAGTGAGGGTGAACCACATAAAAATCTATATGTCATGTTCTTTCTTTTTGATTCATTTATCAGCAATGGGAAGGAGAGAGAGAAAAGAGTGTTTTGTCTAACAAAAAAAACAATATCAAAAGGGGTAGTTATTATAATTTTTCATACCCTGATTAACCCCCCTCTTAGCGTAACTAGCCTAGTGGACCTAAAATCCTAAAAGGAATCCATACAATTTATATCAACTATAAAAGGAATATCTTTATATATCTTTTTTTAATGAAAATAAATTTGGGAAATATAATTTAGGAACCTCAAATAAAATCCATTATGTTGAAGAAAACATTGAAAATATTTCATAGTTTATGGAAACTAAAATGAAGATATAATGTGAAATTTGGAATTATATACCCTTATATCATTCTTAGACACTTAATGGCTAACCAAAATTCAACTCTCAACCATAAAATAGAATTTATCATAGTTCAAAAAAATTACTTTTCAATATACAGTCTATGTACATTCCAAAAAGCATATCAGATGTCTCTTAGAATATGGACTATAAACTAAAAAATCTTTGATAAAAACTCAATATATTCCTCCATAAACTCATATAAATTAATAATCATGGATATTTGTAAGGTGGTATTAGAACTACATAGTCCAAATGACATTATAACATAAGAAAAGTTACCAAAAGAGAATGTAAATGTTTTTTATCATAGTATTATGAAGATATGTGATTTTTAATTTATCCCAAGAAACCATCCAGGATGTAATAACGGGATTTACCGACTAAACATTCAATGATTTAAGTAGGAAAAATAATGGGAAAGTGGTACTTCATTTCCATTATATTGATCACCTATATTCTGTACAAACACTTTAAATATTTTGAAATCTAACTAGAAAAAATTATATATATTAATTATTTAAAATTTTTAACCCAAAATTTTTAGATATAATTAAAGACAGAGTCATACATAATATATTATAAAAGGGGTAAATTATACCATTATCAAATATGATAGTCACCTCATATTAAACCAATTCTATATGGTTAGGATTCAATATTCTCTTGAATCGTCTAAACGGTTTAAAATTTTCTTTCAGAAGTATCATATGCATACACAATGAATGAATAATATATAGAAGTTCAACGAAATACCCACCTATGTGTTTCATATTATACTTAATGAAATCTAAATGTAAGTTCTATTATTCACTAGATTTATAATTCTATTCCAAGAAGTAATATAATAAATTTCAAGGAAAATAATTATGTTAAATTTTATTTAGGATTCCCTATTAAAACAATAAGTTATATGGGCTCTTTTATTTCTCTTCCATCATTTATATCATTCTCCAAAATTTGAGAATTAAAAAATTCATCATTAGAAGTGCAATTACTCTCAGAAAATGTACATGTGTCAGCCTTAATATATAAATTATATTTAAGTGAAAAATCAGGAGTTGAGCTTAAAATTTTATATTATAATCATTCATGTTCAAAATTATAGAATATAATAATTTTTAGTGAAATTATAATTTCCCATAGTTCAATCATGGTGAAAATAATTTAAATTATTTTTATCCATTTCATTTTTAATTTCCCATATTAAATCAGAATTAATAGTAATGTTATATGTTCCAAAATTTTAAAAAAATCTTCATCCATATCGACTTCCTATTTAGAAAAAACATTTTGAGATAGATTATTTATTTTTTTATAAAAATAAAAAAAATTAGTAGTTTATGTTAAAAAATATTTAGTTTCTAAATTATTATTATAGATTTATGTGTTTTTAGATCTCGGAGAATATTTATTATGAAAACGTTTTTATAGAGACCCGAAGCCTGACGTACATGTAAATTACATTACTTTTGAGGAATACTTAGTAAATAACAAAAACACACACATAAGGACCGTAATAGTTTAGTGTCTTTGGAAACTCAGAATATAATCTTCTAATCATGGTGAAAGATCTTCAACATCTCCAATAAAGATCACCACTTTTTTTTATACCTAAAACCTCTCTTTATATCCTGGGGAAAAGAAAACATAAAAGGGTGAGCTCAAATTCTCAGTAAGGGTAAACAAATGAAATATCAATCACATAATATTCATAAGAACATAAAATTTTGGAATTCTTAACCTGCAAAAGGGATCATAATATCATAACATGGGATAAATCATAGTAATGAAATGTAATCCCAATAATCATAACTTAAAACATGAAACATTGTGGCATACACACATAATCATAGAGAATCATTTCTTATTAGTCAAGACTCATTTCCAAGACTATCTTAGTGGACTAAGTCCCTATCTGAACCGAGTTCACTCCTCGTTTCAGTCCTATTTCACTGAACCGATATAACCTACCATTCTAGGCATGTCTATCTCATGAGATATAAAATCTTTACCCAATGCATTGGAGGGAGATATTGGTCCCACCCATCTCATAGTGATACCATTCTTATGTGTGCCACAAAATCATAAACAATACATCATAGCATAACCCATGTAATAGAAATGGGTATCCTAAACATCGTGACATCATAAAACAATTCATATAAGATAAAGGAATTCATAAAAATATAATTCCATCACAACATAATCAAATCAATGTAATAATAAGGATAAAAACAGAACCCTTTATTATCATAGATGGAATATAATTTTGATAAAACACTTGAACTCCATTCTTGAGGAAAATATCCTTTCTACTTCAAAAACACTTTTCCATTCTTAACATGTCGTACAATTCTAAACTAAAGGAATTTGATTAAAAATAAACTTTAAAACATGTAAAGGAAGCTTCTTGGAAATAATGTTTTAAAAATCCATTCATGCTGTATAAGTTAAAAAAACATTCTTCGTACTTTTGTCGAAAAAGTCAAAAAGTACCTCGTACGAAAAACGACAAAAGACTCCTTTCATATTTTTTACTAAAAACTCACTGAAGGGTAAAATTGGATATAAAGTATTGTATAAGGATATAAATATTACATATTGGGGAAACATGGATGTGGATGATAAAATACACCCCAATAAATTTCAAAGTATAAACAATCTCAGATAAAAATGAGATTGTGATATTTTCCCTTACCTTAAGTCTGATTTGCTTCGTAAGTGTCTGATCCTCCTGTATAATGATTTAAATAATTTCTTTCACTTATTCTAGAATCATTCTCATTGTTATGATATCATATATTGTTCACTTAATCATTTATATTACCCGTTCTTTTGTAAATTCCATGTTAATAAGTGTTTTGGGTAAAATTGTTTCATTTGTCGTCCGTGTTTTGACTTGTAATTATTCATATGATTACTTAGATCATGATTACTTAATAACAGAATATAAAACATGATTTATATATAATATATATTCAGAATATATATATATATATATAACAGATCAGTAAATGGAAATAAATACACCGTTCATGGAGACGGTAGACCGTTCGTACGCATGAACGCTGTTTTCTTTTCCTTATTGAGTTGAATGGCATTAAGTAGATGACATACATATATACACACATAAATCCAGAATCATCATTATTTCATTTATTTCATGATTACTTATTATATGTATTTATAATCATTCATGAGTGGTTAAAGTGGAGAATGAATCTCATCGCGTCGTGGAGACCGTAGTCCGTACGTACGCACGAGCGATGATATCGTTTTCATGATCGTGGGACTGTATTGGATTGTATGTATACTATTTCAGAATCAATATCACTTTAAAATAATCATATATAGTTATTATTTACACCATTATACCCATCCATTTAAGGTGGTGGTGGAAAATAGATTTCACCATGGTGTGGAGACGGTATTCCGTACGTACAGACGCGCGGTGATTTCATTTTCCGTAGGATGGATAGATGGTGAAAGAGGGTTGTTTCATACTTATAATAACATATCAGTATATGTGTGATACTGATGATATTACTTCATAATGAAAAAACCTAATAAGAAAAAGTGGAAGAAGAAATAAAGATAAAAGAATCGGTAATGGACATTACCTCTTCTTTGAAGTGCCTCTTTGAGTCCTCCTTTTAGGGTACTAAAATTGGTCTTTGAAGAAGACCAGGACCTCTAGGATATTTCTAGGGAAGTGGAGAAGAGAATTTTACAGGGGTTGGCCGAGATTGAACGCTCAACGTGGTGTGAGGAAGAGGGGGAGGAGGTTCCCTTTTATAAGGGAGGAGAGGGGCACCTTTGGAATAACCAAAAATATTATTTTATTATAAAGTCACGTTTGGTTTTAAATAGCTCCAAATTGAGTAATTTAAAAAGATAAGGTGGAGATGGGTCTAAATACTCTCATACAATAGAATTTAGACAAGTTTAGGTCATTATATTAACCTTATCTTTTAGTTTTAACTCTTAGTTAATTAGATTGACATTTACCATGTCACTTTGTATTTTTATATTATAATGTTAATAAACTTACCATATACATCCAAGAGACCCCAAAGTTGTGTTTTATTAATATATATAACCTTATCTATGTCATTTGGCCGAACATTAGATTTTAGGAATAAAATAAAAATTAATAATATAATATTTGTTTTAAAAACTATTTTATGTCAATTTTGACACTATTCAATAGTTGTTTTTTTTGAAACTCATAACAGAATGATTAATTCGACAAAAGTTAATTAATTTAATCTTAAAATGTCATATTAACCTAGAAAATTAGTGTAATTCATAAAAAGTCTCAAATTACATTTATTTGGGTATTTATAACATCATTTATGTCAATATTTCATTACTAAGATAATTACTGCATCATCTTTGTGTCAAAAATAAATTAAATTATTTAATGTCTAAAAATTACAAATAAAATACCATTATGTAGGAAATCGTTTTATCTTTATAATGAGTATTTATAGTCGAATTTATCTTATTTATAACCTTATATTAAAAATGATTTACTTATTAAACTTTGATTTTAACTATTATAACCCTTCTTTAAATAAATTAATAATAAATGTCCTAATCTAATCCATGTGGGCCTAAATGATCATATTTTATTCCTAATGTTGTTTTGGTCTAATTACACTTATCCAATAGAATTAAGACATGTGTTAGGGTAATAATAATAACAGTTTTACCCTTAATTACCCTATTTACTATTAACCGTGGTAAAAAAAGTAAAAAGTTACTATTCACCAAAAATTATTTTCATCTCTTTGAACCACATTTTACTTACTAACATCAACCGTGTCTCTCGGATTTTTGAAATTCCGCCCAAAAAAGTGGTAAAATTAAGATTTATGAAAAATTCATTTTTCTTAACTACCACTTAGTGGTTTCACTATTCATCAAAAAAATGAAAGTTTCCAAAAAAATACCAAAAATTAGGCCTAAGCTATATTTGATATTTTGAACTCAAAATGATGTCTATTTTACCAAATCAAAAACATATCAGTTGCAGTAATTAATTTAAAAATTAATTCCCGTCGTCAAAACAAATAGCGTGTTCTTAAGAGATAATAACTATCAAAAGATTGACATTTGTTTATGTCTGGTTTAAATGTAGAGTTACATCTAATGACCAACATTGTTTTAAATTGTAAAAATATATTCCAAATATACTTTAATACCACTCAAATTAATAATTTATTACTATTAATTATTTCGATTAAAAAGGTTGTTTTTAATTAAAATTTAGTAAACTTCATTATTCATCAGAAAATGAAAGTTATCCGAAATGTACCAAAATTTCTCCCTAAGCTAATTTCGATATTCCGAATACAAAAATGAAGTCCATTTTGAATAATAAAATTTACAAAATTTTAAAAATTGGTTATTACTATTCATAACGGCTAGTTTTACTAATATTTTAATAGCATATTGTTGTATAGTGAAACTCATTATTGCGTACTACACACGCTATCGAGGAAGGTCGTGATTGCGTGTAATGCAAGGAAAGTCAAGGATGCGTGTTGTTCAAGCTCCTTTTGGTGTAGCGTACAACACAAGACATTAATGAAATTAAAAATAATATTTTTCATGGACCTTATGAGGATTCATGGACCTTCCATGGGCCTATAGGACTTCACAGTTTGTAGAATCACTCCTATAAACCATCAAATCAAAAATTAAAATAGGCAGGGGGCCCACCCTCGATGAGGCATCATCATGGCGTGAATAGCCTGGGTCATGGTGAGAACTACTAAAGGCTATTGGAATTTATTATAAATCTCCCTGTCCTTACCTCAACACATTCCTGAGCACTAAAAACTAGAAAAACCCATGTTTCTCATCTAGTAACCTCTTTTATAGATGTTATAACCATTATAACCTTGATTTGAGTCCCTATTTTGGAATGAAATTTTCTTATGAAGAAACATTAAAATCACACCATAAGTATTGGAGATAAAATATATGGGTTATAAAAAAATTTCTAGTATAAATTTATTTATCTATAAAATGTTATTATAGTTTTTTAACCAATAAATCTGACATACGCTAGTTAATATTGTCCAAGGACTCACTGTAATCTATTACAAAATAATGGACTCACTTCTATTATGAAAGTCCAATTACCAAGGAACATGATTAATTAGAATTTTATCCACTTACTCTAAATCAGTGAAAATATCAATACAATTCTCTTTATACTAATCACTCACGAGTAACCTGAGTGTCTTTAGATGATTCATCTCATGGCTTATAGTTCTCTCATACATAATTTTTTTTGACAATATCCAACTCTGAGCCAAGGTGTTCCTTACTATCGTAGTGGAATATAATAAATATCCCACATATGTAAAAAAGTTCTTATCAATTTGGTTTCCAAGTCACCACATCCAATTTCATGAAAAACAACAGTCATACATCCTCTGGTTAACCATTATTGGAAATGATCTGCCTTAGTCTCCAACATTTAATCCCACTACTTCACCCAGTAACAATGCTTTAACTCCCAGTGGAATCCCATTATTGGATAATAACCAAACCAAATCCCAATCCACACCTCTAGTTCAATAACACAATTGGATACCCAACTACAAACTACAGTAATAAAATAGTCTCCACATGCACCGCCACCACTCTGATCTGACAAACCCTCGAATTAAAACAAAACAACCCCACACCCAATTAAAACTTATAGAAACTATCCAACATTATATCTAAACAATGAATATGGTATTTACTAAAGAAAAAAAAATATTACAGACGTAGGTATCTCGATTTCACTATGACCATCCACTAACTAGTCTCACCACACACCTGAACCATCTAGCATGATTTTTGTAAACATGTAATATATTCGATGATCCTCGCTATAAGAGTAACTTTATCATCACTAAACCAATCCAAAATTCTAGATCTCGAACATAAATAGTTAATAAATTACCAAAATTAATGACTAAACCTGTATAACTAATTAACACTCAATTAGAATAAAAATACACCAAACACTACACATTACTGACTCACTGATAACACCATCCTCATTGTTTAACAATCCACTCACAACATATATCACACCCTATAATTTCCAATGGAATTCTCTCTAACATATTTATTCACGTACAATTATATTTTATCACTAATAAAAAATGGGTCCCATCACCACACTCATATCACACATCCTAATCCACACCCACCCACCTTTCAACCATTACCACCATGGTTAAGGACTTGCTGGATTGGGTTTACCATGTTACCCTGATCCACTTCTAACATCACCACCTTACAACAAGGACTGTATAACACTCTCATCATAACCCTTTTCCACTATTCCCACAAGCACATAATCACCAAAATATTTTTGTAGAATCACACGAGTTCCTTAAAAAACATTAACAGACCCATACATGACATGTTCCTTGATCTACAACTCACAGGACACCGTGTGTACCTAGCACTCATCTTCCATCACACACCAGGGATGTTCTCAGAAATTCTATGCCAAACCATTCACAACATATCCCAAGGATGAGTGGGTTAATAAAAACCAATCACATAGGTTCTCTCCCACTATTTACATTTATCTCAACCAAACTAAATGGTTTCACCTTCCCACACAACCCAATCATGCACCCTAACTCACCCACCCATAAATCACGTCTGATATATCATTGGATATATTTTATAACCCACCTAACAAGATCCACTTGTATATTACACTCATTTATAAATCCATGGTATCTTTATCATTCCATTTACAACCATTAGATCACCCCCACTATGGTGTCATTCCAAAACCATGATCTTCTAGCTATACTCACACTATGCTATTAAAAAGAACATTTAGAACTATCATCATAAATAATATGATAATTCATAACCTCTCACCTAGCATCGACACTAAACATAATGAATGATTCATTCCATTATTCAACCCTAATATGGTAACCTCACGACTACCCATTTTGGTTATGTCTAATTCCCCAAAGAAGTTGTATTAAAAAAATCTTATAGGTTGTTTTTTGGAAATTTATGTTAATTATTTTTAATCCTTATGGAAACTCATGCCTACCCTCAGTTCATTCATAAATCATTAACTGCATGAAATTAACCACTAAGGGTTGTCACTGATCCCTTCCATAAGTGATTAATTATTTTATAACAATGAATTTCATACATCAGAATCTATATGAACTTCTATTAAAATATACTGTGGTATATCTTGGTATAATTACACGAAAACATTATATGGTAAAGGTCCATATATGTAATTATTAACACATTAAATAACTGATCCCTCATTACTAATGTCAATATCATTAATTCACACATATATCATGTGAGTCCTATATTCCAACCATGATAATTTGACATATGCCTATTTAATATTAAGAATGACCCAAACCACATATATATTTTTTGATAAACACATATTATTAAATAAATACCTCAACCATCACAAGTAAAACATAAAACAACAATCTCTCCACCCTATTTTACCACTCTAAAGGTGTTTACAACTCACTATGTTGAGTCCCACCATAATATCCATCACATTATTAGAAAACATGTCTACTATCTCCCCAAATACAAAGACAAAAAAATCTATAGTACCATTTTGTAATTCCATAGTGCAACGACCACTCGTTAGTTCCCTGGATTGTTTCACCACATGAACTCATGAAAACATCCATGTACACAATAGGGTAAAAAACCTCAGATATGTACTAATACATACATTGGGGATACTATTTCCTTTATTTAGAGTCATAAACATTGTTTAGTAACCAAAAAAATCCAAATTAGAAACATTAGAGTATACATAATTAAATAAACACAATACAATGACAAATATAAATGATTCAAACAGACACAAAATGATACAAACATAATATAGATGATTTCACAACGGTCATATCAATTATTCCAATGAAAATAAAAAAAATAAAAAATATACCATACTTATATACTTAAGACACACTACTCATCCATTTTAAGAAAATTATCATGTTTCGCCCGATTGATCCACTGCATTTCATATGCTCTAATATATAGAATAAACATAATTCCTTCAAGCATACTAAAGTACCCATACAAGGATAGAAAATATATAATTTCATAGGGTCTAACCAAGTTCCCCTTATATAAAACATAATATATATGTATGCATGAATAAATTAACTATATAGATCACACATACATGCCAAACATCGTATAATAACCAATCCACCAGAACATCATTCACATCAGGTCATCATGTCCTAATCTAGCCACTATGACACTAGATAACTTCTTCATTTATATTATGACACACTAAACCTAATTTTATCAGGACATCATACCATATGTCTTATATACACACAAATATTCATGTCATTATTTGTCCATATCCACAATTTATACCATTTTATTCATAGAATACACAATGAAAAACATATACCCATTACCAAAATGAACATGATACAATCCTACATCCAAATATCGATCCACCACCTTATTACTTAATATAACCCCTTTATCTATATCTCATGTTACATTATGACCCACCCCCCTCATATATGTTTTCTATTATCATAGCCCAAGCCCTCCCACTCTAGGAAGGTTATGCGATCACAACCCAAGCCTAATCAAAGAATGGTCCTACATTATTCACATGAGAAAAACTTCTCACCCATGTAATTGTATCCAATTCCATGTCACTCCTGGATGTCCATAGACTTCGAATCCCTCTCCTCTATTGGGTTTCTCTTCTATAATAATAACATAGTCATTTTCATAAATTAAACTACAAAAAATTTCTATAATACGTCACACATGCTCAGCAACAATTAGTTTAGCCATAGGTTACTCAATACCAAGCCCCAAATATGAATCCAAATATCATACCTACCATTTATACATCTAATGGTGTCCTTAATACTCACCCAATTCTATAGTATCTTATACCATCTCATGTTTATCACCTATTGGTGACCCCACTACCACATGACCCTATAGCATAGACCTCAAGGCCTATTGTAACCTTATAAGAATCCCTATGTAATCTTTATCTTACTACCACATCCATGACATGTTTTAAATTTATTTTCATGTAATTTATATTATTTCTTTTTCTCGGGGGATTCCCATGAATGATTGGAAAAAATGGCGGGTTTTCAAGATTTGAGCCCAACCATGATCCCATTTCCACATTTTAAAAAGAATTGTTTCTTTTATAAAACCTTCACATTTTAACAATTTTCACACATTCAAATTGTAATATGGACTCCCCAAAACTGTTCAAACCAACATGTCCATTTGGACCCCCTAATAACATATTATTAATTTGAATTTGGGTTATTTATTGATGAATTGAGCCAACCCCCACCCCAATTTCATTTAAAAAAAACTAATTATTTAACATCTCATTAATTTGTAATTTTTTTCATTGATTCTACCTCCCAATCGATTAAAAATACCCCAGTCTCACCCCGTTATCAATTTTTTTTCTTTAGAGCGTATTTTCATATCAGATTAGGGTGAATGTTCTTAGGGTTTCTCAACTCATCCATATTTGAGAAGGTAATTTATTTCATCCATAAATCATTAATTTTTCACTCTCCCACCCATTTAATTCCCCATATAACCTCTTCAATTTCATGCGAGACTCAGTAGATGTTTTTTTGGAGATTTAACATTTGGGGGATTTGGGGTGATTTCTTCAAAATCTCTCATGTGGTTTTCCTTCCTTCCACCTCCAATTTTCTTAGGGTTTCTTACATTTGATTAGGGATTCAAGCATTTCTTCTTTAAGTTAATATTTTCCATAAATAAGGGATTATAACCTCAGGTTTGATATAGGGATTCTTGTTATAACCTTTTGGTTTTAGGTTTGATTGAACTACCTTGTGGCGTGGCAGTGGTTCGGGTGAACTTCCACACAAGGATTTTGTGTTTTGACACTTGTGGTTGGTGATTCTATGTGTAATAACTCTTAGATTAATTATCATTGCTAAATTTATAATTTTTCATTTTCATATTCCTTTTTTATTGGTGGGAAAACTATTTTTGGTGTATTTGTATAAGAGAATTCTGCTAAAATGGAATTTGTGTGTGAAAATGAGTGTTTCTCATGGATTTCTTATGTTGGATCGTTTGGGTTGTTTTTAATTGATAAAATGGGTTTTTTAAAATGTTTTAGTGATTTTAATGCTATTTTGGTGAAATGTGGATATGCATATTGTGTTCAATGTGGGGTTTTCAATGTATTTTATATGTAAAGCATCGATATATTTTATGGTGCTATTTTGTGGAAATTATATATGTTTTAATGAGTGATATAAGTGGTGAAAAGAAAGTGAAGATAATATTTTTAATGTGGGTGACCAGAGATAATGATTTTATATGAAATTGAATTTTGTAAAAATGTGTAATTAGTTTTTGAACAAAGAGGTAAACCCGACATCTAGGTGGGAATATGTGTACTAGTACGCAAGGGATCCATAATGGTTTGTCTCCGTTTCACATAGAAAGTTGATCATTAAAAACACTAAATAACTATATTAATGATGGTTTTGCTCCACTAGGTTATGGGTATGTTCCCAACTATTGGATTGTTCCCAATAAAAGATATTACTATGGTTACCTTACACCGAGATTTGAGGTATATGAGGCCTAAAACTAACTAGTTCCTAGGGGTGTTCCTGAGATTAGTGCATGTGGGATATTTTGTATTTATCATTGTATTAGTATGTGTCTAGCTGAAAAAATTCAGTATCGTAAATGTTTAAATTATATGTGTTCTCTATTTGAAATTTCCCATTGAAAATTTTTTACCATTAATAGTTTGTTCTTTAGAATTTATTACCTCTATTTTTTGTTTATAAAAAAAATTCATGATTTTAATTTTTTATTGATTAACATATGAAATCCTTTGGGTGGTATCCAATTTATATTATAATCACACCCTACTTACACCCCTTAGATGTATGCCGACATGAATATGCTTGACACAGTAAAAGGAAAGGCCTTGGGTGATGACGATTTAGGTTTCTAGTTTCTTCCATTGGTGTGGTGTTGTGGAGAAGACTTGTGGGTGATAAAGCCTTATAGTGTGGAGTCCCTTGTAATGTTTACATGCTACTTTTATGCATCTTTAGTCAACTTGTTCCGTGTTTAAACCTATGTGTTCAGAACATGATTTTTATTTATGGCATGTTTCACATAAATTTTTATATTTTGTTTATGGATTATTTTTGGTTGTTAAATCATTCTAAACTACGGTAAATAATTCAAAAACCCAAATAAATGATACTTGGGAACCTATGTCAACCTATGGGGATAGGGAATGCCCTTCAAGAATTGCAATGCAGTGGTTTTGGTGTCGGTAATAATTGATACCATATTTTCTTTCTGACAAAATGGAATCAATAGAAGATTATGTTTATGTGTTGTATTATTGTTTTTAGAGGATTTGGCCGATACAAGAGGTAGGATCATTGGGGATTGGAGTATCAGTTGCCAGTATGGTCTCTAGCCCACACCTCTACTTGTATACACCGGGTCACCTTGAGACATTGGATTTATTTGTTTGAATTCACTTCCTAGTGAGACATGTGGGTTGTAAACTACATGTGGAAATTGGGTGGGGGTGGAGTAGTAGTTACTTTTATTGTATTTATGTTTTATTATTATTTATAATTTATATAAATGATTAAATTTTATGACTTTTTGTATTGATTTTAATTTTTATGAATGTTGTATTTTTTAGCAAAAAGCCTCCCCAGAAAGATCCCATGCA
Source organism: Viscum album (assembly GCA_963277665.1). NCBI lineage: Eukaryota > Viridiplantae > Streptophyta > Magnoliopsida > Santalales > Viscaceae > Viscum > Viscum album. Next base: position 1,234,518,549 of record OY728128.1, read on the forward strand.
CCCATAGGAGGAAGTCAAAAAGAGTTCTCCTTAACTAATTGATCAAAGAATGGTAGAAGATGTTGAAAAGGCTATCCAAGACCTAGGAAAAGGATTATCACCATTTGATTCTATAGCTAGGTAAGAGAAGTATGGCCCAAGGAAGGGAAATGCCCAAGAGTTCCTAAATAACAATCCTCATACTTACCAAGGTACTATGAGACCCTAGGAAGTAGGGGAGTGGCTCGAAAATATCGAGCACATGTTTGAGTTCCTGGAAATAATTGAAGAGTTTAGGGTGAGGTGTTTGTGTTTCCTGTTAGAGTGTCCTAGACAAATGTGGTTTGAATAAGTGCATCAAATTGGGCAGTACGAGAAGATGAGATGAAAGGACTTCAAGTTTATCTTGAATGACCAGTACTACCCTAAATTTCAAGAAAATGATCGATCATGAGAGTATAAAGATCTTTTTCACAGGGATATGTTTGTTTTGGAGTATGCCAACCATTTTGATGTGTCATTATAGTATGATCAAGAAATGTTCTCTAATGAGAAGATGAAGGCCAAGAAGTTCGAGAGGTGTCTAAGGCCAAAGATATAATCCAAAGCCTTCTTGTTTAAGCTGAGAGCCTATGTAGATGTGGTTGAATGGGTGTGTATAGTGGAGATCGACTGAAAGGGGAGTAATGAGCTTTTTGGGATAGTATCAGGTATGGGTAGTGGCATCTCTTCTATGAAGTAAAGGATGTGGTTGGAATAGGTAAAGAAAGAGGGTGGTAGCTTAGGCCAACCTTCCAGGATGTTTTCATAAGTAGATTTGATGCGAGGTCTTTCGTGGGCCCCCAGTGTGGGAATCTGTGGAACATCCAAACAACATTCACATTTCCACTGATGCCTTTTTATTAGTGTGGTGTTATGGGACACTTGCAGAACTTTTTCAGGATGGCACATCAACTCCAACATGGGGAAGGATCAGTGGATTCAAGGGGAGTTTCAGATTAGTTGGACCCATCGAGGATAGAAGGATCTCAGTTTAGTGGTTGTGGTGGTGGGGGTGTATCAACTTCTAGGAAGATCCAGTTTAAGGAAAAGCCACCGGCGAGCATCCATTCTCATATAGAGACTGGGAATCATTATGCAGTGGATCTGGCTCCAACAGTATCAGAGGTGGGACCATCGAATATTTGAGGTACCACTCTGATTTACTCTTCTATAGATACAACTATTTTTGATACATGTGCTTATATTTCATTCATCTCTTCCCATGTTCTGCACATGTGGAATTTTACAACAGAGTTGTTGTCCTTTGGAATTGAGTTGGTGACACTGTTGGGGAAGAAGAAGGAACGTAGTATCAAGAGCATGTAGTGTACGCTTTCTATGTTAGGGGTTGAGATGGAGTGGGACTTCCTATTCATAGATATGGATCTTTTTAACATGATACATTGCATAGATTTCATGGTCCACTTTCAATCACACATCTATTGGTATAGGCGGAGGGTGGGTTTCATTGCACTTTAATGGAGTCTTCATGTTTTTTGTGGGGAATGGGATCCTCAGTCGGGTCGTGTGGGACCTCCACACCCAAAGTTAGGGAATCGTATCTTACCTTTATTATTGTTCATGATAGAGGATGGATATCATGCTTCCGAGGGTGGGTTTCTTAATGTAGTGGATGAGTTCCCTAAGGTATTCCAAAATGATTTTTTCAGGCATACCCCTGGAGAGGGACGTAGAGTTCATGATCGATATGGAATTGGGAACAAAGTTGATATCTCTTCCCTCATATCATATGCTCCCCACTAAATTGAGGGAGTTAATGATTCAGATATATGATTTATAATCCCAAGGATTCATTGACTCGATCATCTCTCCTTTGGACACTCCTATTATTTATATGAAGAAGGCCGAAGGGTCCCTCTGGAAGTGTATTGATTACCAGAAGGTGATAAAGGTAACCATCCAGAACAAATATCCTTTTCCCTGAATAAATTATTTCTTTGACCAGTTGAAGGGGGAAAATTGGTTCATGAAAATATACCAGTGTTCTGGTTACCATCAACTCAATGTAAAAGAGGAAGAAATCCCAAGGCAAGTCTTCCAAAGTAGGTATGAACACTTTGATTATTTAATCACTACCTTTGAAATAACCAATGCTCTAGTGGTATTTATTTCACACATGAATAGTGTGTTCCACTACTATCTTGATTCCTTTGTCATGGTGTTATTTGATGGCATATTTATTTACATTGGATCAAAGGAGAACACAAGAATCATCTATGGATTATAATGGGCACATTGAGGGATCACAACCCCGATGTAATGTATTCCAAGTGGACTTTCTGAATCATAGAGGTGATGTTTATGTGGAACGTGATCCCCAATCAGGGGGTTTTAGTGGACCTAGAGAAGATCAGTGTAGTTATGTCATGGTAGAAGGTGAAGAATGTGTTTGAGATCAGGTGTTTTCTTAGATAGGCTAATCACTACAGGATGTTTGTTCAGTATTTCTCGCATCATGATTTTACCATGACCGAGCTCACCTAGAAAGGGGTGATGTTTGTATGGGGCCCATAGTGTTAGGAATTCTTTGAGTAACTGATTTGTCAGTTTACTACCTCCCCATGCTGATTTTTCTAGAGGCTGGAAAGGGGTATGTGGTGTATTAAGATGTTTCAGGTATGGGTCATGGGTGTGTCATAATGCAAGGAGATCATGTGGTGGCATATGGTTCTTTCCAACTCCAACCAAAGAAAAACAATTATCCAACCCAAGGCTTGGACTTAGTATCTATGATGCATGATTTGAGGACTTGGAATAACTATATCTTTGGAGATTAGTTTATAGTCTATTCCGATCAAAAAATAAGGGCCTACATTTTCTTGAAGAATGACCTCAATCTGAGGATGTGTAGTCGGATAGAGTACTTGCATGGGTTTGATATTGACATTGTCTATACCTTGGGAAAGGATAATGTCATGGCATATTGATTGAGTATAAAAGTACTAGTGAAAGCCCTGAGGATGTCCACTGATGAGTGCACTCAGATGTGGATCATTATTCAGATGCATGTGAGGACCAATGAGCACAAGGGAGGTTTGTTATTGGAGAGTATTCAGTTGAATCCTTCTCTATTGGAGTTGATTCAGAGTGAACATCATATTTACGACCGTTTTTAGTCATCATGGATGTTTATTCATGGTGGAGAGATGTCTTTTTATTGTTCATCTTCTCTCAAGTGTATCTTGTACTTAAATGGCCATTTAGTAGTGTCGTCATCTCTACAGAAGGTGGCGATGCAGGATAGGCACAAGTATTATTTTTCTATCCACTTTTCTTCCTCTAAGATGTATTACGATGTGTGATGATAGTTATGGTGGATAGGTATGAGATGGGGCATAACAGACTTGGTATTGAGACACTACACATGCTAGTAGGTGAATGTAGGGCACTAAAGGCCCTACTGTTTTTTTCCAACCATTACCCATTCAAAGCTGAAATTGGGATGAGGTATCCATGGACATAATTGTTGGTTTACCTCATACACCTTGGGGTAAGGATTCCATTTGGGTGGTGATCGATCCTCTGACCAAATTATCTCACTTCATTTTGGTCAAAGAAACTTCTAAAGTTAATGAGTTGGGCCATTTCAATCTCCAAGAGGAAGTAATGAAGCATGGTGTATTGTCAATAGTTGTCTATGATAGAAGCTCCTATTTCACTTCTCAGTTTTATGAAGGCCAACAGAAGGCCTTGGGGTCGTAGATTAAGATGAGCATGGCATACCATCCTCAAACGGATGGTCAGACAGAGCGGGCGAATTGGATCCTAGAGGACATGCTTTGTGCATGGGTTTTAGACATTGTATGTTCATGGGATATCAATATGGTATTAGTTGAATTTGCAAATAATAATTAGCAATACTCGATTATAATAGATCCTTTTTATCTACATTATGGTCGGCCTTGTCGGCCCCCTATATTGGGATGAGGTAGGTGAGACTTCACTGTTGGGGCTGAGCCATGTGCAAGAGATATATGAGATAGTCAAGTTGATCAGGCATCTCTTGTTGAAATATTAATGTTGAACTAAATCTTATGCTAGCTAGAGGCATCAAGAACAATATTTTTCTATGGGTGATAGGTTATTATTAAATGTGTCCCCTCATCTTGGTGATTGTTAATTAGGAAATCAAGGTAAGATGATGCCTTGGTATGTCGGTCCTTTTGAGTTCACCGATTGTATTGGAAGGGTGGAATATATGTTGGCCTTTCCTTCTAATTTGACTTACATTCATGACATCTTACACATCTACCAGCTAAAAAAGTTCAACCTGGATCCATCCCATGTGCTGAATTGACAGGAACTGGTGATAGAGCCCGATTTCATACTCTTTGAGCAGCCTATGGAAATTTTGGACTCGTGAGAAAAATATCTACTAGAGAATACTATTCATCTAGTTTATGTTTTTTTTCTGCATGGGATTGATGAGCAAGAAACATGGGAGTGGAAGTCTTGGGTCGAATAACATTTTCTGTTTCTCTTATTTGATTCGGACTCACGATGAATTTGTAAGGGTGTAATGTACTTCTGGTGAAGTGAATTGTCACTAACAAGACTACTTTTAAAGAAATTTTTCATTTAATTTATATTCTTGCTTTGTTTTAGGGGTTTCCAATGTATTTTGGGAAGAAATTGTGGGTTTTCCTGATTTAGGCCCAACCGTGAGTCCATTCCAAATTTAAAAACAAATTTTGATTCATTTTTTAAGCCCATAATTTTTTAAAATTTTCACCCATTATACATCCCTAGTGGAATCCACTAATCTATTCAAATAACGATGACCATTTGGACCCCTTAGGAATTCATTATCACATTGGATTTCGGTGATTTTTTAGGCATTGGGACAACCCGTGAGCTCATTTACACTTTAAAAAATTTAATTATTTAATATATCAATCATTTTTTTATTTTTTATAGTGATTACGCATCCCATAATAAGAGAAAAAAACCCTAGGATCCCCCCATTATCGATGTTGCATCATTGGAGTTCATTTTCATCGCAGATTTGGGATAAAGTTTTCAGGGTTTCTCAAATCAACCAGATTTGAAATGGTAATTTTTTTATCCATAAATAATTATATTTTCACTCTTTTCTCCACATTTCAGTTCCCACTTGACGTCCTCATCCTCATTTGATCCTCCTTGTTTTTTTTCTTAGAGATTCAAATTTTGGGGGATTTGAGGTTATTCCATCAAGATTCCTCACGTATGTGGGTTTCCATCCTTCCTCCACCCATTTTCATAGGTTTTCTTCTATTTTCATAATATTTATTTTACTTTTATTAAATTTCATACTATAAAAAATGTATGGATTAGAACCCAGGGTTTTTTCAAGGGTTTCATGGTCTAATCCTATGGTTTTACATTTTATTTAACATTGTTGTGGTGCGATGATGGTGTGGGTGAACTTATGTACAAGGATTTGACGTTTTAAACTTTTGGTAGGTTATTCCATGTGTAATCACTCTTGGATTATTTATAATTGTTGGATTTATAATTTTTTCATGTTCATGTTCCTTGCTAATTGGTGAGAAAACAGGTATTTGTGGCATGTTTTAAGTGCCACAAATAAGAGTTTTCACACCAATTAGCAAGGAAGATGAAAATGAAAAAATTATATATCCAAAAATAATAAATCATCCATTGGGCATAGGTAACCTACGAATTTGGGGTTTTTCTTACTTGTAAGCACCACATAATACTACATGAAAAATGGGGGTTCAAAACCCATTGTGCACCGGTTATAGTAGTAGTACTGTAGCAACTATAACAATGGTGTTAATGTAGCAACGATGGTACTGTAGAAGTGGATGGAAAATGTAGTTGTGGTAGGCACTGTAGTAGTGACTAGAACTATGCGGTTTCAGTAGCAGGTGGGTAATGTAGTAGTAATATTCACAAAATGGGACTTGAGCAACAAATTTGGGACTACATGATATGTAATAGGCTACATACCGACTAGGCCATTAGGCCATGAAATGGGTCTCCCTATACTCAATTAAAATAAGTCTTTTCACTGCTTTAATAATAAAAAAAATGAGGCTTTGGATTTAAGCGAATGGTGATGAAATCACATTTTTGTGTGAAAATGGGAGTTTTTTAGGGATATCTCATGTTGGATCATCTGAGGATTTATTCAAATTGATGAAATGGTTTTATTAAAATGTTTCAGTGAAGAAAATTATAATCTTTTCAAATATGGGAATGCACATGGTGTTTAATGTGTAGTTTTCAATGGATTTTATGTTCAAAGAATTGTTATATTTTGTGATGTTGTTTTATAAAAATTGTAAATGTTTTATGGAGTGATAAAAGTGGTGTAAATCATGTGTAGCTTCTGTTTTGAATGTGGGTGACCATAATAGATTATTTTATGTTCAATTGGATTTTGGTAACATGTATAATTAATTTGAGTAAAAATGGGGAAACCTGTGCATCTTGGTGGGTGGACGTGTACTAGTATGCTCGTGATTTAGAGTGTGTTTCCCCCATTTCAATTAACAATTTGGGCATTGAAAACACTAAAAAACTATATTTATGAGGTTTGGGGGCCAATAGGTAATGGTTATGTTCCCAACTAGTGGATATTTTAGGATAATATATATTACTATGGTTAAAAAACACTAAGATACGATGTAAATGGGGCCCGAAACTATCTAGTGCCTAGGGGTGTACCCGAGAATAGCGATCGTTGGATATTTTGTATTTAAAATTTGATTAAGGCATGTTTCGATGAAAAAATGTAGCATCTTACATGTTATAATTATGTGTGTTCACTCTCTAAAATTTTCATTTGAAAAATTTTTACCTTTAAAAGTTTCATTCTTTAGAATTTATTCCCACCATTTCTTATTTTTAAAAAACAAGCAGGTTTTTCATCCTTTGTTGCTTAATATATAGAATTAGATGGGTGGTATACCATTGGGATCAGTCTCACACCATATATACACCCATTGGGTGTCATTATAATTGATAATCTTTGACACAGGTAAAGGCGAGGGCTTGGTTGATGGTGGTTCTAGTTGCTAGTTTCTTCTATTGGCGTGGTGTTGTAGAGACGGTTTGGGGGTGATAACCCATTGTCACGTGGAGACCCATTGGGATGTTTTTCTTCTACTTTTATATGTCTTTGGACATCTTGTGTCGTGTTTAAATCTATGTGTTCAGTTGTTGATTTTTATTTAAGGCCACATTGGCATAAATATTCAGAATAGGATTATTGATTGGTTTTGGTTGTTAAATGATTCTAATCCTGGGTAAATCATTTCCAAACCATAATACATGATACCCTGGAAAATGTGACAGCCCGTGGGGATATGAATCTCCCTCTGAAAATTTCCATGGGCAGGGTTTGGTGTCGGTAATGATAGAAACCTGATTCATTTTGTGACACTTACCACCTAGGAATTATCCCAACCTAACATTATCTAATCCCATTGTGTACCAAATGATGTGTTTTTAATTGTTTCACGAACCCCCACTTGGGACTCATATAACATATCTGAAGGGATATTCATCAACCAACCACCACCTAGAGACAAACCCTATCTACTACAATAAATCTTGTCTCAAAGGGCTCTTCTGGCCCAGAACACATTTCAAGGCTTGATTTAACCTTAATAGGGTTTCATGCACTCAATGTAAGGTGAACGCCCTTCTCACCCTTATTATAACAACCACGAATACAATAAATTGAATTTGGTTGTTATTTTAATATATTTTCACAAGATACAAAATATTTTATTGAAAATGTACAAATAATATTTAGTCTTTGGAGAATATATACATACACAATTCTCAAATTACATTGAAAAACATGAAATAAAACAAAACTTTCTCCATGGAATTTTTTAATTTATCTAATATATCCATGAAATAATTCATACATGAATTATTGTTATTATAGGGAAAGGAATATATAATTATTTTTGAGATAATATAGTTATAAAATAAAAGCATACAGATGAATCATTCATCGAATAAATAGAACATGAATATTTTGGCAGAGATCAACAATAATTAAATATGGCATATAATTAATCTAATGAAAGGAAAAAATTTTAATGGATGACATAATAACATAAAAATTCATATAGATAGTAATAATTTATTTTATAATGAACGGATGCATAATGATGGGCACCATTATCCTATCATCTTGGAATTGTTCCAAGACATAATTCTTAAATATGAAAGGCTTATTCCAAATACACAAAATAGATTACCTCATTATGCGTACCAATTAATAGAAGGGTTAAAAAACCCCAATAACCACATACCCACTATACAATATTCATCATAATAAATAAATTAATAACAATTATATACATAATTTATATAAACATTCATATTGAAAAAATAGCATATGAAATTTTAATATTTTCTCTAGACAATAAATAAAAATATGTGAACATAACCCAATCAGATAAATTAGGTGGATGGTATAATTATATAATTTCAATAATGAAATATAATAACCTTTAATGGATTACTAAATATATAAAAACACATTTTATAAACATATTACAAAATCACATTGAGAAGAGATGAAATATCCATTTCTATTGAAAAAATTTAAAATAAATTAAAAAAAATTATAAAATGTAATTATCTGAAAATAAATTTCTAAACATGTTAATTAATATTCAATGAAAATATTTTTTTTGACAGTGGAAAAAATATTCATTTAGTAATAATTTAAAATATTTTCCATTCACACTTTTTGTAAAATTCAAATATACATAATTCATAATTTGATAAGAAATTTCATTTTAAAAAATTTTAAGGATCTAAACTATTGAATAAAATGACCTAATATAATAAATGGAACATTGTAAAAAATTTAATATGAACATGGATATAGAGGATAAAGATTCCCAACCAAAAAGTGAAAATGGTTGACATCTCTTAAAAACATTTTCTCGATCATTTTATATTCCAAAGAACAGAAAATGAGGGGGTATAATATAGATTAAAATATAAGTTTGTGACAACAAAAATATTTATTTTAAAATATAAATAAATTATAATTTTCTTCAATGAAAATTTAATCATATACAATCCCAAATAAAAGTGCGATTATATAATAAACCATTACCCGGGACTTTGTCATGTTCAAACACTCTATGAACTCATGAAAAATAATTCAAATCTTATTAAATGATTACATACGAAACTTTAACATAGATATTTAATAATTTTATTTCTTTTTATAATAAATTTTCATTCATTCATTGAATAACCCTTATTTATGTTGGCCACTGAATGTTGTTGGGTCAATTTCCCAAAAATTAATTTGGTATATTGACCATGGTTAATATTTTCATTAAATGGTTCCATCATATAAAATATTATTAATTAAATATTTATCATTTTTATATATTAACTATAATTTTAGAACCAATGATGGTAGATAGTCATGAAGATTTAAATATGTCAATTCATTATGACGATAGTCCATACCTATACTTGGATGACATTTTCATTTTTCAAATGGATGAAAAGGAAATGAAATAGATAGAGGCTTAGTTTTAAATAATAATAATAATATTATAATTATAATATTTATTCACTAAATCCATCTTTATTTTCAACCATGTAAATTAGAAAAGAGTAATTAATCCCATGGTTTCATGTAGATGGCAGTGTGCACGTGCATACAAGCGATGTTATCATTTCCCAACAGATGGAATGATAAAAACATAGACTACATATTATCATTAAAGAATAGTAAATATATAAAAAATTTCATAAATAGAAATTATATTCATCATAATGACCTTCCATAATGTGTGGTGATGAAAAACAAATTTCATAACTTCATGGAGGTGATAGTCTACAAATTTGCACATGCAATACCTATATTTTCCATTTGATGTTAATGAGGTGGATATAGATTTTTACAAGAACATAATAAAATTTAATTATATTTAAGGTACATATTTTATTATTTAATAAATATTATTAAATAATTTAAATATTCCAAATAATAAATAAAATTGAATAACTAAGTTAATAGTTACACCTCTTCTTTAGAAATCAACCATTTTATTAAACCATAATATTTCTTAGGATAATATATTGGGAAATAAAACATCTATATGATATGCATAAATAACAATGGATGGTAGTTTTTAGGTATTGGCTAAGATACATTGATCTAGATGTGTGGATAATAGTGGAGAGTTGGTGCCCTTTTATAAGTGAGGTGGGTAGACATATTGTAAATGCATTAAATACAATTATCTCTATTATATCTATTAATAATGTAAAGAGGATAAAATTAATAATAATTTAAAATATTATTGGTACATGTTTTAAATATTATCAACTAATATAATTTAGAAATTTTTTCAGGTCTTTGTAATGTATATATTTTTAGTTAACCCCAATTTTTATGCATTCTATCCTTTTCCATATAAATATAGGTTTGTCCCAATTAGATCGTATTAAAAAAACATAACTTCAACTCATCAAATAATATCCATTATTTTTATTAGAAATATTAAATACATTTTAGAAGATTCTATTTCTTCATATGGAAAGAATAATATTTTTTATATGTTTATAAAATGCAATTAAAACCGTTTTTATAAAAATTATTATTTTCAGGAAAAAATATTTTACATCTAAATCATTTATAGTTTTAGTTAAATTTTAATTATGTGAATTATATATCTGCAATTAATTTTTTTATTTTCAAGATACTTTTGAGGAAAATGTGAGAAACGAAAGGGTGTAAGGACAACTGCATGTCATAATTGACATACACATCACCACATCCACCAAAATTTAATTCCTATGAAATGGTTGATTACCACCTAGCGGTTAAGTTGTAATTCCACAAGGGGTTGGTATACTACAATTGATGCTTTGGTTTCTCTAACAAACTCTCTTCCAGACATGGCTTGTTGGCCACATGATCATTATTATGACTAAGGACAACCCTTCCTCCCCTCTTAGAAGCAAACCATGTTCTCATAGGTTTCAATAGATAAGATTAATCCCCCCTCATCCTTCTCCTAGATGTAGACAAAACAAACTCTTCACACTCAGGTATCCTTGATTTTCCACCTTGTAAAATATCAATATAGGAAAGTCTGTAAATACTACTCAAATTGTCATTGTCATCATTTCCCCCTATGTCGATGGTAGGCCCAACTTGATTATCCTTGCAACCATACCTCAGTTGGGGATGAAAGTGAAAATAAATCGGGGTAAGACAGTGTACCACATTTTCATGGCTATCAATAGGTTACTTTCCCATTGCACCAACCTCAATCCAAGACTTAAGATTGTTGGGAACATTTTGTATGCTAACAACTCCAAGGTCTTGATTTTTACCTGACTGTGCTTCCATCAGTTTTGGAAGACATAATTAATTATTGCATCTTTTCATTTTCTTCTTCTAAAGAATCATACCTTATTCATCAACCTTAGATATTCCTGAAACCTCTCTAGGCCTTTCACCTTCTGATGTTATTCCATCAAGATCATAGGTTGTATTATAAGGAAAAACATCAGAATCTAGGCACTCTAATGAGTTATGGGTTAAAAATCCCACAAAAACTAAAATTTATTGCTCTGCTTTGCTGGTTTACACCTAAAGTGGTCAGGGGGTCAATCATCTCACCCATCCAAGACACATCCTTCATTCGAGTTAACCTACCACCTTCAGTTTGAGGTATCATTGGGGAATTCTCATCAACTAGAACTTACAATGTTTTACCTTTGTCCTGACCCCTGAATTCCTTGCTTTGATCAGAAGCCACCAACACAAGAAATTAAACACTCTATTTTTCCATTGGAATGAATTACACCGTGTTGCACGCTCGGGGATCCTGGTTTCCATCTGCTTCATTCCTCACCTGCTATGGCGCCTTCCCCTTGAGTTCACCACACCTGAAAACATTTATTGTATGACCTAGATGATGATAGAAAGAGAATAACTCCACCAACTAATAAAAGGTCACTAGTTACATGCACCTACCCTCCTCTCTAGCTTCAATCCACACAAAATCCAACAGTTCTTTTGAATCATGCACCCCCACACTCATCCAGGGATAGACTGGATGACAAACCGCATTAGTATGAGAATCAATACAAAGGAATCATTTGACCAAATTCCCAAACATACATAGAATTGTAGGTTACTGGAATGGAAGTTGTAGTTGAGGAAGACATACCCAAACATGAACTATAGAGGAATAACGATACAGTTTAAAATTGTATCACCACCAAGATAGGTGAAATCTGTTTTCACCACACCTGTTGGGGGAAAAGGCCACATCATGATCAAGATAGTCTTACAATGAACACATCACCATCATATGGCTCTTATTCAATAGACCAACAACCTCTCGATTCTGCATCCCCCAAAAATCAAAGACGAGCCTATCAAAGACGTACATCGATGACTGTCTATTCCTGAAACTTGCATCCAAAGTGAGGTAAAGAAGGATCTCTGCTTCTCTAAACTCCAAAGGTAACAGAGGAATCACTAGTGCACCATCATAGATAACAGGGACCTTTGGGTCAAGATTAATCAAGGGAAATCTCGGCCCCAAATCTGGGATGGTGAAAGGGACAATATATTCAAATTGGTTATTTTTGAATCTTCATGAAAAAAAAATTTCTTAAAAATATTTAAATATCACCTAAGATGATTTTGAAATCATAATAACAAAAAATAAATCAACGTTATAAAATTATTTTTTTAATAATGGGAGATAATGATTCTCACATAAAACACCTAAAAATAATTTTCATGAAGAATTTCTTCTCATGGCATTGAATTATTTTATTATTATACCTTACCACATAACCATAATTACAAGAATACAATCTATTTTTGATTGAATTTATAATTTTTATCAATATGTTAATTTTTAAGTATATTTAATAATTTAGTTACTCATATCTATAACCACCAAAATAATGAATTGGTTACAACTTACATATATAAATAATATTTTATTAGGTTTCATTTTATCCAAGCGAATAATTTTTTGAATTCAATAAAAAATATTATTAATAAAAAAAAACTAGAATATTTGGGTGTTATATTTCCCACTTCGACTAATATCCTCAATTACATCCATAAAATCCATAGGTCTCTCTTAATAGTATACCCATAACTCATCTTGCACATTGTGACCTATGTTAGGTTTTTTTTAACTTAGGAGATGAAATATCTATATATAGATAGTGTTTCTAGATGATTCAAACAAAAAAATTGCCAAATATAACTCATTATGGTCTTTAAAGGTCAAACACCATCTTATATTTTTTTCTCTTGGGTAATCATACACTTAATTTATCTACCTTTTACCCTAAAAAATATATTTTGGAAACAATCATGCATAAGAAAGAATACAAAACATTACTAAAGGTACTACCAACCTCTGAAATGGAGTTACCATAAAATCCTTGATCCACCAAGAATTATCTAAGATGTTACACTCTCTTGAACTCCTAAATTGATCTACTTTTCATAAATAAATAATTATATGAATTTATAATTAATAATTTAAATAAAACCAACTAGGTATAAATGAACAAAAACTCATTATACCTCACCGAAAAATATAAATTCAAACTAAATAAACCCAAAATTTGTATTACATACCCTAAAAACTATACATGGATGAATAACAAACCAGAAAAATCTATTCAATCACCAACATCATCCAATTTTATAAAACCCCATAAAAAAAATTAGGTGATGACTTGCTTTAATTGAAATAGCCAAAGAATGTGTACGATCATCCTCCTAGGTCCCCTTATAGAGACAACACGAGAAAGCCACATCATCTTTTCTTGATTCCACCATGATTATATTTAATCACTAGAAAAACCTTCTAAAAATAGATTTCAAATAAATGTTTTGTAAAAGGGAATCCAAAATGGAATAAAGAAGTAATATCTTATCTCACTCTATGATTAGAACAAACTAAAACACATTCAACTCCATAGTGAAATGAATGAGTAAGGAGGGATGGCTAGAGCCTAATGAATGTCATCTCCCTAAATCCTTATTTTTTACAAAAATCAAAGGGGGATGACTGAAAAAGAATACATTTTACATTGATTAATGAAGTATGCACTGGTCCCTTTTAGTATGAAATAAGAGATCACAACATTAATCAATTCAAGAAAAATAACCTTCTAAGGGAATGTGGACAATACCAAAATAATTATCCCCCCAACATTCATTGTGTGATGTTCAACAAGTATATAAGCCTCCCAAATCCACATCCCATTATTGAATGAACCTTCAGGTTCTTAGTGTAAACTACAATAGGCTTATAAAATTCAACATCCTTCCACCTTAGAGAATCTGCAATGCTTCCCCAAGTGCTAAAAATGCCAACTAGGTCCCATTACACATTATAAAACATATTTCCAATATGATAAAACCCTTGAAAAATTACATGAGTCTGAATTCTATAAAAAATTCATTATATAGACATATTATTCACACTCTCCCAGAATGTAAATATCCTAAAAACTGTAGGTCACTTATGAAATATTATAAGATATGATGGAAAAGGTATTATAAATATTCATGGATGAATTTTTTATTAATGGAAAAAAATATTTGTTGACTATATTATTAATGTAACGTTATAATCAATTTCTACGAAACCAATCTCATGTTATACTGGGAAAATTTATAGTTTAAGGAGATTGATAGGGTTTTTTTATAGATATATTATCTCAAAAAAAATATATGAAAGTGGTTAATGACATGAATGAAGTCATACAACACATTACACCCCTGTAATAAGTTAAGGATGTGGGGATATTCATAGGGCATGATGGTTGTTATTGTAGGTTTATCAAGGAATTATAAAAAATCTCAAGTCCAATATACACATTATTAAGAAAGGATACACCTTTTTAAATTGATGAAAAATGTAAAGAATAAAATAATAAAATAAAAAAATTCTTATTACCTTCAATACCACTATTATAAATGATTTGAAGTTTTATTTGTGAATCTTATATAGTGAAAGTTACACTTTTTTCGGATATTATTGGGTAACATGAGGCAAAGTGGATTTATATTCATTATTATAAAAGTAATTCATTGGATGAAGCATTGAAGAATTAAAAACCATATGAAATATATTTTTTTTAATTATTTTATTTTCATTATAATTGTTTTTGAATTATATTGTAGGATTCAAAATCATTATTTATTCAGATAATGAGATGTTGACGTATCTTATGATAAAATGGGATTCCTAGGTGGATTTAATACACTAGATCCACTTATTATTAGAAATGTATATTAAAATGAAAGATGAGAAGGAGTGTTAAAATTATATGGAAAAATAAAAATCCATGATATGCTACATTAATGAATTTGAATCACATGAAATTAATGGAAAAATTACAGATAAGTCGTATATGGTTTTATCTCAAGATTAAATAGAATAGTTTTTATATTATACCAATTAGTTAGAAGAAATTTCCATACCAAATTTGTTAAATTCAAAATATTATTTTTTGATAGTTATCATGAATTACTGATGATAGATTTTTTTCATGAAATAACATGATGAAATCTGAGAAATTATGTATCAAATGACGATATTGGACCTATATTAAAATTATTTTACTATTAAACCATGGGAGGACACCATAGAGGTGAAGGAAATACATAAAAAGTTTTTCATTATGGATTTTACCAAATGAAACACTTTTAGGATATATTGAACATTATATTTTATTATGACATGGTTCAATTAATAGGAAATATTGGAATAAGGTAGAATATTCCTTAAAAGAAGATTATATAATATAATGTTTGGGAATTAAATTTAATGATAAATATTCCATCAATTTATGGGAATGAATACTCTAAAATTGATATATATTATGTCTCTAAATGTGTAGATATAATTTCTATTTGAAACTACATATCCCCCAAAATAGTGATGTTTATCAGAAAAAATATATTTTCAATACATTGAGTGACGAGAGTTAGAATTAGATGCAATGGGGTGAATTTTAGGAATTATAAGATCAAAACCCTCATGGATAAATATGAGGTTGCTTATGTATTGTCAATAATTAATCACCCACAGTTATGTTGGATGGATGTGATATGAAAAAATATAAAATAAATCATGAAAGAAAACATTCATAAAATCAATGATTTATTATTAAAAATAATTAGATGAATTCAAAATAGTTCTATATAAATATATTTATATCAACCCTCGGAATTTATGTATATAACATACATTATAGAGTATCATGTTATTTAAATATATGGAAGAACAAAAATTCTACTGAGTAGTCACGGTTAAGAACTATAATATAAAGAGTGTTAGAGAATTGGTTAAAATTAAACATATATGAATGATAACATAGGGAGTATGGAGTTGAGAAGACGTAATCAATACCAATAAATTTCTTTTAAAAGTTAAATACCTTGTCCACACATGAACTATGGTTCAAGTAGTAAATAAAATTATTTATATTTTGTTATTGTTAATGAAATTATTCATGGACCACTGTAATCAGAACCGGACTAGACATATCAATTTTTTAGTCTGATTATATCTATAATACAATAGGTGTGAAAACCACATAAAATATTTTAAAACAACCTAAAAACAAGGGAAACTAAAATAAATTACAAGGGTTTGATTAATTTTTAATGTGAAAAATTCATCAAGCGAGATGCATGGGTACCTAATCTAAATCAGAAATAGAGAAGACTCATATTTCCATTAAACAATTACACAAATACTATGTAAAATAAGAACTATATTTTAGTTATATATTATAATTTATGATTTAATATATTTTAAAATTTTAATTATTTATAATTTTATAATAATTTTATCATCTATGGTTCATCCATGGAGAGAATATTAAACCATGAAATTTTGTTTTATCCATTTTGATGTTTATTTCAGTTTTGAAACAATATATGTATAAGTAACATTTGATGTATGGGGGATTGATAATTGAGATTCTTATCAGGACATTATACAAATTTTTATTGTGTTTTATTAATTCATATTAAAAACACATAATTAAGTAACCATTTTATTCATTTTAAGGTTAAAAATATATTTTTGATAATTTATTTGAAATAATTTCTATAATCATTATATTTTTAACACTTATTTCCAAAACATTTTTAATTTTAATTAAATTTTTAAATTTACATTTTGGAATAAATTTTATCATTTTAATTTATTTAATATTTGTGAAAAAAATGATTCCAAAATAAAATTCAAAATATCCTAAAGAAAAAGATTCATGAATTAGAGGTTTCCTGCAAATATTCCTTTATAAATTAAAAAATTTACTTTAGTGCTCAAGCATAGGGTAACTTATTTGGGAATGAAACAAAAATGTCGTCTCAGTCCAAAAATATGAACACAACTTTACAGATATAAATAAATTATATGAGCACAAAAAGACTTATAAGAGCATAAAAACTCACAAATTTCACAATGAAAATATTTATCTAAAGTTCCCATTAATGAATGTTTCTCATTGATACCAAAGGACGACTTGAAAAAAAATTAATTAAATGAAATTAATTTTCATAATAATGAAAGTTTAATCTAGAATGAACCAGATTAGTGATAATTATAGAAACAATCATGTCATTCAAAGTTATCAATAAACTAGTAGTTGTTTTAGTTTGTTTATCATCAGTTTATATAAGTGTCATTTTTTACACTTTGCGACAGTTATTATTCATTTAGTGGTGATTGTATAAATAATTTTTTATTAAGTAATTTAATCGCTTCGATATTATTAAAAATTAGGTTTTTTTGTAGTGGTTTATATTTACCCTACCAACCTAGATAAATTTAAAAAATCTTAAATTTAATAGAATAACAAACACTATTTATTTTAGCGAGGGATTATAGAATCAAACAATTATAATTTAAAATAGAAATATATATAAGAAATTTTTTTAAAAAAAATTTAACAAAAAATATAAAAAAATATTAACTAATTAAATAATAAATATATATTAAAATCAATCAGACACATATATGTCATATATATAAACCCATAATTCAAACATCATCACTCAATCCATTAGTCATAACCTCAGAAATCATAGACATGCGAAACATGACAAAACATCCACTATCAACCCATGACTATCATGTACATCCCTCCAACTCTAATACATTCAACCATCTCAGCAGATAGACAAACAATATTAGAAATAGACCGAATCACAATTTTATCAGCCAAAATAAAAAAGAAATTCGTAATTCGAAATGAACGTAATAAATTCCAATTAACATATAATAAATGATAATATTTATCAGCAAAGAAAAATCCACAATCCATCATGATTTCCTTATAAATAGTTTATTGGATTAGAATGATCAAAATTCAACATAATGTTAGCATCTATCAACTATAATAAAAAAAATAATATTTAGAATAATTATAAAACTAAATTAGCTTAATTTTATTTATATTTTTTCACATAACATTGGTTATTTTATTAATCAAACAACATACATTTCATCATAAAAAAATAATATTATCTATAATACTTTGATATTATAAAATTAAATATTTGCAAAATGAATCAATTATTGGAAAAAATAATGTATAAGTATTTAATAATCAATGTAGTTTTTAAACTGTGGTAGTATTATTAACCCTATAACACTAGTTTTAAAGAGTTTCATATCATCAGAAACTACTAATTGAGTCTGTTAGAACATGAAACAGGTTGGATTGAAAAAAAATCTAATGAAAAACATCAAAAAATTTGTTAATGATTTTTTTCCTGTGATATTATGTAAAAATGTGGTAACTAATTATTTTTTTTACTATTACACATATGTTTTAGAGTTTAGGAACACTATAAATGTGTTTACAACAATCCTAAAAAATAAAAACAAAGATTTTGGATTCTATATTTTAGAAGTAAATATATGGCCATTTTATTATTAAATTATTCTAGATTTATTTTGTTTTATTTTTAATAACCCATAAGGAATGTTTTTAATGGGATTGATAACTTTTATAATTTTGTACTTTTGTCTTTCTAGCCTCACCACAAGTAAGATTGATATTCAATATATATATACATGTTACAAATAAATAAAATTTGGTTTAAATATGATTTTACTCTATTATTATGTTTTTATAAGGTTTTTATTATTACACACTTGTTTTAGTGTCTAAAAACAGAGAAAAACTGTCTACGGACATCCTAAAAAACTTCTAGTCAGATTGATGTGACATCAATTTTTTACATTTCAAAAGACAATCTGTGGAAATTTTCATATTCTTTAGTGGTACATTGAGTTTTTTCTCATGGTGTTGGCCCTCAAACACCCATTAAAATCTTATTATTTAGTAATTTCAAATAGATTGCACATAATATTGATTTTCTATCATCTCTTAAACTTTAAATGAGATTTACCTATAGTTTTATTATAATTTCACACCAATTTGAGGTTATTATTTATGATTTTGATAGTCACGTGTGAATTTTTGTGTCTAAAAATGGTAAAAACAAAATTTTGGAATTATTTAGAAAAACTCAACTTCAACTGATATGAACTTAGTTTGTACTTTTCAAAAAATAATATATGGTTGTATTCAGATGAATTCAATTCAATTCGAGTTCAATTATTTGTTTTTACCACATAAGGAACATATTTAAGGAATTTGATATCTTTTAAAACTATATTTTTAGTTATTATAAGCTCAACCCATATCAAATTGATGTTTCAACTACTATTAAATATGAAAAGTGTTTCAAAATTTGGTTTATTCTGACTTCACACCAATCCAAGGAGGAATTATATGGTCTTGAATATTATAATAATATTATATTTTCATAAAACAGAAAAATGATTTTATAGAAATCCTAGTAAAAATGATACTCATATGATTGTGGTGTTAGTTCCTAAATTTTAAACAATTATGTGCTGTCATTTTCTGGTGATTTCACATAACTTTGTGGTCATTTTCTTGGTTTTGACCCTCCGATGCATGTTTTCAAAGACTTTCATATCATCACCAATTAACTATTTATTCATTATCAGTACATTGTATATCATATTGATATTTCTTATATTGATATGGTGTAGATTTTATAATTTCAAAAAAAAATACCCTATATGTTTCTTATGATTTCTCTATACCCTGAAGTCATTTTCTATGTTTTGATCTCCTAAGAAATTTTTTTTAAAACCTTTCATATCAATTAAAATCCTCTATTAAGTGATTTTGAGAACACCACACATCATATTGACATACCATCTACTTTTAATTATAAAAAATGATTTATTGATGTTTATTTATGATATTTGTCCAATAATTTTTTTTTATTTGGTTTCTACCATTAAATAGATGTTTTAAAATTTTAAAATAAAAATATTTGTTTACAAGAATCATGATGAAACATCCACTAGCATTAATATGGATTTAGTTCATTAATTTTAAAAAAATATATTGTCATTTTTTATGATTTATTGGTTCTTTGAAGTCATTTCATTTTTTTGACATAGGGATAAATGTTATTAAATACATTTATTTTATTAAAATCTACTTATTGGGTTGTCCCGATCATAGTACACATTCGATTAAAATTTTATATATTTATTCAAATAAAAAATAATTCAAAAATAATTTTAATACTATTTTACACTATTATGAGGAAATTTCAGATGATTTTAACATTTATATGACTATTTTTGACTATTAAAACACCAAAAATTCTTTTATATACCTAAAATAAAAACCAAGACATAGATTGAAAAGGAATCAGTTCCTACATTTCAAAAATCAATATATGTTATGCCAAATGTTTTTAGACTCCTGATTAATTAATATTTATCTATTTAATGAATTCCATGAATGAATAAATACAATGGTTTTAAAGATGTTTCTAAACTCTCTATTATATGAACATAGTTACTTCATTTCCATGTGTGCACAAATGGGTTCGTACTGAAGAAATATATTACTCACACAAAAACATGCACACTCATTACTGAACTATAATACAATTCACCCTTTGGTGAGAATTAAATAAAAAACAAAGATAGAAATAATAAAAACCTGTGGAATCAGTATGTGGAACATGTTACTCACATTCAAATTTATCTCAAATCTTATTTTAGTGTGAATTTAAACACTCAAACTCATGGAAGCTGAAGAAACTTATAATCCAGAATAAAATGATGTGTTATATGTAAAACTTCCATGAACTACACCAAACTTCCAGATCATAAGATAATTATACTTATTCACCCATTCTATATTTACTATGGGGACTATATGCCCATGTGGTTAATATAATGGGTTTCCTTTGATTAAAAAATCTACATTCTTCACCATAGTGGGAAGCCATTTTATATGATTACATAGCCCGCTACTAGAAGGATAAAAAACATCACCTTCATTAGTTATCCATGCACTAAGGATTATTATTTTTTAATTCAGAGTATGTAAGGAATATTTCCTCTAACCCATATTTCGATCATATTTTTCCGAGTAACATTGTGTATGATTCTCTTTCACTAATCCTCGATGAAGTATAAACCTATCTCTTTCATCTTATTGGCTGAAAAGACCATGAAAGAACCCTTTTTCCCAATAAAAACTCCTAAAAATATATCCTCATATAAAAATCATATATATTTATTATTTATATAATATCAATCTATTTACCTTATTCACATATCTCACTTGATCATTTATTCCTCAGATAAAAAAAATTTCTTATTCATCCCCACAAATCAATAAATTATTAGAGTAAAATCGATCGTGTGGTCCCTTGAAATATCATCCAAAAATTAAATATTAATAGTTTCTTATTAGAATCAATTATTGAAACCACTTCTAAAACAAAGTGTAATTATTTTATTTTTAAAATATATAAGAGTTTTTAAATAAATCCACAAATATTTTAAATAATAAGAAATGCATTTTGTTTTTTTTTTGATTTCCTTTAAACCACCAATAAATATATAAAATATTCCCAAATATACCCTCCACCTACAACCCTAACCCCTTGTACACCCGTGTCCCCCATCGAATATGACACACACATTGACCCCCAAAGAAGGTGTAACTTGATGATGATCCTCTACCCAACTACTATGACATATGACTTTATCCTCTTCCCCTTCTCCCAGTGACCCCTAACCTCCTTCCTCAAGAGTATAACACCAAACTGTAAAAGTTACACTGGCCCCCTTCTACTAATAACCCTAACCACAAACCTCTTACTTTATCCTGTGACTGAACTCAAAACCCCAAAACATAAATGCATCCATAATTCACACTTCACCAAAATCACCTTCATAACCTACACGTCAGTTGGTACCATGTCCTCACCAGCCTCAATTCTCATACCTCACCATCCATAACCCCTTACATTCAACCCCCTTGATTATGAATAATATTATTTTTTCCATTATGTTTTTTTGTTTTTATTGTTTGTTTCATTTTATATTGGATCAATTTTTATTATGGGTTAATGTTTATTTTTTTTCATGTTAGAGCATCAATTTTTTCACACATATGGAATGTATTATCTGTCAATAATGAAATTAAACTATATTAGAAATTAATATAAATTCATAATCATACATTGAAATTTCATTAAATAATAAATAATTAATTATTACTATAATTAATTACTATTAATTATTATATATATATAGTATGCATTACATCAATTGAAATTATTTTCACACTTTTATGTGTTTCAATATTTTGTTAATATTAATTTTGTGTTGATATATATTTTTATTATATTCCAAATTTATAAAAAAATTTAGATATATTCATGAATATATTTTCTTCATTAAAATATATATCGTTATTATGATCATTTCAGATTATGTTACATATCTTTTTAATTCATTTTTAATAATTTAGTCTAAAATGAATTTTCTTATTAGTAAAATTTTGTTGAATAAATATTTTTGACATTTTGATGTTAAGAATTAAATGTACTTCATTGACTAAACATATATATCTTAATTTCTATATGTGTTGGGATAAGTGAATTAATAAAATACATAGGGTAAATTTTTTTATTAATTTACCATGAAACGCAGCTCAATATGCTAAGGGTTTGTCAAAATTTTTAGAATGTGAAAATTAAAATGTATCATCAGATTATATAATGAACTGTAAATGTACTAATTATAAATTAATGTGATGATTGTGTTGAAATTAATTATATAGGAACTATATATTGAAAGAGTTTCTATTCTGATATGTTTTTTATTTGGAATAGAGAATTGATTGTTATGAAAAGTAAAAAAGACTATACTATCAATAAAACAAATAGCGACCCATGAGAGTATAGTTCAGTTTAGAACATTAAAAATGAACCATTTGGATTTATAGGATACAATGAATATGTTTTTAATGTATTAAGAAACCTTCATATAATCCTAAAAAGGTTAATCATGATCAAAACATTAGTTATTAAAAAATAAGTTTTACAAATTAGTTGAAGAAAGAAAATAAAGAATTGTATAAAGGGTGTTCCAAATAATTGATGGGTTCTTACTCAAGTTATATCATGTCTAGTGTATCAGTGTATTTAATATCAATGAAATTTACACATTTTGAGAGTCTTTTCAAGATTCATTTTTGGAATTTAATATCCTATAATCATTCTTTGAGATGAAGTAACCTATTTACAAATAAAGAATTGACTATATGAAAATGTATGCATGAATGATTGATTGTATTATTTATTTCAGAGAAGAATTTGATAAAGAATAATTTATAAGATTTTACACAAGTACATAGAAATTAATGAACTGTAGTGGATATAATAATTAATGTAAGACAAAAAAGAAGAAAATGATGAAATATCATGAAAATGAATTACATCACTTTCCTTTTCAAAATGCTTTAAATTTGTTTCATAAGTTCTAGAACTGCATATGAAACCCAGTGAAATAATTTGTAAATAAAAAATGACGAATCTATGAGACATCTAAAAGATTCAATCCCATGAAAGGTGTTTGATTCGTTATGTCTATATTTATCTTCATATCATAGAAACATATATATGGATTTTTTTCTGATCGATTTAAACTTTTTTGTACTTTATATACTAATTAAAGAATATATTCAGTTGATTTGATCTCCTATAATTTATATCTATTAATGTGAATGAAGAATACTTATTTAATTTTTTTATTGATTATTCTAGGAAATAAAATTATTTTAAATGAAATTGATGTTTATGTTTAACCTCTAAACAATGCATTTTGAGAATTATTGGATGACGATGGGAAAAAAATTGATGAACCAATAAAAACTATTTAAAATACGTGAATATTTAATGTGAATTATAAGTGATTTTTTGGAATAGGGAACATATCCCACAATAAAAATCAAACCATATATGGAACTATTTATTTTTAAAACAATAATTTCATTTTTAAACACGAAATATCTTAATTAATTAAAATTATATTATTAGTATCAGAGTTATAGAGAAATATGGCATAACTCTTAAAAACCAACTCATATGATACATTTTCTACATTTCCCACTAGTATCCATTTGTCCGAAAATAATTTTTCAAAAAAAATATTGTTTTATTTTAACGATGAATCATTATAATTTTTAACATGACTTATTCTGTGTTCATACTCATCCTTTAATCCTATGAAAAAATTAAAACTTTGGGATGAGTTAAAAAAATAATTATAAGACACATAAATAATAAATAAATTCATATTCAATTTTAAAAATATTAGATCATAAAAGAGTGTTTTTCCTTTATAAAAATATACTTTTCAGGAAAAGTAATCATTTACATAAACATGAGATAATAATTAAAACCCAAATTTAATTCATGGAATACTTTATAAAAACTATAAATTTAAAATAATAATCTTGAATGTTTTTATAAAACATTAGAATCCATGAGATAAATTTTCTTAAAAAAATACATTTTAAGGGATAAAGGGAATAATTATTCATTTAGATGAAATAATCCTTAACATTCCTTTTAAAATAAAACAATTTCCATTAAAACTCAATATCAAGTATAGTAAAGCTATTTTCATTCATAAGGACAACATATTTATAGGGTCTTTATAATAACCCATACCGGATCCCTTAAAATTATAATCACCATTTTAGTAGACTTCCAACTCAATTATTTAGAGAACATTATAATTACTGAATCCATTAAAAAGATATATTTGGAACTTATATCATAATGAGTTGTATCATACTCAGTAATCATCGTAAAAAATTTAAAATGAATGTATAATGTATAAAATATTTTAATCATTCACTTTTTTAACATAATTCCCTTGAAAAGATATTTGAACTCACATGACTAACTCTTTTGGAAATTTAAGTATCCTTTCATTTTTAAAAAATATTTTCAGAATATAAATACACAAAATATTTGGAATGAGGGTTTATATTTGAAAAAGTCATAAAATATTTTAATGTAATAAATAAATAACATAAAATTTACCATGATGGATGAAGATGTTGACGTTAATATTGAAAAAATATTATATCTTTTGTAAAAAAAATTAAAACTTTTTTAAAAAATACTCCTTTCAAAAAAATTGTATGAAAATAAAATGAGAAATGGAGCACCCCTTTATAATTAATTTAGATATATATAAATAAATTCATAATATAATTTAAATAATATTTAAATAGTATAAAAATATTTATAAAATAAATCATTAAAAAGATTAAGATGTGTATTTAATGTAAAGTCACCCTTACCTCGAGTTTCACTTGTCACATATGTTATTTATCATCCTAAATAATAATATTATGTTAATTACTTACTTAAGAAAATTTATTATTGTTTTTTGTTTATTTAAAATTATTACCATGTTATAATCAATTACATATTCAATTAATTTAACATTGTTCATTTTGATGATACTCGACCCATAAGTCCCAAATAACATCGGTAGGCTGACTATTGTCATATTTATAATTATTAAATACTATCTTGAATAATAATATTAACATAATTATAATTTTATACATAAATTATACCTTTTAAACCATCCCTATATGATGGATATGAAAAATGAAAAACATTACCGTCAAAATAATTTTCTGGCGTGCATACAAATGAGAAGCATTTTCATTTGACATCTATCATAATGGGAAGAAGTTATGTAATATTTTATTTTTACAAAAATATAATTATATATTAATTAATATATTATTTTTTAAAATCAAATTATATATATATATTATCCATGTGATATGTTGATGAAAAATGAGTCACATCATTTCATAGAGGTGGTTGTGTACACTAACGTACAAACAATGTTATATCTTTCAATAGTTGGAATGGATATAAATATAATGATATATTATCTTTTAATACATATAAATATGTCAAAAATATTATATATATAAATTTAAAACATCATTAAAACCATCTGTGTGATGTGGTGATGGAGAATGTATTACATTGGTTCGTGAGGCCGTACTTTGTTGTACACACAAACAAGAGTTTTTTACCATTTGATGGAAGAGAAGATGTGTATAGGTTATGAAGCTAAAATAATTACATATAATTATGTGTAAGATAATGATTTTTTTATTTCATCATCATTTAATAAAATCTAAAATTTGTATAAGAAAGAATAAAACAAAAACTCTTGGTTATTCACAATAGCTCTTCTTCATAAAACCTCTTTAAGTTTATACCTAAATCCCTCCTAGGATGGATTTTTGATCAAACAAGGGCCACATGGAAATAGGTAGGTATGTTTCTAAGGAATTTAGTTTGGTATTTTCTTGAGAAATATGGATTTTATGTTTGAGTAAAATACGGGAGCAGGTTCCCCTTTATAAGTAAAGGGGGCGGTATAAAAAGAATTTCATAAAGAATAAATTAATTACAATGGATAATTATTTCAAAATTAATATAATTAAAATATATTATATGGTTGAGTAAAAATATTCTTTTAAAATATTTTTTGGATTATGTTTTAGTCATTATATATTGGTTTTGACCCCCATGAACACTTTTGTTTATTACTATGATATCAATGTTTTTTATATTATAGTAAGAAAGATGACTTAAAATGAAATATGTACAATAAAAAGAACATAGTATATAATTTAAACCATCTCAAATTAAAAATTATTAATATAATATTTCATATTATTTTAAAAAATTTAATATAAATATTTTATATTATGAAAAACAATTTAGGTCTGTTTTGGATATATTCATTTAATTTGAAGTTGAAAACAATGGGATTGAAAAGAAATTTGAATATAATACTTTAAAAAATCATAATAATTTATTTTTTTATAAAATCATTTTGACACAAAAGAACATTTAAGAAAAGTTATTCATTGACATTTTAGAATTATTTATTAGATTTTCTATTGCACAAGCAATGTGTCACTATTGTTTAAGCATTTAAGATAATTAATTCCTTACTAAGAATTAAAAATAACCTACAATGTCAAATAAAATTATTTATTTTTAAATGATACATTAATAACGGATATTATTTTTTCCCCTATCATAGAATATTATTCATATTAAAGAAATTGTGTGATAATATGATCATTATATATATTTAAATTAATTAAGTTATATAATCAAAGGGAATTGGCTAGAATGTTCACATTTTAAAATATAAAATGTAAATGGTAATAATTTTTTTAAAATAAAATATATATTTATTTTATTTATATTTTAGACCTCATCACATTATTTTTATCCATGATTACCTCTTTCACTCTTACGAGGTTTCAAATAATTACTATAGTTAATATTTATAATTTCATAAAGTAAGAGGGACCTAACAACAAAATTTGGACTTATTAATTTCAAATATGGAATCTATTTTTCATGAATACATTACTATAATTTGGCGAAACTAATTTAACATTAAAACACAAAATTCAACAAATAATGGCATTAAAAAATGTGTTTTAAGACTAAAAATGATCTTATAACCAAATTCATTATAAAGATCACTAAAATGTATTTAATTAGATTATATAATACTAAATAATACACATCTTACATTGAGATAAAATTCATAAGCACAATATAACTTTTAAAATTACTATATTTAATTATATGGAACCACAATTTTATATAAATAATTAATTTTCAAAATTTACTAAAAAAGAAATATTTTCAAAAACAATTACCATACTATATTTTTTATATGAATATTTGTTGTTTTTTCACAACATATCCCAGAGGGGCCCATACTATGACTACCCAAATCCTGCCTCTGATTGAACATGGGATGCTGACTATCACTGAGTAAGAATTTCCTACAAACGGGAGACATTTTCTTAAAGTACCTAAAAAAATTCACACATCCCCAAGACACAAACAACTCAGATGTTAAACAACTGAAATAATTAATGCATACAACAATGATCTTACAACTAGAGTTCTAAATAAAGTAAAATAAATATCAACATTTCCAAATACAAGACCACTATTAAGAGTCTATAAAATGTGTCTAACTAAAACTGTAGAATTCTAAAATTCTTCAAAAACAAAGCTACTCTCCTAGAAAAAACCTTGAGCATCCCAAATCCAGCAATGATACACCCACTCTCATTTATCCTAAGTCCCCGTCTAAAGGGCCTTCATTTTCACACGACACAAATTGAGCAGGAAAAACCCATGTATGGGTGAGTATAATTATAATTAATAAGAACCCCAAAAAAACTAATCAAGAATCCCCATGTATATAAATATCAATAAATGATGTAACATTGTACAACAGATATAAAACGGAAAACCTAGATATACTCAAGAGAGACACCAAGCCAACATGCAGTCAGAACCAACTACGAGCCACATGATTCAATTCAAAGCAATGCTCGTTACAAGATATCCCACTACATGATTCATAATATCCTTGATGACACTCGACGAAGAGTTCTATCTTATTTATTCCTAACCCAAAGAGAATGAATTGGTCATGAATTCTATGATACCATGAGTGGGGGTCACACCCAGAACTGTTGGGGGACACCACAAACCCAATCTGGATCAATGTGTTATATGGGGGATCATATTATGATGATTCAAAAACAACTCTTAATGAGTCATTCTATATGTAGGATTGGTTTCCTACTCAGGCTTGACACGATGTGTCCACAAAATACACTACGGATGATAGAGGATCCCACACCAGACGTACAAAGGTACACTACTACTCTATTTGAGACTCGACCTGTAGGGGGATTACAATCAAGTGATGTGGATGTAATTCCTTACTATACCCTTGAGGAAATTTCCAAGGGAACACACTCAACCTATATTATTCTGTACTTTTGGAAAAAGAGCCACATGCACATTTTATTGGAGTACAAGGCTTGACATAGTCCGTATATGACAAATTCAGATGTTCTATGTCTGAAAAGTGTAGAAGAAACTCAGAAGACATGTAATATTCATATACATGGCATGCATGATTTTTACACGGTGTATAAAGACACATGATTCCCTATCTTTATCAACTATCCATGCCCATTTACCAAAACCTTGTCGTTGTACTAGTCTGTATATTCCAGATTATGTCTGTATAAGAGTACAGGCTATGTCCATGCCTGAGTACACCTAACCATGTCTCTATACTCCTCAAGTACAACATGTGTCCATCTGGGAGGGTGAAACACCATGTGATAGGGGTCAAACACATTGTGATCATCATATCATTCCCTAAACCATATCCACTACTCAAGGTCCCCCAAACATTGTATAATTAGGGATTATTTGCAATGTGTTACTGGATTTTCTAGAATCCCCTTCTTCCTCCTTGTGTCTAGAACTATGCTCTGTCTTTGATCTATTAATCAATTTTATATTATATGAAGGATCCATGGTTTTCCATTACATTTTGTCATTGAACAATTATTTCTTCCTCCAAATCTACTCAGAAATCAGATCAAACAATTATTCTTCATTTCATGCCAAAGAACATGAAATCTGCAATAATCAATAATCTCCTTTTACCCTTCTCTATCATTACACAGCCATTGTACCTTATAAATTTCATATCAGTTACATCAGATATTTGTGGCAATAAACATGTGGACAATGATCAATTGATCTAGAGTAGTCCAATCACGAACCAAACAAAGAATCCCTATGATGAATGATAAATTATGGGAGAAAAAATGAAATTAATGAATGTTGATCGACATTCATTTCAATATGTATTCTATTTAGAAAGTTAAAAATGTTGAGATTCATATAATTTCTACCAATTAGACCAATGAATGATCCCATACCTCAAGATGATTGATCCACAAACCAATCTCTATGGTGATTGATTTTTTATCATCACTGAAATTATGAATATTAAATTAAAATAACCAAACACACAACCTACCCTGATTTGGATTGATCATTAATAATGAAAAAAACCTAAGATTCATTCATTGGATAGATCCTTCAAAATCGATGTTCATCGATCATCAGTCCATGATCATTCATCGTTCACTAAAAAGGATTCCCAGAGCTGTTTCTACAATATCCTCCAAAAGTTGTAGGGTTTTATGATAACCCTATAATTATGAAATAAGGATACATTTAACATAAATATGTCACTGTTTGACTAATTCAGTAATATAAATAAATATTTTTTTTAGTTTTATTCTAGATAAGAATATTTCACCAAATACCTGCACCAATGAATGTTAAGTCATGCATAGTCTAAAACTTTTATTCTGGATTCAACAGTTCCCTAGGATTTCTGATCATGGCACTCATTTAAGATTTATTCAAATTTTTCAAAAAACCATATTAATTCAATTAAATATTTTGATACTTTTCAAACATTTATTTTGGCCACCCCATTCGTTGGAATCACACATCGTTTCAGTAAATGATCTTGGATATAATCTATTTAATCTCTAAAAACAATACATAGAAAAATCCAAGATGTTACATTCTACCCACCTTGGGTCATTACATCCCAAAAGAACCTAAACAAGGGTTACATGAAAATACTATGGTTATGAGCATGAATATGAGCCTAATACTCTTATGTGCCCTCCATAGATTCCCAGACTGGAACCATATACATACCAAAAGAATTGATCACCCACGAAGGATCCACTCCTTCCAATCTTATATCTATTGTTAATAAGAATAAATTTATCCATCCTCAATGTCCATCTCACCCAATCAATGATTTATTACATTTTATGGACATACCTCCTCTATTTTAACACACTGAATACTTCATGTACGCTGTATAACTATGGAGGTAGTTTCAGGTGGTTCTTTACCTCTCCAACTATACATTGTATCTTGAAATAGATAATGAAACTCTATGATAACTTACCACTCGAACCAAATTTCCATAATTCATGTCAAGGTGAAACCCAAATAAACACATGGTCTCTTTCCCCAAAATATAAATGCCTATGTAGCCTATCAACATATTATTGTTTTGACTATATGAAGTCTTCATATATTTAGGGGTGATCTGCACCTTTTTGTTGTTGGTCGAACCAACTTCTAACCCATGTGTGCTGACTCTCATGGGTCAGCCTAGTGATGTGGTGGTGTACTGGGTTTTCAATTCATAGTCACCAATGATTCTGTATCAATCGTTGAATGATAGATTATGTTTTATGAAAACTCCACCTGTGGTAGGTGATCCAACTAACCATGGTTATGTTTAACATGATATATCATAGTGTGTCCCCTAGAAACTGAACGGTCTGTTTAGATTTGTTTTCCATTTGTGGTTGAAATACTGTGCACAGTATTTATTGTGTCCCAAATTACACATGTAATACCTTCTACAACTAAGATGTAAAAAGATTGTCATGATCAGAAACAACCCTCGATGGTACTCCATAGAGTATAACTATTTCCAAAAGATAGTGGCATCCTTGGATATCTACTAAACTATGCTCTTGGATAACTAGGAAGGGGGATGAATTAGTGAATTAGTCAACAATAACCCAGATGAAAAAATGTCCCATGGATTTACAAGGTAACCACTTAATGATTCCCATATATAACCCATCCCACTTCCATTCTGGAACCTCAAGGTGTTGTGATAAACCCTCTATAACTTGGTTCTCATTCTTCACTTTTAGACAAGTAAGGAATCGATAATAAAAACTCTAGAACCCCTTTCATCATCATTGACCACCAAAACTAATTTCTTAGATCCTGATACATATTCACCACACCTAGATATACCACAATAAGAGATATATGAAACTACCTGAAAACCTCCTCCTGCAACATCATATGTAAAACTGTGCATTCTATAAAAAGAACAACATGATCCCCAGCTTTTTAATATCCATTAAGAGAATTACATATGTACATATGAACACGTAAGGTTTCAAAGTTAGTATCCTGAAGATGTGCCTCCCTGACTCACTATAAGAGTGGATGGGTGATAAACATCGACTGGAAATGAGATACTCCATATCCATTTAGAAAGGATAAGTACAATGAAGAAAATTTTTATGATGCCTATTTAAACACCTGATAACTAGATCTATTATGGAGATAATCGGGAAACACATTCCCCTTCTTATATGTAAGACAATGTCGATGTCATATTCCTAGAAGAACTGTAGGTTTCTCTTATGTATAATGTTTAGATCCTTTTGAGAGAATTTATAAATGAGACTCTTACGGTTAGAGTAGACGATGAATTTCTCACCAATCAGGTTGTGTTATAGCATATTTAATGTGAATACTACCATTGCTCACTCTAGATCATGGGTCATGTAATTATGCTCACGCAGTCTTGACTAATGTAAAAAAATATAAATTCACCAGTTTTATCTACTTCATAAGATGACAAGATTATTTCATGATGTATCATAGAATGCTAGGTACTTGACCCCTTCCTCTAGTAACCTCAAGATTGGACCCCCCATCAAACTCATCATTATCTTTTGAAATAACTTATAGAACTTTTTCTTCCACATGATAGGATTACCCTTTTGAGTCAATGATCTCAAGGGTGATAATACTCTTGATAAGTTTGGTACGAACCACTTTTAGAACCATGCCAATCGAAGGAAACTCCACACTTCGCTAACACTTTTGGGTTGCTCCCAAGAAAGCAATGCCTGAACCGTTAAAGTATCCACTATAACTCTAGTCTCTGACATGAATTGTACCGAAAAATAGACCTCTCAAATCAAAAATGGGAACATTGAGAGAATCACATAAAGTTGTTTCTCTCAATATGTTTCTAGAATTATCTCTAACTTTCTCTCACACTCCTCCTCAAATGCTAAATACACTAGGGTGTCATCAATGAGGACTATCGATTACTTGTCAATGAATGGTTAATAGATCTGTTTCATGAGTTCCATGAACAATGATTTGGAGTTTCTCAAACCAAATAGTATCACCAAGTAATCATAGTGACTCTAATAACATATGAAGGTTATATTTGGTATATACTTATCTAGTATTCATAGTTGGTGGTATCCTAACACAAGTTCAATCTTAGAGAACTATCACTCACATTTCAATTGATCAAAGAGTAAATAGATCCTAAACAGTGGATACCATTTCTTCATAGTCACCCTATTCACTCATCGAGAATCCACTCATAACCTTAAACTTCTATCTAACATCTTGGAAAACAACACTGGGGCTACCTGGGGTGAAACAATAGGTCTCATGAATCCCTTACACTACAAGTCCTCCAAATTTACCCTCATATAACGAATATCTATGGGAGACATATGATATGAAAGTATAGATATTAGTGTCGTCTGGAGTTTTAGATCAATATATAATTCTATCTCCCTAAAGGGTTGTAAACCAGAAACATCTTAAAGAAAGACATCATTATACTCTACCACAAAAGTTGGAAACTGTGGACTCATTACATACACTACACGGATGTTCATGCTATAAAACTATTGAAAAATCTTCTAGATGGTCCTATGTGTGAGTCCCTTCTATGTTCCATGGATATCCTTTTCCCTGAATATGAAAAACATGGTTCTATAACCATGGGCACACCACACTTTTTACCTAACAACGTTAATCTAATCCTGGACTATGTATAACTAGTCCATGCCAATAATGACATCATATGGACTTGACAAGAATAATATGGGATCATAATAGATACTCTCACCTATTAGATTCATGTCACTCTATCTTCACTAGTGTCTGATCATTGACTCTACTCCAATAAGAGTCTTTAAAGATAATGTTCTAGTCAATAGTTCAACCAGAATCTCTATGTCTCAAAACAAGATTCAAGGTAAGAAAATAATAACCATAACCTTTTTATATCAATACATAATCTAAGGTGGAAAATACAAATATTGTACCTTGTATCATCCCTGGGGTCTTGAGTTCATAGTAATCCATATCGTACTACTGGCTGCATCCCTTCCTATCAACTCCTAGAGCCTGGAATGGACCTTCTGGGGGTGGTGTTGGTAATAGATCAATCCTTTAACTACCACATGCTACCCTTACCGCCCCTCTACAATGACTGACTACCTACAGAACACCATGATCCTATCTTTGTCTCTTCCTTAGTGGTCCTTAGACCATATCCCAATAGATGTGTGATGAGTCAGGAAATCTCATGGATGTAGTCCCTAATTAGTCGATGTAGAAACACCTCTTGTCTCTTGGTTTATTATATCCACAATAGAATCCCTACATCATTGTTCCAGAGTCCTGGAATAGTCTCATAAAGTGACTAAAATGCAAGGATCCTAATGAAAAGCATTTAATACATGTTCCTTAGGACATAGCTACAAGGTTCCATAGTTATCTCTCATGACTAGTGTCAACGCTTCCAAAAAAACATTCCTCTAAAATGGATCTATCATGTACTCCAACATAAGTATATATTCCTGGGAAACCACTAATTACCTGATGTCCTAGTGCAAGCCCTAGTCGATGGTCTGAGTCCTGGTGAAATAATCTCGTACAATATCTAAAGAGTAAAACAAGAGATCAATAAACTTCACTAAATACTATACAACTTTCATACTACCCTACTATAGATGGAGAGGTTCATGTATACATACATATCACAACAGGGTTGGATATAACTCTTCTCTAAAGAGATTATCAAAGAATTTATTGGAGAGAGTTGTCTCTTCATGATATTGATCCACCAGGAGCCACTATACCCTCACCAATTCTTGAATAAGACATGCCGAATGGAACAACATCTGATCGACATGCATCCTTACAGGGTAACAAACATGGGGGACTACCTCTAGCCATTCCTCATCCATCTGGGGGACTGGGTCACATAAATACCTGTGATATCACTTCCTTCAAAACTCAAGAAATGCACTCAGGATGTGTGCATCATTAAAAGGTATTTTTGGTACTATTTGTTTCTTGATGTGTAGTGGTGTAGAAAGTAGACCACATGGAGGTTTTATCTCAGGTAAATTCTCATATACTAATTCCTCGTCACTAGGAAGAGCATCCTCATAATCACACAATGTAATACTATTTGTCTATCTACATATTGGAATCCAAAGAAAAATGGAAGTAAAATTATCAATAGAGTATATATATGACGTTGAATCAAGATGGAAATGGAAAACACCACCATTACTATATGATACAAGTACCATTGTTTTCCCTAAAACCACTGTTCTCATTTATCGAGGCAAATAACTTGTGATTATAGTCTTTGTGTATGGATACATTGGCCACCACTATAACGACCCATACTTTACATACATTGTTAATAATTCAAAATTGAAGCACACTTATTACAACATATGACAAAACCACAAAGGACCGTATAGGTATAGTGTCTTTAGAAACTGGGAAAGATAAACAACTGGTTCATAAATATTCTACAGTGTCTCCCATTTATTTCATCATATCTAGGGTCCCTTTTAGAATATTCTACTTAATATCCATCTTCCTGACCTGGGTAAAAGAAAACATAAAAGGGTTAGCTCAAATGCTCAGCAAGGGAAAATAAAGGAAATAAAAATCATATCATATCTTTTTGAAAATCATAACCTGTAAAAGAGATCATAATATCTTAACATGGAACAAATCATAGAAGTGAAAATGAGATCCCCATAATCATAACATAAAACCTGAAACTTTGAGGCATGCACAAATAATCATGGAAAATCATTTCTTGTTAGTCACGACTCATTTCCAAGACTATCTTAGTGGACAAAGACCCTTTCTGAACCGAGTTCACTCCTCGTTTCAGTCCTGTATCACTGAACTGAAATAACCTTCCGTTCCAGCCATGTCTATCTCATGAGATATAAAATCTGTACCCAATGCATTGGAGGGAGATATAGGTCCCACCCATCTTATAATGAATCCTTTCTTATGTGTGCCACATAATCATAAACCATACGTCATAGCGTAACTCATGTAATAAAAATGGGATTCTTAAACAACATGACATAATAAAAAAATTCATATAAGATAAAGGAATTCATAAAAATATTTCCATCACAACATAATCAAATCCATGTAATAATAGGGATAAAAACAGAACACTTTTATTATCTTAGATGGAAAATAATTTTGATAAAATACTTGAACTCCATTCTTGAGGAAAATATCCTTTCTACTTCAAATTTTATTTTTCCTTTCATAACATGTCATGCGACATTAAAATCAAAGAAGTTGATTAA
Source organism: Viscum album (assembly GCA_963277665.1). Classification (NCBI taxonomy): domain Eukaryota; kingdom Viridiplantae; phylum Streptophyta; class Magnoliopsida; order Santalales; family Viscaceae; genus Viscum; species Viscum album. Next base: position 1,234,555,233 of record OY728128.1, read on the forward strand.
AAATAAACTTGAAAACTTGTAAAGGAAGTTTCTTGGAAATGATGTTTTAAAAATCCATTCATGCCGTATAAGTTAAAAAAAACATTCTTCGTACTTTTGTCGGAAAAGTCAAAAAGTACCTCGTACGAAAAACGACAAAAGATTCCTTTCATACATATTACTAAAAACTCACCGAAGGGTAAAATGGATTTAAAAAATTGAAGGTGGATGGAAATAATATTACATATTGATGAAACATGGATGTAGATGATAAAATACACCCCAGTAAATTTCAAAGTATAAACAATCTCGGATAAAAATGAGATTGTGATATTTCCCTTACCTTAGGTCCGATTTGCATTGTACGTGTCCGAAGCTCCTGTATAATGGTTTAAATAATGTTATTGACTTATTCCAGAATCATACATATTGATATGATATCATATATGGACATATTCTTAGCTTCTTGTTAGTAATATTTCATTGTTACTTGTTACTCGGGTCTTTATTGCCTTTTGTTCTTATGCGTGTTTTTCCGAATAAATTATTATTCTTCTTTTAAGGTTATAGATACCTTATATCCATAATGGTATTAGTGTAACATATATCATATTTATTCATTCAATTCATTTATATAATTACTATGTAATGATGATCATGTAGAACGAGTCGCATCACATCGTGGAGACGGTATTCCGTACGTACGCACGAGTGATGATATCGTTTCTATGATCATGGAATTGTATTGGAGTATATATATATTATTTAAGTATCAATATTACTTTATAATAATCATAAATAGTTACTAATTACACCATTATACCCATCCTTGTAAAGTGATGGTGGAAAATAGATTACACCACGGCGTGGAGACGGTATTCTGTACGTACGCACGCGCGGTGATTTCATTTTTCCGTAGGATGGATAGAAGGTGAGTTAGGGTTGTTTCATATTTATAATAACATATCAGTATGTAAGTAATACTGATGTTATTACTTTATCATGAAACAACTAAAGAAGAAGAAGTTGAAGAAGAAAGAAATTGAAAAGATTGGTAATGGATATTACCTCTTCTTTGGAACGCTTCTTTAAATCCTCCACTTAGGGAACTAATATTGGTCTTTGAAGAAGACCAGGACCTCTAGGATTATTCTAGGGAAGTGGAGAGGAGAAAATGGCAGGGGTTGGCCGAGTTTGAGTGCTCAATTTGGTGTGAGGAGGAGGGGGAGGAGGTGCCCTTCTATAAGGGAGGAGAGGGGCACCTTAGGAATATCTCAAAATATTATTTTATATTAAAGTCAAAATCGGTTTATAATGGTTCCAAAGGGTCTTATTTCGAAGATAAAGTGGGTAAGGGTCGAAATCCTATCAACCAATAGGATTTAGACAAGTTTAGGGTATTATTTTAACCTTATCAATTAGATTTAACTCTAAGTTAAATAATTTAACTTTTACCATGTCTTTTTGTTTTCTTTCACAATATGGTTAATACACTTACTATAACATGCCAAACTAACCCCAAATTGTTTATTATTAATATATATATCCTTATATAAGTCATTTGGCCGAACCTTAGATTTTTAGGAATAAAATAACAATTAATAATATAATATTTGATTTAAAAACTATTTTGTGTCAATTTTGACACTATTTGATATATGATTTTTGTGAAAGTCATAACAGAATTATATATTCGAAAAAAGTTGATTAAATAAATACTAATATATCATAGTAACCTAGAAAATTTGTGTAATTCATAAAAAGTCTCAAATTACATTTATTTTGGTGTTTATAACATCAATTATGTCAATATTTCATAAATAAGATAATTACTGCATCATAATTGTGTCATAAATAAATTAAATTATTTAATGTCTAAAAATTATAAATAAAATACCATTATGTAGGAAATGTGTTTATCTTTCTAATGAATATTTATAGTCGAATTTATCTTATGTATAACCCCATATTAAAAATGATTTACTTATTAAACATTGATTATAACTATTTTAACCCTTCTTTAAATAAATTAATAATAAATGTCCTAATCTAACCCAAGTGGGCCTAAATGGTCATATTTTATTCATAAGGTTGTTTTTGGTCGAATTACACTTATCCAATAGAATTAGGACATGTGTTAGGGTAATAGTAATATCATATTTACCCTTAGTTGCCCTATTTACTATTAACCGCGGTAAAAAATGTAAAAAGTTACTATTCACCAAAAAATTATTTTTATCTCATTGAACCACATTTTACTTACTGATTTCAACCGTGTCTGTCGGATTTTCGAAATTCCATTCACAGAAGCGGTAAAATTAAGTTTTATGCAAAATTCAGTTTTTAACCTACCACTTAGTGGTTTCACTATTCATCAAAAAATTGAAAATTTTCAGAAAAATACCAAAATTTTACCCTAGGCTAATTTCGGTATTCCGAATCCAAAAATGAAGTCCATTTTAAAAAATAAAATTTATAAAATTTCAAAAAGTGGTTATTACTATTCATAACGGCTAGTTTTAATAGCATATCGTTGTTTAGTGAAACTCGGTATTGCGTACGACGCAAGCTATCGAGGAAGGTCGCGATTGCGTGTAAAGTAAGCCAAGCTAGTATGTAGTGAAAGATTACTTTGATGATATATAAAAAACAAAATATTACTCATAAAAATCTCGGGTGTTACATTCTACCCCCCTTAAAAAGAATTTCACCCTCGAAATTCGTCACTTTGTAACAAACAGATGAGGATACTTCTCCCTTATCATATCCTCAAGCTCCCATGTATCTTCTTCAAGTTGGTGGTTCCTCCATAAAACCTTCACCAAGCGAGTGGTCTTGTTTCGTAGGACTTTTTCGCTATGATCCAGAATCTTCATCGGCTGTTCTTCATAAGAAAGATCTTGCTCCAGCGGTACAACTTCTGAGCTGAGTACATGTGAAGGATCAGGTATGTACTTTCTCAGGAGAGATACATGGAACACATCGTGAACTTGAGAGAGATTCGGTGGAAGCGCCAATCGGTAAGCTACCTTCCCAACACGATCCAGTATTTCGAAAGGACCGATATATCTAGGGCTCAACTTCCCCTTCTTTCCGAATCTCATAACCCTCTTCCAGGGAGATATTCGTAAGGACACTTTATCACCCACTTCAAACTCTAGGTCTTTTTTTCGGTTGTTGGCATAACTTTTCTGTCGACTCTGAGCTGCTCTTATGTGTTGTTGAATAGATCTAACCTTTTCTGCCATTTAATCAACGAGATCAGGTCCTAACAGCTTTCTTTCCCCAACATCATCCCAGCAAGTTGGAGTCATGCATTTCTTTCCATAGAGAGCTTCATAAGGAGCCATCTGAATACTGGAGTGAAAGCTATTATTATAAGAAAATTCCACCAATGGTAGGTTTTGATCCCAACCTCCTTTGAAATCCATAGATCAAGCTCTCAACATATCTTCTAGGGTTTGAATTGTTCTCTCAGATAGACCGTCTGTCTGGGGATGATAAGTAGTGCTGAAACTCAACTCTGTATCCAGAGTATGCTGAAGACTTCGCCAGAACTTCGAGGTAAATCTCGGATCCCGATCATATATAATAGAAAGTGGTACTCCATGCAATCTTACCACTTCCTTTACATATATCCTGGAAAGCTGATATAGAGAGAAATCCTCTCTAATAGCAATGAAGTGTGCAGACTTTGTAAGATGATCAACTATGACCCAAATAGCATTATTGCCTTTGGATGTTTTAGGAAGTCCTGTGACAAAGTCCATAGTGATGTTTTCCCATTTCCATTCGGGTATGGGTAATGGTTGTAACATCCCCTTAGACTTCTGTCTCTCAGCTTTAACTTGTTGACAAACCAAGCATCGAGAGACATATTCAGCAACATCTCTTTTTATTCCATCCCACCAGAAGTACTCTTTCAGGTCCCTATACATCTTCGTGCTTCCAGGATGAATAGAGAATGATGAACTATGAGCCTCATCCAGCAGCTCCTTCTTTAATTCGGTGATGGGAGGAACACAAACCTGATTCCTGAACTTTATTATCCCATCACAATCAAGGTTGAATTCAGGAACATTTCTCACCTTCTTTTGTAACTCGACATCTTCTTTCTGTGCCTCCTTAATCTTTGCATGTATAGATGGTTGAACATTCATTTGAGAAAGATAAGATTTTTCCCCTTCCATTATAATTCCAAGATCCATCCTTTGTAAATCCATAAATATTGGATCTTTTGTGATCCTCATCTTGGATAAACTAGCATTGTCTTGTCGACTTAATGCATCTGCCACCTTGTTTGTTTTCCCAGGGTGGTAATGGATTGAGCAGTCGTAATCCTTAATCAGCTCCAACCATCTTCTTTGAAGCATATTCAACTCCTTTTGTGTGAAAATATACTTTAAACTTTTATGATCAGTATAAATATCACACCTTTCACCATAAAGGTAATGCCTCCAAATCTTTAATGCAAAGATTACCGCAGCCAACTCCAAATCATGAGTTGGGTAATTTTGCTCATGGATTTTCAACTGTCGTGAGGCATAAGCTATCACCATATCATTTGCATAAGAACACACCCCAATCATTCTTGGATGCATCACTGTAGATCACAAACCTTTCTCCACTACAAGGCAGTGTGAGCACAGGTGCACTGGATAACCTTCTTTTCAACTCCTTGAAATTCTCTTCCCATTCCTCTGTCCAAACAAACATAACTCCTTTCCGAGTCAACTTGGTGAGTGGATTAGATAATCGTGAAAAATCTTTTACAAAATGTCGATAATATCCAGCCAAACCAAGAAAACTTCGGATCTCAGTTACTATTGTTGGTCTTGACCATCTTTCGATAACCTCTGTTTTTGCTGGATCCACAGATATCCCCTCTTTTGAGATTATGTGACCCAAAAATGCAACTTTTTGAAGCCAAAATTCACACTTGGTAAATTTTTCATAAAGCTTCTCCTTTCTCAGGGTCTTCAATATAATTCTCAAGTGATCTTCATGCTCTTCCTTTCTCTTTGAATAGACAAGAATATCGTCTATAAAGACTACCACAAATTGATCAAGATAGTCTCTAAAGACTCTATTCATTAGATCCATGAAGATAGCAAGGGCATTAGTAAGACCAAATGGCATCACTATAAATTCATAGTGTCCATACCTTGTACGGAAAGTCGTCTTTGGTATATCCTCCCTTTTGACCCTTAATTGATGATACCCTGAACGAAGACCAATCTTGGAAAAGTATTGAGCTCCGCGTAGTTGGTCAAATAAGTCATCAATGCGTGGGAGAGGATATTTGTTCTTGATAGTGATCTTGTTAAGTTCTCGATAATCAATGCAGAGTCTCATTGATCCATCTTTCTTCTTAACAAATAGAACAGGTGCTCCCCAAGGTGACGCACTAGGGCGTATTAATCCCTTATCATGATTCTCTTGGAGTTGCTTCTTCAATTCCTGCAACTCAATTGGGGCCATTCTATAAGGTGTCTTTGAAATTGGCAAAGCTCCCGGTACGAGTTCTATTGAAAATCAACTTCACGATTTGGTGGAAGACCCGGTAATTCCTCTGGAAATACATCATCAAACTCCCGTACAATGGGCATATTCTTAATCGTGAGTTTCTCACCAACCATTTGAGATAAATAACCTTCATTTAGTAGAATCAATACCCATAAGATGGAAGAAATTTCCACTGGAAGGTTATGTTCATCCTTGCATTGATAGACGATCGTAGATTGATCTGGAATATGAAATGTGACTTCCCTTCTTTGGCAATTGATATGAGATCCATGTAGAGAAAGCCCATCCATGCCAAGAATCACATAAAATTCCATTAAAGGAAGTATCACAAGATTTGCAGGAAGCACTTTTCCACAAACTTCGATCGGAGAAGAATTATAATCTTTTGATGCGACTGTTGTGCCATTAGGTGTTGTCATAGCTAACTGAATATCTAATTGTTGAGGTAGTACGGTGATACCCTTAGAAAATTTTTCAGAAATAAAAGAGTGGGTGGATCCAGAATCAAATAAAACATTTTCTACTTTAGAGTGGATGGTAAGTGTACCTTTCACCACTTCATTATCGTACTCCACATCGCTGATAGAAATTGCATGTGACTTTCCTTTGTCTTTAGCCTTAAGATTTTGTTGACGTCGACCATCATCATCAACCCTTGGATTTGGGCATTGATTGGCATAATGCCCCATCTCCTTGCACTTGAAACATTGAAGTGTAGTAGGTTCATTCTATGTATCCCTTCCTTTGTTTGCATCATTAGACATCTTCTTCCCATTATCACGGCATTCAAATGCCCGATGACCTTCCTTTCCACATTTAAAACATTTACTTGTCCCTTTAAGACAACTCCCTCCATGTTTCTTTCCACACATTGAGCATAAGGGAAAGTTCATATTCTTTTCAGTGTGATCTTTAGATTTTCCTTTGAATTCCATCTTCCTCTTCTTATCAAACCCATGTGACTGATGGGTTACTCCAATCTCCATCTCGACTTTGAGAGCACATCGAACGATTTCCTCGTAGCTATTGAAGTCCCTTATGGCTAACGCCCTTCGAAGACTTGGTTTTAAGCCACTAAAGAATCGATCGATCTTACTCTCAGGTTGGATAATAATACCAGAAGCGTACCTTGCAAGTCTTGTAAAATTTTCCTCATAGGTACCAACAGATTCATCATCCCTTTGCTTCAGTTCAAGATACTCTTTCTCCATCTTTATTCGGAGAATACGAGGGAAGTACTTATTGAAAAATAAGTTCTTGAACTCATCCCATTCCATAGACTCAATTTCATCCCTTTGCCTCATATTCTTAATAAGATTCCACCATTGATCAGCATCTCCTTCCAAACGACAGACTGCTAGGATGACTTTATAATGTTCAGAACATTGAAGAACTGAAAATATCTTTTCAGTAGTACTAATCCATTGTTCAACAACTAATGGATCAGTAGACCCACTGAAAGAAGGTGGACGCTGCCTCATGAAGGATTCAACAGAATGTTGCTCCTTCCTTTGCTCGTTTGGAAGTCCTGCATGATTCATAGCTTGAGAAAGTTGTGTGAGCATGGCTACAAGATTTTGCATTCCAGCTCCCATATCGTTTGGTTGCTCAGGGGGACAATCATTTCATTGCCCATCGCATTCCGCATTAACACGGTTCCTTCGGGTTCCAGCCATTGACTAAAACCAAGAAGAATAGTGTGAGCAACACTAATTATAATAGGAAAACCACATAATCAAGGATAAAATTTCACACTTAAGGTATTATCCTAGGGTATTCATGGCCATTTCTAAAACACTAATATTGTGTTCTATGCTTAGACTTATCCTTAGGGTTCTTACTAAGACTTTCACATCCTAGTTTCCAAAGGTTGACTATACCTTTCCTCTGATACCTACTATAACGACCCATACTTTACATACATTGTTAATACTTCAAAATTGAAGCACACTTATTACAACATATGACAAAACCACAAAAGACCGTATAGGTATAGTGTCTTTATAAACTGGGAAACATAAACAACTGGTTCATAAATCTTCTACAGTGTCTCCCATTTATTTCATCATATCTAGGTTCCCTTTTAGCATATTCTACTTAATATCCATCTTCCTGACCTGGGGAAAAGAAAACATAAAAGGGTGATCTCAAATGCTCAGCAAGGGCAAATAAAGGAAATAAAAATCAGATCATATCTTTTTGAAAATCATAACCTGCAAAAGAGATCATAATATCTTAACATGGAACAAATCATAGAAGTGAAAATGAGATCACCATAATCATAACATAAAACTTGAAACTTTGAGGCATGCACACATAATCATGGAAAAACATTTCTTGTTAGTCATGACTCATTTCCAAGACTATCTTAGTGGACAAAGTCCCTTTCTGAACCGAGTTCACTCCTCGTTTCAGTCATGTATCACTGAACCGAAATAACCTTCCGTTCCAGCCATGTCTATCTCATGAGATATAAAATCTTTACCCAATGCATTGGAGGGAGATATAGGTCCCACCCATCTTATAATGAATCCTTTCTTATGTGTTCCACATAATCATAAACCATACGTCATAGCATAACTCATGTAATAAAAAAGGGATTCTTAAACAACATGACATCATAAAACAATTCATATAAGATAAAGGAATTCATAAAAATATTTCCATCAAAACATAATCAAATCCATTTAATTATAGGGATAAAAACAGAACCCTGTTATTATCTTAGATGGAAAATAATTTTGATAAAATACTTGAACTCCATTCTTGAGGAAAATATCCTTTATACTTCAAATTTTTTTTTCCTTTCATAACATGTCATGCGACTTTAAAATAAAAGAAGTTGATTAAAAATAAACTTGAAAACTTGTAATGGAAGTTTCTTGGAAATAATTTTTTAAAAATCCATTCATGCCGTATAAGTTAAAAAAAACATTCTTCGTACTTTTGTCAGAAAAGTCAAAAAGTACCTCGTACAAAAAACGACAACAGATTCCTTTCATACATATTACTAAAAACTCACCGAAGGGTAAAATGGATTTAAAAAATTGTAGGTGGATGGAAATAATATTACATATTGATGAAACATGGATGTAGATGATAAAATACACACCAGTAAATTTCAAAGTATAAACAATCTCGGATAAAAATGAGATTGTGATATTTCCCTTACCTTAGGTCTGATTTGCTTTGTACGTGTCCGAAGCTCCTGTATAATGGTTTAAATAATGTTATTGACTTATTCCAAAATCATACATATTGATATGATATCATATATGGTCATATTATTAGCTTCTTGTTAGTAATATTTCATTGTTACTTGTTACTCGGGTCTTTATTGCCTTTTGTTCTTATGCGTGTTGGCCGAATAAATTCTTATTATTCTTTTAAGGTTATAGATACCTTATATCCAGAATGGTATTAGTGTAACATATGTGATATTTATTCATTCAATTCATTTATATAATTACTATGTAATGATGATCATGTAGAACGAGTCGCATCACATCGTGGAGACGGTATTCCGTACGTACGCACAAGTGATGATATCGTTCCTATGATCATGGAATTATATTGGAGTATATATATTTTATTTCAGTATCAATATTACTTTATAATAATCATTAATAGTTACTCATTACACCATTATACCCATCCTTGTAAAGTGATGGTGGAAAATAGATTACACCACGGCGTGGAGACGGTATTCCGTACGTACGCACGCGCGTTGATTTCATTTTTCTGTAGGATGGATAGAAGGTGAGTTAGGGTTGTTTCATATTTATAATAACATATCAGTATGTAAGTAATACTGATGTTATTACTTTATCATGAAACAACTAAAGAAGAAGAAGTTGAAGAAGAAAGAAATTGAAAAGATCGGTAATGGATATTACCTCTTCTTTGGAACGCTTCTTTGAATCCTCCACTTAGGGAACTAATATTGGTCTTTGAAGAATACCAGGACCTCTAGGATTATTCTAGGGAAGTGGAGAGGAGAAAATGTCAGGGTTTGGCCGAGCTTGAGTGCTCAATTTGGTGTGAGGAGGAGGGGGAGGAGGTGCCCTTTTATAAGGGAGGAGAGGGGCACCTTAGGAATATCTCAAAATATTATTTTATATTAAAGTCAAAATCGGTTTATAATGGTTCCAAAGGGTCTTATTTCGAATCTAAAGTGGGGAAGGGTCGAAATACTATCAACCAATAGGATTTAGACAAGGATAGGGTATTATTTTAACCTTATCAATTAGATTTAACTCTAAGTTAAATAATTTAACTTTTACCATGTCTTTTTGTTTTCTTTCACTATATGGTTAATACACTTACTATAACATGCCAAAAGAACCCCAAATTGTTTATTATTAATATATATATCTTTATCTAAGTCATTTGGCCGAACCTTAGATTTTTAGGAATAAAATAACAATTAATAATATAATATTTGATTTAAAAACTATTTTGTGTCAATTTTGACACTATTTGATATATGATTTTTGTGAAAGTCATAACAGAATTATATGTTCGAACCAAGTTGATTAAATCAATACTAATATATCATAGTAACCTAGAAAATTTGTTTAATTCATAAAAAGTCTCAAATTACATTTATTTTGGGGTTTATAACATCAATTATGTCAATATTTCAAAAATAAGATAATTACTGCATCATAATTGTGTCATAAATAAATTAAATTATTTAATGTCTAAAAATTATAAATAAAATACCATTATGTAGGAAATGTGTTTATCTTTCTAATGAATATTTATAGTCGAATTTATCTTATGTATAACCCCATATTAAAAATGATTTACTTATTAAACTTTGATTTTAACTATTTTAACCCTTCTTTAAATAAATTAATAATAAATGTCCTAATCTAACCCAAGTGGGCCTAAATGGTCATATTTTATTCGTAAGGTTGTTTTTGGTCTAATTACACTTATCCAATAGAATTAGGACATGTGTTAGGGTAATAGTAATATCATATTTACCCTTAGTTACCCTATTTACTATTAACCGCGGTAAAAAAAGTAAAAAGGTACTATTCACCAAAAAATTATTTTTATCTCATTGAACCACATTTTACTTACTGATATCAACCGTGTCTGTTGGATTTTCGAAATTCCATTCACAGAAGCGGTAAAATTAAGTTTTATGCAAAATTCAGTTTTTAACCTACTACTTAATGGTTTCACTATTCATTAAAAAAATTGAAAATTTTCAGAAAAATACCAAACTTTCACCCTAGGATAATTTCGGTATTCCGAATCCAAAAATGAAGTCCATTTTAAAAAAAAAATTTATAAAATTTCAAAAAGTGGTTATTACTATTCATAACGGCTAGTTTTAATAGCATATCGTTGTTTAGTGAAACTCAGTATTGCGTACGACGCAAGCTATCGAGGAAGGTCGCGATTGCGTATAAAGTAAGCCAAGCTAGTATGTAGTGAAAGATTCCTTTGATGATATATAAAAAACAAAATATTACTCATAAAAATCTCGGGTGTTACAACCACAACAACACTAGAGTCCCTAGCCTAAAAGAAAAACTCAAACCACTTTAAAATATGACCCTGAACCAACCTAATTGACTCCCACTCCTAATATAGAAGTAACTAGATTTGATTCCACAATATCATGACCCGTCCTAGAGGGGCCTAGGCCATGACTTCCCTAAGCCTACCTCTGACAGGGAAGGGGCACATGACTAGAATTGAAATGGAATTTCCTACAAATGGGAGGTATTATCTGAATGTACCTTTACACACAGAAATATCCAAGCCACACATTAATGAAATGTAAAACAACTAAAATAATTCATTCATACATCTAATATCCCAAAAACAGAGTACAATAGAAAGTAAAAGTAATGTAAATAGAGCCAAATATATTCCCACCACAAAGAGTCTGTAACGCGAGTTTAAATGAATCTATTGAAGTCCAAAATTCCATAATGTAAAAGGTATGATTTTAAAAAAAACTCTCAGTCTATCCTTCTCTAGATATGATCCACTCACTCCCAATCCTCCAAAGAAAACTTCAAAAGGGCCACCATCTATACAAGACACAACACGATTAGGAAAATCCCATGTAGGGTGAGTATAACAATAGTGAGAAGGACACCCAAAAAACACTTAACATAGAGCACCATGTATAGTCAAATAACACAATATGTCACATTATACAATTAATAAAAAAGTGAAAACCCATATATAATCAAGAGAGACGCCACACCATTAAGAGGTCATAACCAACTTTTATCCAGAGGATTTTGTTCAAGGAAACACTCATTCTGGGAGATCCCACCACATGAGTCAGTATATCCTCCTAAACACTCGACAAAGAGGACTAACTCATTTGGGCCTCACCAAAAGAGAACATGTTGGTCAAAAAGACTATTATACACTGAGAGGGGGGCATGCATAGAACAACTGGTGGGTATAAAAAACCAAATCTGGGTCAACATGCTATGTAGGGGATCGAATGATAATGATTTTACCAACCCAACTAATACAACTTTCATGATGGAGGATCAAAAACCTACTAAAGGATGACACAATGATTCCAAAACCTTTTAGAGATGATATAAGATCAATCCCCAGTCTCACGAAGAGACACCAGAACTCTATCTAAGGCTCAACCTATAAAAGGGATTACAATACAATTATATGGATGTAATGAAACACTATATCCTTGAGGAAAGTTATAGGCGAATGAAATAAACCTATCCCTATCCAAACTAGAAAACTGAATAGCATCAAGTATACATTTTGGGATTACATGACATGTACCAGGGGTACACTATGTGTTTAGTTGTCCTAATTCATTCCCATGTGGAAGAACCTCACACAAAATGTAATCTCAAAATAAAAGGCATATAGAGACACATGGTTCCATGTCAGTGTCACCTAGTTATTCCAGTGTACTGAATCTGTGTTCTTATACCAGTCTATGTATGATAATCCTTGCGTATGTGGGAATACATTGTGTTTCAGAGTCCATGCGCTCCACTATTTGTCTGTGTAATTTTGAAGTACACTTCTCTTCAACTTGTGAGGTCCGCATGCCATGTGATAAGGGTCACATGACATCTAATCATCATATTATTTTTGAATCCATAGCTACTTATAATGGGGTCCTACATTCCTTGTAAGCCCATATTACACGCCTTTTGTTACAGGAATTTCCAAAATCCCGTTCTTCCACCCCAAGTCTCAGTCAGCACTCAGCCTTTGATTCGGTAGTTGATTCTCCATGAAATCAAAGATCCATGGTCATATATGCCTCAAACTCTTCAAAAAATGATTTATGTATTCTAATATTATAGAAAATCAGATACAAAAAGTTGTTCTTCATTTTGTTCCAAATAACGCTGAATAATACGTAATTGTGAATCATTTTTCTTTTGATTTTCTCTCTCACTATCATCACACCTCTGCCACACCATTCCAATCAATACTTTTTGAGGACAAATTATTTCACTAAGAAACTTTTTTCGATGATCAAATGATCTAGAATAGTTGATTTGGGGGCCAAACAGTGAATTCCCATGATGAATGATGAATTGGGGGGGGGGGAGAAAAGAAGAAAATGATAGGAATGAACCCCAATCTATGTTCATTTTGATATCAATTAATTTCCATAAGTTAAATAATTAAGAAACTCATATAAATTATCTCAAATAAACCCTATAATGAACCTATCTTGCATGGAGATTGACCGGAAAATCAATTTATTCGTCTATTGGTTTTTGATCATCACATTAACTGAAAACTAAGAATTATAAAACTGAAATACATGGCATACCATGATTCAGATTGATCTGTGATGCTGAAAAAATATGTGTTGCATTTGTTGGTTAGAGCCCTCAAAATCACTATGCATCATTCATCAATCCTTGATCCATCATTGTTCGTTGGAATGGATTCCTAGAGATTTGTTAGAATGATCCTCTAGAAGTTATATATTTATGATGATATCCCTATAATTTTGACATAAGGATACATTTAAAGGGAAAAAGTCTCTGAGAAAATAAAATAAATAAATTAATTTATTCGTTTTACACCCATAACATATATTTCACAAAATACCTACACCGAAAAATGTTAAATCACAACTCAGCTAAGAACGTTATTATGGATTCAAAAGTTCCCTTGTATTTATGATCATAAAACACATTTAATATTTATTACCATGTTTTAGGAAAACTCAATGTGTGTTCATTTTAATATTTCAAATATATTTCAATCTTTAATTCTCGTGGAACCAGGCCTCATAATCACATTCCATCTATGTAGATGGTCTCATAAAAATCAATATAATATCAAAACATAATACATAGAAAAATCTGAGATGGTTCAATTTTTGATTTTTTAAAAAATTAAATATCTATAATTCATAAATAAATTTCTTAAATAAATTAAAATAAATAATGAATATAGATTTTAGTTAGAAATAAATATTTTTTCATTCAGTTGAAATACTAACTAATATTACATTATTGAAAAAACTCTAAAATATATAATAAATTAATATTAATTGTACATCAGAATAATGTATCTTAATATTAAATTGTTTTTAGCATTCATCACTTCTTTTGAAATTTAATCCTTAAAATTTAATTCTCTACATAGTCTTGTGGGGAAATTTTTACTTAGTTGAAATTTATGATCCTTGTTTTTATTATTCAACCATATTTTTTACAAATAAAAACATAACCTTGGGAATTAATATATTCTATAATAACTACTCATTGTGCAAATGAACCATACCAGGTTGTTCCTCATTTGAAATATTTTCTTTTTACTGAATTACTTTAGGGCTCAAATCATGAGATGCATCTAAAATATATTTTATTAACAACAAAACATGAAATATGTCATGCACTTGAGATAAACTTATATGAAAATACACTGTTTAAGAAAATAATCTGACTTTCTCTATTATTTCATATTATCCATTGAACCGTGGATATAAGTTTCCCTTTATAAAAATTGTTTTACCACTTTTCCATAGAGATACATTAAAAAAACATGATTACCTCCCTCAAAAGAAAGATCATTCCATTGAATAGGTTAATAAATTTTCTACATACATCATTCTATCAACAAGTGTTTCTGAAACATTTTCATCTTCTAGTGCATTTATTTTACTGATTATTTTCCCAATAACATCCTTGTAACTACTTCATCCCAATAAGCTATAGTTTGGCACCGCTTTTCATATAAATCCTTAAAAAGCACCATCAATATAATATAATGAAATTTATTATTATAATAGGATAAAACCACTAATTTTTTTATTTACAACTTCCTTGTTTATCCAATGCACAATAACTAAGTATGTATTCCATGGTTTAAATCATTCCCTCTGATAAAATATCATATTGAGGATGAAATATATACAAAAATATATTTCCACACCCAATAATGTTTGATGGAATTTCATTAAAATATATGTAAATATAGCATCATGGTCAAATGAAATGGATAATAAAACTCCATATAACCAAAATATCTTTATGAGGTATAATCGAGAAAGATGATTTAAAGATAGATTATATCTAATTAGAAGTAAATTCACATATTTATTTCATTGATAAAGAATAACCCAAATTTCCATCTTACAGTAAGATGTATAAAAATCCCACCCCAAAATTCAATGATATATTTTCTCATTTCCACTCTAGAACTGAAAAAGAATAAAGTATACCCTTTAGTGATTTTAATTCTGTAGTAACTTGTTTACATGTTAAAGATTTCATGGTAATTTAAAAAATTTATATTTATATTCTATACCACCAGAAATGTTCTTGAATGTCTCTTTGTAACATAATTCATCCGAGAAGAATATAAAATATAGAGACAAAATATTTAATTAAAAATTATCTCTTGAAATTTGATACTCGAGGAAAACAGAATATTTTTTGAAATCGGATTACACCTACTTCATCAAAATTTAATTTGGGAAACATACCATTCTTAATAAGTTCTACCTTTACCAATTAAAAAATATCATCTTTATTATATTTATTAATCAATTCTGAATAATATTATTGAACTACAACCAAACTCAAAATATTGAAGGTTCTCCATAAAAAATATCTATGAAAAAACTAATTAAATCATTAACCATTAAACCATGTTCTAGAAACTACACAGTAAATGACGCATTATTTTTCTCATCCAATGTATCCAATACTTTATTTTTTTACCAGATGGTTTTGTAATTTTTAGTCATAATCCTTAATCAATTCCACCCATATCCTACCTCTCATGTTCATATATTTTTGAGTGAATATATACGTCATTTTTTTATCAATATATATTTCACGCTTTACAGTATATAAATTTTGTCATCAAATTTAAATGAAAACACCAAATCATATAATTATATATCATTTTTGGAAAAATTTAAATAATGAGTTTTATATTAATATAGAGAATAATAAATTTCCTAATCATACTATATTGGAAAAAAACCTTATCCCTTTAATAAATCATTACTTTAGATGTAAAATTCACCATTTCAATAGGGTAGGGCTAAAATTGGACCATTCTCCAAAAAAATATTTTGATCATTTAAATAATAATCACACTCTCTTTCAGATTAATTTAAATTAATTTCTTGTTAACTTAGTCAATGGGCATGATAATTGGGAAAAGTTTTCAATAAAATATTTATAATATCATGCCTATCCATGAAAAATATGAAATTTTGTGGCATTTTTTGTCTTCTCCATTCATTATAAACAGTATTTCATAAAGGGTCAATAGTTATTCCATGTTTAGAAACTATATTCTAGTGAAAAGATTTTTTTCCAAAAAATTTAGACATGATAAATTTTGTACATTTTTTATTTTCTTAATGGTTTTAAAAAACAAAACATTGGCATATTTTATGCTCCTCACAATTTTTAGAATATATTAATATATAATAAATAAACCCAACAATAAAATTATATAAAAAGACTTAGAAATCATTATTAATAAGATAAATGATTATAAATAGTTTATTTGACAACTCATACTGAATAAAGAAAAACATATTATGAAAGTATATAGTTTGAAATGCTATATTAGGAACATATGTTTTCATAATATTTAACTGATTACACCCGAAGTTGAGATCAATATTCAAAAAGTACTATGCACCCAAGTGCTAATAAAATAAATCATTGATATGAGGAAAATTATTCTTATTGTTAATAATGACTATATTCAAATATCTATACTCAATAAAAATACTCCTTGAACCATATTTATTTTTATAAAAAAAATTCCCATGGAAAAGTCCTTGGATAAATGATAACATTATCTAGAATCTTTTGCATCTACATTTTCATTTCCATAATTTCTATATGATCCATTCAATAAGGGGGTTTTAAAATTTGATTATTATAAAGATCTATGATAATAGAAAACTCAACTTAATAAAAAGTTATAATACTTGGAAACTCATCAAGAAATACACAAATATATTCATTCACTATAGGGACACCAAAAATATGAATAGACTCCCTTTTTTGAATAATATATGCATAAAAAATTTCATTTTCATCGTTTAATAATCTCTTAGGTTCTAAATATGATATATGTGGTATTAATTCACTATTTTATGAAAACTAAAACTTATTCTGAAAAATATATTCTGTATATCTACAATATATAAGAAGATGAAAAAAATAAATAAAATATATACTCTGAATAACTTCAAAATCTACAAGGGGTTAGATAACAAGGTTTTGAAGTAAATCATTTCCTCAAACAAAAAAAGTAATATTATTATAATTTTTCCCCTAACACATATCCTATGTACTTTTTATAAATGCTATGGATTCATTTCATGAGGTGATTTTTCTAATTTAACAGAAAATTTTGGAAAAATAAAAGAGTGTGTAGATCTCAAATAAAACTGGACCTTGAAATAATATGAATAAACATGTAATGCACCTGGCACCACATCACTGGATAGTCCAACATCTACCATTGTAGTCTTAATGAATTTAGTCACACTATTATGTTTGTGATCTTGAGGATTTTCCATAATTAATTCATATATTTAGACATGAAGTTGTATAATTAACTATGTCATTATAATTAATGAACCTTACCATAATCTTTTCATTATTTTCATTGTTATTTTCTTTGTATTCATGAGAGACATGTTCAATATTTAAAAATCAATAAAATTTCAATTAATTTATAAGGAATCCCAAAGGGTTATTTTTAAAAAACATACAATAGGATTGAAATCTTATTTACTTACCTCTCGATTTATTTTATGGATGATCCCCCATTTCTTGGAACATGGACTATTTCATATAATTGTTATCATAGAATACATGATCATTGAAAAAAATCCATTTCTACAATCTTGGAACATCTAACATGTTTTTTACCTCTTTGTATTCCTGAGATACATGTTCAATTCTAAGAATATTTTTCTATCCTAGGACAATCAATTGTGTGAAAATATTTTTCAAGGAAAATATTTTTCATTGAAAATATTCTTAAATTTATATCATTACAATATATCAATCTATTACCTTTCTCTTATATTTTTAACCATTTACCACCACTGATCGACATTACCATCCAATTGATTAATATCAAGGGTTTCAATTTGATTATAAATAAAACCCATGAAATCAAATATCACATCTAGGTCTTTAATCCATTACTGAGCTACCATTGGTTTTGAGATATAGTAAGTGATGTTGGGAGATGTTTCATGAAATTCTATACTATGTAAATGTTTCTTTGTAGAGAACATGGTTTCTCTCTCTTATTGATATCACCACGGGTTATATCTTATTTTAATTGATCTATAATATTTAAAAACTACTCTTCTCCCCTTACAACCATTACGGGCTGCTGATTTAGAAGGATATTGTCCTCTCAATTCAATTCAACTTTAGCTTGCATGTATCCCCTATAGAAACTCATTCTAAACAGACATAATCTTCCTAAACCAACATAATAAATTTAAATGTACATATCATGATAACTATAAATTATGATCTTTTAGTGGTATTAACTTTAATTATCATAAACTATAAAATTATATATTCTAGCATCTAATATCAACTATAAGGACCTAATACTTATTCAACCTGTAATTTAATTTTGAGAAACAAATTTATATTTATGTAAATTAAGAGATTTTCATGAGTATAATTAATGTGAATTAGGTCATAAATATTAAACAAAAAAACCATAAAATACTAATTGGACAATTCTTCTTAGTATATATTTTCACAAAATTCTATTTGTTTAAATAAAAATGTTTTATTTACATGAAAATCAATTTATTTTTCAAATTGAAATATTCAGTGGTTCTAATCATCATTAAACGCTATGAAAAACATTTGTAAATGTGGGATGAATAAAAAATATTTTTTAAATGGACATAAATAAAAGAGAAACCTATTTGTGAATTGAGAAACAATGGGATTATAATGGAGATTTATGACTTTTAAATAATAAAAATTGAGTTCTAAATAATCATTTATGTACACATGTACAACTTCACTAACCGATGTTTTTCATAAAACACCTTATAAGAAGAAATAATTTAAATAACATTATCCAGAGTTTTTATTATAAAAAATGAGAACCCTTGATATATTCTTTCTTAAAAACATACCATTTTTTCCGTAAAATTCAATATTCATTCCTTTAAGAGAAATGATCATTAACTACCCTTTTGAAAAAAATCATAAAAAACTAATTATAAAGAATAGAAAATTTATGTAGGTTCTGTAAGACATCATATTTATAGAACACTTTCAATTGGAATAACCATTAAGATCGACTTCCATCATAATTATATATAGAACATAATCATTACCCAAGGTATTGTTGACATATATCAGTATCACTCTTCACAAAAATCTATTTTAGGCTCACCAAATATCATAAAAAATTTCTAAGAAATATATAAGGAATAAATCATTTTATTCTCACACCATTTCATCCTAAATCGACTAAAATCATATTTTGAACCCATATGAAAAACACTTTCAGATATCAAAATAACATTTCCTTTTTAAAACCCATTTTTTAAAGTAAAAATATCTAAAAAAATTGAAGGATTATTTTTTATTTGTAAAACACATAGTTGTTTTTAAAGGAATAAAAATGTAAAATAATGTTTGTGGTCATGGTAATAGCTATTGAAAAAATATACATTATAGTGGAACTTTCTTTTTTCATATTTTTTAAATAAAGTCCAAATGTTTTGTAAATATATTTAATTTGAAAACATTTATTAGCAGTTAAAAATGATAATAAATACACCATTATAATTATTTTATTTCCATATTTATATATATATTAATAAAATAATTTAGAAAATATGGAATAAAATGATTTGAAATATAAATCTCTGAAACAATTTAAATTGTGTTTTTAAAGTAAGTGACCCTTACCTCATATTTGACTCATCACATTCATTATTTATCTTACGGAATAATAAAATATTTCAATTATTGTATTTCTTAAGATCCGTTTTTAAATTATATTATTCTTTTTATATTTTGAACATGTTATTATTAATTAATTAATTAATGAAGTTAATTTCATACATTTTTAATGATATTCAGCTCACAAGTCCAAAATGACATCAGTAAGTTGAATATAGTCATAGTGTTCATTAATTCATCATCTCAACAATTATAAACATTAAATTATTATATTTATTTATAAATCGATTATTATTTTAAAACGAATCATGAAATATTTATATAAAAAATAATTTATGATACAATCATAGAGATGACGGGTCGTAAATACGTGTGAGTACCATTTCGATTTTTCAACGATAATTATGGAAATAATATAAGTATCATTTCTTATTTTACGAATGATTTTTATATATTAAATAAAATATTATTTTGATAAATTAACTTTTATATATGTTCCATGTGATGTGTTAATGAAAAATTAAGCATATCACTTCATGTAGGTGGTAGAACACACACACACGGACGATGTTATAATTTTTCAATGGTTGTATTTTTGAGAAATATGTTGATATATAGTATTTTAATAATTATAAAATTTTCATTAATACCACAAATATATATATAAAAATTAAATTAATCATAATAACTATCCTTGATAGGTGGTGATAAAAAATGAATTACATTGGTTCACAAGTTGGGAGTCCTCCGTACAAAAGAATGACCGTTTTGTTTCCCATTTGATGAAAGAGGATATATATATATATATATTGGTAATTAAATTAATATAATGAAATATAAGTGCATGGTAGATAATGGTGATATTATTTCAACATGTTTTAATTAGATTTTAAGGAGGTATACTAATAATTAAAATGAAAAGGATTTTTTTAATAATTATACCTATTTTTCAAACAAGATCTTAATGTTTTTAACTAAATATGTCCTAGGTTTGTTTTTATGAAAAAAAGGACTCCAATACATGAGAATATATTTTATTATAGTATTTAGGTATGGATTATTTCGACCAAAATGCTTTTTAAGTGTGAATAAATGTTTGTAGTAGGTTTCATCTTATATGTGCAGGGAGAAGAATTATTGGAGTTTCATATGGATATAAAATAATTCCCTTGGGAAAATGAAAAAAATTAATGTAATTAAATGGTAAGATATGTATGAGTATAAAAATTATCATAAAATAAAATTTCAACAATACTAGGTTGAGGTTTTCACCCTTGTCTATTTGTTTTAACCATCATTTATACATTTATCTATATCTTCTGTATAAGAGTTTCTTACATTAAAGGATTCAATAAAGAAATTATAAGATGAATACTGGCTAATAAATGGCCATTATGGATATTTTAAACTATATAATATTAAATTGACCGAAGATATATTTTTATTAATTTTAAATACATTACTAAAATATGTTTTATTACAAAAATATATATTTTTTGGAAATATTGATTTAATTTGGAAATGAAAACAATTTGAAAGAAAATTAATTCGAATATAATAAATTAACACTTATATAATTTGAAATTTTTATAAATAGACTTTTTGGAAAACTAATACTCTTTCAAATAATATTACATATAGATATTTTGAAATCATTTACTTTATTTTTCTTCAACGTTCATCGGCACTATGTCGATATTGTGTAATCATTTAGGACAATTATTTCATAACTATTTTTTTTAAATCATGATATTATTTTTTTATTTAAAAAAACCATTTATAAAAAAGATATTTCATTTTTATCCTTAAAATTAATACGAGTGTTAATGTGAGTTTCATTCCTTATAACATTATTTTTTAACTTAATTACCTGATTCAACCTCACCATGGTGACCAATTTTTACTACAGTAACTGTTAATAATGATAAAAATATATGTGTAATTATTTTATCTAAATTTTCACTCATGATTAAAAATATGAAATCATTTTTTTGATGATTAAATTTCAAGAAGTGATTGAAGTTAAATTTATATTAAAATGAAAAATGCAGGGAAACATATATTTTTCAAAAAAATATGTTTTTATCTTAAAAATGTACTTACATTCAAATAGAGTATAGATATAATTAATATGGAATTTATTAGATTATATACTACTAAATATTACATATCTTAATTTTATATCAATTTTTTAGCGTAAGATGGCATTAAAATTACGTAATATAGTATAATAAAATTTTATTTAAAAATTTTATTTTTATTATCCATTGAAAAATAAATAATTCAACAAATACAAAAAATAAAAAACACCCTAAGATAATTTCAATATTCTGTATTTAAAAATGAATTTAATCTTTAAATATTATAATTTATAAATTTTAAAGTAAATATTATAAATAAAACAATACAATTCATGAAAATCATGTTTGGTTAGAAATATTTCTTTTATAATTTCAATGTAAAAATGAAAAATTATTGTTATAATGAAGATAAATATGTAAAATCTAATTAATAAATATTAATAATATATAGAAATTATTTATCAAAAAATTACTTGTGTTGAAACATGGTTGTTTTGTTTTTCTAATTTTTTCTTTTCATTTTAAACATCAATGATTAAACTATATCTCAAAATAGTGTTTTATGTATACTCACATGTTTATTGATAAATCTCATAGATAAAGGTTCAACAAGACATAATTAAATAGAGATACTCAATTGAGTAAGTAATCAAATATTTTATCCAGCATATTAATATCTAAAAAATAATGATCATCACAATAAAATTTGTAAAATGTAATTTTTTGAATGAAGTGTGATTAAAGGGCATAAGGTACAATATAATCAGTAATTGGAACACAAATGTGAATGAAAATGAGTATAATTTCAAAAAACCCTCATTCGGAGTATAATCTTTGAAATCATAATTTTGAATTAATTAATATTGGGATGAAAATCTGTGACCACATAATTAATACTTTTCATAATGAGAAGTTTAAATAAAAGGATATATTTAATACTCATAGTGTTTATATGGAAATGAATTTAAAGTATGTTTTGTTGGAAAATGAGAATAAATAGTATCGTTCAACAATTTCTTCAATGAAGAATAAGGATTAAGGTTTATTCCTTTAACCTTTTAGAATGAAAATGTTCTAGATGGGTATTGAAATAAACTTTTTACCTGAGTTAACCTAGAACATTGAAATTTACAAGGTTTGAAAAGTAATTAATAGAATATTATGATAGATTTAATTATAACCTTGGTATTAAGTGACTTGTTATATAAAAAATTAACTATATTTATAGTTGATTTATATACCATCATAAAATATATTTTTTGATAAAATATCTATATTAATTTGAGTTTTAAAATATTCATGAAATATTTTTTTATAAATTTTTCATTTGGATATTTTATTTTCCCACATCATTTTTAGTGTCATGATTCACTTTAATTTTCATTTAGTTGAGGAAGATAAAATTGGTTGGATGGTACAATATTGATATATTTATCCACTTGAGTGGTGAACTAATATTATTTGTTTTACATTAATTGATAGATAACATTTTCTAAAATAATTTTGTAATATTTTTCATTTCTTTCTTATATTTGTTTCATCATGTACATAGTCCATTTTAAATCATACATGTGGAGTATAGATGAACAATCAGCTTTATTACTAAAGGTTAAAATGATAAGAGAATTTGAACATATTCCAATAATTTAGATGGTATTGACACTGTATTCAATCTTTTTTGACATATTGATCACAAATCCAATAATTCGAATTAATAAAAGAGCCATCGATACATCCAATTGTTTAATGAACAATTGAATGACTAGATTTTTACCCCAAATGGATTATATTTACTAAAATTACATAGATATGTGCTACTCAATAGTGTTATTTTATAATAATTTTTAGTTTAATTGAGATTCAAATTAAAGATAAGACAAAGGAATCAAGCTTTAAATGAGATTAAATTAATATAAGTTATCAATAAAGAGATTCTCATATGGTTCAACCATCATGTATGTAAATTCTCATCATTATATTTTTAACAAGTTGTTTTTTTGTCTATGTTAAAAGTCATACCTTTTATATTCTAGAATATGTAATAAATGATGACAATTGTTTACAAATTCTAATAGATTTTGATTTTTTGGCTTGAGTACCTCTAAGTAAGGATAAGTGATTTGATGCCTATATTATTCATGGCTTCATGTTTCATACAGGTAATCATGAAAAGGATTTTCCAAACTAAAATTAGTGGTGTATTTACACTTATAGAGGTGAAATACTATGGAAATATGGATTATAAAATCATATTAAACTTTAATGATTAATTTTTAGTGGTCTTATTCTAATGAAAGTTGGTCAACATTGATAGAGGTATAATGAATTAATAATTAATTTTTAATTATATAGAGTTTTCTTACTTGATATGTGTTTGTCAGAATAAGGAGAACAATATATTTATCTAGGCCTCAAAACCTAATATCATTTATTTAGCATACGATGAATTACATGATGGTTTTTTCAGTTGTTAAAGTAAAACTAAGAGAATTTTATGATAATTTTGATGAAACTCAATTTGAAAATTTAAATTGTGAAATTCAGCAACAAAAAAAATTAATAGTTTCTTTTCCAATATTGATACTATAGCATGTGAAAGAGAGTATACAAATGTTGTATTATTCATAATAGAGGTTGAAAAAAATGAGTACAAGGAAGAAGAAGATAATTGAATGTATAAATTTGGAATAAAATTATATTAAAATTTAACATCTATAACAGTTTTGTACATACATAGGTTGTTCTATTTGTTCATTTTTTACATAAATCTTTTAATTTTTCAATTCAAATACATTGTATATGTTCTATGCCATTTGAATTTTAGGAATTCCATTGGAAAAAATACTTTTATCTACTAACTGATTATTATTTAATATCACACTTCCTCTACTATCACTTTTAGTGGATTCATGTGATTCCACTATATTAGAGACTTTTAGTAGGCCATTAGATTCCATAGATGATGTTGTTACTCACCATATGAAAAATCTCCAGTAATGGACCTGTTGAATACTCCTCCATCTAGGTGATTTTGGTGAGTTACCATTAATGGTATATTTTTCATTATTAAAAAATATTATATTTTTATTAATTATTTAAAAATTTTATAAAAACTATAATGGTAATAAATCAATATATAATAATAAGAATAAAATAGATGTATGAGACATTAAAGGCTTTTAAATTATTATTAATTTTGATGAGTTATTAGTACTTACTTGTGATACTACTGGAATTAATGGATATAATCATAATAATCTTTCTTCTACGGATTTGAGTCTTACCATTAATTATAATTATTAAAAGAGTTTTCCCATATCTTATCGTAAAGATTTTATTTATAAATAATTGAACGTAATAATAATTTAGTGCTAATTTATTAATAATTAAAAATAAATGAGTAAAATTACTAATATTCTAATAAAGTGTCATGTATTTTATTTATATTTTTTCCATTAATTGAACCAAACATAGTTTCATGCAGATGGTATTTTAATTTGTTTTTAAAATAAAGGCATTGGCTTTAAGTTAACATTATATCCCATCTTTAGAGACACTTCTCTAAAAACTTTATAAATATATGAGAATATTCATGGTGGCATATCTCGTAACCAGTGTAAGAAGTATTTTAATATTAACATAGATGTATCTCATGAAATACTTAAATATTTAAATTTATATCATAATAAAAACACAATAAATATATAATTTGTATTCCTGTTTCAATTTTTTCATTGAAATATTAAAAAAAATAGAATAGGGAAACATGTCACTCCTCAAATCAATTGGTCATAGATATTTGCAGAGAAAGATCAATAGTGGTTGTATTTTATTTATTACTATTTATATTATTTTATATATATAATTTTTTTTCTAAATTATATATATATTTATATTTTGTAAAGGGTCTCAATTGAGTTTATTCAGTTGGATAAAAAGTGATAAATATTAATGTTCATCAAAAAACTAATAAAATCATAATTTGTAAACCAACCCGAGACATTATCATATGTAATTTTACTTACAATTAAATGTTATTTTATTAATATAAAGATATAAAAAATTAAATGAAAATTAATTTTATAATATTATTAAGTTAAGAGAATTTATAAAATCATTTTTAATATTATTGTATTAAAAGGATAGCATTTAAGAATTATGGGACAATGTCTGAGCACAATCCTCATTGGATTCTAATAAGGATTTACTTGAAATCATTTTAGGGAAGTTCCATCATGGTAATGTATAAGTAATGGGTTTTTGGACTACTCTATTAACTATATGTAACAGGTTTCTATCATTAATGGAAGCTACACCATTATGTGGGGTTTTAATTAAGACCATTAACTAAGAATAAAAGAGTAAAATTTGGTGGATGAAAGACAAATTTCATGGACATGACACCTATATGAAACACATGGTCAATGGTGGTCACAAACAAAAAATTATATTATTTATATTTTTCAAAAGATGATGGGTACTATTTCTAAAAGAATATCTAGTATTATAGTGGATCATATAGAAGAAAATTATCAACTCATTCTATGACTTTTATAATTGATTATTTTATTTATTATTATGATGATATCATATCATGTTAAGGTGGGTTCGATGGGGGTGTGTTAGGTTAATGTGATATCAATGTTATATTAGAATTATATTTGTTTATATTAATGTGAAATCATAAGAAAACTACTATAGATTGGAGGAAAATCAGAGTACTGTAATCATATAATAATTTTATAAATACAATAACCAATAACAAGTAATTATTATTTTTAGTTTTCATGGGATGTTCATAAACTAATTTTCAGTTTTTTAAAACAATAAAACATTCCTGAAATTATAAGCACCTCGATCTGATTGGCACCAACCCTCAAATTATTTTTGAGGATCTCCATGCTCAGATGAGGCTTAAACTGAGTCTGTAGGGGTTGGGTTCCTAAAAGATAAAATAATGGATAATACATGACATATAAATGTGTTTTACATCTGGTTTTATACGATAAAAAATTAATAATAATGTTTTACATGGTACTTTATGATGTGTCAATATTTATGATTAATTTGTTTTAGGCAATGTGCTTTTTAGTGAGATCTGACCGTGACATTTTCATGTTGTGTAAATAGTTAACCTGATGTGTAAATCCAATGTGTAGTGCATATTTATAGGATGCATCATATCAAGAGTTTTTCACACCCTATATGAATTATCTCATTTCAAGAGACCAGTTGATACCTCATTTATTTTTTTGAGATCTATTATATGGGGACAAATTCTTGGCTTCCCATTTTCTGTCCATGGTGATCTAGTGTGATTTCCACCTATATTTTTCATACTTTCTTCTCATTCTATCCCATTTCCAACATTTATTATTATAATAACATGTATTTCAATCATACTTGTTTCTAATGGGGGTTATTTTTGGTTTTTTGTGTGGTGGTTCCACATCATCCTTGGAGGGACAAAACAACTTGTCAGGGAGGTTATCAAGATATGCAACAATATAATGTTCTTGTGAAAAAACATTAAAAACCTTGAGGTGTGGTTTTATTTTCCAATATTTTTATTTAAATTATTCTTTAATTTATAATTGTTTATCTCTTTTTATGGTAATGAAAATAACCTATTAAATATTGAACCTAATTAAATAAATTATATGTAATAACAAGTTGAAGATGTTATTTCTTTAAAATGTGATATCAGTTTGCCTCATGATTTTTTGATAGTTCAATATATAATATATTCCTTGTTATCAAGATAATATTATTTTATTATCATGTTGAAACTAATAAATAAATTAAATCATTAATTAATAATATAATGGATTAGATTGTGATGTTTCAAAAGTGTCTTGTTTGTAATTAAATGTTTTTTTAATTTAGTGTTTTTTAAATTAATAAAAAGTAGAAGAGTGATTTAAAATGATCTACCTTATGATTAATGGAATTGATAAATTATATATATAATTACGATGATTAAGGATTATAATAAAAATGAATGTGAAATGATATTGGTTGGAGGATTAGAAGAATGCTTAAATCAATTAATTAGATTGTTATAGCTTGATACCTTTGGTTTCTTATAGTTCGAACATCTGAATAATGAGTTGGTTAAAAAAATAATGAATAATAACAAATAATGTTATAAATATATCTTTTATGGAATGATTTTTCCATTTTATTGAGAAGGTCAGGTGTCTTGTTTAAGAGCAGTGAGAGCTCATTTTCATTTGAATGGCAACTACCTTTTTTAATGGCATCATTTCTCTAATGTTTATCATTGTTCGTTCATTCAAATTTTTTTATTTGATTTGGATATAAAACCGCAGATTAGATTTTAATATTTATAATCCTATAATATATTATTTAGTGTTGGGTGGGTATGCACAGAAGTGTTACGATCCACATACTATTGAGCCCATGATGGCTATTGCGATATATGGGTTTGAAGCCTTGATGATGTGGCAGAAGTTGTCACATGTGATGGATAGATGCATCGTGATAAGAATGTGGTTTTCTGGGATGGAACTAAATATGATAGAACAAGTTTATTATGGTATTAATCATTGATGATATGATGAGATGAGGTATGCTCTCCAATGTATCTATTAAATAACTAATGGAAAAGTTTCTTTCTTTATCTTAATTCTTTCCCCACTTCTTTAGGTAGCTGGTTGTGCTTAGTTCAACATTCCCATAATGTTGTATATTATAATGATTCAATAGTGTACCTAGTCTGTATAATGTTACTAATAATTAATATATAATTATTAAAGAAAGTGGTTGGTTTTGATGGAATGAGAATGCTAAAAGATTTTATTATTGATAAACTATAGAAAGTGTTTGGAATATGAATAGAGGGAATTGAATATACACTGGTGGTTAATGTAATATAATATTTAATAATGTAAATGATTAATGAATTAATGGTAAAATAACTAGATAAAATTAATAATAAAAATAACTAATGAATTTAATGTAACTATTTTAATTATGCATGTCTGATATTAGGATAATTGGTCTTAATAGTGACAGCTAGGAGGAAGAGTGACATTAACTATAGTAGATCCTAAGAATAGGTTATCTCCATAGTGTTTTTAAAATATATATTATATCATATATATTATGTGACTTTATAAACTTCCCTTACCATGTCGATTATGGTAATTGAAACCCAGTGGATTGTGGGAGGTTGTTTTTCCAGCATCTTGATGGGAGGATGGATGACTGACTACCCCCACTGGGACCGATCTATTCTATTGGTTGTTACCTGTGATGGCATAACCAATGGTTAGTTTTACCATATATCTATGTAGATGGATATGATTATTATTTTTTATTTTATACACAATTATTACCAAATATAGTATTTGAATGATTATTATTTGTATGCCGTGTATAGGTTGTGATGGATTGAGGTACTCACTCAATGTATGGGTTTAGATGACTTGAGGTATTATAACCAAAATTTATATAAAACATATGAGATATAGTGGATCCAAAAAACTAATTTGACACTATATATGAGATTTGATATGTGATTATCTGATTATGTGACGCATGAGGGGAATTTGGTGATTCTTTTCCCTGATTTCATTGGGATGGAATTCATTTGGTGAGAGACGAACTAGGACATGTAATGTTCGGGAAGAGCATAAAACTAATGAGAATTTTCGGGTAGGGTAACCTGTTTATCCTTACTAAATTATATGATCACTTGTCTGTGAAACATAGTGAGAGTTATCCATGGAGAGGTTGGGAATATAGTATACCTATATAGGTTTTGAGTTAGTTTCACTATTGTTCATTGTTCTATAGATTGTTTTCTTTATCTTTTGCACAAGAGCCTCTATAGATGATTTTACAGAGTATATTTTTACACTCACCCTATATATATAATAATTTTATTAGTTCTTCCAAAGAAGGATGGTGATTAGGCTATATATTCCTACAGAATTGTTTTGTACGAGCTGTTTAGGCATTATTGTCACTACCATTTTTACCAATTTGATAATTGTAGTTTCCCATTAAGTTATTATAGTACTATATTCAATTGAATATTTTCACTTGAATTGTCATTATATATATATATATATATTTGAGAAGGTTTTGATTTTTTATCCTTTTTCTCCCTCTCTTTATCTTGTTTCTCTTAAAAGGTAATGCCTCCCAAATAATGGTTTATTGCACCCATGGTGCTAGTCACTAACCCAAGGCCTACTAAAGGTGGGAAATAGTAAATAATTACCTCTCTACCCTTATTGTGGTATCTTTTTTGGGAGGGGTCAGGAATATGTGATATCAATGGTTCATGTTTAAGGTATAGAATAGAGTTTGGATTTAGTCATTGGTGAGGTAGGATGGTTTGGTTGGGAAATGATTTCAACTAAGTTTAATAAATTATGTGAACATGAGATACTAGTTGAGACATGATTATATATCCCCCCTATAAACTGATTCACACTATATTAAATTTCCTAATATTTCTAAATGAAGTGATACTAGTTGTAGGGTAGAGACCTAGGAAAGGATCCTGGATCATTCTTATTTCTGCCTATGTTATTAATGGTTTGACCATGGTATAGGTTAAAATATTAAAAAATAGTATATTAATTAATTAATTGATGGTAAATATTTCATATTATACATTTAGGGGATTTAAAATTTTGTAATTTTTCTCGGAATCGATCTT
Source organism: Viscum album (assembly GCA_963277665.1). Taxonomy (NCBI): domain Eukaryota; kingdom Viridiplantae; phylum Streptophyta; class Magnoliopsida; order Santalales; family Viscaceae; genus Viscum; species Viscum album. The sequence continues at coordinate 1,234,585,940 of OY728128.1, forward strand.
CATTAATATCCTTTTCAGGTTCTTAGTGTAGATGATTAGTTGGATGTACCAAAATATCACTACAGAGTGGTGGATGATGATACTGGAAATTTGCGGAGGAAAATCCAAGAGTTTCAGTTCTAGTGTCTACAGAAGTATGAGGACCTCATTTCAGATTTTTTCACAAAAGACTGGTTAAAGGTACTTGAAATAGATTCCAGTTCTATCTATGCTCTAAAGGAGCACATGGATTCATTGGTTGCGACAATACTACCTGGAGATTTCAAAAAGATGTGGTTATTATTCCTATAATATCATGATGTGTTGGAAGTCTTGTTGGAGATGTTTTGATTACGGTTTAGAGAACAATTTATTTCTTCAATCGTGAACCTGACTAGTCACTAGTAGCTTCTAACCCTTCGATAATGGAATCACATTATTTGAGTGCTTATGACCCATTTTTGATCCTTTCATGATATAACTATTACCTATTTAATGATGATGAGGCTAGGGTGTGTAATTTTGAATAATATTTTCATCCTGAGATCCAGTTCTAGGTCACCCAGTTTATGATGATGATGTATATTTAGGTGTTGGATAGAGTACGGGTAATGGAGAGGATGTTGGAAATAATAAGATCATTATAAGAGGGGAGTCATCAGTATTCCACATGAATTATATTAGTGTTATGGTCTTTCAAAATTTCAGTACATAAGAGATTTCGGTCAGCCGAGAGTAGGTCCCATAAATCAACATCTTGTTTCTCCAAGGGTTGTTTCTCTAAGACAAATGCCACATATTAGACACCTGTTTTTTAAGGAGTCTGATGTCTTCATTAATGAGAGTTCGGACATTTATGAGCAGTCATTATGTAATAGGTGTTCTGCTTCAGGTTTTTCTATTAAGGTAGTATAGCTGAGGCAATAGTATAATGTTTATCCAGTTTGAGATTAGTACAAAAGATATGGGGTTGTTAGAGAAAAACCCTGAGATACTTCTCACTGTTAGTGTGGAGAGAATGTGTATAGTGTTGGTTCTCAGATTCATCAGAGAAGTCATGGAGGGGGTTGTGGTCCGCTCCTCGCTTCACTATTTATAGTTCTAGGAGAAAAATACAACATCCAAGGTATCCATTGATTATTTTCTACATGGGCGTATAGTTTCATTGATTTATAAGTGACGTAGTAATTTAAAACACATAACTCAATCCATGATTTTTTACACGATTTTAAGATTCTTCTAGTTCTCTTGGTTTTGACTATGCTAGTTGGAGGTTTTTCTAACTTGTATAAAGTATGTAGAGACTGTGAGATAATTCTACAGTGGAAACTCTATTAGGAATATTTCTTATGTTTATCTATACATCCATATAAAATTATCCCAATCACTTATTGATTGTATATTTAGTAGGCTATCATGTGTTTCATCAAGATGTAGGTTGTATTTTATGATGCTGATGGAGTTCCACTAGTGTTTTTTGGAAATAGAGACCCACATATGAATCAAAGGCATTGTCCTTACTTCTTCCCTTCGATGGAAAATTTGATATTGATCTCCTCAGATGTTCAATAGTCATTTTTCTTAGTTTTTTAGAAGTGTTCCTTGATGTATTTATAAAATATGAAATAAAATTAACCCCTCAATGGGAGATTGAGTTTGTAATTGATCTTCAATTAGATGTATCTCATACATCAATGTATCCATTTAGGTTTAATCATTCTGAGTTGAGAGATATGTGAGTATAAATCAAAGATAAGTTGCAAATAGTTATTGTTCACCCATGTGGGTTAGCTTGGGTTTCACCTGTTTTGTTCGTAAAGAAGGATGATATAGTTTTACAAGATTGTATCAATTATCATTGCTTGAACCAAGTGAGAGTGAAGAATCAATATCCTATTTCACCAATTGATGATTTATTTTCTTATCTGAATTGAGAATGTTGGTTCTCATGATTGATTTACTGTCCAAATATCATCATATATGGGTGAGGGTGGAGATATTCAAAAGGTGCCTTTCTATTTTCATCATTAGAGTTATGAGGTAATTGTGATAATTTTCAATATGATGAATGATCTAATGTTATTCAAGGGGTTGATAAACATAGTGTTTTTAGAGTCATTGGGAATGTTTTCAATGGTTTTAATCTATGAGATCCTCATATACTCTGTATATAATAAGAATCATGCAGAGATTATACATTTTGTTGTTGTAGTTTTTAATATTAATGATTTGTTAGGGATGTTTTCAAAGTGTGAGTTCTAGTCTCATGATATTTGTTTCTTGGGGTATGTGTATCCCAGTAAGGAGTAGTCGTGGATGCATAAATGATAGAGGCAATTTTTTCTTGTGTATCCACCTAGATAGAGGAAGAGGTGGGATCTTTTTTTGGTCTTATAGGATATAAAAGGAGGGTTTAAACTTATTATTCTTCGGTTATGACTCCTCTAACATCTTTTACCTAGAATGATCAAGAGTTATTGTGGAGTGAATAGTTTCTGATGGCTTCTGATTACATGAAGAAGAATTTCTATAGTGCTCCAATCCTTATTATTCTAGTAGTGGGAGTTCAATTTGATGTTTTATTTAATGATTTATGTCTTGGGTTTTCCTGTATTTTGATAATGATGATATTGGTTATTTCTCAAGGGTCTTAATAGTAACATTCCCATGAGAATAGATATAATACCCATGATCATGAGTGAGCAATAATTTTGTTTTATTTATATTTTTGGGGACATTACCACATTAGCGTATTTTTGGATTTACTGATCATTACTGCCTTAGGTAACAGTTATTTCAATGTGACATAAACATAAATCAATGTTAGTGGATGTAATTTTTGAAACATAATATGATTAATATTTTAAATAAATCACGAAATAGAAAGTTTTTTGATGATGATTTGAAGTAAAAGTCACATAATGATGTCATGTATGATTTTGGGGACTTAAAATGAGTAATGGAAGTCCTCTTAATGATTTCTAAAGACATAGGAGAGGATTGAATTATAGTTTTCCCTTTTGAGATTAATGTGTAGTTTTATCTGGCATCGTGGGTAAGGGATTAAAATTTAGTGGATTCTGAGGTGGACTACTAGAGAGATCAACCTGTATTTAGTGATTTTTTTTATGGTTGGTCAAAGGAAGGAGAGAAAAAACTATTATTTCAGGGAAAAATTTTATTTCCATATGAGATGCATGATATGGTTCTCCATGAGTTCTAGAGTTTATCTTTAGTGGTAAATATCGGTGTGGAATAGATGTATTGAGCTTTGGGATGTTAGTTTTTGTTTCTTGAGTTCATGTATGTAGTTATAGAATCTGTTTCTCGATGTTTGGTCTACATGAATGTGAAGGCCAACCATAGTGTTCCTAGTGATTTTCTACAGCCAGGAGATGTTCCCTAGTATAATATGAATGCAATATCATTGGAAATCATTACTAGTTTAACTCGATATTAGGGAGGCTTTGATTCTATATGTGTGATAGTGGACAATATAATGAAATAATTACACATTATTTATATTATTGTGTAAGTATTTGTGTAGTTTATATCCATATAGTACTAAAAATAGGTGGTGTTACCCCCAAAGAGTCCCAAAAAAGATCATATTTTTTCAAGATCATTGTTTTAACTCTAGACTATGTAAAGGTCGCCAAATGGTTTTGGATCTCATTTCACCCATTAAACATCGTTTTTGTCATATATGGACAACCAAACATATCATACTAGATAGAGTATTGAAGGTATGTGGTGGTCTTGTGTCCTGGATTTTAGAGGTTCGTGGAAGATGCACCTACCCTTGTTCAAGTTTTCTTAAAATGATAGTTTTCAATCCACCATTGTTATGGAACCGTTTAAAAACATTATACCACCAACCACTATATTCTCTATTATGCTAGACAAGAATAGAACAGGTGGAAATTCTTATGATGTTTATTATACAAAATATGATATAGATTTACAAGTAATTTTGGAGGATCATAAATGAATCAAAGGATCATCAAAAATTACATAATGATCTTAGTAGGAGACATTTGGTGGTTGACGTTGGATATCACGAATTTTTGTAGGTACTCTTTATCATAGAAAATGGAGGTTTTTTCATGGGAATATGTTTTATCCTAGGTTTGTGGGGCCTTTTGAGGTGTTGGTTTAGTTTAGATCCATGGTATATATAATAAAGCTTCAAAAATAGATGATCATGATACAAGATGTTTTTTACATGTTGTAGCTTTATATTTATCTTTATGATGACATTCATGTAATCTATTTGAGATATATTGATGTTTACTATAATATCAACTTTTAGGAGAGACCTATAGAGATCTAGTACCATAAAGATAATATATTTCATGGGCATTTTCATCACTTTGTTTGTGTCTTATGGATGCATGGTTGCGTGGTGGATGGTTCTTGTTAATGTTAGTTGTAGATGCTCACTCAATATACTGAACCGTTTAATGTTTAACTTCTCGATTTTAACATTGTGTCTCTTATTGATATTGAACATTCTAGTTTATCAAGTGTTTTTTTTAATTTTTTTATTTTTAATCAAATTTGAAAGGTATCTTCCCCAGAGTGTGTTCTTAAGAGATGGTTGTTTTTTTGTGTTGATCTTCATTTGTTACTCTGATGAGGTGGTTGTTTTTATAAGATAATGAGATCATTGAGAGATATCTAGTAGGGTGGCTGTTAAGATATCCCCGAATTATTTTTTATTCAGTTATTGTTTTTGATTATCAAAGAAGGGAATTATTTTACTGGTATCAAATATAAGGTTCCAGATCTATAGGGACCAAAACATTATGTGTTTTTAACACTCATTATGCTTAGAGGAGTTTTAATGCGAGTCTGATTGGGAATGGATTATAAAATTGTAATGTAGGGAGAATACGTGGAATATAATTTTTTTTTCACCCCATGTATTTTATGTTCATGGATTGTTTGGGTTTCTTCATGGGATACATCATGAAATGTAAATATTTAGGATAAAATTGTTCAAGGAAACTTTTTTGGATATATAATACCCTAATATTTAAATGAGTTAAAACAGTTTACACACCATGTAAATCCACTTTGAAGTGAATATTTAATGGGTGAAACTGATCAGGTTTTAATCAAACCATATAAGACGTCTATAAATTTTGGAAACTAAGAGATCCATCCTTTAGCACTTTGAGATTCCTTTGATGGGTATCAATCCATGGATTCCCGTCTTCAATCTTTGGTGAAAAAGGTGAGTTATACCATTTTTTGTGGTTTCTTCACATTCAGTAAAACTTCCCCTCATTATTCATGCCATGTGATGCATCTTTATCTCTCATTACTTTAATGGGGTATTTTGATTGTTTTTGTGTGTGTTTTTTCCATGACATCATTAGAGGGATGGATTAACTTCTGAGATAGGTGTTTAGGATCCAAAACATTGGTCTATTCCCTTGAAAGTAACATTAATGCCTTTGAGGTAAGAGATTCATTATTTCTCTTATTATTTATGTGAAATCTTGAATGGAGCATAGTTTATCTCTTTAGATGATAATGAAATTGACATAATAAATAGTGAACCATGTGAAATAAGTTTTTTGTGATCACATGTTGGCGTTGTTGTTTCATTGTACTGTGATATTGGTTTTCATCGTGATTTCTAGATGATGTGGTATTTATGCTATGATTTATTAGCACGTTCTTATGCTTGGGCACACATCTTGAAAACTATAAATAATGTAATTCTAGACTTTATTTATATTTATTTGGATTAATAATTTAATAAAGAGAAATATTTGAAATCCTTCATTTATTTTAATTTGGTTTTGATCAATTTAATGAAATGATAATGTGTAATTAAAAATGACCTTCCACGTCATTAATTAAAGTGATAAATTATGTGAAGGATTTTTATGATTCTTAATGATAATTAAAAGGCATGTCAAATGATATTGGTTGGATACTTTTTATAATTTTAAAATTATTTTTTAAATCATTTAATGTATAGTTATATCTTTATTCCTTTGGATTCTTATTGATGGATCTTGTGAGTAATGAGTCAGTTAAATCAATATAGAAAAAGAAAAAGTTGCGCGGTTACAATATCTTCTAGGGATTGAGTTTCCCTTTTTCAGGAGAAGGTCTAATGCCCTGTTTTGGAGTCATGAGAGCTCATTTTCATGTGAAAGATGAATTCCTTATTTTTAAGGACTATTTTTCCTATTGATTATGGTTAATTATTCCAATTAATATTGTGATTTTCTTATGTAAATGACCATTATTATGTTATTCTATTCCGGCCAGGCCTAGGTTAGTTGATTTGATGTGGTGTAGGGAGGCCATGATGTGATGTGACCCTGATAAAACTATGACTGGGATGATTTTTTGTGATATGTGGCAAGGGAGGGCCAAATATCATGGTATCATTTAACTCCTATGATGGAATGATGCATCTGGGTATCCATGTAGGGGTCTGGGATGGAACCATAGATGATAAAATAGGTTGTAACTGGGATTACTCATTAATGAGATGGTGAGAGCTGGTATACTCACTTTTGAATCTATTAAAATGGTTTATGGATGAGTTTCTTTCCTTATCATAATTTTCCCCAATAATTAAGGTATTTCCATGCCTATGGTTTCATATTTTCTATTGGTGGTAGATTAGGTTGGTTTATCTAGAGTACCAAGTCTATTTTGTGATGATAATAATGAATAAATAATTATTAACCAACACGGTTGGAAGTTATGAAATGTAAATGATAAAATATGTCACTTATGATAAATCATGGACTTATATTAGAGTATTCCTAGAGGGAATAGACTTTAATCTTGTGGTTGATATAATTTATTGTAGAATAATGTTAATTATTAATTAATTAATGATAAAATAATTAAAAATATTAATCATAAAATGAATGAATGAATATAATATTGAACTTTTATATATTCTTGTGTGATATTTTGATATTCAGTCTTAGAAGTAGTAGACAGGAGTCTGAGAGACCATAGTTATAGTCTAGTCTCAGACATGGTTATTCCTAGAGTGGTTTTGTAATCCATATTATATAATCTATATTTTGGGATTTAATATGATACCCCATCCATGTCAGTTATGGGAACTGACACCTAGTGGAATCTGGAAGGGTGTTTTCCTTAACATCCCTGTGGTAGGATGGATGGCTGGCTACCCAATATGGCGCCACTATCTTCTCTTGGTAGTTAATTGTTCTATAATTTCATGGTGGATAGTTTTTCCATACATTTTTATTGAGGGATACATTGTATTATTTTTATTTCACACAAATATACTACCATATATAGTTCTCAAAGTATTATAATATGGTAGAAGGGTATCAGATATGATAAATTAAGATGCTTACTTAGTGTATGGATTATAATGGATTGAGGTATAATGTTATATGTTTGGTATACAACATATCAGATAAGGTGGATACCAAAAAATATTTTGTTAAAATATATGGATTTGTGATATGGGATGATGTGATTATGTGATACATGAGGTATATGTGGGGATTCATTTCCCAAGGGTCTTTATGATGGAATACTTTTGGACAGAGATTTATCAAGGCATAAAATGTTGTGGATGAGTGGAAAAATAACTTCAAAGTGAGAGTGGGGTACCCTTGATGTTTTATTTATTTATTATAATCCCTCTTGCATGTGACACTTTGTGTTAGTTATCCATGGAGTGGCTAAGAAATTTCTATACCTGTTTAAGTGATGAGTTATTTTCACTATTGTTAATTTAGCTTCATCATAAATTCTATATGTTTTGTATGAGAGGCTCTGAGGAGGATCCTACTGAGTATACTGTTATACTAACCCTATGTATATATAAAGAATTTTTTTGGTCAGCCTAAGAAGGTTGGTGGCCAGGATAGATATTTCTATCTAGTGGGTTTCTGGTAACTCCTCAGCCTTCTTGGTCACTCAAGTATTTACCTTTTAGATACTTGTTCATTACCTTTCTCTGGTTACATTACATTAATTCATTGTATATTTTCACATGGGTTTTCATTACATATATATGTCTGAGAAATTATTGATTTGTGTATGCGTCTTTTCTCTCTCTCCCACATTTTTCTCATAGAGGGTAATGCCTCCCATATACATGTTTGTTATACCCTCGGTGCTAGGGATAAACCTAGAGCATACTAGAGGTGGGACTCGAGAAGTCAATCACTCTCTCCACAAAATGAGGATTCTTTGTGGGAAGGGGGCATGATTATAATGGTAAAATAAACTATCAATAAACTAATATTGATTATAAATATGAGTAAAACCAATTTTGAAATATTTTTTCCATTTACAAGTACACATCATATCTATTCAACGTTAGTGGTTCTCAAAATTACCCATTAATCAATTTTTGTTAACATGAAATACTTTAAAAATTTATGATAGGGTGGTAAATCCAATAAAATGACATTCTAGTATCATGAGATTGTTTTAAAATATCCATATAATTATTTTTGAAATATGGAAACGGAATCTACATCAATCCACATGGTACTTTTATTTAGATGTCTTCAGACACATTTTGTTGTGTCTTCAAACTATTAAACATGCATATAACAGAAAATGAATAGACAAAAAAAATATATGTTGACATTAAATCATATGAAATTTATCATTAAATATTTTTTGACCTTTATGAGTTAATAAAATGATATTTTGATCTGTGGTGTGATCCAAATGATTCAATACATTGTTTTAAAATATATCATGGGTTTTAAAAAAAAATCCTTAGGGTGGAAACACTAAGAAACAAACCTCATATTTGAGAATAATAATAGTTAAATGATTTTAGAACTATATTTCAAATATTGGAATAGATACCACATAAATAAGAGTTTTAGAAAACCAAAATTTCTATAAATAGTTTTCATATTTTTAAAATTTTACACATGATATTTTAAAAGAAAATTATGTTTGACCACGTATATGAAACACAACACTGATCCTAGATGAACAATGATATACTATTGAAATTTGACCATTATATCCTTGAAATTGAATTGGTGTATATAAATAAGACTATATGAATGATAAAATATATATAAAAGAATTAATTAAAATAAATTTGTAGTAATCACTTAATTTTTTTGTAAAGTCATTTTATTCTTCGAAAATATATATTCATATGAAATGGGTTTTATATTTTTACATTTTTGGATAATTAAATTAATTTATACCAAATTTAGTAATGGTATATTATAAACTGAAATTTGTATTTTTAAATTCAGAAAAATTAAATTAGATTGAAATTTTGGATTTTTCAGAAATATGTGATTTTTCACTAAATAGTGAAAATATCGTTCTTTGTAAAACAGTCATTTAATTTCAATAAATTAATTAATATGAAAGTAAAATTTTTATTTGTATCTGATATCAAATTATTATTATTATTATTTAGATATATTTATAACAATAAATTACACATGAATCATATTTATACTATATTTTCACTAAGTTGTTTTTATGTCTTAAAACACATTATTCAAAAAACAAATTTATGTGTGTAATGTTTCTCCATTTTAATTAAAAAAATTATTCCCTAGTGATGAATTATTTAAATTAAATTTAAATTATATATATATATATATATATATGTATTTAAATTCATATGATGAAAATTACTAGTCATATAGTTAATGTAAAGTGATTTTTTCTTTATAAAGTATATTTTCTAGAAAAACCTCATTTCGTTGAACATTTTCAAAAACATATAAAATATTTATTTTTACTAAAATATCTTTAATGTTAAAAAATGAATTCAATATTTGGATTCAAAATAATGTATATTATTTAATAAGTCAAAATAATTTTTTATTCATTATGTATAGTAACAACATCAAAATATTCATCATCACGGTAAAATGAGAAATCAAGTAACAATGGTAAAAAAGTTATAAGGCCATAATTTATCATCTTAATTCTTATTGGAATATTTCATAACCATAACACATTATTATAATGATTAAATTATTTCTGAGATACTTTTTGTTGAAGGTGACCAATATAATTTTTTAAGAATATAAAAAAATGAAAATTCCACCCTCTTTTCATTAAGTATATTTTTTATGTTCACATCATGATAAAAATAAGTTTTGAAATAATATTATAGGTTTTTTATGTATTATGTAATTATATTCATGAAGTTAGTTTGTTTTTAATTTTTAGTGGTTACATAGTTACCTTAAAATATTATTCAATGTTGACGCATTTCTTGTTCAATCAATGAAAACATCAAGGTAAATGATTTTTAAAAAAATAAATTTTTTTATTTATGATTAGTTATGTGTCTAAAATAAATTTTTAGTAAATATTAATTTATTATTTATTTTTAAAAAATATTATATTATATGTAAAACTATAACCCATTCATTTCAGGAATGTTTTTTGGTGGTTAAGGTTAAAACATGTTTATGAGGGGTTAAACCAAGAGTTAAGGGTTAGTTTACTATTTAAATTTGTCTAAATCATATTTTATGGAAATATTTCATCCTTATCCTATCCCAAAGTCTAATACCTATAAATATTTAAGTATATGAATTTAATATTTCATTATTATAATTTAATTCATTATAAAATTACAAAATTTTCCATCCTTTACATATGTAATGGAACACCCACTCCACTCTTCTCCTCCACCCAATGAATGAATAGTTTTTCTATTTAAAAACATAATAAAATACATTATTCAGTTTACACCACAAAGCTTATAGTACCTTTTTTTATTAGAAAACACTCCTAAAATGTCTTTTGGTGTAAACATAAAGAGGTTGTCTGAAAAAGAGGTATCATTATTAACCAATATTTTTTTATTTCTTCCTCCAGCACCATAAAAAATATTAAATCATGATAAAATAATTACATTAGTATCTCCTGTTTAGTTATATGTTTTTATATTAATTTAATTCCCAATATCCATATCATCTTCTATCAAATGGAAAACAAAATCTTTGTTCTTTTGTATAGTTAACTACTGCCTTATAAACTGAGGTCATTGATTTTACATCACCTCCTATTAAAGTTGGTTTTAATGTTAGATTTAATATATGTTTTTTATGTATAGAATTTTTATCATTTTTCAAATATGGTATATCATTTATATTCTCACCTTTCAACATAATCAAAAATGATAAGATCGTTCATGTATATGTGTGGACTAACATCTCTGTGACATAATGTGATTCATTTTTTATTAACACATCACATGGATGATATATATAATCATATTTCTATAAATAATATGTTATTTTTTATATTTAGATCATTATCTATAGATAAAATAATAACTAAAATCTTTCCATAATTATTGTTTAATAATGTAAATGTTACTCATGTGTATGAACAACTTACCGTCTCCATAATTGTAACGTAGATTATTTTTTATAACCATATATTATGGATGGTTTAAAAAGTATAATTAAATTTTAAAATTATTGTTATTTCATTATTATGATTCCATATATTATGTAACATTGACCATTTTTCGCATAATCAAATGGATAAAGTTATTTTAATCATTTGAACTGAACATCATCTAGACATATGGCGTAAACTTAATGAATTATTTAGTAAAATATTAAATGGTATAAAAAATAATTGACATGAAATTTTTTCTTTATCAATTAAATAAAGAGTATAATTTTATTATTTATGAGTTAAATAATGTATGTGATGAGTTAAAACTATTGTAATAAATTTTATAACAATTTCCTTTCATTAAATAATATTTTAATGCCATGCATCTAATTTATTTTATATGGTGTATACAATTACTATATAAAATTTTATATCATTAAATATTAATACTTTATGTAATTTAAGGTTTCTAATAAAAAAATTTATTCAAGAAAATTTTATAGAAAGTTACCCAGTAATAAGTATTTTATTACAAAATTTGTTTTTTTTGGGTTATATTAATTCTTCATTTTATTTGATAATAAAAGATTATGTGTGTAATCATTTTTTTTAATTTTATGTTTTTTTGAAACATTTTATTGTATATTTGTTTTATGAACATAATGAACATAATGATTAATTATCACTGAAATTTTATGATCTTTGTGAGAGATTTCATCTTAATTACTACTCTATTAAGATATATTTGTAATTATCATCTATTTATTTTTTATGAGCTATATATACTTTCCATTTGATATGATTTATTAGGAATATAATTATATTCTTGATATTAAATGTTTCAATTGAAGTAAATTATTTCATAGTGGTATGAATAAAAAGTTACCAAAGTGGCATGGGTTTATGCATCAATATCTTTTTAATCAAGATTTATTATGCTAGAATTTAAATTAAAGGAACCAATTTTATTATTATTATATAATCCAATTTTATTTCCTTCTCCTCTAGATATTAATTAATTTATCAAGTAATATTATCATTTTCCTATCTTTGGTACATAATATTATTGGAAAAATGGTTTTAAGAAAATATAACTTTAATTATCTTTTTGGAAAAAAATTATATTCTTCTGTACACTTATGTTTTAAAAATTTATTCACAAATTTTTTAATCATACCACATGATTGTAAAAATTTCTTTTTATGAATATTTCCATTTTAAAATAAAGGATTAAAATTATACATTTTTTAATTTTATGAATGAGGTTCTTCTAGACATTCTTTAAAATAATTTGAAAGTAATATTTGTTTTAAATGCATTCAGTATGTAAAGAATTTTTCCACCATCGAAACCAATCGTTGTTTCGTTGATTCCTTTAACAATTGAAAAATACTTAATTAAAATAAAAAATTTTCTTAATATTCTATATTTTTTTAGTTTTTAAAATTTATTTTCAGTATGAAATTTGAATATTCCTAAAGAATGTTTTTAATAATGTGTTTATGGTATTTATATTCAATAAAAAACATCGCTTTATTTTAATTTGACTCCAATATTAGTATTTTGTAATGATACCGTATTTATTCTTTCCTTGGAAAGATTACGAGGAGTTTTATGAGGTAATTTATTAAAATATTCATTCATTTTTAATGTTTTATAAATTAAATTTATAATGAAACGTTTAATTTATTTTTATCAAAGAAAATTAAATTTCCCTTAAATATCCATAGTCTTTGTAGTATTGATATTATTTTTTTCTTAGACCTTATACCATTTATAAAAACATTGTTTCACTTTGAATGTTATATGACTGACTGTTGAAATAATGAGAATCTGATTTCATTAATCAAGATAGATATTTTCTGATAATGATTATTGTTTATGAATTTATTTTATCATAGAATATTTGAAAAAATTATTGGATATACAATAATGATTTGGTCTCGATTATGAATAGACCCTCGATGTGTTTATAGGTATCATAAGAAAAATTAGTTGTCCAAATCAAATGAGTTTTTTGTGTATACATTCCCATTGTTATTAATTGTATTTGAGTAAGTGGTCATCTTTATAGATATCCTGATTTTGGATATCATGACGTCTAATATTATGTATTTCCTTTATTTATAATTTAGTTACTATTTCTAATATATTTTTTATTTAATATTACCAATGGATTCATTTCATGCTCATGATATTGAATAAATGTAATATTTTTTGAGTTATTTACAATTCCATGTTGATTATAAATTACTAATTCATGATATAATCCACTACACATAAGCAAAAATGAGAATATGTGCTCACCATTTAATTGGTTTCCATTTCACATTATTCTAAGAATGAATCTATGAATGTGCTCATGGATTTATAATATTTACAATACTCTATTCTAATTTAATGATATCAAATGTAATGTGTCATTCACGTATGTATATACATTACTTAGAATACTAAAAAATTGAGCCATTCGGGACATTATTCCTCATATATTTTGAAAATAATGTAGACTTACCACTAACATTGGGCTATTGGGACATGATATTTATAATTGGTAATAGATAAATTAGACTACAATCTTTAGTAACTAGATTTATAAAAACATAGATTATAGAACATAACTATCTATGTAATAGTGAGGATAATTGTATTTATACTAATCCATCTTAATTTTTAGTAAGGTATATAATATGTGGTTTTCCAAGAAATACATTCTTGTCTAGAAACTATAAGTTAATTTGGTTTTGGAATATATGCATCTAGTGGTAAAAACCTGAAAAGAGTTGGTTGATAATTTCATAACCATTATTTTTTAGTATAGTGACTGTTCCTTTACTTCTTACTTGTTTTGACATTCTTATTGGGGATATTATTTAGTTAATTTAAATTTTATATAAGAAAATTAAATTGAATTAAGGAATAAAACCTATGGAAACCAATGATTTTATATAGTGATATGAGATAAACCTAAAGTGTATTGCGTTTATAATTATAAGGTTAATAATATATTTAATTGAATATGTACCCCTTTTTAGGATTTATGTTATGTGATTTTATCATGATTAAGTCCATTTTGGGAGACATTTGTGATAGAAAAACCATTGGGATTTGTATATATTTTAGTGAAAATTTTAGTTGAGCAATTTTTCTTTAATATTTTGTTCATTCAAGTATAAATTTATTAGTTACCTTTAGAGTAAACATGATCATTTATGTTATGGTAACAATATCCAATTATGATTATATTATTTTTTTGGAAAAAGTAATCTTTATAAATAACAATTATGATTATAATGTGATTTCCTGATTAATGTTATTTTTGAGAATGTTCATCATATTTTTGGTAATGTTATACAAATTATAATAATAAAGTTGTACAAAAAGGACAACCCAACTATTTATTGACAAATTATAACATCAGATAATATCATCGGGCATTAACCCACAATCGAAGGACGACAAGGGTGTGATACCTACAGGTGGCCTATGTGATGCACTGGTTAGTATAAAATTATTTTTAGGTAAATTATTTTATTTACAAATATTTATGTTATATATTATTTTGAAAATTAGGTGTAATTTTTTGAATTTTTAGAGATTAATGTGTTATATTAGATAACTAGAGCATACCATTAATTTTTTTGTATATTTAGAGTCATAAAGATAAACATGTTACTATTTTATGTATATTGTTATCCATTAAAAGATAATTGTAGTGCTTCAATCATAATTTTATTTGTTTTTATATTCAATTATTAGAGAACGAGATTATGTGAATATTGATTACCAGATAACCAAAGGATGAGATAATTGTTATGAAATAAAAAGATATCAATTATGTAAACATTTTTACATTTTTAGTATATATGGTAATGAAACACCTCGAATTTTGAAAAGAAACGTGACGAAAAAATATTATCCTATTACAATCAATTCATATGAGTATTTTTTCCTTCTTCCCTACCATAAGCATTTGGATTTTTAGTTGTTTATCATTCTCTTGATTGAGCTCTATATCACTCTATACAATTATTTGGGAATTAATATTCACCTATATTACTATATTTTTACTTCTGATACTTTTTTTAAAAAATTTAATCAATGTTTTATGGTATTATTGATGACATTCATATTTCCCTTTTCCTCTTTTTAAGGGGACGTTTTGTTAACTAATTTATGGTACATTTTGTCCAGAAAGTAATTTTAAAATTCCATCTTATTGATTTCTATATTCAGTTTAAACATGTAAGGATTAAATTTATTTATTTTGGGGAGAATATAAAACCCAATTTTTTTAAAGAAACTATATTATATTTGATATCGTATATGACACACAACATTGAGGCTAAAAAACTACAATATACTATTTAACATTATCATTCTAGCCTTACTGTAAAATTATAGGGTACGAATAATATTATCCAAATTATTAAAATTAAATATTGGTCACAATTAGTACAACATTTTATTAGTCACTAAAATATTTAATAATTTCAATTTTTTATTCAAAAATATGATTTCTTCAAAAATGGTTTTTATTTTTTCAAGCATAGATATAAAAATTAATTTATACCACCATTTTTAATAGTATTATATAAAAAACACAATTATCTAGATAATAATATAAAAATTTAACGCATTTTTAAATTTAGGGATTTTTCAAAAAAGGTGATATTTTAGTGAATTGTGAAAACTAATGTATTTTTCGTAAAACTGTCATTTAATTTCAATAAATTAGGTGATTTAAAAGTACTATAATTATTTTAATTATAATAAAATATTAAACTGTTATTATTTAGTTAAATCTAGTAAGACTAATTACATTTTAATCATCTTTTTACTGGATTTTGGCAGAATTTTATAATTACAATTAAAAATGTATTTTAAAAAAAAATTAAGTGAAAATTGTTTCACAATTATTAATTAATTAAATTAACTATATTGAAGTATTATATTAAGAAAATTCAGATCTTCTATATTGATCAATATTACTTTAAATTATTTCAATGATTATTAAAATTCATAGAGTTAATGTAAAATCAACTTTTTCTTAAAAATAAATTTTCATGAACAACTGCCTTCCATCATACTTTGTAGAATACTTGTAAAGTGAATTTAAGTCACTTATATTGATTTAATCTTTTAAAATATATTCCAAATCTGGAATAATAATTTTTTAACATGAATAACCAATTTATTTATAATTATGAATTGTAACAACTGTATGAAATTCATCACTATAGTAAAAGGGTAAATTCGGTTATCCTACAAAAAAATAAGTGATAGGGCCAAAATTTTATTCTTAGTTATTATTAGATGAATTTATTTTTTCCTTTAGAATATTATTATCTTTATTAAATTATTTATGATACACTTTTTGATTAAAGCGAAAAATATAATAACACTAATAATGGGAAAAATAAAAATTTCTCTCTATTTCATTTAAATTCTTCCTATATGTTCAAAAAGGGATAAAAAAGTTGTAAATGGTTATTAATATTTCAGTTGAATATAATGAAATTATATTCATTAATGTAATTTACATTTAGTTTCTACTGACAATATAGTTACTAAAACTCTTATACAATGATTGTATAAAGCTTGTGCAAATAGAAAAAATATGTAGATAAATTATTTTAAAAATAATAAAAGTAATTTATTTGAGATGATTTTTATTCCCAAAGATGTTTATATTTATTAATTATGTATTAATTATAGTTAAATGGATTGTATGAAAAACTATTTATTCTCTTCGCGTATTTAATGTACAATTTAATGAATAGATTAAAAAAAATGAAATTGTTGATATTTTATGTTAAATGATATTTTATTATATTATTTAAAAAGAATAAAAGAATTAATGGGAAAAATTAAATAGTTAAATGATCTAAAATTTCATCTTTTTTATTTATGATCAAATTGTTATATTATATGTAAAATTTTTACCCTTTCAGTATGAAAAATCTATTAATGTTGTTTTGTTTAAATTGGGTTTAATGAGGGTTTAAACGAAGATAAAATGGTCATTTTTCTATATAAACATATCTAAATTTTATATTTTGGAAATATTTTCACATTATCCTATCAAATTTCTAATCCCATGATATTTTTTTGTTAAATATGAACATATTAAAATTTAATACTTTAATAAATTAAAAAAATTCCCCCCTTTATTATAAATATTAATCCCATATATTCTCCTCTATAAACATAAATTAAAAATTTTTTAGAAATAAAATCCTTATATACATTCCTTAATTTTCTAACCATATCCAATAATCCTTGGTTTTATTATAAGACCCTCATTGAAAGGTTTTTGGTGCTAACCTAAATAGGTTATCCAAAGAATATGTATTGTTCTTAACTGAGAGTTTTATATTTATTTATCCACCTACATAAAATTTTATTAATCCATACTAATAAAAAAAATATATCATATATATAGATAAATAATTTAATTTCAATGTCATACCATATATCCATGCCCTCTTCCATTAAATGGGAAAAAACACTGTTCGTGTGCAGGGGGGACTACTGCCTAACAAACTGATGTAATTTTTTATCTATAAACTTCACTTATAAGTAGTTGAAATTATGAATTTAATATATATATATATAATATACTCATAAAATTATTATTATTAATAAAATAAAATGTATCATTCAATTTCATACCCTTCAACTCCTGAAAAATGAAATCATCATTTGTGCGTATGTGTGGACTACCACCTCCATGAGATAGTGTGATTCAATTTTTAGCACCCCTTAAAATGGATGATATATGTATAGGTGTATTAAAATAATTAATATTTTACTAATTATATGATAATCACTATTTAATGATGAATTAATACTTACATTATTCCCCTAATTATCAGTGAAGAATGGAAACATTACTCATGCGTATGCATGACTTACTTTATCAATGATTGTAACGTTGTTCATTTTTCATAACTATATTTCATTATTGTATTAAAAAAATATAATATATTTTAGAAACATTATTATTATTTCATTATTAATACTCTATATATGATTGAACAATGACCAATTTTACCATAATCAGTATTCTAAAGTCATTTAAGCAATATCAATTGAACAACATCTAAACGTCTGATGTGAACATAATTAGTTGTTTAATTAAATAGTAAATGGTATAAGATAAAATAAAATGAATAAATAACATTAAAAAATTTCTTAATAAATTAAATAATTAATGTAATTTTATTATTCTGTAGTTATAAAGTGAACATGAAAGGTCACACATGAGGTAAAGGATTTCCTCTCAATTTCCATCTAATGGGGCATATATTTATTCCATGAACCTAATTTATTTTGCATGACATATATATATTCCCATTTTATATTTTATATCATGAATCCTTTATTCTAAATGTAATTTTTATTTTCCATTCCAATTATCTATTCCAAGTCGTTTTTATTTGAATGAAACCAAGTGACAAGTATTTCGTAATTGAATTTCTTTTCATTAGGTTATATTACTTCATAATTATCATAGATGATCTATGATTATGTGTGTAAATTATATTAATTATTTTATGTATAATTTCCAATTTATTTATGTGCAATAACATTTGATACATAAACTGAATTGATTTATTAATCCTCACTTAAATGATACTATCTTTTGAAGATATTTTGACTCAATATCCACTCCATTGAGATGTATTTGATATTTTGTGTGTATTGAATTTTATGAGTTGTATCAAATAATACCTTTCCATTGTACATAAAAAATCCTTTTATATTCATGTTATTTAATTTCTCATTTGATTTTATTTCTTTTATGGGGTTTATCATTCAAAATTTACCAAATCATTAAGGTTTTATGCATCAAACTCATTTTAATCATGATTATTTATGCTTGAAATTCCATTCAAGGAAATTATTTGATCATTATTTAATAAATCCATTTATTTTAATTATACCATGGTTATTCATTAAGATTTAAATTAATAGTACCATTTTCCTCAATTTTTAACTAAAATTATTGAGAATATTTTTTTTTCTGAAAAGACAACAGTATTTTTATTTTCGACCTATTTATTTCCATCCATATCTATTTCTTTTAAAATGTTTTCTAAAATGTGATTAATCATATCAAATAATAGTTTTTTTATTTTTACCCTTGTTTGATTTTTTATAAAATGGTTAAAAATAAATCTTATTGTAACTTTATAAATAATGAATTTTTTTTCTTTCCATACAAAATTATTAATGAAATATTTTTTTAGCATAATTGGTATGAATTAAATTTTAAAACCATCACAACCACTCATTATTTTAATGATTAAATATTTACAATGTTATTTTAAAATAAAATGTATTTCTTAATATAATAGGTTTTTTAGTTTATAAAAAATATTTTCAATGTCAATATGGTATTTATATGAATAATATTTTAATGATATTTTTATTATATTAATATTCATCATAGAAAAAAACCTTTTATATTACATATAATTAAATGGAGATATGTAATAATGATACTATATATAATCCTTCTTTTGATAGTTTATGATCAATTTTACCAAGTTACATATTGACATTAACCTTCCAAATTAATTTTGTATTCATTGACTTTATCTTGAAACATTCAGTTTTTTTATGATCATTGATCATTAAATGTCCCTTAAATATCCTTATTATTTGTATCATTGATATGTACATCAGTTTAACTATATATCATTTTTATATATTATTTTCTTAATTTGAATATAAATTTGATTTAATAATGAATTACTATATTCTGTATTCAGTACTCAGTCAAAATATTTATTAATATGGAATATTGTTGATAAATTAAATTTATTATCAAATATTTAAGGCATACATTAGACACACAGTAATAGATAGGGCCCAACAACAGATTTCCCTTCAATGCATCGACAATACCCACGAGTCTAATTAATTGGCCATGTTAAATGGTTTTGGTGCTTACATACCCATTGTTTGAAACTATACTATTGCAATGTATCATCATTCTAGATGTCATGATGAATGATATCACGATATCCAATATTATTAATTACCTTAATTAAAAATTCAATTATTATTATCCATGATTTTTTTTTCATATTATCCATGATGAATTTATTACTAATGTTATTGATTAAATATAATTTGTTTTTAGTTATTTACCATTATATATATATATATTATTTCTTATTTATTCATGATAACTTCTACTATACACAACCCTTACTGAGAATCTATGCCCTGCATTTATTTTCATTCCTTTCCCTTAGAAAGGATGAATGGATCATTGATTGAGATAAATGATGGACGATGATTAATTACACTATGATCTATATTTGTGATATATACTTTAATGTGAGGTTCTAGTATGTATCTAGTTTACCAAGAATAGTATACTATTAAATCCTTCATGATATGATTCCTTAAATCATATCTATTATAATAATATAACCACTAACTATAGGCTACAAGGTTTGAGGTATTTATATAAAACTATAAAAGATGCATCAAATGGGAAAATGAATATAAAATGACATTATATTTTCATAAAACCCTAGGAAAAAATTTTTAATCATTTTTTATGTGTACATATAGAAGGAACAAAAATATGATAGGATGTGTGCTTTAAATGACTTTAAAATTAGTTTTTAATGATATAAAAGTCATTAAAAATGTCTCTAAGAGGGTAAAAATCATGAAACTCCCCACATAGGTTTTTAAAATTGTTGTAATATCAACATATATATATTTTTGAAATAAAATAACTACCTTCACAAAAATTAGAGAGATAGTTTTCTTAAGATGTCCATAAACACAATTTTCTCAACTGACTAAAACATGTTGTAAAAGTGAATTCCATTGATGATTAACTCAAAATAGAATAAAATACTAGTATATTCATTATCAAATTATTTATTACATATATGAGTAAAATAAATGTCAATAAAACATGCAGTGTGCTCTAAATAACTCAATATGTACTTCCAAGATATATCCATGGCATTAAAAATATGCCATTAAGGTTAAAAACAAAGAAACTAATGTCATATTTCAATGAAATAAAAGAAAAAATAACAAATTTTGATATTTAAGATTAGGAACCAATAATAAATAAACTCAAGTATTCGTTTTTATGTAATTTCAACGAATAGATTTTTAGTGTTTTAAAACTCTAAATTTGGAATTTAATAGTCAATGTAATAGTAAAAAATTTTATTTTTGTTTTTAATCCTTGGTAAACCATTCTGGAATCATTCATGAGATGAAAAAGTAAACGTTATGTCAATCTAATGTGTGGTGAGATCATAATGACTCAATAAAATATTTTACTGATTTTAATGACATTAAAAAAATTCATTTTGGGGATCAAAACAAGAAAAATGGCCTTATATTAATATAAAATCATAAGAGAACGACCATAAATTTGTTTTTAATATTTATGAACTAATAAAACCTAAATATTAGTGCTATTTTTATTGAATTTTCTGTAAACACATTAATTTTAGTTTTTAAATCACTGAAACGTGTGTGTAATGGTAAAAACCATATAAGGTGACCTAATATTGGTGTGATATCATTGTAAAACATTCTTTATATCATGTTTTATATGTAAGTAAATATGAAACATAAATATGATGTATTTTGTGCTCAAAATGACTCAATATGAAATTTTAAATGATATTAATGGTTTTAAAAACATACCCTTGGGGGTTAAAACTAAGAAAAATAAAATATATTTGGTTGAATTCATTGAAAAAATACATATAATGGTTTTAAAATTGTAAAGACCAAGAATTTACGTCAAAAATTTTACCATAAATACATGGGAATTCTACGAGTTCGAGAAAATTGACGGCACTTGATTCTGAGGCCAAGTGTGTCAGAAATCAATTTCTGAAGTTTTGTTCAGGTACGTTTAGTAATCATACGAGTGAGTTTTAATAACTATTGAAACGGTGCATATAATTGAAATATTTTGGAACAATTGAACTCACTACTCGGATATTCACTTAAGAAGACTTTTAACTCGACGATTATTGGTTGAGAATAAAAGTTTGTTTTTGAGTTTACATGGAAAAAAATAATAAAATAAAGTGAGTGACACATTATTTTATTTGAGCCACCATGTGAGTGTTTGGTGGTTAAAACCTCCTCGTGGAAGTTGGAGGTGGGACCACCACACCTTAACCTCCCATGATAGGTTATGGTGGTGGGCCCCACCCTAACCCAATATTCCCTTCATGTTAATTATGGTGGGACCACCTGGGATTTTGACCCCTTGAAACTCCCCATTAATGTGGAGAAACTCTAAAGCTCCAAGTTAATATAGGGGAACCTCTTAAACTCCCCAGTAATTAATTTTTGCCAACTTTCTTTAATCGTCCATGTCATGAACCAGGTCGGGTCGCCATCCGACCCAGTGCCTGACCCGATCTGCGGCATGGCCCGAAGGGCGTTCCCGATCCCCACGGGCTGGAAACTAGTGTCGGGTATCAAAACATGTAGTTGGGAACGATTTATCCCAGAAAATAAAAAGGCAGACAAACTGAAATAAACAGAACAAAAAAAGTAAACACTAACAGTGGGAAATAAAATAAAGATAGGCAACTAGACATACCTCTAAGTGACCCCATGGGTTACCACCAAACTTATAACCATGCTCACTCGAAGAGCAATCCAAGTCTATAACCTAAAACTGAAATTTAAAGTAGGCGTGAGCACTGAGATGCTTAGTAGGAAAGCCAAGAAATAACCATGCCCATTGCCCTTTCCTTTAAAAAGAAATCCAATTATGCTAGTTTGAAAATAAGACATAATAAGATAATGTTTTTTTTCAAATCCAAATCCCAAGTTGACATTTTTATGGAAAAGATTTTTTTTATTCCACCATATTTTCAAAATCGATTCCAAGAGTACATTCACCTTTTAAAACTGTAAGAAAGCAGTTTAGTTTGAAATGGGGTTTGCACAATGAGACAGTAAGTATGAAACAACTGAAAAGAAAGTTACATCGCTAACGGTATGTCACAAATGAGCACCATGGGTAATCCCTATAGGTACCTAGAACAAGTGGGAACCTAGAGACCTCGTACCTCGGTGAAATGTGGCTTAGAAGACCACGTCCCTCAGAAAACATGGCTTAGAAGCCATGACCCTCAAAAAACGTGGCATAGAAGGCCACGACCCTCAGAAATTCATATGTTTAGTTGTAGTTGTTGTTGAATCAATCCTGCTAGAAAAACCGGGATGAACCCCTACCGTGTAATCTAACGTACTAGTCCTGGTCGCCCACCTAGGTACCCAAGATTTCCCATGTGCTCTATTTCAAAGGGTGGTGAGGTATTTTTTCAAAAACATATAAAGGACATAACACTTTCTTATACAAAGTCCATTTTACCTCGCACCACCATTCTCCCTCCTTAAGCGTATCCCCCTTTTTATGTCACATAACATCACATAAGCCTCTTTATTAGGCACATATCACAAATAACACACTTAACACACACATCATGTTTCTACAACAATGGGGCATGCATTAAGATGTGTTTTGTTTCACTTTCTCAAACCATTCTCAAAGTGCCAAGCAGGCTTAATTAATTACAATAATCATTTTTTCATTTTGAACACATAATCACCAAACACTTAAGATTCCCAAACCATTTAAAAGTTCAACTAAACAACCAAGGTACTATATGTTTAAAATAAATCTAGAAAACATGTTTAAATCAAAAAGAAAACCATTGGAAATACTTATTACACACTAAAATCATTGAGGAAACCACTTTTAAAGAACCATGACCATTTATGTATATACACACACATATATAGCTTGTGCATCTCATATAAAAGCAGAAGATGCATTTAAAGAACACCAAGAAAAAATGGAAATTCTAATTAAAGATTAGGGAATCGGGGACCTACCTCAAGACACGCAGCTCTTGACGATGGTAGCCCGAGAACGCTTCACCTACACCCATATACATTTTCACACATATATATATATATCCTTTGATCCAAGAACATATTCCCCGCGCCATGAGGGAACATGCGCAAGGAAGATATGTATAAATATACATGCCTACCCATGTATATACATGTAGGCGCTTGTTGCCAACCACACGAACTCACCATGCAACGACCAACACATTACAAGATAATTTAATAAATCAATCAAAACATAATAAAAACATTCCCAAGATGAAAAACCAGACCTCACCCCAAATCCACTCAATTTCACATTGGAAAATCCACTTTAAATATCAAACACAGACTTAATCTTTTTGAAGACCACTTTCGCACAACACACGCAAATGAATAAATCAATAAAACCATTTATTAAACACTTACAAATTAACACTATAAAATTAACACCAAAACTCACCCAATTTCATATCAAAGCACCAATTTAAAACCATCCGCATAGTTAAAAGGTTATTTCTATAATTAAACAAATTGCTAGGTACATTTTCCAAACAATTTCAAGACATACCGCATGACATTAAACACCAAAAACTATTTCAAGTGACATTTCCAACTAAACGCAAATAGACGCAATACTGAAACAACATCCGCACCCTCTGTATGCCCTATCAAAATAACTACACAATTTTCTTTAAAAAAACTAATATCAAGTTTAACATTGATGTCAAAACAACATCCTTATATTATGCACACACTACGAAACACATAAAAACACACTAAACTCATGAAAAATATAATTCGCATCAAACTAAATGACTAATAAACATGCTAAGTTAATTAAATCAACTAATGAATTTATCAAATTAATACTCATGTGCGGAACCGCCTACCTCGGTGTGGTAGAATTAACAAACAAGGTGCACAAAGACCGCTGCATGCCAACCGTCCCTCCATAAACCTAGCGCGAAACCAAGACAGGGAAAAATTCCCCAAAACCACCAAATTAAACCTCAAATGATCATAATTTTTAAACTCCCTAAACACAACCTACAACACTGGAAAACAAATAAATTGATAAAGTGAACAAATGAAGAAATTTGAACACTACAAACCCGATTGGGTTGCTGGATGGGAGTCTATGCGGGTATGAGCGGGAGACAGAGCACGGCGCAAACCCTGGTCCGGGTTCGGGTGCGTGGGGGTTTGCTAGACCAGAGGGTTGGTTGGATGGGCAAGGGGGTTAAGGAGGTTGTGGTCGCCGAAGAGCTCGCCGGAAGGTGGCGCCGGCAACGGTGCGGGGTGGCCAGACCAGGGGGGTTCTCCGGAGTGGGAGGCTGGTGAGGGAGATGTCGGCTGGTAAGGAGGTCGGCACGCGGTGTGACGCCGAACAGAACAGGGGGCGACGGTTCGGGATCGCCGGAGGGTGGTGCTGGCCGGGTGGATTCGGGCAAGCGGTGCGACGTCGGACGGAGCAGGGGGCGGTGGTTCGTCCCGTCACCGGAGAAAGAGACGGAGCGGCGGTCGGGGCTACTGGAAGGAGGAGGAACCAGCAGGTGAGAAAGGAGAAAGAAAGAAAAAAAAACAAAAAAAAGGGCGAAGGGTGAGCTGCGCGACGGGATTGCACCGGGGAATGGGGTGCGCCGCAAAGAAGGGGGGTCCAAACCCTACCCAAAATGAAAAACAAATTATAATAAAATAATAAAATAAAAGTAAAACTAAAAATAAATAAGACTAATGACAATAATAACAAAAGTAAATGGAAAATAATAATAAGATGTTACAAAAATGGAAATAATAATAATAATAAGGTAAAAAAATACTTAATGAATTAAATAATAAACATTACAATAATAAACTTAATAAAATGAAAATAATAAAAATAATACTCACTATTAAATTATCATCCAAGATGATATTAATAATAATAATTTCATTAATTAAACATCGGCAAGGTGTGCGGTGAACCGGGCGGGGTCGCACGGTGACCGAGGCGAGGCCGCACAGCTTCAACGGCGTTGTCCCGGATGCAATCAAGACCAAACCACAAAGAACTCGAAATCTTATGTCAGGTTTCGACCTGAACAACCCAACACAAATATAATTAATAAAATTAATAAGTTTTGAAATAGAGGGTGTGACAATTCTCCCCACCATAAAGCTTTCCGCCCCCGGAAAGCCACAACTAAGGCCGAACTCCAATGAAGAAACTGATACCCCACTATCGTCTAAAGCGGATCCCCGCAATCAACAAGCAGAAAGAGGAAAAAGCAGTGTGCTCAGTGAAAGTGAATCAAAGACAACATTATATAAAATGTGTAAAAGAGACTTTCTGATATGTGTCACCTGCCCCAAAGAGCTAGAACGCCTCTAGTTGACTGATCAATGAAAATGACTCTCGCACCCGCGGAAACCAACCTCAGAAGATGAAACAACTCAAACATTATTAAACGAAAACCACACCATTTGGTTGTAATCAACAGACAAGGTCGGACCACATCCAGGGAACACTCTTACCACTTATCACCAAGACATATTTGAAAACAGAAGCAAAATATCAACATGTGGAGGCCCAAGGGGCTCCCCACCATTAAGAACTCACTTGCACTCGAAATGACACTAGAAAGCCAACACGGGGAGGTTCGAATGGACTCCACACCATTAAAGAAATTCCAACACTGATTTATTCAGTGACCTTTGTGTGAGGCCCATATTGGGTCTCGCCGCCATTAGAATTAATAGAGGATTACAGAACTCTGAAAAATTTCCGATGGTGACCAAACACCCCACCACAAGGGGCGGGGGGGGGGGGGGAGGGGCCCTACTACCGGGGCGTCAAAAGCACAACCTAAGACCCGACCAACACATCCACATCCCAGGATGAGCATTATACAGTTTTGGGACTGATTTCCCCAACAGACTCTCAAGGACCACTAAAAGTGATTACATCCGATGGGACACTACCCCCAAGACTTCAAGGAATCAAGGCGAACATGCCTCCGCATAGTCGCGAAATCCTTATGGGCCAAAAAGGTTCGTTTGGAACGGAGAAACTGTAGGAAATGATTTAAACTGCTTTGACTTTCAACACCGATGACAGAACAAAGTCGGGGTCCCATACACTCTCTAGGTTCATGACCACACACCAGCTTCACTCCGAGACCTATGGCTGGAGCCCTGATGTTTGAAGCATCTTCTTCCTCGCAGTCAAGAATGGAAGACTCCCGAACAGAGCTTCTCCTTTTGGTGTCACACACAACTGCACAACAACCGAGACAACACCAGCAAACACAACACTTTATGACATCCAACTGATCATACACTGAACATTCACCAACAAAAGAGATAAAATGATTCATATGCATCACCCTTTGTCACACTAGAGGAGAATACGATACCACAAATCATCACCTGAACATGATCATTGCTATTGAGCGGAACATTACGCTGAGAAAGACATTAAATCGTGCCTTGAACAACACGCAATTCCTTCAAATGACCATAGCAGTCTCATACGACCGGGTCTGCCAAACTAGTACTCTAACATGAACCTTTTCTTAAACGAGACAAACCAAAGACCAGAGGTCATTTAAAATAATAGACTGCACCAACAACTTCGGGTTGCTTCCACCTTTTCCCCACCGGAGTCTCCTTTACCACTTCCAAACAACCGTTGACTATCAAAGGGACCTCAAGCTGCAAGACATCACCAAACATGACCCTTGCAGCTGATGAAAGTACTACAAAGCCCTTCAAGACACTGGTCAACACTAATAATTTTGAACTACCTCCACCCTTCCTCGTTAGATTTCCTTTCGTTGTTTCCAGGGGGAACCCTCAAACATGAAGACGTCAAAACTCATACCCAATGAATCGGACAACTAAAATGACAAAAACTCCCTTCAACTCCCATCGCATCTCTCATCTCACTACGAGAGGATCCACTTAGTTACAAAAAGGAGAGTTGAGTTCCATTCTAGAATTCAAGAAGATATTCCTCTGATCAACTGGAGGGTCGGCCAATGGCGAATTGCCCGTGGCCACACTTTAATCACATGTCAACACTTTATGGGGGGTGTACACTAGTCAAGAAAGAAAAACATGGACCCAAATCAAACTGGTCCAATGATCAAGACATACTGGAGGCAAACACCAAACATACAAGGGAAACCACTGCAAGGGCTCCCCAATGTACTTTTCAAAGGAAATAACTAGCTACACGCTTGCATACCAACTTATAAATAGGAATTTAAACATGGAACAAAAATCATTCAGAAAGGATCCTCGGCTCAAAATGCATCACATCCGACATTTCCAAAACACAAGGACATGCCCCCCAAACACTGTTTACTAAAACACAAAAAAAATTCCTTTAACAAAACATTTTGAAAATAATCAAACCTAGTGGGCTGCAAAAACACCAATGGCATCCCATGAGTCTCGCACATGCATGTTCTCGTGCCACACCGCTATCCACATCACGTCCATCCAGGCACTCATATGCTCGTGCCATTAACATTTTCTCTTCCATTATACAATCATGCATGTGTTTCCCATGAGAACAACAAGGATTAAAATCAAACCATTCCATTTTTTTAAACCAAATCTCCAACCCAAACTTTTCAAACCTTACACGCCATTTTATTTTTAAAGTGCTTTATTTCAAAACATTTTCTAAGACCAAATCATTTTTTAATTAAAAACCAAATTCACACGATTCCAAAACAAAGAGACGAGAAGTAAATTAGGAGGAAACTAGGGTCAGCGGATGATTGGAACATATAGTTGGCGGCCATATGCCGATCACACCACTGGCCACGAAGAGTATTTTAGGACAGTGTCCTCGGCTTCACAAGGCTTTCCAGACCCTGCGAGCTCACTAAGACCACTGACCCTACTCCCTTTTCATTTCCCCTAAACAAGATTAACTGCAAAGACCAAAAAAACTCGGAAAAACCTAAACACACTTTGGTAACTTGAGTCCCGCCACGAGGTGAGATGGCCAGGCACCTTACTCGTAGCTAGGACGTCGAGTACCGACATCCTTAACTCAAGTACACCGTGACTCCATCCCAAAAGAAAACGACACAAGAGAGAAAACCTCCCTTTGATACCATTTTGTCACGAACCAGGTTGGGTCGCCATCCGACCTGGCGCCTGACCCGATCTGCGGCATGGCCCGAAGGGCATCCCCGATCCCCATGGGCTGGCAAATAGTGTCGGGCATCAAAACATGTAGTTGGGAACGATTTAGCCCAGAAAATAAAAAGGCAGAGAAACTGAAATAAACAGAACATAAAAAGTAAACACTAACAGCGGGAAATAAAATAAAGATAGGCAACTAGACATACCTCCAAGTGACCCCATGGGTAACCACCAAACTTATAACCATGCTCGCTCGAAGAGAAATCTAAGTCTATAACCTGAAACTGAAATGTAAAGTAGGCGTGAGCACCGAGATTCTCAGTAGGAAAGCCAAGAAATAACCACGCCCAATGCCCTTACCATTAAAAAGAAATCCAATTATGCTAGTTTGAAAATAAGACATAATAAGATAATGTTTTTTTTCAAATCCAAATCACAACTTGACATTTTTATGTAAAGCATTTTTTTTATTCCACCATATTTTCAAAATAGATTCCAAGAGTACATTCACCTTTTAAAACTGTTTGAAAGCAGTTTAGTTTGAAATGGGGTTTTTCACAATGAGACAGTAAGTATGAAACAACTGAAAAGAAAGTTACATCTCTTGTAGTATGTCACAAATGAGCACCATGTGTAATCCCTATAGGTAGCTAGAACAAGTGGGAACCTAGAGACCTCGTACCTCGGTAAAATGTGGCTTAGAAGACCACGACCCTTAGAAAACGTGGCTCAGAAGGCCACGACCCTCAAGAAACGTGGCTTAGAAGGCCACGACCGTCAGAAATTCATATGTTTAGTTAGTGTTTTTGTTGCGTCAATCCTGTTAGACAAACCGGGACGAACCCCTGCTGTGTCATCTAACGTACTAGTCCTGGTATCCCACCTAGGTACCCAAGGTTTCCCATGTGCTCTATTTCAAAGGGTGGTGATGTAACTTTTAAAAAACATATAAAGGGCATAACACTTTCTTATCCAAAGTCCATTTTACCTCTCACCACAATTCTCCCTCCTTAAGCATATCCCCCTTTTTATGTCACAGAACATCGCATAAGCCTCTTTATTAGGCACATATCACAAATCACACACTTAACACACACATCATATTTCTACAACAACGGGGCATGCATTAAGAGGGGTTTTGTTTCACTTTCTCAAACGATTCTCAAAGTGCCAAGCTGGCTTAATTAATTATAATAATTTTTTTTTCATTTTGATCACATAATCACCCAACACTTAAGTTTACAAAACCATTTTAAAGTTTAACTAAACAACCAAGGTACTATATGTTTAAAAGCAAGATAGAAAACATGTTTAAATCAAAAAGAAAACCATTGGAAATAATTATTACACACTAAAATCATTGAGGAAACCACTTTTAAAGAACCATGACCATTTATGTGTATACACACATATATATAGCTTGTGCATCTCATATAAAATCAGAAGACACATTTAAAGAACACCAAGCAAAAATGGACATTCTAATTAAAGATTAGGGCATATGGGACCTACCTCAAGACACACATCTCTTGACGATGGCAGCCCGAGAACGCTTCACCTACACACATATACATTTTCATATATATATATATATATATATATATATATATATATATATATCCTTTGATCCAGGAACATATTTCCTGCGCCATGAGGGAACGTGCGCAAGGAAGATATGTGTATATATACATGCCTACCCATGTATATACATGTAGGCGCTTGTTGCCAACCACACGAACTCACCATGCGACGACCAATACACTACAAGATAATTTAATAAATCAATAAAAACATAATAAAACATTCCCAAGATGCAAAACCAGACCTCACCCCAAAGCCACTCAATTTCACATTGGAAAATCCACTTTAAATATCCAACACAGACTTAATCTTTTTGAAGACCACTTTCGCACCACACACGCAAATGAATAAATCAATAAAACCATTTATTAAACCCTTGCAAATTAACACTATAAAATTAACACCAAAACTCACTCAATTTCATATCAGAGCACCACTTTAAAACCATCCGCATAGTTAAAAAGTCATTTCTATAATTAAACAAATTGCCAGGCACAATTTCCAAACAATTTCAAGACATACCGCATGACATTAAACACCAAAAACTATTTCAAATGACATTTCTAACTAAACTCAAATAGACGCAATACTGAAACAAAAACCGCACCCTCTGCATGCCCTATCAAAATAACTACACAATTTTCTTAAAAAAAACTAATATCAAGTTCAACATTGATTTCAAAACAACATCCTTATACTATGCACACACTACTAAACACATAAAAACACAATAAACTCATGAAACATAAAATTCGCATCAAACTAAATGATTAATAAACATGCAAAGTTAATTAAATCAACTAATGAATTTATCAATTAATACTCATGCGCGGAACCGCGTACCTTGGTGTGGCAGAATTAACGAACAAGGTGTGCAAAGACCGATGCATGCCAACCGTCCCTCCAAAAACCTAGCACGAAACCATGATAGGGAAAAATTCCCCAATACGACCAAATTAAACCTCAAATGATCAAAATTTTTAAAATCCCTAAACACAACCTACAACACTGGAAAACAAATAAATCGATAAAGTGGACAAATGATGAAATTTGAACACTACAAACCCGATTGGGTTGCTGGATGGGAGTCTATGCGGGTACGAGTGGGAGACAGAGTGCGGCGCAACCCCTGGTCGGGGTTCGGGTGCGCGTGGGTTTGCTGGTCCAGAGGGTTGGTTGGACGGGCAAGGGGTTAAGGAGGTTGTGGTCGCCGGAGAGCTGGCCCGAAGGCGGCGCCGGCAACGGTGCAGGGCAGCCGGACCATGGGGGTTCGCCGGAGTGGGAGGCTGGAGAAGGCGATGTCGGCTGGTAAGGAGGTCGGCGTGCAGTGTGACGCCGAACAGAACAGGGGGCGACGGTTCGGGTTCGCCGGAGGGTGGTGCTGGCCGGGTGGAATCGGGCAAGCGGTGCAACGTCGGACGGAGCAGGGGGCGGTGGTTCGGCCCGTCGCCAGAGAAGGAGACGGAGCGGCGGTCGGGGCAGCTAGAAGGAGGAGGAACCAGTGGGAGAGAAAGAAGAAAGAAAGAAAAAAAAACAAAAACAAAAGGGCGGAGGGTGAGCTGCGCGACAGGATTGCAGCAGGGAATGGGGTGCGCCGCAAAGAAGGGGGGTCAAAACCCTACCCAAAATGAAAAAAAAATTATAATAAAATAATAAAATAAAAGTAAAACTAAAAATAAATAAGACTAATGACAATAATAATAAATGTAAATGGAAAATAATAATAACATGTTACAAAAATGGAAATGATAATAATAATAAGGTAAAAATAATAATTAATGAATTAAATAATAAACATTACAATAACAAACTTAATAAAATCCAAATAATAAAAATAATACTCTCTATTAAATTATCATCCAATATGATATTAATAATAATAATTTCATTAATTAAACATCGTCAAGGTGTGCGGTGAACTGGGCAGGGTCGCATGGTGACCCAGGCGAGGCCACACAGCTTCAACGGCGTTGCGCCGGATGCAATCAAGACCAAAACACAAAGAACTCAAAATCTTAAGTCAGGTTTCGACCCGAACTACCCAACGCAAATAAAATTAATAAAATTAAAACGTTTTGAAATAGCGGGTGTGACAGTCCTCATTAATTGGGTGGGGAAAATTAAATAATACTCAAATTTGAATTTTAAATCCAACAGTCTAAAATAATTGAAAATCTTTTATTTTGGGGGGACATATTTATTTTCGTTGTCATTTATCATTTGGTGGAACATGGAAAAAGGATTTGTAGGGATAGAAGCTCACAATGAAGCATGAATAATGCTCCACCGACGAAAATGATGATCCTCTTCAAACTTCATCCTCGGAAACCAACCAACATAGAGCATCTTCCACGAGCCGAAACTGCTCAGGATTGGAAATGAGTGGTGGACGTGATGAATTGAAAACTTCTTCATCTACTTTCTGTGACTCCTTCAACGAACGACGAATGACGAACAAAGATAGGGGGACTACTTTTTTTATTCATTTTTTCTTTATCTACATCAGATAGAAAGAATTATTGGATTGGTTCTAAAAGAATTATTGTACATTGAACATCTTTGATGAACCAAATGATAAAACCCTAAATGAGGAGGGTGAGGGCCAAACCAACGTGGCCCGACCCATCCGATGATCTAGTTTATATTGACCTTTCAACATGATGATGAGCAACGAGGTGACGAAGGCGACGAAGACAATGGTCTCTCTACCTGCGGCCTCCACGAACCATGCCTCCCACATGGCGCTCTAGTGCTCCGGGCCGAACTGTTGTTCTCTGGCCAAGAAACCCCAACCGCACCACTGTAGACCCACTCCACCCGGATCCCAGCCGTCGCTGGCCTGCTGGCCTCTCGGCCACTCGCTGGCCTGCCTGGCCGAGCCGCCAGCCTACCTGGCTGCACACCACCCAACTGCCGGCCCGCCTGGCTGCACGCCTTTCTGCCGCCAAACCGCCAGGCCGCGCGCCTCCCGCCGTCGAACCTCCTGTCCAAGCACCTCCCACCCGATGATCCACATGGTCATTCCCAAATTAGACACCCTCCAGCGTGGTATAACGCGCTCTACATTGTCGCCCGAGCCAACCTGCCTGGCCGTCCCCTGTCCAAACCGCGCTGGACCACACTGGCTGCGCCTTCCCGAACCGGCCGCCCCCCGGCCCGCCCGGCCGCCCCCAGTCCGGAATCCCCCAGCTGCCTGACCCCCAAAACTGGTCCGCTGTCCCCATCGTGGTGACCTGGCTAAACCAGCCCAGTCGTGCCCTCCGGGCTGAGCCACGCATTCGCGACACACCGGGCTGAACTGGCCCCGAGCCCGGGACGAACCACCCTCGCGGCCTATAGGGCTTGGCCCAGCTAGCCGGGTCAAACCTAACAGGATGGCCCACACAATTGGCTGAGCCATACCCAAAAGGTCCGACCAGGTTTACCTACACTAGGTAGGCCCAGACGGGGTGGGACCGGGTCGGACCAGACTCGGGCCCAATACTGACCCTTTACTTTCTTTGTCCATATCTTTGGAATCGTATGACCATAAGACGAAACTTCAGTGGCGCTGTTATTCGTTGAGTGCGACGTTCCCATTGTTTATACTTCACTAGAATTAGTTGTATAGCCGAGATATGGTCAGGTTGGATCATACAAAAATCAAACCGGGCCCCTATGAATAAATGGCTAATAACTCACAGAGGAGTCGTCTGATTGACGCGCCGTCTGTTGCGTTGAGACCCCTATGAAAAGGAAGACCTTTTAAATACTATTCATGGCATTTCTTGGTAGTTGATGTATCTAAACTCATAATGAGGTGTGGACCCTCCCGGAATCAATCATGCTTCACGCAGAACCATGTGGCTGGCTGTGCACTGACAACTGTTCCTGGATCCTATGTGGGTTCGATAACACTGACTGCTGTCTTTGGATCCTCTGTGGTTTCAACAGCACTGGCGACTATTTCTGGATTTTGTACAGGTTTGACACCTTTGACTAATGTTCCTAGATTTAGTGTGGGCATGATAGTTCTGACTTCTGTTCCTAGATCCTGTGTGGGTTCGACAGAATAACTATTCCTGGATCCTATGTGGGTTCGACAGTTCTAATATCTATTTCTAGATCCTGAGTGGGTTTGAAGGAATATATGATCCAGTGGCTACATCTGATCATCTCTATCTCTCTTCAAAAGTTATATACCTATGGAATCTGAGTCAGGAACTTTGTGTTTTTCTCATGATTGAGATGGATTATTAGATTACATAAGTATATGTTTGGGTATATATCTAAGTGGGGTTATCTTTTGATTTAATACCTTTGGGTTTATCCTTGTTGGATTTTGTGAGACCTTGAGGGTCTCAAGGTCCCTATTGAGTATCGTTATACTCACCGCTACACGTGTAATGCCAACACCTTGTTGTGTTGGATCTATACAACAGACTGCGCTGACCGAGGCTAAGTGTACGAGGACTAGACGGTACCTGAAGGTGGACCTAAAAACGAGTCGGTACATGGTGGAGACTGACAGATGTGGAGTGATGAGGAGGCTATATTTACCTACCCTTATATTAGGATATGTGGTGGATGATCTAGGATATTCTTTTCAACTTTAATTTTTTTAGTTGTACTTGTACATTACACCTGGGCTTGTATTTCCAGCCCCTTTACTTTTTAGCACTCTCTTGGTATAGAGTTTTTCTTAATGTTTTCTATTCAAATGTGTACTCTATTGTGTGTGTTTTCAGTTATAAAGGAAATGCCTTCCAAGTTTAGGGATTTATGCCTTTGGTGCTAGTCGCCAACCCCTAACCTATTGAAGGCAGGTTTGGGGTAGTTACGGCACGAGCCCCAGGGGATGGGTCATGAGAAATTGGTAACATAGGAGTCAGTTCTACCACAGAACATAGGACTCTGATATTTTATGTGAAGTAATAGTGTTAAGGGTACTGAGAGTGGTTTTTAGTTTATGGAGTCCAGAGGTCGTGCGGCGGTCGACGTATCCATACACCAGAACCCTAGATTTTTATATTTGACATAGTGCATGAAAACATTGATTGTGTGTGTATTTCAAGAGTTTTCTTTGTGATATCTTTGAGTCAGCTCACCAGGTATAACTTATTGACCGTGGTTCACCTATTACATTACATGATGCCTCCATGCAGATATACAACCAGGGTTTTAGGCTTCGTATGAGATGGCAGCCCACCAAGCGATGAGGCCTCGATGCAGGGTCCTATCACAGCAGAGGCACCAATGGTACCACTACCCTCTGGGCCACCGATGCCACCAGCCCTAGCAGAAGAGAGTGCACACCTTATGAGCACTTTTCATGAGTTCTAGCACAAGAGGTTGCCCAGGTACAGGGGAAAGTCGAACCTACAGGCATCTGAGGATTGGATGTAGGCCGTGTTGACTATGTTCAGACTAGTAGGGAAACCAGAAGACCTTATGGTGATCCTTGACATGAGTCTCCTTCATGAAGTAGCATGCAGATGGTGGAGCCTGATGCTCCAGGTGCATGACAAGGTGACACTTCTCTAGGCAGACTTTGAGAGCCTGTTTTGGGTGGAGTTTGTCCCAGCCACTCTACATGTGGTGCAGAAACAAGAGCCACTACATCTATATTATGTTTTCATGATGGTGGCATTATACTCAGTGAGGTTCACCGAACTCTTGAGCTACTCCAAAGATATGGTAGGAGACCCAATATTCAGGGCTTGGACATTCAAGCAGGGTCTCAGGCGAGAGATCAGGGCTTCGATGATCTCCCTCACCATCCCGACTAAGGTAGGAGTGTTGGAGATAGAACTCTTAGAGGATAGTTTTCTTGCTGAGAAGTCACTCGTTGCGAGACCCACCATCGAGCGTTATGTAGTGGAGTATTATGCAGTAGGAAGCAGACAGATGTGGAATAGGACCAAGCAGACCAGACCATCTGGTGGACGACCTCAGGACACAGGTTTTGTTGTGTGATGCACATGAGATAGAGAAAGTAATTCAAGTAATAAGAATTGTTTCACATGTGGTGGGCAAGGTCACATGGCTCGTGACTATTTGACCCGTCGTTCAGATTATCAACAGAATGTTATGTGACCTCCTAGGCAGAGGCAGAGGTTCAATCGAGGTGATCTGCTGGGTGCATTCAGACATGGAAGAGGAGCTAGTCATGCAGCTGGCAGTGGACGACATTACAAGGTGTTACCACCACCACCACCCGGATCTCCATCCCAACCACATGGAGCAGGTGGATAGTGTAGAGCTCGGCTCCAGGAAGATGAGGAATACAATCATTGTGCTCTTGATATGATTTGAGGTACGGTCTATATCTACTTCACCTTAGCTGCAGTTCTTATAAACCCATGCGCCAGTCACTCTTTCATTTCCACTTCCCTCATTCGGAGCTCAGAGATTCGGACAGAGTCGTTGGCTTGATCCTTACGGCTAGAGACTTCTATGGGATCATACTCGACCATCACGCACTGGTGCAGATAATGTGTGCTTAATCTAGTAGGTGATAGCTTCGTCTAGGATCTTCTCATAGTGGCATCAAGGACATACGTCACCATCTTGGGTCTGGACTGGTTATCTACATTCCATGATCAGATCGACTATATTAGGTGCAAAGTGCGGTGTGTCTACACGGATGGGACCAGGTTCACCTTTCACAAGTGCGAAGGGAGCCTTTGCAGCGCAAGAATGACTAACTCAGAGGGGGGTGCTACCAATCACTCATCAGTTTTCCTGTCTTACCCTTGGAGCAGTTGATGTGGAGAGTCTGAGCTATTCTGTAGTGGTGGACCAGTACGTGGATGTTTTTCTGATGATGATCCAGGTCTACCTCCTCAAAAAGTGGTGGACATTTAGATTGACTTGTACCCTGGGAAAACACCGATATCTACACCAGCATATCGGATGGCTCCCACTGAGCTTCATGAGTTGCAGGAACAGCTAGAGGACATCCATATGAAAGGATTCATCCAACCCAGTGTTTCTTTTTCGGCAGCACGGATTCTATTCACCAAGAAGGAAGATGGGAGCTTAAGTCTTTGTGTCGACTACAGTCACCTAAACCATGTGACCATAATGAACAATTACACACTCCCAAGGATTGATGAACTACTTGATTAATTGAAGGGAGCATGGCGGTTCTCGAAGATAGCCCTCAAGTAAGGCTATCACCAGCATAGAGTTCGAGATGAGGATGTGCAGAAGACAACCTTCAGATATTGGTATGGCCACAACGAGTTCTTGGTTAAGCCTTTTGGCCTAACCAACACTCCATTAGTGTTCATGGGACTCATGAACATGATATTCCAAGCATACCTTGATCGCTTTGTCATAGTCTTCGTTTATGACATTATGATTTACTGGACTACTGAGGAGGAGCATGCCTACCATTTGCAGGTAGTACTGGACACACTCCGAGAGCACCAGATTTATGGTAAGCTCTTGATGTGCCAGTGTTGGTTCCGGTAGGTTCAGTTTTTGGGACATGTCATCACGGATCTTAGAGTTGCTGTAGATCCAGGGAAGATTGAGGCGGTACATGCTTGAGAGCCACAGAAGAGTGTGATGGAGGTACAGAGATTTCCTGGGTTTCGCTGGTAATAACCAATGTTTAGTACCAGACATCTATAGAGTTGTAGTACCACTATCAAAATTGACGAAGAAGGGTAAACCCTTTGTGTGGTTGGAGAGATGTCAATGGAGCTTTCAAGAGCTAGGGTAGAGGCTTACTAGGGCCCCCATCTTGAGTCTTCCTGAGGAAGGCGTAGGGTACATATTTTACTACGATGCATCAGGGACTAGACTCAAGTGTGTCCGGATACAGGAACGAACGGTAATCACTTATGGTCCTCATCAGGTGAGAAAACATGAACAGAACAACACCTCCCATGACCTGGAGTTAGCATCAGTGGTCTTTGCCTTGAAGATGTGGCAACACTATCTGATGGGTGGGCGTTTCACAGTCTACTCTGATCACAAGAGTCTCAAGTATTTCTTCTCTCATAATGAAGTGAACTTGAGATGGCGACATTGGCTTGAGTTCCTCCAGGAATATGACATAGAGATAGTCTATACTCATAGGAAGGTGAATGTTGTAGCTGAATCACTATGTACAAGATCTGGTATACAACTTCTAGGAAAGTTGACAGAGCAGCTAGCTACTTTATAGATATCCTTTGTGGACCAAGATGGAGTAGTTTTCTTTTAGTCTATTATAATCACTCATCCAGTTCCTCTTCGAGTCAGGGAGGTGCAGCATGGAGATGCTGACTGCGAGACACGATGTGCTTAGATATCCCCAGGGCAGGCACCTGATGGATTTTCTGATGGTGGGGATCACATCATCCTCTTTAGAGGATATACCATGGTACAAGTGTCACTTCAAGAGGAAGTATTTAGGGAGTTCAACACATCCTCTCTACTGGTACATCGAAAAGTGGCGAAGATGTACTAGGACCTTCAACAACAACATTGGTTTCTAGTTATGATGTAGGCAATAATAGAGTTTGTCTCTCGATGCCTCACATGTCAGCAAGTGAAGGTGGAGCACCAGGTACCTGTTGGATTGGTTAAGCCTTTATAGGACCTAGAGTGGAAGTGAGATATGATATCCATGGTCTTCATGACAGGACTTAGACATACATCCAAGGGTCACGACTCAATTTGGGTGATTGTTGACCGACTCACCAAGTCGGCCCACTTCCTACAGATCAGAGAGCGGGGTTTAGTAAAGAGTATTGGACACCTCTATATGGAAGAGATTGTGCGGCTACATGGGTTACCTTCATCTATTGTCTTTGATTTTGAAACACGATTTACTTCCCAGCTCTGGAAGGGGTTATAGGAGGCTTTCAGAATGCAGCTTCATTTGAGCACCTCCTTACATCCTTAGATAGATGGTTAGACTGAGCGGACAATTCAGACCCTCGAGGAAATGTTACATGCATGTGACCTCAACTTCGGTCAAAGGTGGTAGGATCA
Organism: Viscum album; assembly: GCA_963277665.1. Classification (NCBI taxonomy): domain Eukaryota; kingdom Viridiplantae; phylum Streptophyta; class Magnoliopsida; order Santalales; family Viscaceae; genus Viscum; species Viscum album. The sequence continues at coordinate 1,234,625,915 of OY728128.1, forward strand.
CTTACCTTTGTTGGAGTTTTAATACAACAACAACTATAACTCCACCACAGGGATGATCCATGCAGATCACCCTTGTGCTGGACATTCCCTAGGGAGTCAGCAGTAGTGGGACCAGAGATGGTACGAGCTACCACAGAGAAGGTGAAAATCATCCAGGAGTAGATGAAGGCTTCACAAAGCAGGAAGAATTCGAATGCTGACAGGAGAAGGAGACCTCAAGAGTTTGAGGATAGCAAACATGTCTTTTTATGGGTCTCACATCGCCGAGGTTTACAGAGATTTGGATGATTTGGCATGTTATCTTCGAGATTCATTAGAATTTTTCAGGTCCTCAGTTGAGTTGGAGAGTTGTCATATCTTTTAGCTCTTCCACCTCAATTACACCGGGTGCATGACATCTTCCAGGTATCTCCGCTAAGGAGATACGTGCATGACCCTTCTCACATTATTGACCATGGATAGATGGACATCGATGATAGGGTCACATTTAAAGAGGTTTCAGTGGAGGTTAAAAATCGATAGAAGTGAGTCCAACATAGATGGTCGATACATCTAGTGCACATTCATTGGCAACACAAAAACCTCCACGAGAGCACATGGGAGTAGGCGGATCAGATTCATGCTCAGTACCCTCACTTGTTACCTTAGTTCGAGTTGTCATTTACGGGGATGTAAATCCCTAATGTGGGGAGAATGTAAAGACCCAAAATTTCCGTGGAACATTTTTCCTTAAAAATATGGGAATTTTCTGAGTTTGTAAAAATTGACAATGATTTATTTCGTGGCCCGGTGTTCCTAGAATCAATTACTGAAGTTTTTTTCACGTACGTTCAGTAAACGTACGAGCATGTTTTTATATCTTTTGAACCTTTGCAAGAAATTGAAATCCGAGGTCACCATTGAACTCACAGCACCAATATTCGCTTAAGAGTACTTTCACCTTGATAGTAGTTGCTCAAGAATAAATGTTTGTTTTTGAGTTTTCATGGGGAAAAAATAAAAAAAATTAAGTGAGTGACACTTTATTTCATTTGAGCCTCCATGTGAGTGTTTGGTGGTTTAAACCTCCTCGTGGAAGTTGTAGGTGGGACCACCACACGTTAACATCCCATGAGAGGTTATGGTTGTGGGGCTTACCCAAACCCAACCTTCTCTTCATGTTAATTGTGGTGGGGAACACCGTGGATTTTAACTTTTTGAAACTCCCCATTAAAGTGGAGAATCTCTCAATCTCTAAATTATTATAGGGGAACCTCTTCAACTTCCCTTTAATTAATTTGTGCAAACATTCTCTAATATTCTACATTAATTTGTTGGGGACAATTAATTAATAATCCATATTGAATTTTAAATCCAACAATCCAAAATAATAGACAATCTACTATTTTTGGGGGACATATTTCTTTTGGTTGGCATTTTTTATTTGGTAGAACATGGAAAGAGGAGGGCTAGAGAGAAAATATCACAACAAAAAATGAATAATCGTACACTGATGAAAAATTCCGATACTCTTCGAACTTCTTCCTTGAACACCTACCGATGGGGAGTGTATTCCATGAGCCAACACAGCTTGGGATTGGAAGTGTTCGTTGGACATGACTAACGACGAACTTCATCGCTTACTTTCAATGACTCTGTCAACGATTGACGAATGTTGAAAAAAGGTAAGGGGTTTACTTTTGTGGTTTATTCTGTTTCTCTTTCTCTTCTTTAGATAGAAATAATTCTTTGTGTGGTTTTAAATTAATTGTTTTACATCGTACATCTTTGATGAACCAATTGATACCACCCTAAATGACGAGGGTGTTGGCCAAACCCACATGGCCTGACCCCTCAGCTGATCTTATTTATGTTAAAATTTCGGCACGACGATGAGTAATGAGGCAACGAAGGTAGTGATGACAAAGGTCACGCTACCTACGGCCTCCATGAACTACGCCACCCCCACGGCCCTCCGGTGCTCTGGGCCGAACCGTGGTCCTCCATCTGAGCCACACGAGCCTCATCGTCGGCAGCCTGCACCTCCAGGCTCCCGGCCTCCGCCGACCCCTTGGCCTCCCAACCACCCACCTTTCATCCTGGCTGCGCACCGCTCGGCCACCAAACTGCTGGGCTGCGTGCCTCCAGGCCGCCGACCCACCTGGCCGCGCGCCTCCCGGCCGCCGAACCGCTTGGCTACGTGGCTCCCGGCCAACAAACCGCTTGGCCACGTGCCTCCCGGATGCTGAACAACCTTGCTATACCCGAACTGGACACCCGCCGGACCACCTGGTCGCACCCTATTCGGCCACCCGTATGGGCCCTTCTTGTCGTGCCTTGCCCAAACTGCGCCAGCCCGCACTGGCCGCACCTTGCCTGAACCGGCCTCCCACCGGCCTGCCTGTCTACGCCCTTCCCGGCCGCCTCTCGACTACTCAGCCATAAAAACTTGTCTGTGGTCCCCCTGATAGTGCCCTGGCCGAACCAGCCCGGCTGCGCCCTCTGGGCCGAGCCGCGTCGAGTCGCGCCTTCATGACGCTCCGAGCCGAACTGGCCCTGAGCCTGGGCGGAACCGCCCTCACGGCGTGCTGGGCTGGGCCAGCAGGCCGGGCCAAACCTAACAAGTTGGCCCACCCAATGGGCCGAGGTAGACCCAATATATGTCACTAGGTCGACCCAGACCGGGTCGGCCCGACCGGGTCGGAGAAGACTCGGGCCCAATACCAACCCTTTACTTTCACATTCCATATCTTTTTCACCTGATGACCATAGGACGAACCGTCAGCGACACTGGAATTCTTGAAGCATGATATTCCCATTGTATATTCTTCATTGGAGTTCGGTGGTGTAGTGGAGATACGATCAAGTTGGATTGTACACAAATCCAACTGGGACCCAGGGAATAAAATGCTAATAACTCACCGACCAAGCATCTGATTGACGCATCATTTGTTGCGTTCAGGCCCCTATGATGAAGAAGACCATTGAGATACTTCTTCTTGGGACATTGGGGAAGTTGATGTATTGACACTCGACTTGTGAAGCAGACCCTCCTAGAATCAAGCATTGTTTGTGCGGAACCCTATGGCTGGCTGTGCACTAACGACTGTTCCTGGATCCTATGTGGGTTCAACAACACTGACTACTGTTCCTAGATCCTGTGTGGTTTCGACCACACTGAAGACTGTTCCAGGATCCTGTACAGGATCGAAATCTCTATCTACTATTCCTGGATCTTGTGTAGGTTCGATTGTTCTGACTTCTGTTCCTGGATCCTGTGTGGGTTCGACTAAATAATTGTTCCTAGATCCTGTGTGGGTTCGACGGTTCTGATTTCTAATCCTGGATCCTATGTGGGTTTGATAGAATAGATGATTCAGTGGATACATCTAATCATATCTATCTCTCTTCAAAAGTTTTATACCTATGTGAGCTGAGTCGGTATCTTTTTTTTCCTCATGATTGAGATGGATTAATAGATAACTTAAGTCTAGGTATGGGCATATACCTATGTGTGTTTATTTTTTGGTTTCATACCTTGTGGTTTACCCTTGTTAGTTTTTGCGAGACTTTGAGGGTCTCGGGGTCCCTACTGATTATCGTTATACTCATCCCTACATAGGTTATCCCCACACCTCATTGTATTGGATTCAGACGACAGACCGCACTGACCGCAGCTGAGTATAGGAGGACTGGACGGTACCTAGAGGTGGACCTCACAACGAGTCGGTACCCAGTGGATACTGACGGTCATTGAGTGCTAATGAGGATATCTATACATACCCTTCAGGTAGGATCCATGGTGGATGATCCAGGATCTTCTTTTCACCTTTCAGCTATTTTTTCCTTTTCTGTTGTACTTGTACTTTATAGTTGGGCTGGTATTTATGGCCCCATTACTTTTTATCACTCTCTTGATATACAATTTTGCTTACTGTTTTGTATTCATCTATGTACTCTATTGTGTGTGTTTTCAGTTATAAAGGAAATGCCTTCGCATTTTAGGGATTTACACCTTCGGTGCTAGTCTCCAGCCCCTGTCCTATGGAAGGCAGTCTTGAGGTAGTCACAACACAGGCCCCGGGGGATGGGTCGTGACAAAAAAATTAGGAACTAATACAATGTCAATTGAAGTTAATTTATTCCTAGGATTTATGAAAATCCATATTTAGTGTTTTTAACTCTAATGAGTTCATGTTATAGTCAAAATAAAATAATGTGACTTTACAATGGGATTTAATTAGAGGCAATGAATCTTTGAATCATTTTTGTTTTATGAAGAGATACCATTTCAATTTGATGTGTAGTTTTCTTAGAATGACACAGTTAGAAAGTTTTATCAAATTGAATGTTTTTAAAAAGGTGTATCAGAGGTTCAACCCAATGAAAAAAATCATGAGTTTTTATGAAATCAAAATATAATGAAATTATATATATTTTTAATTATTGTAATTAATCTATATAAATCTCATAGGTATTTTTATGAAAGTATATAAAATATTTCTTTGTGTTTTAAAATTATAAATCATTCATGTACTAGTAGAAATAATAGAAAATGATATATTATTGGTGTGGAATCCAAGGAGAACCATAATTTAATGATTATTTTATGTTTACAAGATACCATATGATCAATTGGATTAGTTCTTAGCTCGTAATGACACAATACATTGTTTGACATGATATCTATGGCTTTTAAAAGCATACCTTAGGGGGTCAAAACCAGTAGAATAAACTCATATTGAAGTTAAATCATATAGATATTAATGTTTATTTATTTTTTTAATGTAGGAAATAAAGATACATTAATATGATTAGTATGTTTCCTCAGATTATCATTAATTCATTTTCAGTTTTTTCAAACTCTAAACATTTTATGTAAGGGTTTAAAGAATATCCAACTACCTCATATAGATATATAATAGTAGGGAAACTTCCATGAATAATTTTTGACATGTAATAATATACTATGTGACTATCCTACATATGGTGGGAATAAAATGACAAGAAAAAATACTTTTTAAGGAAATGAATGTATTTAAAATTACAAGTTTGATGGTTAAAACCAAATAAATAACTCGATTTTAAAAATTAATTTAATAATTATAATTATATTAATTGTTATTTATAATAATTCATTCATATATTATATTTTTTCATATTTTCTTATATTATTCTATATGATGCATTTTTTTGTTCTGAAATGTCATTTTTTGATTAACTATATAACAAATATTATGTGAAAATAATGAATAAATTATGTGTATATTCTGTTTTTTGTTTCATTTCTATATTTTATTATTTATATTACTTGTGGTAAATTCTTGAATTAGATAATTGGTTTATCCTTATTATACATGCAATGCTTCACAAAGAAGTTGTTTTGTCGTATAATTTTTATGGTATGGTTAAAAATATTGTTTATTAAATTTTAATTATCATTTATTATGATTATTATTTATTTATATCTTGTTTTTTATTTTAGTTTATATATGTATAATGGGTTTAGATGCAATAATTTCCCATACTAAAGAAAAATTTAGTTTGTAGTAATATTAAATTACAAATACAAAATATAAGTGATTCAACTCTATCTAAAAACATAATATTATTTAAATACTATAAGCATATATACATTAAATTTGTTATAATTATATATAATATTAACATGTTTCAAGATCATATGTATCTATTCTCCAAAATCCTTAAAAATTACACATTATTCCCCTTCAGTTTTCTTGGGGAATGTAAAATAAATAAGGATTAACTAAGATGTTCAGAAATGAGTATCAGATAATAAAATATATCATAAAACAAACATGGAATAAATTATATATAAGGAATAAATGAAAAAAATTAATACAAAATCAACTAAAAAAATGATAAGATATATCTATGAAATTAAATTGAAAAATGGATAACAATAAGTATTAATATCATACTAATTGAATTAATAATTAGAGACATCAAGAAATACTATCAATCACTGGTTCTGAAGAACTATACTGATTTGTGATAAGGTACAATACAAAACCAAAGTTGTTTTGTCTCAAGATACCTTTCATTGAATTGAAGGGATATATAATTCTATGCACCATCAGTCACATAGTTACATCCAATGAATTCACCATAACATTCAACAACACATCACCTAGGATTCCCTAAGGTGAATCAGATTCAATAAAAACATGGTTGTCCCTATTATGAGAAATATAAAAATAATATAATTCTTTATTCAATATAATAATATGCATTTAAAGGAGAATATCCCTTATTAATCTTTGAAGCTATATGGTATCATTATATGACTTGTATTAAACTATCAAATAAGAATACTGTCGAGGGTACATTCAATGTGATGGATTATCTATAAAATAAATTAATTATATTAAATAGTAAAAATCGGTATGAGATATAGGTAATGGAAATAAAAATCCCTCATAAAGGTTCCTAAAAAAATTAAAATTAAATGTATTTCCCCAAGAGTTCATGACCAGGTTTGCAATCTTGTTCCCACAAGACATACATCAGGCTAACGATTGAGATAATTATCATCCAAACCTGTTATATGTCTTTACTCCTAGGTTCATCTATTCCACTATAAAAACAAGTTTAAAAATCTAATCAAGAATGTATTTTCCATAAAACTTGCCTCGCCTTTACTGATCAAAAATTAGGATGATTTTTTTACCATGAAACTGATTGAGTTTTATGATGGTTTTGGTAGCAAATAAATCACATGTATATGAGGAAAGGATGATGATATAAACATGTAAATTAATTAAATTTTATGAATGATATATTAAAAATTATTCCCTGATAATGTATGTATTACACAAAAGGAAAAAATTGTTTAATATAACATGAGTCCCAAATCATGAAAATTGAGACGAAAAACCTCACTATAGGATCAACTTGAAAATAAAACAAAACCTATTAAAAGTTATGTATTCAAATTGGTCTTATAATACCATGAATAAATAATTAATTTGATATAAAATCACAAACAGATAGTATATATTCTATATTAACGAAATTTGGTGAATAATATAAAACATGTCCTAATGAATGGAATTCGTGATGGCAAAAACATACATCTTTCCTGGACAAAAAAAACATAATTTAATCTAATTTAACAAACAACATTATTTCTTAATCACTTAATTAAAAACCTAATTCATATCATTTTTCATTTATACTCTTCATAAATAATAATCCTCTATATGAATTCTACCTATTTTACTCATCAAGTGTGTATATTTTAGAATGTCAGTACTACGTTCATAATTGAGGTGGATTGATTCATTCTTATTCCAAAATTCTATATTAATATATCAATAATGTTAATTTTAGGAATTATTTATAATTATTTCGTATTTTATAAATTTTTTAACGCGGTATTTGGAATTTATTCAAGAAGATATAATAGATAAAAAACTTGTTTTTGAGGATTCAAAATGATCGAAGGGTGTTTTCTTAATTAAAAAATTAAAATATTGATATAACATATATATCATAAAAATAAAATTATTAATAAAATTATATTATATTATAATGATTTTTTTCTCATATTAATTCATGATATAAATTCATATTATTCTTCAAGTAGGTCATTAAACTGACCCAAACACGAAAATACCCAAATTTAATGAATTATTATGACATAGTATTATTTTAATGTCATTATACTAGAATTACATGGATATTATTCTGGGATTAATAGTGTGATATATCAGAATTATAAAGTATTTATAATAAGTAATAGATATTGAAATATTACAAAATTTTAATAAAATAATTTCCTCTTTGCACAGTTTTTTTATGATTGAATTAAAGGTGATTGATTATTGCTCATATCATCTATTGGTTTACTAAATTTTTATAATAGAGCATTAATGATGTCCTTAAAATTAAATTTTATTTATAAATCTATTCTATGTTGAATTAAGATTGTGTGGTGTTGACAAATTAATTCCATTTCTTATGGTGGTGGTAGTCTACATATATGCATAAATGACGATTTTTTCTTAATGGATGGAATTTATGAATAAAAATTAGTTATAACATTTATACAGTTATTTTAAACTATATAAACTACACTCATATCATTTTATTTATGGGGATATAAAAAATTACAGTTAACTCAATTAAGAGTAATAAATAAGTATTCAATAATACTTAGATTAAAAAAATTAATTTTCATTTAAATTATCTTTAAAAATTAAAGGATTATTATAAATAATGATTAGTATACTCTTTGAAATTATATGACATGTTGGTGTAGGTTAAAATGATCATATTATGTACAAGAAATTCGATGGATTGGCGAGTCATGAAATAGTAGAAATGTAACACTACTATATAGGAATGAAAGGATTATTTTAAGAGTAGACCTTATATTTTCAAAAATGTAATGTTATTATTATAGGGTAAATAGAAAAATGATGAAATATTAGAGTCTATAGTCAGTGTGGGTCAACAATCATCTCAACCAATCCTTTTTTTACGATAATTGTTTTTTTATTTTTCTTTTAACATTGTGATTTTTACTCTTTTTTACTTTTAATTGTTAAATTATTTTTAACATCTATAATAAAATTTTAAGAAAAAATTATTATTTTTTCATTCATATTTAATTTATCATTGGGATTTAAAATTTTAAATTTTCTTTTGAAATAATATTTCTAATGGTGTGAAATTTTAAATTTAAAATAAAGATAAATAATCACATAAAAATAGATTTAGTAAATAATATGTTTTGAGATTTAAATTTATATGTATGATAAAATCATCATAGTTAATTATTTTAAAGGAATATATAAATTTACTATAAAATAATGAAATTTTTTAGGCATTAATGTTAATCCAAAAATAAATTTCACCTTAAAATACTCAATATAAAAAAGTGTATGAACATTATTTATATTATATAATGATTTTAAATAGATTAAATTTATATGGTCTATAAATATTTTAAAATTAATAATTTTATTCATTGTATAAATATATTATTTCATAATTTTTTTTTTGAGTCTTAATTTTCAATTACATCAAAACAATGTCATAGGTATCACTATTTAAAGAAATGTAATTTGAACTATTCACATAAAAAAAATATAAAAAAAATATAATTCATCTTAAGAGTGTAACTTTATGATGAATAAAATAATGATAAATATTTTGCTAAAATTAAATTGTAACATTTAAAAATTAGTCTTTTAAATATGCTCATGGATAAACTCACATTAGATTGTGATAGTGTAATAACTTAACCTTAAACGATTCCTAACCTAGTTAATTCAACTAGAAATAAATTTCAAGAATTTACCAAGATCCATTTAGTTTAGAGTTTTAGAGAATTAGGTCATAACTTATTCATAGAAGCTAATATAATTAAAAATTACACACTTGTAATCAGAATCAATTTTTTTCAACATAAAACATTTAGAATAAAACATGATTCATTTTTATAAGAGAAAATTGTGAATTTAATAATTTATTATTCCTTTACATTTTCCATATATAAAATATATTTAAATCCTTTATAAAAAATTTGAGCACAAAATTATTAGTAAGGGACGTAATAAAGAATAAAAAAACTGTAATTCCATGAATGAATTTTTTTTAAAATGTTATAACATTTATATATAAAAAATATATTACCTTATGAAATCATAAAATTCATTTAAAAGCATAAAAATCATAAATAAATACAGAAATGGTAAATTTTAAGAATAATTATCAAATCACCATTACATAATATTTTTTGTCTCCTAGATACAATGGAATTGAACCTCATTTTTACACTTGGAATAACCAATGTAGAATATTCCGGTAATCTCCTAAGAGAAACCCAACCGGTTAACTCCATACCATTACATAATTCATTGGATAGCTGTAAAGATCCCACCTACCATCAAATTATCATGGAACCACCCTTTAGAACGAAAAATATCAAGAAATATAACATAAGAAAAAACATAGAGTTATCATGAAGGAAAAATTCATGAGGAAATGAATGCTTCCATTTTAAAACCAATTTACTTTTTTTACAAGATGTGCAATAATAAATGAAAAAAATTTATTTGAAAATAATTTATTAAATGTGTAAATTAAATATAAAAATATTTATTTTCCCTGAAATAATGTAATTATTTTCATTCTATTTATGTGGGAAAAAATTCTTTTTAAATATTGTTAAAAGATACATTAAAGATGATTTTTAGAAGAATGTTCCTTACAAATATCAAATCATTTTAGTAAGAATTAATAATATAATTGAATTATTTTTATACACTATAAATCCAAATAATAAAATATAATATAATAAAAAAAATATTTTCACAAAAAAATAGTAGCAAAACATAGTCAAAAAGTATAAGGTTAAACCAAAATGTTTAAATTGGGTTAATAATTTCCTTACCTAATGCCCGAAAACATTCCGTACTTGTAATTAATTTTCATTATAATAAAATTATATCCAGAAGTTAATAAATAAAGAACCAATTCATTATTTATTTTATTTATTATAATTTAATAAAAAAAATTTATTGTTATTTTTATGATTTATAGTGTTCAATTTCATCATTTCAAGAGTGTTCATTTGATGATTTTATGGTCAGTTCTCATGATTATAATTATGAGTGTTCTAATAAAATATTAGAGAAACTAAAAAATTAGAAATAAATGAAATTATTAAACTGAAATAATTTAAAATGGTTATATGTTTTATTCATATATGATGATGATTTGTTAAATTAAACAATGGGAATAAATGTTTGTTTTATTTTTGAAATGTTTTATGGTCATCACAAACTAGTTTCATTTATTTTAATATTATGTATATAAATTAATTAAATAACATTAGAAAAATTAATAAAATACCTATTGAAATTTTTTATCCATATTAATGGTTTTATGGCCATACTTGAAGGTGGTAATTGAATAATAAAACTCATTGTGAATGAAGGGAGTGAATCAAAATAGCACCAAAGATGTTTTCATTTATATAATAAGAGAAGAATAGAAGAGGTTTGATGATAGATACTCAATCAACAAAATAATATCAAATTATATAAATGTGAAATTGGATTCATAATGAAACATTTTAAGTGGGAGTTGAAAATAAGATAGAAGGAAGAAAGAATGAAATAATTTAAAAGAGAAAAATTAGGATTTTACATCTTGAATATTGTCTCTAAGAAAATATACTTAAGAAACATGGTTTGGGACATTCGGTGAGACCAATAGGAATTGGATATGGTTAATAGTATTGATAAGTTAATTTGGTGGAATTTAATAAGGATAAAAGTCTTTATAAGTGTTAGGAGATAGGGTTGTGATGGGTGGTATTTATATAGATAAAGGATTGGAGTTTTTTATATTTTTATTTATTTATTTATTAATATTTCTCAAGATTATCAATAGAATCAATTCATGTGACTATGTAAATGAAAAAGTTCACATGAGTTAAAAATAATTTCTTTTAATATCATTAAAATCTCAAAAAGTTCTGTATTTGTCTTATAATGTTAAACACAGTACATTACCATATGTCACTATACATGAAAAATCAAATATTTTTTAAAAATACCCAAAAATCACCAAAACCACATTGAAATGATTATAATGATAAAAATGAATCCATTTTTTGAAAATAGTTTACTCAATATAAAATTTAAAATTTTATTTAAAAGAATCATTTATTTGAAAAATAAAAATTTTAATGTTATATTCACTTTTATAACACTCTAAGAAATTAATTAAAGTACTATAAAAAAGATATTATAACTAAAATAAAATAAATATTAATTTACAAATCTATATTATGAAATAATTTTTTTAAATAAGGAAATTAATTATAAAATTGTAAATAAATATATATGTTTTCAAAAAATTCCTACATTAATTTTTCATTTTAGAAAACTATTATTTACTTATTCCATGGTATAATTATATCATATTTTGATTTATACAATACATAAATTATATTTATACTTTCATAGGTGAGGATAAAATTCAATTGCACAAATTTCCATTCTTAAATGTTGCATTACTATTCCATAGGTCAAGTTACATTCCATTAGTTTATACTCTATAATTTTTATAAATAACACAAATTTTATTACACATATGTAATGAATTTAACAATTTAATTATGGAATGAAAAAATATTCTATATATACATGGGTTGTTAAATTCTCCCCCCTTTCATTTATCATGTATTGAAAATTTTATTCTTATATTAATGAAGAGAAGATATATTTCCCTCATACCATTTTCAAAATAACAAGTTACTTTTTGGACCATTTGGTTTCTCCAAAAAAAAAATATCTCGGTGAACTACCTTCTTTATCAAATATTTCTACATAGGGTTAAGAATCTAGACTAGATATTTCTTTTATTGAATGTTATCTTATAACTAAACAATCTTAGGGATTTGAACATGAGATGAATCGAGGATATATTTTCTGAACATCATAACATGAAAAACGCTGTGTACCTAAGAAAAACTCAATGATGAAGCCACTCAGTAGGAAATTGATCCAAATTAATATATGATATCATGCGGTCAAATGAACCATGGATTTATCTTCCCCTAATTACTAAAATACATCAATTATTTCCATATAGAAACTTTAAAATGTCATGATCAACTATCACAAAATAATGACACTTTTTATAGTTATCTATATAACTTTTCTCCCTTCTCTAAGTTATACTAAAAAATAACTAAATTATATAAACATTATATTATATTTACTCTACCATTACTAGCATTATTTACATTATTTCACATAATTCATACCAAAATGCTTGAGTTCAACATCAATTTCTATATAATGATTCAAAAGGAACCATCTGTATTTTTGAATCATAAATGATATTATAAAGACACTTAACGGAATGAAAAATGATCACCCCAACATCCTTGGAAATACATTGAACATTACAGAAGTGTAAACTCCATTTTGAAATTTTTTTCAGACGGTTTATTACTAAAATTGGGGATGAAAATTGGAGCTGAAATTTAATTCAATATGCAATTATTTTTGAAGTCCTTTTAAAAAGTTTGAAGTGAACATAAGATAATAATTTGATATAATATTGAGACGAACTCAATGTAAACTAAATAAATTTTTATGATACAACCTAGAATGCTTATTTAGAGGAAATATTTATCGAATATGTATAAAATGTGACGATTTAGTCAGTTGATAAAAAATAACTGAAATCACACTATTAACATGAAATGTTTTTTTGTAAACCCACCATGAAATCCATGATTATATTTTCCCATTTCTACTATGGAACTGGAAAACCATAAATAATCCCCTTTAGTAATTTTCGTTCTTTATTTACCTTTTGAAAAGTCAACTATGTCATGGTACAGTGAAAAATATATCTTCGTAGTGATTATTACCACGGATTCATGACTTGATCATCCTTTTTATTAAATGTAATATATTTTGAGTTATTTAATATTCTATGTTTCATGTGAATTATTGATGCATGGCGGGGTCCGCTATAAATAATCCAAAATGAGAATATGATCTCACCATTTATTTGTTTTCCATTCACCGTGATTTGGTGAAGGACTATTTGAATGAGTTCAAGGATGTAAAATATTAACAACACTTTGTTTAATATTTATGATTTCATTTATAATGTGTGACTCAATTATGTATCTAGATTACCAAGAATACTAAACTATTTGGATATTTAGGATATTATACCAAAAATATAATCAAAACATAATAAACTAACCACTGACTTTGGGCTATTGGGAGGATGTCTTTACAGTTAGTTGTAGAGAAATTTTACTCTAATCCTTAGTAACTATATTTAGTAACTATATTTATGAAAACATAGATTATGGAATATAACCATATATATGATATTGAGGATATGTATAAGTATACTATAACATCGTAATGTTTTAGTAAGGCAGATTTTATGTGGTTTTCCAAGAAATACATTCCTATCTAGATAGTATAAGTGAGTTTTGTTTTGGCACAAATTCATCTAGGGGAAAACCCATGAAAAGTGTTGGTGTAGTATTTCATGACCTTCATTCTTGTGTATGGTGATGTTTACCTAACTTCTCACTTGTTTGGACTTTTATTAGGGATATTCTGGGGTAAATTCACATTTTATCAATAAAAAATATGATGAATTAAGGAATCAAACCTATAGAAAACTAAGATTTTCCATAGTGAAATGAGATAAACCTAAAGTGTATTAGTTTAAAATTCTAAGGTAAATAATATATTTAAAGGCATAGATACCGCTTTTAGGTTTAATGTTATGTTATATTATACTTATTAAGTACATTTTGTGAAAAATTTATCATAATAATATCTTTGGGTTTTGTATATATTCTTATGAAATATTTATCTGTTGAAATATACTTTAATATTTTGTTGATGTATTTATAAATTTATAAATTATCATTATAGATAATATGCTCATTTATGTGAAGGTAATAATATACAATTAAGATTATTTCTTTTTGGGAAAAAAATATAAACTTTTTAAAAACAATTTAGGTTATAATGTTATTTCACGATTATTGTTTTTTTGACAATGTTCATCATATTTTTTGGAAAATTATACGAATTATATTAATATAGTTATAAAAAAGGACAACCAAAATATTGTGAGTCCACTGGTTACATATGATAAAGCTATAGATATTTATCCTACAACCTAATGATTATAAGGGCATGATACCTACTAGGTCCCTATGTGGAAGATTATGTGTTATTTTATAGGTTATAGATATTAATGTGTTATTCTGTAGATGATTATGTGTTATTTTATAGGTTATAGATATTAATGTGTTATATTAGTTAACTGGTTTTGAAAATTATATTCTATTAAAATATTTATAGATTTAATGAAAGACATGTTACTATTTTATGGATATTATTATCTATTAAAAGTTAATTTTAGTTCTTCATGCATAAACAATTTAGTTTTTATATTCATTTATTAAAGTAGGAGATTATGTGAAAATTTACTATAGAACAACTGAAGGTTGAAATAAGTCTTTTTAAATAAGAAGATATCAATTAAGTATTCTTATTTATATTCTTTGTCTATATTGTAATACCACACCTCAAAGCTATGATTTTTTTTGAAGAAAATGTTTTATCCTATTACAATCATTTCAAATGAGTTATTTTATTTTGACCTATCATTGATTTCAAACTTTGTAGTTGTTCACTTTCTCATGGTCGTGTTATCTATCACTCTATATTAATCATTGGGAATTAGTTTTTACCTATATGTATATATTTTTAGTTTCCTTATTTTTTCAAATTTTAAAACATAATTTTTTCGTATTCTAGATAACATTCATATTTCCCTTTTTCATTTTCTAAGAGGAGGTTTTGTTAACACATTTATGGTACATGTTTTCTATAATGGAATATTCAAATGAAAACAATTTATTTCTATGTTCAAGTTAAACATGAGAGGATGACATTAATTGATGTAGGGGAGAATATAAAACCATATGGTTTTAAAGAACAAATATTATATTCGTAATCTTATATGACACACAACATTGTTCTTAGAAAACCACAATATACTATTTAAAATTATATTTATAGCATTTCCATTGAATTTTAGGGTATATATAAGATTATAAAAATTAATAAAAGAATATATAGGTCATAATTAATACAAACTTTTATCCGTAACTAAAATCATACGTTATTTCATTTTATTTTTGAAAAAATTATTCCTTTGAAAATATTAATTCTTTGAAAATGATTTTTATTATTTTTGTTCCCATGTATTTAAATTAATTTATACCAAAATTGGATATTGTTTTTTAAGAAATTTATTTTTAAATATTAATAGCAATTATTAACATATTTTTATTTTTTTGGATTTTTCCAAAAAGTTGATTTTTTAGTGAATAGCGAATACTAATGTTTTTTTGTAAAAATGTCATTTCATTTCAATAATTTATGTAGCTTAAAAAGAATTTGATTATTTTAATTTTAATTAAAAATTAAAAAATTATTATTTAGTTAAATTTACAGTGGTTATTTATATTTTAATCATCATTAAACAAGATTTTAGAATAATTATTTTTTTAGGATTAAAAATGTATTTTTCTAAAACCTTTTTTGAAGTGTATTTTGTATCAGCATTATTAATTAAGTAAAATTACCCTATAAGGAAATTATTGTAATGATATATATATATTATATATCATTCAATGTTACATTAAAATATTACGATGAATATAAAAAGTTATATAGTTATTGTAAAATAATATTTTTTTTATATATACATTTTCCCGAACAACCACCTTTCATCATGCATTGTAGAATACGTGTAAAATGAATTTAAGTCACTTATATATATTTAATTTTTACTAGGTAACAAATTGGAATTCATTTTCTTATTTAATTTTGTATTAAATATCTTTCTCTTAAATCATTCTCTTTCTTATGATCATTGAACATTCAATTCTGAGAAATATCAATATTATTTGTATCAAGTTTACAAACATTGATTAAACTATATTTCATATATCATATATATATATATATATATATTAATTTTAATTTCATTTGATTGTATAAGGAAGTAATTATATTCTATATTCATTACTCAATACAGGTATTTATTAATATAGTATATTATTCATCAAATAAATTGATTATTAAATATTTGAGGAATGCATTGGACATGTAGTAATGGATAGAGACCAACTATAGATAGTCCCTCGATCCATCGACATGACCCTTGGGAAAAATTATTTGGCAGTGTTAAATAGTATTTTGAGTAAACATACCTTTATCTTTAAACTATACAATTGTAGGGTATCATTGTTATATATTCCATGATTCCTGATATAATTACATTAAATATTATGAATTCCATTCATTAAAAATGAAATTATTATTATCCAGGATATTTTTATTTTTATATTATCTATTATGAATTTCATACTAATTTTTTTTGTGTAAATATCATTTCATTCTAGGTATTTACCATTCTATATTGATTTTTCCTTATTTATTCATGATAACATCTATTATACGCAACCCTTACTAAAAATCTATTCTCACCCTTCCTTTGCCTTGGATTTGATTAAAGTATCATTGAATGAGTTAAATGATGTAGAATGTCTACTTACAATATGTTATATATTTACATTATCATATTTAATGCGAGATTCTAGTATGTATATAGTTTACCAAGACTACTAAACTATTTAGTTCTTTATGGTATGATTCCTTAAATATTATTCCATTTTAATAATTTTACCACTAACTATAGACTACTAAATTTTGGGTATTTATACAAAACTACATTGGATTCTCAGAATGGTCAAAGGCCTATTAAATGACCTTATATTTTCATAAAATCAAAACGAAACCATTTGGAATAATTTTTATGTGTATATGTAGAAAGAATAACAATATGATTGGTTGTTTTCAGAAAATGACTTAATATTAAGTTTTAATGATATTAATGTGTTTAAAAATGTGCATATGAGGGTAAAAATAATGAAAATAATAACTCAGTTGTGTGAAATCATTGGAAAACCGAGATAAATTTATTTTTAAAATAAATGAACTAATTATCCAAATAATAGAGAGTTAGTTCTTTTTTGAGATGTTCCTAAAGACTTTTTATATTTTTTAAAAAAACAAAATCATGTGTGTTATATTTAATTCATTGAAGATATACTCAAATTAGAATGAAATCATATTATATTCATTGAAGAATTTTTTTTACAATTATGAGTTAAATAAATGTCAATCTAGCATGTGGTGTGGTTGGAATAAATCAATACACACTTCCAAAAGATTTTAAAGGAATTAAAAATCTTCCTTAAGAGGTAAAACGTCGGAAAACAAGCCATATTATAGTGAAATAAAAGGAAAAATACCACATATTTATTTTTTAAAATTAGACACCAATGTAAAATCAACTCTTGTTTTGGTTTTTATGAATTTTCCATGAACAAATTTTCTGTGTTTTAAAACTCTAAATTAGGAATTTAATGGTCAAAGGCATAGTATAAACCTTATTTTTGTTTTTAATCTATGGATAATCATTCTTGAATCAATAATGAAATGAAGAAGTAAATGATACGTCAATATAAGGTGTAGTCAGTTCATAATGACTCAATAAATAGTTTTAATGATTTTAATGAATTAAAAACATATTTTTGAGGTTCAAAACTAAGAAAATGGCCTTATATTTATATAAAAATATAAGAAAACAATTATACATTTGTTTTTAAAATTTATGATATAATGACACATAAATTTGAGTGGTAGTTTGATTGAGTTTTTTATAAACACATTAAATAAACTCCAACACATGTGCATAATGGTACAAAATATATAAGATGACCTCAAATTGGTGTGATATCTAGGGAAAAAAATCTTTATATCATTTTACATGTATATGAATATAACAAATCAATATCATGTATTATGTTCTCATAATGACTCAATTTAAATATTAAATTACATTAATGGTTTTGAAATCATGACATAGGGGGTTAAAACCAAGGAAGAGTCATTGGATATCAGTGAAATCATAGGAAAAACCATATAATGATTTTCAAATTTTAGAAACTGATACAATTTCAATTGAAGTTAATGTTTTATTAGGATATATGTAAATTCCTAAATAATTTTTTACTCTAAAGTATTCGTGTAATGGTCAAAATCAAATAATGTGAATTCACATTGGAATGAAATTAACGGAAAGTAAACATTGAATCCTTTTTAACTTTATGAAGATATATCATTTCATTTTGAGGTGTAGTGTTTTTAGAATGGGATAATAAAAAACCTTATCTACGTGAAAGTGTTAAAAAAATTACCGAGTAAACCCACAATAAAATCTCTAGATTCTATAAAATCACCATACAATGAAATTATATTTATTTTTTAATTATTTTAAATAATCTACATAAATAAAAGATGTGTTTTTTTGGAGAGTCTGTAAAATATTTTTTTTAAACTCTAAAAAATTCATGTACTAATAAAAACCATAGATAATGTTATATTTTTGGTGTGGAATACAAGTAAAACCATAATGTAATTATTAATTTTTTTACAAAAGACCATAACAATAATTTGATGTGTGATGAGATTATAATAACTTAATAAACAATTTTGAATTATAGTTAAGGCTTTAAAAATCATTCCTAAGGGTTTTAAAACCAAAAAATTAAACTATAATTGATGTTAATTAATAAGGAAATGATAATTGATTTATTTTGAAAATGTAAGAACTAATGATACATCAATTTGAATTGCGATTTTCAATTGATTTTCATAAATTCATTTTTATTGTTTACACACTCTATACTAATTATGTAATGGCTAAAAGCATAGATGACAACCTCATATCAGTATAAAATTGAAGGGAATTATCCATGAATAATTTATAACATGTAATGTTATACCATATCATTATCCTATATATGGTGGTCCATCAATGACATAAAAAAATAATTTTTAATGAAATCAATGTCTTTAAAATTGTATGTTAGAGGGTTAAAACCAAATGAATAACTTGATTAAAAAATATAATTTCATAATTATAATGTTATTAATTTTGAGATATATGAATTGATTCATATGTTAAATTATTTATTTAGTGTTTTTAAATTTATCTGGATCATGCATTTTATGTTTTTTTAAATTTCATTTTTTTGATTAACTAAATATCAATTATTATATTAAAAATGGTGAATAGATTATATTTCTTCTCTATATTATGTTCTATTTTTTTATTTGTTGGTTTGTATTACTAGTTGTATATTATTTCGGTAGGTAATAGGTTGATCCTTCTTATCCATGACACTCATCATGATTTAGTATTGTTGTCCAATAGATTTTATTGTATGGTTAACATTATCATCGATTTTATTGTAATTATCATTTATTATGATTAGTTTTGATTTCTATCCTTTCTTTATTTCATTTTATATAAGGAATATGTGTTTACATTCAATAATATCTCATACTAATGGAACCTCATGTTCATAGTTATATTAAATTATAACTCTAAAATACATGTGTTTCTACTCGATCCAAAAACATAGTAGGCTTAGAAACCAAAACCCATATATATATTACATTTGAAAAAACAATATATAAAATGAATATGTTTCATGATCAAAATTATCTCTTCCAAAAATTCCTTAAAAATTACACATTATTCCCCATAAGTTTTCCCAGCGAATGGATGATAAATAATGTAGAACACAGATGTTCAATAAGGAGTATTTGACAACAAAATCTATCATAACAAAAACATTGAATAAATTAAATATATGGAATTATTAACCAAAATTACGAAATAATCAATTAAATCATTGTACAATATATATATATATATATATGTAAATTGAAACATAGATAAAAATAGGTATTGATATCATACTAATGGAATTAATAATTTGAGACACAAAAGCATTCTTTCTAGGACTGGTTCCAAAAAACTATACTGATATGTGAGGAGTTACACACCAAAACCTAAGATGTTTTGTCTCAAGATAGCTTTGATTCATTTAAGGGATATATAATTTTAAGCCCCATTTTTCACTTAATTATGTCCAATGCATTCACAATAATATTCAACAACACTTTTCATATGACTCTTTATGAAAAATCAGGTTCAATTAAGACATAGTTGTGCCTATTATGAGAAATATAAAAAAATACTTCCCCATTCAATATAATAATGTGAATTTCAAGTAGAGCATCCCTTATTCAACTTTTAATATTTATGGTATCATTATGTAACATGTAGTAAACCAATCAAATAAAAATAGTTTCGTGGGTGCGTTTAATGCGATGGCTTATCCCTAGAAGAAATTCACTAGAACTAAAAGAATGAATTGGTATGAGACCAACGTAATTGAAATAATACTCCATCATAATGTTTCATACAATAAAATTAAAATTATGTGTTATATCCCCTAGTAGTGCCTATCAAGGATTGCTGTCTTATTCTAATATTCCATGCTTTTGGGTAAGGATTTTCTAAATTACTATACAACCCTTTTATAGGTGATAAATATTTGTTTCATATATTAAAAATCCATCCAAACTTACTATCAATGACCAGATCCAAAAAAATAAAGATATATGAGGAGGTACACACAAATTATAAGATGTTTTATCTCAAGATACCATTTAATTAATTTAATGGATATACAATTCTATTCCCAAATGGTCACTTAATTATTTCAAATACATTCACTATAAGAATCGATAACACTTTTGATATGATTCCCTAAGGAGAATAATGTTCAATAAAAACATGGATGTCCATATTATGTGAAATATAAATATAAAATACTTCCGCATTTAATTTAATAATTTTTATTTGTAGGAGAACATACCTTATTGAAATTTGAAGCTATATGGTATCATTATGTAACATGTAGTAAACCGATCAAATAAAAATAGTTTTGAGGTTACTTTCAATGTGATGGTTTATCTATAGAATAAATTCAATAGATTTTATATCATGGATTTTTATGATTCCAAGGAAATAGAAATAATAATCCATCATAATGGTTCATACAAATAAAGTAAATATTAAAATTTTTTCCCCCGGGAGTGCTGGACCATGTTGGCAGTCTTATTTTCAATTTCCCTACATGAGGGTAATGATTAAGAAAATTATCATCCAACCTTTTCTGGGTGATTATTACAAGGTTCATTTGTTTCAAAATCCATCCACATAGATGATTTCAAACAAGTATTTATTTTCAAGGAAACTATACACAACTTTATTGATCACAACATAAATGATTTTTTTACCATGAAAATGATTCAGTTTTATAATGGTTTTGGTAACACACAATTAGAATATATATGATAGTGGGATAATAATAAAAAAATATAAATACATTAAATTTCATGAAATATATATTAAATATAATTCAATGATAGTTTATTTATTACACAAATGAGAAAAAATTGTTTAATATAACATGAGTCCCAAACAATGAAAATTGATATGAAAAACCTCACAATAGGATTGGGAAGAAATTCATTTAATACCTCTTTAAATAGAGGTATTTAAATTGTTCTTAAAATTCCATGAATATATAAATTTCTAGATATCACATATCAGGTAGATAGTATATAATCCCCAATAAGGAAATTTGGTGCATAATATCAAACATGTCCTAAATAATGGAATTAGAAAAGAAAAAAACGTACCTCTTTTTTAGACATACTAAACATAATTTAGTTTCCTATAACACAAAACAAATCATTCATAATAACTTAATTAAAAACCTAGTTCATTACCATTTTTATTCATAATCTTTATAAATAGTCATACCTTATATGAATTCTACCTATTTTCCATATGAAGTGTTTATAATTTTGATTTTCCATACTAGCTTAATAATTGAAGAGTACATATTCATTATTCATCAAAAACAACACCATTAATATTACTTCAAGAAATTGTTTAAAATTATTTATGATTTACTTATATTTTTTAATAGGGTCTTTATAATTTATCCAGAAGGTAAAATATATAGCCAACATGTTTTGGGAATTTTTAATGATCGAACGATGTTTTATAAATAAATGAATCCTATATTGATATAACATCTATAAAATAAAATGCATATTTATTTAAACATATTTATTATATTATAATAATAATATTTTTTTGATATTCATTAATGATATAAACTTGTATTATTATTCAAGTAGGTTATGTAATTAACCTAAATATGAACATACAAAAATTTAATATATTATAATGATATTGTTTTCTTGTAATATCATTATAATAGAAGCATAAAGATATTATTTAGGGATTACTAGTGTGATATATCATAATTATAATGTATTTATAAGAAGTAATAGATAAGAAAATATAACACATTTCTAATAAAATATTTTCCTCTTATCATGATTGTTTTTTGATGATTTAAATAGGTGATTGTATATTGATCATATCAATTTTTTGTTTACCAATTTTTCTACTAGAGTATTAATGATATCATAAAAATTAAATTTCAATTGTAAATAGATTCTATAAAGCATTAAATATGGTTGGTGGTGAAAAAAGAATACTTTTTCTTATGATGGTGGTAGTCCACAAGTATGCATGAATGACAAATGTTTATTAATGGATGGAATTAATTAATAAAAAATAGTTATAACCTTTAAATAGTTAATTTAAACATTATAAATAACAAAAAAATAATTTTATTAGCATGGATAGAAAACATTTCCTTGAATACTATTAAGAATAAAAGATAAATATTCATTAATACTCAGATCAAAGACTCCAATATTCAATTAATTTTCCTTAAAAATGAAGGAATTATGATAAATAATAGTGACTATAATCTTTTAAATGATACATATAGCTCAATTTGGGTAAATGTATCATATTTTCAATAATAAATTCAAAGGATAATTGAGTCATGACATGGTTGAAATGAAACACTTCTCTAAGTGAATAAAAGGATAGTTTTGAGAGAAACCCTAACATTTTCAATAATATAAAGTTATTATTCAATGGTAAATGGAAAAAATGAAGAATTATTGGAGAGTGTAGGGGTTTTGGGTAAAAAATCCCCTTATCCAATCCATTTTTATTATAACTTCTATGTTTTTGTTTTTTAACATTTTGACTTTTACTATCATTAACTTTTACTACCTAAATTATTTTTAACATCCTTATTATAATTTAAGGTAAAAATTAATATTATAATTTTATACAAAATTGATCCTTTGTATTTCAAATTTTACAATTTTTTTTTGAAATAATATTTTTAATTGTGGGAAATTATAATTTTAAAATAAACACAATTAATCAAATAATTTTGTTTACAATTTTTTTAAGATTAAAATTTATATATATGATAAAATTATCATAATTAATTATTCTAAACTAATAAATATATTTTTTAAAAAATAATCAATTTTCATGAGGATTTAATTTTAATCCAAAACCAAATTCAACCTTGAAAATACTTGATTCAAATAAAAGTCTGAAAATTGTTTTTATTTTTGTATCCTTTTAAATAGTTTGGATTTATATGGTAAATAAATATTTAAAAATTAATAATAATTTTCATTATATAAAAATTTAATTTAAAATTGGTTTTGTGAGTCATTCTTTTCACTTACATCTTAGTAATGTCAAAAGTGTCACAGTTTTAACAAGAATGTAATTTGAATGATTCACATAAAAATAAATATTAATAAAAACAATTTTTATTGGAAGAATGTAACTTTATAGCGAATTAAAAAATGAATTTTTTATAAAATTAAATTCTATATTTTTAAAACATGCCTTTTAATTAAAATCATGAATAAATAATTTTTAGAGAGTGATGGTTTAAAGACCTGACCATAGGTGTTACAAAACCTAGTTAATTCATCTGGAATTAAATTGAAAGCATTTAACAAGATCTTTCTAGTTTAGAGTTCTAGAGAATTGGGCCATAACATAAAATAAAAAACTCATATAATTAAAAATTACACACTTTTACACAATATACGTTTTTTTTCAATAAGAAAATTTTAGAATAAAACAAGATTTATTTTATAATACAAATCATGAATTTCAAAATGAATTATTACAATAAATTTACCCTATATAAAAATGTTGAAAACCCATTTAAAACATAGGATAATAAAAAAAATCTCAGTAAGGGACATAAGAATGATTAAATAAACAGTTACTCCGTTAATGAAAATGTTTTTCACAATTTTATAACATTTGCATACAAAAAATAAAATATTACCTAATGAAATGATAAGATTCTTGTAAAAAAATATAAATCATAAATAAATAATTAATGGTAACTTATTGAATAATTATTAAATGACTATTACATAATATTTATCCCTCCCAGCTACACAGGGAGTAAAAATCATGTTTACAATTGGAATAACCATCGTAGAATATTTATATAATCTCTTAGGAAAACCCCTACCAGTTAACTCTGTACCATTACCCATTTCGTTACATATCTATAACTATTCTACATAGCCTCAGTATATCATGGAACCAAACTTGAAAACATCAATTCCAAAAGACTATAACATAACAAAAACACATAAATATTTCAGGAAGGAAACATTCATGATGAACAAAATGTTTCCATTTTAAAGACACTTTACATTTTTAAATGATGTGCACTCATAAATGAATAAATTTTATTTAAAAATAAAATTCTAAACAAATAAATTAAAAATGAAAATATTGAAGCTCCATGAAAGATTGATATTATGTTAAATTTTTTTATGTAATGAAATATATTTTTTAAATATTGTGAAAAGAGATATTAAATATGATTTTTAGAGGAATATACCTGAAAAATATCAAATAATTGATGTCATAATTAATCAAATAAATGTAATATTTGTATAAAATATAAATAAATAAAATAAAATAAAATAAAAAATTTATATCACAAATAATACTAGTACAATATGATCAATGATGAAGAAGGTTAACCCAATGAGTGGAAATTAGGTAAATAATTGCTTTAACTTATGTCTTAAAAAATTATTCAATTGTACTTAATTTTCCTAATAATGAAATTAGATTCAGTAATTTCTAAATAAAGTAAAAATTATTCATTTTTTTATTTAAAATAATTTTACTAAATATATTCATGGAAATTTGGATGAGTTATAGAGTTCAATATCATCATTCTGGGAGTGCATGTTTTATTGTTTTATTATCAGTTCCCCTCAGTAAAATTATGGGAGTTCAAGTAAAATGGTAGAAAAACTAAAAAAATGGAAATAAATTTTATTAATAAACACAAATAATTTTAAAATACCCCATATATCATATTCATTGATATGAATTAGATTTATTATATTAAACATTATGGATAAATGTTTTGTTTATTTTTGGTATTTTTTACGGCTATCACAATCTAGTTTTGTTTAATATAATATTATGTTTATTAATTAGTCATATAACATTTAAAAAATTTATAATATATATATTAAAATATGTTTATACCATAATAATTGTTTTATGACCATCTATGAAGGTGTTAGATGAAAACAAAAACCCATCGTCCATGAAGGCGGTGAATCAAAATGACATAATTGTTTTTTCATTTTTAGAATCAGGGAAGAAGAGAAGAAGTTACATAATGGATATTACATAAAAAAAATTATATTAAATTTAATATGTCATATTTTAGTCATCATTGAAAATTATATAGGGGAGTTGAGGATAAGGTAGAAGGAAAAAATAAATAATGAATTTAAAAGAGAAAAATTGAGGATTTAATATCTTCAATATTGTCTCTGAGAAAATAACTTTTAGACACATGGTAATTGTATTTTGGTGATACCAATAGGTATTAGATAAGGTGAATAGGCTTGATATGTAACTTGTGTAGAATTTATGCAGGCTAAATGGAATTAGATGTGTGAGTAGATTTGGTGGTAATGGGTAGTATTTATAGGGAGAAGAGATGGTTGTTTTTTTATTGTTTATTCATTTATTTGTTACGTTAAAAAAAATCAATAGTATTGAATCTTGTGACTAAGTAAAATAACTATTTCATGTGATTTCAAAATAGTGGTTTCTTATATATTTAAAATCAAAAAAATATATGTATTTATCATTTTATTTTAAACACCATACATTACATATTCATTGGTCCCCAAAAATCAATTTTTTTTAAATCCAAATAAATTCACCGTAATAACATGTAAATATTTATAATGAATAAATGAAGTTAATTTTTTAAAAATAAATTTCAAAATAAAAAAATTTAAATTTTATGTAATATTATCGTTTATTTGAAAATTTCAATTTTAATATTATATTGGATTTTATGAAACATTTAGAAATTAATTAAGGTACTATAAAATGTTCTTACAATTACAATGAAACAAATATTAATTAGTGAATCTAGTTTTTGAAAAAAAAAAGTTTAATCATTATATTAATTAAAAATGAAAATAAACATTTTAGTTGTACAAAAATACATACAAATATTTTATCATTTTGTAAACATTTATTTACTTATTCCATGATATAAATATATTATTATTCCATTTATATGATAGATAAATAATATTTATACTTTCATGGGAGAGGTTACTATTCTATTGGACATATATCTTTTCTTAAAATCCACATTACTATTCCAATAATCAGGATACTATTCCATTAGTATATATTGTTTAATTTATATAAATAACACATATTTAATTATATATATGTGATTAATTTAAATATTTAATTATAAAATGGAAAGATATTCTATAAGTACCTTGGTTTTTACATTCTCCCCCATTTCTGAAATTGTGTCCTGAAAATTTTATTCACATATAAAACAAGTGAGGATACCATCCCCTCATAACATTTTCAGTATACCATGTTACCTCTACAACTATTTAGTTTCACAAAAAACCCCTATCATGGTGAGTTACCCTATTCTGCCACTCTTTCCCCATACAGCCATGAATTTCAACTAGATTCTCTTTATATGAAAGGTTATCATCTATATATACAATCTCATGGATCAGAATGTGAGTTGAATCTGGGAAATATTTTCATAACATTGAAATATAAAAAATTTGTATACCAATGAAAAAACATGAAGTCAAATCCACACGGTAGGCAACTGATCCTACTTTATCTAGGACTTCATTCGGTAATATGAACCATAGGCTCATCTTACATTTATTAAAAAAACACATCACACATTCCCATGGATAAACATTCAGAATGACATAATCAACTAACTCAAAAGAAGGATACTTCTTATGCTTATCCCCATAATATGTATCCCTTCTTTATGTTTATCTCAAATATCACTGAATAATCTAAATTTTAACTTCCATTTCCTCTTCCTTTACTATCCCAATTAACCTTCATTCACCTAATTTATCCCAAAATGATTCAGTTCATCATCACTTTCTATATAATTCTTCTAAAGGCATCAACCTTATTTTTGAATAAAAAATATTATTAAAAGAAGAATTATCTAAATAATGTTTCTCAATACAATGTACATGGAAATTCATTGAACATGATCAAATAATTTCCTCGATTTTATTGATTGTTCACCTAGTTTTTCCATGGAATTGTGGATGAAAAGGGTTTCAAAAATTAAATTCATTTTTCAATGAATTTTGAATGCCATTTAGAAATTTTTTAGGGAACATGAGATCCTGATTAGATACAATTAAGAGAACAAAACCATATAAATGGAATATAATTTTAGGATAAAACCAAGAATGTTTATGAAGAGACATAATGTCTCGAATATGTCGAAAATTAGATGATTTATTTAGTTGATCAAAAATAACAGAAATACTATTATTACCTTGAGTTATTTTTGGCAATCCCAATAAGAAATCCATGGATATATATTCTTATTTAAAATAAGGTACTAAAACATCCTAAAAATACTCTTTTGTAAATTTCATTATTCTTTTACCTATTAACAAGTAAAATAATTCTTAGTAAAATCATCAATAACACTTTGTAGTGGATATTACCAATGGATTCATTTAATTATCATGATATTGATTAAATTGGTTTTTTTGAGTTATTTACATTTCCATGTTTATTATTAATTATTGACTCATCATAGTGTCTACTGCACATAAACCATAACGAGTATCCAAGCTCACCATTTATTTTTTTTCACTATCCTTGAATTTATAGAAGGAATCATTGAATGAATTTATGGGTATATAATATTTACAACACAATGTTCTATATTTATAATATCAAATGTAATAAGTTATTCATTTATGTGTCTAGTTTACCAAGAATACTAAATTATTCATCCATTAAAAATAATATTCCTTCTAACTTATAAAAATATAATAATCCAACAACTAATGTTAGGCTATTGGGAGGGGGTCATTACAGTTGGTAGTAAAGAAATTTTCTTATAATAAAAAGTAAATAGATTGAAGAAAACATATATTGGTGAATATTACCATATACATGAAATTGATGATATGTATAATTATACTATAACAACTTAATGTTTTTTTATGGTAAGTATTATGTGGTTTTCCATGAAATACATTCTTGTGGAGATACTGTAAGAGAATTTGGTTTTTGAACAAATGCATCGAGGGGTAAAAACCATGAAAATAGTGGGTTGATTATTTCATGATGACCATCTCTATGTTTGGCGAGCGTTCCCTTACTTATCACATGGTTTGACTTTCATTGGGGATATTCTTGGGTTAATTCACATTTTATTTGTGGAAAATTATGATGAATTAAGGAATAAGACCTATAGAAAGCTAAGATTTTTCATAGTGATATGAGAAAATCCAAAATTGCATTGTATATAAAATTATAATGTCAATAGTATATTTAAATGAATAAATTTTTTTTAGGTTTTTTTATTATATTATTTTATCACAATTAAGATTATTTGGTTTTTTGGAAAAAATAGACTTAATAACAAACAATTATGATTGTAATGTGGTTTCATGATTAATGTTATTTTTGAGAATATTCATAATATATTTGGTAAAATTATATGAATTATATTAATATAGTTATACAAAATGGACATCCCACATATTGGGTGAAAACTTATCACATCAGATAAGGCTATGATGCCTGAACCCATAACCGAAGAATGACAAGGGTGCGATACCTATCGGTGGCCTACGTGATGTGCTGGTTAGTATGAAATAATTTTTACATAAATTATTTAATGGATAAATATTTATGTAATATATCATTTTTTCCATTAGGTGTTATTTTTGATGATTTAGAGATTAATTTGTTATATTAGTAAACTGGTGATGACTGTTTTATTTTTTTGTAAATATTTTGAGACATAAAAAAAGACATGTTACTTTTTTATGTATCTTATTATCTATTAAAAGCTAATTTCTGTGCTTCATGCATAAAAAAATTTATTTTTATATTCAGATTTTGGAGTAAGAGTTTATATGATAATTGAACATAGAACAACTAGATGATGTAATAATTCTTATGAAATAAAAAGATATCAATTAAGTATACATAATTATATTCTTAGTCTATTTGATAATGCAACAATTCAAATCTAGGAAAATAATCCTGAATCAATAATATTATCCTATTAGAATGATTTCATATGAGTTTTTCTTTTCTTTTGACATATCATATATTTATAGATTAATTGTCATTAACATTATTTTATCACATTCTGTATAACTATATATTAGTCTGTGCGAATTAGTTTTCACCGATATTTATATCTTTTCACTTACCAATTTTTTATTTTAAAACATAGTTTTATAGAATTCATGATGACATTCATATTTTTATTACTTCTATTTAAAAGAATGTTTTATTAACACTATTATGGTGGATGTTTTCCATATATGAATTTCCAAATGACAAAAGATTGATATGTTCATGTTAAACATGTGAGGATGATATTTATTGATGTTGGCGAGAATATAAAACACGTTTGTTTTAACAAAAGAATATTAAATTTGGAATCATATATGGCACACAACATCGACCATTAAGAACCCCAACATACAATTTAACATTATTGTTGTAGCCATTCTATTGAATTGGAGTATCTGCATAAGATTTATAAAATTCATAAAAATATATATAGGTCACAATAAATTCAAATTTTATTAATCACTCAAATATTTAGTAATTTAATTTTTTTATTCAACAAAGTATTTTTCTAAAAATGGTTGTTATTGTGTCTGTTCCTAGATATTACAATTAATTTAAATCTCTTTTTAAAATGTATTTTAAAAAACGAAAACAATTTTTTAAATAATAATCTAAATAATTAACTTATGATTTAAATTTGGGATATTTTTTAAAAATGTGATATTTCAGTGAGTAGTGAAAAATAATGTTTTTTTAAAATATCATTTAATTACAATAAATTAGTTAATTAAAAAGTACCTCTATTATTTGAATTTCAATTAATCATTATATAAGTATTATTTAATTAAATTTAATATCATTAATTACATTTTAATATTCTTAATAATGGTTTTTTGCGTAATTGTATTTTTAGTATTAAAATTGTCTTTTTCAAAAAACATTTTTAAGTGAATATTATTCCACAATTTTCAGTTAATTAAAATAAACTTATTGAGGAAATATTTTAATGAAATTAATATATTGTATATCATTAATTATTAATCTAAATTATTACAAGTAATATAATTATTCATTGAGTTAATGAAAATCAGATTTTCCTTAAAACTACATTTTACTAAAAAACCTCGTTTCATAATGCTTTATTGGATACTTGTAAAATGAATTTCAGTCACATATATTGATTTAATTTTTACCAAGTAACATAATGACAGTGAATTTGATGATTAAATTTGTATTCATTAACTTTCTCTTAAAAAATTAACCTTCTTATGATCATTGAACATTCAATTTCCCGTTAATAACCATATTATTTTTATTATGGATATAAACATTTATTAAACTATATTTCATTTATATATATTTCTTTTGAATTTCAATGTATGTTGATTGAATGTATACTAAATTATATTCCATATTCATTATTCAATATAGATATTTATTAATATGGTATATTGTTCATCAATTGAATTGATGATCAAATATTTGAGGAATTCAAATGACATGCAGTAACGGATGTGGCCCAACTATAGACATCACCTTGATGCATCGAGATGACCCATGAGAAATATTTTTGACCTTGTTCAATGGGGTTTGGTGTATATATACCCATAGGTTGTAAATATATAATTACAAGGTATGGATGTTTTAGATGCCATGAGGCCTGATATCATGACATCTAATATTATGAATTCCCTTCATTAAAATTTCATTTATTATCATCCATTATATTTTTATTTTTATATTATCCATAATGAATTTATTACAAATGATATTGATTAAATAACATTTGTTTTTAGCTATTTACCTTTAAAAATTCAATATTCCTTATTTGTTCAGTATAACTTCTTCTATATGCAACCCTTATCGAGAATTTGTGCACATAGTTTAGTTGTCTTCCTTTCCCTTAGATATAAGGAATAAATCATTGAATGATTTTATGGATGAAAAATGTTTATAGAAAAAATGATCTATATTTATGATATCAAATTTAATGAGATATTCTAGTATGAATCTAGTTTACCTAAACATCAATACTATTCAATCGTTCATGATATGATTCCTTAAATCTTATTCCAGTGTAACAATGTAACCACTATCTATAGGCTATTGGGTTTATGGTATTTTTATAAAACTAATATAGAATAATGTATGGGTCCAGGGGCGAGAAAATGACCTTATATTTTCATAAGATCATAGAAAACACGTTTTTATTAATATTTTATATCTACATGTAGAAGGAAGAACAATATGACAGGCTATGTTCTAAAAATATCTTAATAATTTTTTATTGGTATAAAAGTATTTAAAAACGTGTATAAGAGGGTAAAAGTCAAGAAAATAACATCTTAGGGCTGCGGAATCATAGGAAAATCAATGTTTATTTATTTTTGAAATAAATGAACTAATTCCCTAAAAAATAAAGATCTATTATTATTGAGATGTTCGTAAACACATTTTTTTAATCAATAAAAACATGTATGTGATTGTTAATTCCATTGAATATAAAATCAAATTAGAATTAAATCATAGTATATTAATTAATGAATAATATTTGACACGTGTTATTAAAATAAATGTCAATCCAACATGCAGTGTGATCCGAATAACTCAATATACAATTCCAAAAGCTATAAATGGAAATAAAAATGTGCCTTAAATTGTAGAAATCATGAAAAAACACCATTTTGTAGTAAAATAAAAAGAAATATTCAACATATTGATTTTTTTAAAATCAAGAACCAAAGTCAAATCATTACAATTCTTGGTTTTTATAGAATTTACATGAAGACGTTTTAGTGTTTTAAAACACTAAATTATGAATATAATGATTATAGGCGTAGTAAAAACCATATTTCCATTTTTAGTCCTATGAAAATCATTTTGGAATCATTCGTGAAATAAAGAAGTAAATTATATGTCAATATATTGTTTCGAATGCTCATAATGACTCAATAAACTATTTTAATGATTTTCATGTCTTAAAAATCATACATTTGGGGTTTAAAATGATGAAAATATATTTATATTTTTATGAAATCATAAGAAAATGATCATACATTTATTTTTAAAATTTATGAACAATTGAAAAAAATTTAGTGGTAGTTTTCATTATTTTTTGGAAAAGCATTCATTTTCTTTGTTTTAAAACTCTGAAACATGTGTATAATGGTAAAATACATATAATGTGACATCATATTGGTGGGATATCTGGGGAAAACTATCATTATATTATTTTTTACATGTATCTGAATATGAAACATTAATATGATGTATTATGTGATCATAATGACTCAATGTAATGTATTAAATGGAATCAATGTTTCTAAAAACATTTTTTAGGGGGTTAACACCAAGAAAAAGACTTTGGATTTGGGTAAAATCATAGAAAAAACACATAGAATGATTTTGAAATTTTAGGTGATAATACCATGATAATTTTACTTAATGATTCCCTAGGGTGTGTGTAAATTTCTAATTAGTGTTTTTAACTCAAAATCATGCATTTAATGTTCAAAATAAAATTATTTAACTTTATATTGGAATGAAACTATAAGAATAAAATCTTTGAATAATTTTAAATCTTTTTGAGGATATATCATTTCAATTCGATGTGGAGTGTTCTTAGAATGACTAAATAAGAAATTTATTTACTGCTTGAAAGTCATTAAAAATGTGCATCAGGGGGTCAACCCCATGAAATAATAATCCAATTAAATGAAATCATATTACAATAGAATCATATTTAATTTTAAATTATTGTAATTAATCCATATAAATTCAAGTAGTGTTTTTTGGAAGATTGTAAAATCATTTTTTGTAATTTAAAACTATAAAAGATGCATATACTGGTAAAAACAAATAAAATGGAATATAATTGATCTGGAATTTAGGAAAACCATAATTCAATTATTTTTTAATGTTTAAAAGACACTATCACATCAATTTGATGTGTTTTGTGCTCATAATGACTCAATACAATGTTTATCATGATATCTAAGGCTGTAAAAAGAATGCCTTAGGGGGTTGAAACCAATAAAATAAACTCACTTTTTAGTTAAATCATAACGAATAGTAGTCGATTTATTTTTTATATTTAGAAACTAAATATACATCAATATTAATAGTTATTTTCCTCAAATTTTAATATATTAAATTGGTAATATTATGTTCTTAAATTTCTCTAGATGATGCATTTTTTGTGTTGTTCTGAAATGTCATTTTTTTATAACTAAATAAGAAATGGTATATGAATTTTTATTAGTATATTATGATCTTGTTAGATTTTATTGTCTATTTATTTATTTGTTCCTTTGTATTACTAGTGGTAGATTCTTGCAGTTGGTAATAGGTTGATAATTCAGATCCATGACTCTATTCGAAAAGCAGTTGTATTGTCTTATAGTTTTTATGGTATGGTAAGCATTATCATTGATTATATTTTAATTATCAATTATTATGATTAGTTTTGATTTATATATTGTTTTTCATTACAGTTTCTATAATAATGTTGTGTATATATTCAATGACATCACATACTAGAGAAACCTAGTGTCAATTGTTAATTTAAATTATATATACACAATACATAGGTTTCATCTGGCTCGAAAACAAATCATTATTTGAATACTAGACATATATATTCATTCAATTGGAAAAAGTAATATTAAAAATGAACATGTTGCAAGACTGCATTAATCCTTTGTATAAAATCCTTAAAAATAACATGTTATTCCACTTCAATTTTCCTGGGGAATGCAAAATACATATGGATAAACTAAGATGTTTTGTAAGAAGTATCAGATAATGAAATATATCATAACAGAAACATATAATAAATTATATATAAGGAACAAATTGTCAAAATAAATATAAATTCAACTAAAATAGAGTGCAAGATATATATATATATATATATGAATGTAAATTGAATCATTTACAATAATAAGTATTGATATCATATTGATGGAATTAATAATTTGAGATGTCAAAACATTATTTCAATTAATGGATCAAAAAAAAAACAATGCTGATGTGTGAGGAGGTACAAAACAAAACACAAAATGTTTTTTTCTCAAGATACATTTCGATACTTTGATGGGATATCTAATTCTGATCCCTATTGATAACACAATTACATTTAATGCATTCATAATAAGAATCAACAACACTTTTCCTATGATTCCATAAGGAAAATATTTTTCAATAAAAACATGGATGTCCCTATTAGGATAAATATAAAAATCAAATAATTCCCCATTCAATATAAAATTATGGATTTCAAAGAGGTAATACCTTATTCGAATTTGAAGCTATATGGTATCACTATGTTACATGTAGTAAAAATATTAAATAAAAATAATATCAAGGGTAAATTAAATGTGATGGTTTATTAGTAGAAGAAATTCACTGTATTTAATAACATTAATTGGTATGAGACCAAGGTAATGGAAATCATAACCCCTTATAATAGTTAATACAAAGCATGTAAATATTAAAAAAAATATCCCTAAGAGTGTCTGACCATGTTTTCTGCCTTATTCTAATTTTCTATGCATACAGGTAATGATTAATATAGTTATCAGCCAAAACTTTTCTGGGTGGTTACACCTTGGTTCATATATTCCACAATCAATCCACGTTGAATAATCTGGAAAAATATGTTCTTTCATGTAAAAAATAAAAACCACTAATGAACATAACATTGCATGGTTTTTCTACCCTGAAAATGATAGAGTTTAATAATGGTTTCAGTAACTCTATATTCAAATATATATGAGGGTGGTATAACGATATAAACATGTAAGTAAATTATATATCATGAATTATATATTAAAAATTATTCAATAATAATTTATGTATTACACCATAGTTAATTTTTTTTAATATAACATGAATCCCAAAAAATGAAAATTGAGTTGGAAACCTTCACTATTATATTGTGTTAAAAATCATTTAAAAACACTTAATATTGTGGTATTTAAATTGATCAAAAAAACCATGAATAAATAAATTTCTCGACATAACATCTCAAATAGGTAGTATATAATCCACATTATGAAAATTTGCTATATAATATCAAACATTCCCTAATGAATGGAATTTGAGATGAGAAAAACATACCTCTTTCCTAGACTTACAAAAACATAATTTAGTATCTTATGACACAAAAAAATTATTTCGTAATCACATAATTCAAAACATAGTTCATTTAAATTTTCATTTATACTCTTTATAAATAGTCATCCCCTATATGAATTCTATTTATTTTCAACATCATGTGTGTATAGTTTTGATTATATGCACAAGCTTCATATTTGTGGTGTACAGATTCATTATTATACAAAACATCATCATTAATATTTCATTAATATTAATTTTAATAATTGTTTAAAATTATATATTATTTTTTTAATTCTTTTAACATTGTCTTTAGAATTTATCATTGAAGGTAAAATAGATAAAATTCATGTTTTCGAAATTATTAATGATAGAAGGATGTTTTCATAAATACAGAATAAAATATTTATATAACATCTATAAAATAAATTATTTAATTATTTTCAGATTGGTTTTATATTATTTTATTAATTTTTCATATATTCATTTATGATATAAATTTATTTTATTGTCCAATTAAGTCATTAAATTGTCAAAAACAGGAACACACGTAAATTATATAAATTATTATGAGATTGTTTTGTTGAAATATCATTATAAAAGAAGAATAAAGATATTATTTAAGGATTACTATTGTGATATATTTGAATAATAGTTAATTTATAAGAATTAATATGTATGAAAATATAACACAATTATAATAAAAAAGTTTCCTCTTAGGAAACTTGTTTCTGATGATTGAATTAAAAGTGATTTTTTATTGATCATATCATCAATTGGTTTCCAAATTTTCCCTACTTGAGCCTTAATAATAACATAAAAATTAAATTTCATCAATAAATTATTTATACGAAACATTAATATTGGGTGGTGGTAGAAAATGGATTCTATTTCTTTTGGTGACGATATTATATATGTACGCAAGAACGAAAATTGTCTTCATAATGAATTGAATTAATAAATAAAAAACAATTATACCCTTTATATAGTTATTTTAAAATATATAAATAACACTTAGATCATTTTATTAGTGTAGATGTAAAAACATTCAACAAATGAAATTAAGAAGAAAAGATAATTATTCGTTAATACTAAGATATAATACATGAATTTTAATTTTAAATTTTCCTTGAAAATAAAGGTATTATAAAACCAATGGTTACTAGAATCTATTAAATGATATGGAAGGTACATATTAATTAAAATTATCATATTTTCAATAATAAATTTTAAGGATAGTTGAGTCTTGAAATGGTGGAAATGTAACAATTCTATAAGTGAATTAAAGGATTGTTTTGGGAGTAACCCTTACATTTTCAACAATTTCATGTTATTATTCAGGGTTTAATGGGAAAAAATGAAGAAATATTAGAGGGTATAGTGATTGGGGTCAAAAATCACCTCATCTAATAATTTTTTATGACAACTTTTAATTTTTTTGATATTTTTATTTCAACATTGTGAATTTTACAGTCATTTACATTTACTTGGTAAATTATTTTTACTAGACGTAATAAAATGTTAAGAAATTTTTATATATTATAAAGTTATCTTAGTTAATTAATTTAAAGAAATAAATAAATTTATTATAAAATAAATATTTTTTGAGGATTTAATATTAATCCAAAAAATAATTTCATCATAAAATTGCAAGATTCAAAGGAAAGTCAAAAAATTATTTTTATTGTAGTAACCATTTCAATAGTTTTCATTTATAAGTTCAATAATTATTTTAAAATTAATAAATTTATTCCTTTTATAAATATTTAATTTCATATATGGTTTTGTGAGTGCTACAAATCACATACATCTTAACAATGTCATATGTATCACTATTTTATTAAAAAATGGATTTGAGTAATTCAAATAAATATAAATAGTAAAAAATTAATTTATACTTTGAATTTTCCATTATGATGAAATACAAAATTATAATTTTTTGTTAAAATTAAATTCTAACATTTAAAAATTAGTCTATTAAATTTACTAATTAACAAATTCTCTTTAGAGTGTGATAGTGTAAGGACCTGACCTTAAACGTTTAAAAACCCTGTTAATTTAACTATAATTACACATCATGCATTTACCAATATATTTTTTGTTTAGAGATTTAAATAATTAGGTTATAATTTATACATTGAAACTCATCTAATTAATAATTACACTCTTTTACTCAAAATCCATTTTTATGAAATATGAATATTTTTGAATAAAACATGATTTATTTCTATAAAAGAACTCCCTGAATTTCAACATGAATTATTCGTTTACATTTCCTATATATAAAACCTATGAAAAATATTTCAAAACATGTGATGAATATAAAAATCAAAGTGAGGGATATAAAAAGGAATAATGAAATTGTCAATGCGGGAATGATAACATTTTTCCCAATGTTATAACATTTTCCCATAAAAAAAATATTACCTTATTAAATAATAAGTTTCATGTAAAACCATAAAATCCTAAACAAATCATAAATGGAAACTTTTAGAATCATTATCAAATAACTATTGCATAATATTTATCTGTCCCAACTAAACAGGGAGTAAACATCATGTTTATACTTGGAATAATTATCGTAGTATATTCCCATAATCGCTTCGGAGAAACCCAACTGGTTAAATCCAACTAATTTCCTAATTCATTAGATATCTATAATGATCCCACATACCCTAGGTTTATCATTGCACCACCATTTTATTCAATAATTTTCATTAAATATAACATAAGAAAACACATAAAGCATTCATAAAGGATACATTCATGAGGAAAATGATGTTTCCATTTTGAAATCACATTACATTTATTTACAAGATGTTCACTCATAAATGAAAACACATTTATTTGAAAATAAAATTATAACCATGTAAATAAAACATAAAAATATTTAATTTTCATTAAATAATTAAATTATGTTCAATATATTTATGAAAAAAATCATTCTTTTTAAATATTGTGAAAAGCTACATTAAAGGGGATTTTTAGAGGAATGTACCTTAACAATATCAAATCATTGAAGAGAAAATTAATTTAATAATAGGAATTTTTTATACAATATAAATGCACATAATAAAATTTAATAGAATCGAAAATTCATTTCACAAATAATTTTACCACGATATAATCATTTAAGTAGATGGTCAACCCAAAGAGTGGAAATTGGGTTATGAATTTCATTACAATATACCTGAAATCATTCTTCACTTGTACTTAATTTGCTAAAAATAAAAACAAATTAAGTAATTAATAACTATATAAATGATTCATTATATATTTTATTTAATACAATTTTACTAATATTTTTTTAGCAATTTGAATG
The DNA here is from genome assembly GCA_963277665.1 of Viscum album. Taxonomy (NCBI): domain Eukaryota; kingdom Viridiplantae; phylum Streptophyta; class Magnoliopsida; order Santalales; family Viscaceae; genus Viscum; species Viscum album. The sequence goes on from OY728128.1 coordinate 1,234,665,459, forward strand.
AGTTATAGAGTTTAATTTTATCATTTAGAGAATGTTTATTTGATGGTTTTGTTGTTGGTTCCCCTATTTATAATTGAGAGAGTTCTATTAAAATGGTATAAAAGCTCAATATTTTGAAATAAATTGTATTAGTAAACTCAAATTATTTGAAACTATCCAATATATCATTTTTATGATATGAAGATGATTTTTTAAATTAAACTTTAATGATAAATGTATTGTTTATTAATGCCATGTTTTACGACCATCACAAACTATTTTTGTTTAATTTAAAAATATGTCTATAGATAAGTTATATTATATTAAAAAGTTTCAATATACATATTAAAATATTTTTTAACAATAATAATGGTTTTATGACCATTCGTGAAGGTGCTAATTAAAAAGGAATACCGGTCTTTTGTGAAGGCACTGAATCAAAACTGCTGAAAACATGTTTTCATTTTTAGAATAAGAGAAGTAGAGAAGAGGTTTGATGATGGATATTACATAAACACATCGATATTAAATTATATATGTTATATTGGATCCCTCAGTCAATATTTTATAGGGGAGTTTGTGATAAGGTAGAAGGAATAAATAAAGAATAAACTTAAAAGAGAAAAAATAGGATTTTACCGCTTGAATATTGTCTCCAAGAAAATCTTCACACATCATTTGGTTTTGGTCTTTTGGTGAGACAAAAAGGTATTAGATATGGGGAAAATGATTGATAAGTGATTTTGGTATAATATAGTTAGGATAGATGTATTTTCAGTTGTTAGGTGATGAGCGGTGGGAGGTCGTATTTATAGGGAGAGAAGATGGGTGTTTTTGATTTTTTTATTCATTTGTTTATTACATCCACTCAAGACTATTATTATAATTGATTCTAGTGACTAAGTAAAATAAATTGTTTATTTGAGTTCAAAATAATGGATAATTATATCATTAAAATATCAGAAAGTTAGGTATTTATCTTATAATGTTATACATCATTCAATACCATATTTCACTAGTCACCAAAAAATAAATTTTTAAAAACAATCCAAATTTTCACCTCAAACACTTTAAAATGTTTATAATAAAAAAATGGACTCTATTTTTCGAAAATAATTTTCTAAATATGAATATTTAAATTTTATTTAATAACACCATTTATTTTAAAAGATACCAATTTTAATAATATTTTCGCTTTTATAACACTTTGAGAAATTAATTAATGTACCATAAAATGATATAATAATTCAAATAAAAATAATAATAATTTATGAATCAATTTTATAAATATAAATCATATTTAAAATCATTATATTAATTATAAAATTATCAATAAACATTTATGTTTTATTAAAATACCAACACTTAATTTATCGTTTTGAAAACATGTATTGACTAATTCTATAATATAAATATATCACATTTTTATTCATATTATACATAATATTTATACTTTCATAGGTGAGGTTACGTTTCTGTTGGATATATTTCCATTCATAAATGTCACATTACTATTTTAATGTTTTGGTTACTATTCTATTAGTATATATTTTGTAATTTTTATAAATAAAAAATATTTCAGAATACATATGTAATGAATTTAACCAATTAATTATAGAATTATATGAATATTCTATAAGTACCTGGATTTTATATTCTCGCCCACTTTCATAAATTGTGTCCTTCCAATTTTATTCCCATATTAAGAAAGTGAGGATACCTTTCGCTCAAATAATTTTCAAAATACCATGTTACATCTTCAAAAAATTGGTTTCTCCAAAAAATAATTTATTGGTGAATTAACATATTCTATATTTCATTCTATATATGGTAAACAATATGAATAATATTTTCCTAATATAAAGGACTTCTTTTATCTAAACAATATCAAGGATCACATCATGAGATGAATCTGGTATATAATTTCGTAACATTAAAACATGAAAAAAATGTTTACCTAAGAAAATATTGAATGAAAAACCACTAGGTAGGAAACTGTTCTCACATTATATAGTATTTAATATGGTTAAATGAACTATGGAATCATCTTCCACTTATTACCAAAACACATCACACTTTTAATAGAGAAACTTTTGGAATAACATGATTTACTACCTCAAAATATTTATCCTTCATATGGTTATCCACCAAACTTTTCTCCATTCTCTATGTTATTGTCAAATTTCACTGAATAATATAAGTTTATCTACTTTTTCCTCAATCAATACTATCACTATTATATTTATTCCATATATTTTATCCCAAAATGTTGGTGTTCTTCATCACTTTATATAATAATGCTTCAAAAGGAATCATCTGTATTTTTGAATCAAAACTGTTATTATAAGAAAACTAAAACAAATATATTTTCACATACCAACATCATTGTAAATACATTGAACATTATCATAGAATATTCCCAATTGTATTAACAGTTCAGTCATGATATCCTTGAAATTGGGGATGAAAACAGGTGCTGATATTTAATTTAGTTTGTAATAAAATTTTAAGTTATTTTAGAATGCTTGAAGTGAACAGGAGATCATGATTAAATACATTGGAGATAAGAAATCCATGTAAACTAAATATCTTATTATGATAAAAACATGAATTTTTATCTAGAAACATAATGTCTCAAATAAGAATAAAAGGAGAAGAATTAGTTAGTTGAAAAAATAGATGAAATCACATTATTACCTAGAGATGTATTTTGTAATTCCTCTAAAACATCCATGGATATATTTTCCCATTTCCAATATGGCACTTGAAAATCCTCAAGAATCCCCTTCAGTAATTATCATTCTTCATTTACTTATTTATTAGTCAAATATCTCATGGTAATGTCATCAATATATCTTTTCAATTATGGTAATTTATCGTGAAATCTTGATTCCTTATAAGTTTTATTCATCTCCTATACCACATGTTCAATTACACTTGTGTAAATATATAATTCAAACATTTTTTATCATTATAAATTTCTTATTTGGATCCATATCGATAACGTCTCAAAAAATTTGAAGCAAAAAACACAACTGTTAATTCTAAATCATATATTGGGTAATTTAACTCACAAGGTTTTAGTGATGTTAGACACAAGTAATTATTTGATCATTTTAGATCTAAAAACAACCATTTCAATTTCAAAAAATATAATTATAATTGAAAAAAATTATATTTCAAGAAGGATGGGTGGAAAATTGAGAATTCACCAATATCCTTTTTAGATCCGAAGAAAATTCACATTATTCTCTCCAAATAAATTTAACCCCTTTTGTGTCAACATAGTTATCATGATAGGTAACCATGATTATTTTTTAAACAATTAATTGGTAAAATCCTGCAAATAAAAAAAATGAATCTATATATAATTTATAGGTCTTGGATATTCATCAACTAATTTTTTCAGAAAGATAAACTCTTATGCCAAAATTGATTACAATGTTCCCAGAAAAATAAATCATTTATAAAATATCAAATTTTATTAATTTCCCATATATCTTCTTTTCATTATGGGTTTAAAGATAAATCCTTATATTTTATTCATTATCCTCATAATTTTTTATATAATCCCAAATATTGTCATTAAAAACAAAAAAATGTATCCAAATATTCATGGAAGATCCTGTTAATTAGATCGATAAATACAGTGGGGGAATTTTTAAAACCAATGGGAATAAGAAACTCATAATTATATATCTAGTAAAAAAATCTATTTCTAGAATGTCATCCTCCATTTACGTCAGCTGATGGTACCTAGATCTCTCATCAATCTTGGAAAAATACTAAACTCACTTGAGCTAATCAAACAAGACATAAATGTGATTTAATAGATACATATTCTTAATAGTAATTTTATTCAATATTCTATAATCAATGGAAATCCTCATAGACCCATGATTATTTTTATTTTAAAAATATATTATCACCCCAAGGTGAAGTGTTGGGTCAACAAAAAATATTCTATTAAATTATGTAACTTAGTTTTCAATTATATATGTTCAACTTGATACATTTAATAAGAGGGGTTTAACATATTATTAGCATTATGGAATAAATCAATTGTAAATTAAACCTCTCAATCAGGTTTAATACTTATCAACTCATTAGAAAAAACATCATAATACTCAGTTACGAATGGAATATCGTTACTCTAAACTTGTCCATTATTTTCAACAATATGTGAACGATTATATTCATTTACATATTTTAATTGTTTCTATTATTTCTAACATTTTTTCAATGACATGGGGTAACTATTTTATACAAATAGAATTTTTTTATAAAAAAACAACTTCATTAGCTCTAAAATAGTTCATATAATGGTAAAAAAATGCCAGTCCATCCCCAGAATAACATCAATTTCATCCAAGGGAAATACTACTTGGTTTGTAGGTAAATTCTTTCCACAAAAATGTATAAGAATTATATTATAATTTCTTTTTTCTATAAAATTACATATATGTTTTTAACCATAATTTTTGGATTCATTTCTTGAGGTGAAATTTCCAAATTACCATAAAATTCCCCAGATATGAAATAATATGTATACCCCAAAGAAAACAAGAAATTAGAAAAATATGAGTAAATAAACAATATACCTAATACCACTTAGTTTAATGGCCCAAAATTTACGGATTTGGTTTCAATGTATCTCACAACACCTTTCATCTTATAGTAGAGATTCTTCTCATCATTCAGGTTCCACACTGGACACATTTTTCTTAATGACCCATATAATTATAGTTAAAACATTTTACTTATATAATTTAAATTTTTTCTTAGCATTACCATTATAATTTTATTTTCAATTTCTATCTATATTATAAATCCTACCATATTGGAATCACTTACCATAATTTAAAAGGCATTCCCTTGTTTGTTTCCACCCTAATTCTCACAAACTGAAAACATACATAGAAAAACATCAAAATTAGTTGATACATTTTGTCCTTTTCCAACAACCCCGACCGCTATTTATGATATTTTCCAAAGATAACATCATAATTTAAAAACTCTACTTCCACATTCTTTGTATATCTAACAATATTTTCATAACATTTAAATTCATGAGAATCCATTAATCTTAAATATTTTTTTCTTAATACTAGGTAAAAAATATGGATTTAGTATCAATATCCTAGATAAAATTTGGCTCAGTCATTAAAAAATAAGTGAATTTTTCTTCATATCCAACCACAGAATCATCCTGATATCTCAATTCCAGTAATTGTTTTTCTACCCTATGTGAAACTAGCTTAGAAAAAATATTTCTCAAGATTTTTAATTGAATTCAACCCCTTCCAATGCATCAATCTCCTCATTATTCATGATATTCTTAACCATAAACCACCACGGGCCTACTTAAACATAAAAATTGTAAATAAAAAGACTCCTTTTAATGGTTTGAACACCCCATTACATCAAAAATCCTTTATATTGATTTAATATACTCTTCAGAGACCATTGGGTCAGAAGATCAACTTAATGTGGGAGTGTGTTTCTTCCTTAAATTTTCTACCAATGATATAATCATATGTGGTTGTTCTAACTAATATGAGGCAAGGATGATTCCACTCATTATACCTAATTTTTATTGAGTTATTTTTTTCACATTCTTCTTGGTTCCAATTCCCACCATTATATTTTTCATATTCAGAAGGATATCATCCTCTCAGTGATTTCCTACTTCATCTGCTTTGTTTATTCTATATAAAACCATTATGAATAGGCAAATCAGGGATGAAGCAACATGGTTATCATTAAAATCTATTTCATTTTTAACTCAACCATAATTCAAAAACATATTTATCGGTTTTTAATTAACAATGTCTTATCCTCTAAATTTATCTAAACCTTGATCGAATATAAATAGAAAGACTCAACCGTAAAAATTTCACAATCTTGTATATTATACTAGAATTCACCACTTTACATTACTAAATATATTTTAGTTTTAGAGTTTTATAGAGTTAGGTCATAATAACATACATAAAAAGTCATATATTACAAAGTTGAGACTTGTACTAAAAACCCATTTTTATCACAATATGTGACGATTATAATAAAGAATTATTTATTTCCATAATAAAACAATATGAATTTAAATTTGACCTCTTAATTTACTAATACCATCTAAAAACCCAGTTAAATATTTTTTAAAACTTTATATGAGAACAAAAATAACAATATGTGACATAAAAATGAATAAATAATCCCTTAGTTCATGAATGAAAACATTTTCACAATGTTATACCTTTTCCACATAAAACAAATGCTCTTTATACTACAATATGAAATCACAAGTTTACAATAAAACCATAGAATGCATAAAGAAATAAAAAAAGGAAACTTGTGTAAAAAATATTTATCACTCTTATATATAATGTATCCTTACTTGCTATATAGGGAGTAACCATCACAGTAACACTTGGAATAACCATCAAAATATATTCCCATAATCTCTTAAGAGAAACCTAATGGGTTAACTTATTCCCTTTACCCAATGCATTGGTGATATATAGTAGGCTCACCCACCCCTAGTTGATCAGGGAACTACCATTTATCATAACAATTACCAAGAACCCTAACATAATCATAACACATAAAGCAGTCATAAAAGAAACATTCATGAGGAAAATACATGTTCATTTTTAAATCACATTACATTTATTCTACAGGCCACACACTCATAAATGAAAACATTTTATATAAAATAAAATTGAAAAAAATTAAAGTGTACTTCACTATATTAAATCATAATGAATGTATGAAATTATTTTAATGTCATATATGTAAAGAAAACATTATTTTTAAATATTGAAATAAGATACACTAAATATGAGTTTTAAAAGAGTGTCCATTAAAAATATAATATCATTGATGTGAGAATTATTTAAATGAATGGTATATGTGTATTTATTATAAATTCACAAACAAACAAAATATAATCAAAAATTTATTTAAAAATACAATTAGCATGACATAATCAATGAAGTATAAGGTTAATATAAACAATGTAAATTGGGTTAAGATTTTCATTACCTTATGTACGAAATGATTTGACATTAGTACTTAATATACTGGATAATAAAATTAGATTCATTAATTACTAAAAAAATAAAAATTATTCATTTATTTTTTAGTTATAATTTTATTAATATTTTTTTGTCTATTTGGATTAGTTAGAGAGTTCCATTACATCATTCAGGGAGTGTCTGTTTCATGGTTTATGGGTTATTCCCTTAACGATAATTATAGGAGTTCTATTCAGATGGTTGAAAAACTAAATATTTGGAATGAATTGATATTCATATAATTCCAATATTTTGAATGATCCTATGTATTATTTTTTAAGTTATTTGGATTATTCCTTAGATAAAACATTAATGAGTAATGTTTTGTTTCTTTTTTAGGTTTTTCCAACCCTCACAATTTTTTTCATGTTTAATATTATATTTATAAATTAGTTACAAAACATTAAAATAGTCAAAATATATATATTAGATTATTTTTCTAACCATAATAATGTTTTTATGACCATCCTTGAAGGTGATAATATAAAATGAAAACTTGTTATCCATGAAGGGAGTGAATTGAAAAATCATGGACGATGTTATCATTTTTAGAGTAATAAGAGAAAGGAATGAGTATGATTATGGATATTAAATAAACATAACAATATTCCAGTATATATTTTATACTATAGTTATAATTCCACTTTGGATATGGGAGTATAGAATAAGTTATAATGAAGAAAGAATGAATGATTTGAAATGAAAAAGGATGATTTTATGTTTTCAAAATCATCTGCTTATCAAAATCATTAATAAGCATTGTTTTAGTATTTTGGTGATACCAAGAGGTCTCAGACATTTAAAAGATGCATGGGAAGGGAATTTTTTATAATTTATATTTGGTAAAAGGCTTTTGAAGTTTGAGGAGAAGGTGTGTTGAGGGGTGGTATTTATAGGTATATGAGAGGGGAGTTTTTTATTATTTATTCATTTTTTTATTTTTTATCAAGACAATAAATAGTGTTTATTATTGGGACTAATTATAGTAAATAGTGCTTGTGATTTTGAACTAATGGGAAAAAATATCATATATAGCTCAAAAATTCATGTATTTATCTTATAATTCCCATGATAGTAAATTACTTTATTTCACTATTCCCTAAAAATTATTGAACTATAGAAAATTTAAAAAAGTTCACCCAATTTTTTTAATGATTACAATTAAAATGTGGAATAAATTTTATTAAAATACTTTTCTCAGAATGATATATGTAATTTTAAATTAAAACAATTTTTTATACAAAAAAATATCAATTTTAATGTTATAACCGATTTTATGAAACATTGAAAAATTATTTAAGGTCACATAAAAATATCTTATAATTTGAAAAAATATAACAATTTATGAATTTATTTATGAAATTAAGTTTTCACATAAATAATTATATTAATTATAAAATTGTAAATAAAGAGTTATGTTTTACAAAATTACCCACACTTAATTTATCATTTTTAAATAATATACATATTTAAACCATGATATATGTTTTTTTATATTTCCTTATAAATGATAAATAAATTTTATTTATACTTTCATATGTGAGGATTGTATTCTATATCCCATATTACAATTCGTAATGGTCACATTTATATTCTAAGGGTTAGGATACAATTCAACTAGTAGAGATACCTTCATTTCATTAAACCTGATATTTTTCATTATATATTTATAATGAATTTAACAATTTAATTCTATAATTAAATAAATTATATTGTAAGTACCTTGGTTATTACCAATAGTCTATGATATGGTGCTTATATGATTCAATAATGTTACAGATATTACATTACCACCCTTATAATATTTCATCCTAAAAATTGGGTTATATATCAACTATTATGAAAATGTTGATATTCCATCCTCATAAATTATTTATGATCCCCAATTTCTTCTTATTGATTTTGATTTCTCCAAAGGAATTTCACTAATCGAGTATTATAATTATGTAACCCTTTCTATTTGATTTCATGGATTTGGATTAGTTCTTTCTTATAAAACATGTCGGGCTCCAACTCTATTCCCTCATATATGAGACAATGTATTGGATTAGGTGTGAATTTCTTCAGAAATGAAACATGAATTATTCCCTTTACATTAGAAATGTTGGGTGGCATATCAAATCAGTATGTGAAAAATCTAATTATTTTTATTATTTTAAATGTACCAACCTACATAGGGATGAATGTCTCTAGTTTAACAATCCATACAACTCCCTTTTATAGTAAAACCTTTAAGGATACATGTTCACCAACATCAAAATCAATTTTAATCATATAATTTTCATCATAGAAATTTTTATGACATATTAGACATTAATATGATCCCAAATTATATTTCATTTATAAGTTTCCCCCTTCACAAGATTTAGGCCAACTATAATTATTTCTTTATCTTATATCCAAAAGTTTGGATTGTGAAACCTCTCTCTACAAAATACCTTATATGGATCCATCTGGATTTATAAATGGATTCGATTAATGTATATAAATTACAAAAAATCATGATATCAGTTCGAAAAACCTTGTATGTTAATAGAACATGATCATAACATGCCTTCCAATGTATATAGAGTCTTATCTGACTACCCACCTGTTTTTGGATGACAGACATCATCTTAATGTATCTTAGTGTCGAGAGACCATTGAAGTCTTTTCCAACATTTTTTTGAACTGTGGGTCAATTTTTGTTCACTCAATAATCAAATACACATCTAATATAAATAATAAAATAATCATCGGTACCAATGTATACTTATAAGATTTGGCACAAAGTCCTACTCCATTTTATGATCAACCATTGGTTTCTTTATAGATTCCATTATCACGATATCATTTTTGTAAATATAAATTCCTAGAATGTCATACAAAGTTTAGGTAGAAAAAAATGAAGCGTACTAAGTCACTGCAATTTTGATACTGGTAACACCATTTTTAATGTATTTGTTTATACAGGATCCACAAGTTCTTAAATCAAATTTAATAAACAATCCAAACAAGATATATCTACTGCACTCTTTATCATTACATGAAATGTATAATCTTATTCTATAACTATGGTATTCGACTCCTTACATGTCAAAAATATTCTATTCATATAATATTAGTATTATTTAATGAGTGGAAGATACAATGAAAATTCTAACATTCTATATTTTCGAAATGATCAACTGAACAATTTTTTAACACATTACAATTTTCATTCTTCCATGATAATCATATTTATGGGTAGATAATTTGTATTTTAATGATGTTTCTGGACTCAATTAATGCATGAAAGTGGTTCACAAGAATTTTTACAATATTATTTTATGCATGAATGAATTTTTACAACATCAATAAATTTTCTAATTGATTTCAGTACACTCATACATGTTTGATGCACTTATAAATTTGTCAATTTATAATCCATTTAAATAATAATTTATTTGTCATAATTTTTTGTATAGCTCAATAATAATTCTATAAAATTCCTTGTTTCATTGTATGTTTATATTTGGTTCTTAAATATTTCCATACATGTGAATGTAACCATGAATTAGTTTCATAAAATATTCCTAGACACACACACACACACAATATGTTTATTCATTCTTAGTGTGACCCCACATTCTACATGCTATAAAGGGATATATATTTCTTACATCACGTGACCATATAAGGATCAAGTGATTTTCATTGTCTAATTTTTATACGATATTCACAGGAGTGATCATGAAAACACTTATTCCCTTAACATGAATCATGTATGGATCCCATGATAACAAGTGTTCTTTGTTAATGTCCTTAGCATAATAAATGTAGGTATTTTGTGTTCTCCTCAAACCTTCACACAAATTAGTCACATTATGTATTGGTACACCAAAAAAAGATAAGAAAATGGTAACCCAATATTCTTCCATAAATAAAAATACATTTCATGGAGGTTCATCAGGTGACAGGAGGTGTGTCTATGAATTCCTCCACATGATAATGGTTTTACATGATATTGTCTTTCATGGGTTACTAGCCGTGTCTACAAGTTCTTATCTCAAACTCATTATCAGACATATATGATTCTTTCTAGTATCTTCCTCAATGAATAATGTTTGTATGCTACATCTTTCACATGAAAATGTCTATTTGAGGATTACTTATTAATTTCCTTCATGAGATAAAAAGACTCATGAGATACTCCTTCACATGATTAGATCAAATGGCTTTCTTCTATTTTTCATTAATAAATCTACGACCTCTTCTATTTCAATAGATTATCTCAACCCATACAAAATGTAGCATCTCAAGGTCTCATATGAGCCTTTTTATATAGATAGTGCTTATAAAATATTTATGTCATTATTAAATCACTTAAAATTCTTGAGAATCTTAGTGTTTCCCATGAATTTAAAATTCCTGGAAGTATCACCCTCTCTAGGTTTTGATGGACATATCATGTAGATCATGTGACTACTTTATAAGATCACATCATTGAGAGTAAAATGAATCTATGTACTTCTTATAATGCTGTAGTGATTGTCATTATTTTCTAATTATATGTTTCTTGATATCTTGGTGAAAAATCTATTTATCAAACACCATTACACAATCAACAGATTAGTTATCATAAATTAGAGAATGTTATGTGTTACAATGAATGATTATCATTAGTTAATATGAAAAATTCATGAGATGTAGTTACATATTGTGAAAATTTATTATGATATCACTTTCCTTTATATATTAAGTATATATGGAAGAAAAATTTTAATGCATTTCTTTCGTTTACTCAATGTTGTCCCAATAAATCTCCATATTGAGTGAAGATAGCCAGTTATCTATTTCCCACAATGACAGAAGCCTTGTCAAATGTAAGAAGTTGACAAGGCATGTTTAAAGTGGAGGGGTATAAAAGACCAGATAGTGAATATCAACATGATCAAAAAATGCTCATTGTGTCCAATATATAAACGTACATGAGAACATTACGTACTCCGTATTTTTTACTTATCAATTAAGAGATCAGTCGAGCATTTCTTTATTAATCAAATTATTACATCAATTAGGTCGTGATAGGTATGGGTTTGATAGTAGATATTTCTTCACATCATTCCACATAGGATGTGTCACACCTGCACTAGCTCTCCATCACCTTCATGCCCAATGTGACCTACCCATCTGCCTTTTACATGGGTGCACAACTATGATACTATAATGGTCCATAATATCCACATCAACTATGTAAATTCATTTTTAATGTCCTCCCATGTGGGTCGACACTTAAGTCCCCCTAAGAGTGGATGGAGGCTAGCCTTAGAGGGGATATATAGTTGGACATATTTTTTAACAAAGTACAATGAAAATACTACTTTATAAACATCACTCCCTCTTAAAATACCCAATTGAAGAACAAAATCATCCTCAATTACCTTAGAAAAAAATAAATATAGATTTATGTTTTTCAAAGAATTCAATTAATTCACTACCTTCACTTATCATAAACTCTTTATGTAAAATATAATTTCTTATTACATCAAACTATAAAATATTCTTCCACAATTTGTTATTAATTTAGTAAACAATGTTTTGTTAATGAAACATGTATTTATAAGAAATGACCACCAAAAAAATCATCAGAGTTAAAATCAATAATAACTTGAGCATGGAATCCAATTCCATGAAGGAGGTATCATTCCCATAACATATTAATTTATCAAATAGGGGCTATATAAAACATATTTTTCACGAAATATTTTCTCCTAATACTATTAGAAAAAACATAAAATATTTCATGTACAAGCATATTTTAATCCCCATTTTTATGATCTTACTCATCAACCTACAATCCCAATTGATGAACATATTTGATATAATCAATATAATGGAATGAATTATAATTGGGTTACCTATATTTTCGTCTTATATTAAAATGACATGACCTCTGAAATATTTAGATAATAATTCTTCATAGTATATCCTATTTTTTTTATCCTCTTTAAGGGGTGAACTCCATTTATTTTACATAGTGGATAGTTTCATTAATCAATATTCAAGATGATCATATTGATGATCTAACACAGTGTAACTGTTCAAATTTTTATCAAATATTTAATGACTATTTAAACATGGTATCATATAATTTTTATTTAGTTATCCAACTAATTATAAAATTCACTGTCAATTACCTATAATTTAGGCACAATACTAACAACAAATTATGCAATGCAATAAGGTGCAACACATTTGATATTGTCAATAAGTTCTATAGGTTTGGTAATTTTCCATCAACACAAAGACTCTTTTTATTAACTTTCTTATGTGTCTAGTATTAATTATGATTTTTAGACTCTAAATATCCCATTCAAATAATTATTTTAAAGGATGTACTCCTTACATATAATCACCTTTATCTTGTATCTACTTACAACTTCCACATGGTTTTTTTTGAGACATTATAGTTTTCATTTGTTTATATCCTATAATTAAAATAAAATTAATCATGATGTAGGAAAATCTATATTCCCATTTTTTCCCAAGTTATTTAGTCATATTCAGTTTGTTTTTTCAATTATGTAATATATTTCAATTTTTTAGAAAAAATTATTTAGAATTAAATATTTAAATATTTTATTTATAATCTTTGACCTGGATTATTCAATGTATCTGAGTTTCCTTTCCTACAAAACATA